>CM024760.1:67790407-68390407 GCA_014218235.1 Colocasia esculenta | reverse complement strand
GCGTTCAGGGCCTTAAACAGGAAACCAATCCAAAGCCAATTTGGACCCATGCTATTGATGGTAATTGCTTCATTTGGACGTCCAAATCACGTCCAAATCCTCTCAAATTCGGAGCAGACCTTCCTAACATGTTCCTTTCCGAGTTCCAATAGCCCTTGCACAGCCATACTTGCCCAGAGTCGGACTCTTGCCCATTATTCCTCTCAGACTCGAGTTGGGAATAATCACCCATAAGTACCTCGTCTCTACATCTTTTTGGGCAAGGTCGGATTCTTTAGTTCGCTGAGCAAGAGAGCTTCATCTTCCACAAAGAGAGTTCTCCCTCCAGACGATCAGCAAGATCCCTCCAGGGCGTTTTCCCATCGGCTACACAATTCTTCTTCCCTTCTTCCCTTTATTTCTTTGATTTCATGCATGCATAGCTTCGTTTTCTTTCTAGTTTAGCATTAGATCATGACACACACACCTATTCTTAACACCCACAGGGGTTAAAAGCCCCAATCCTGTGAGTTCCCCCCATAATAGTTCATGTTCATGTGTTTTTCATTGAATAGATCTTCCACACACGAGTTCTAATGGGTGTTTTGTTTGTTTAAATCACTTTGGCAGGTGTTTAGAGGTCAGAGCAAGGTGAGGCTCTTACCCCTCGGCCGGCTGAGGAGCAGGAAGACGAAGAACCCAAGTCTCCATCCACTGGGGAAGAAGGCGACGACCGCTGTGTCACGATCAAGAAGGCGCCATTGCCTACGTCGCGTTCACATGAAAGCATAGCGACGCCTCCTCTGTCGCGTTATCAGGTACGCCTTCTCCTTCATCTTTCCTTTCCAAGGTAGTCAGTCCTCCACCTGAACATCAAGAGGCGACTGCGTTGGTGGCGATCATGGTCAGTTCTTAATCCCTACACCTTCACAATCAATTTCAAAAGGGGATACAAATCCCGTGATTACACCTTTTGGCAATCACGGTGGGACCACTTGTGCCCATCACGCTTGCTTTACCTTTTCCTTGCCGTCCTTACCTTCTAACGGGTGTGTGTGCTCATAGTTTTCTCCTTTAGTTCTCTTCCCTCTGAGTTTTCATAGTGCTCTGCGGTTCTGGGTGAGAAGGCGAAAACCAAGGCGTCGCGATCCGAGTAGCGACACGCTGCACGTCGCAATCAGGTTAGTACAAAGCCTCTGTCTTGTCCGGTTGTGTGCAGTGTGCTGTGAGAAAGGCGACGTTTTGATCGTCGCGTTAAAAGAAAACGACAGCAGCAGCGTCGCCATCAGGTACGCGCTCTACCCATACACTTTTTTTCCATTATTTGAAGTCTGCTAAAGTCTGGGAGGAACGCGACGAGGGTTGCGTCGCGTTCAAGGAGGCGACAGGGGCATCATCGCGATCAGGTCAGTACTCTGGTTTCATTGTGTTTCCTTGCAAATTTGGGTTTGCTTTCACATACTCCGTTCGGATTTCATCATGCCATGCTCTTTTCCATGCTCTTGAGAGATTGCCACTGTTGTATTTTATAGGGTTGTTTGACTTTTTTGTTCATAATTAGGACTTAATTGCCCTCTGTCCACTGTGAGAAGCAACGCGACAGGGTGATTGTCGCTATCTTGGTAGCGACATCTTCCTTGTCGCCTTTCCTCTCTGAGAGCAGTTAGTCCTAATTCTTGTTTTGTTAGTACTAGGTTAGAATTTTGCATGCACTCTGGTGCACATAGGATTTGCATACATCTTTCCATATTCGTAGTATAAGTTTCCTCCTCAGCGACGCTCGCTCTCTCGGCCACATATTCCTTGTGTCCGACTAGAGCACTCGCTCGAGGGCCTCCGTAAGTCCCCGCTGACCATGGATTCCCACACGGTCGCCGGGCTGGTTGTACCCGTCGCCACCTAGGATCGAGTCTAGATTCATTTGGCAAGGTAGAGAGAACCCTAGTCCTACCCGAAGTTGGAAGCCTTCTCCCATTTAGGAAACCCTTCCTCACTTGGAGAGAACTTGCTAAAGTCAAAATCACTAAAAGGCAAATTCGAATCAATTAAAAGTAACCATCATCATTGCCAACTGCTTGCTTTGGGTGAGACGTTTTCTCTTTCCTTTTGTCTGCATAGGATTGCTTGTTTAGGAAACTAAGAGTCTGTCTAGGTTAGGTTGTTTCTCTCAAGTCTGGAAAGGCTTTCCCGTCTCTCTCCACCCACTTCCCAAACATGGAGTCTTTCTTGAACCCGATCTACAATGGTGAGAATCCCGATACTGCCCTCCAGAATTCCCGGGATTACGAAGAGTCCCTCCCCCATGATCTCTTTGACGAGGTGACCCGGCCTTGGGTCGCTACCGTCCATACCTCTGAGGGTCGCCGTCGTGACGAGGGAAGCCCGTCTCGGAACACCCATCCTCCTCAATCGGACGATCAAGCCGCTCAACTCTTGCACCTAATTCCTCAGCTTGATTAGTCCCAAATCCAGACCCTCATGACGGCCCTAAAAGGAAAGGCCGCTTCCTCACCCTCACCCAGAGCGGGCGCGTCACGCCCCGCAGCAGCTACATCCGGCCCCCACGTCACCATGGGACGAGTCGACAACACGCCCATCCGACCGCTGACCATCTGGTTTATGCCATTTGAGTCTGAGCACTATATTCCCCGTGAGTCGAGGCCGCGGTCTCCACCATACCAGCCATGTTACTCCCCTCATCGTCCTGAGCCACGCGCCAGGCCTACCTCTCGTGCCTCGTCCATCTACGCTCAGCCATCCGCCGCACCGGACATGATGTCCGAGTGGGCGTCCATCAAGAAGGAGCTCCAAGAGCTCCGTAAGCAAGTCGACCCTAGGCAGCACCACGATGTGCATAGGCCAAATTTCAATGGCCTCTGGGTCCCCTCTCCATCCGAGCTGCCGAAGTACCGCAAGTACAATGGCTCAGGTAATCCTTACACTCATATCAAGGAATTCATCTATGAGTCCGCTCCCTACCAGCATGACCGCCGTCTCATGGCATATCTCTTCCGCCGGTCGCTGGAGGGGCATGCTCTTGATTGGTTCTACTCCCTGCTACCTGAGGACGCTGAGGATTTCGCTGTCGTGAAGGCCAAGTTCCTCGAACAATTCCAAGACAGGGTCGGGCCTGAATATTCCCTCATGGATCTCATAGCTGAAAAGATGAAGCCGGATGAGGATTTCTCAGCATACGCCGATAGGTGGAGGCAAATGGCCACCAGAGTTCCGGGGTACCTTCCAGAGGGGGAGAAGGTGAAGATCATCATCGCCAATGCCACACCTGCCTACCGCAACATTTTGGAGATGAACGACATCTCCAATATGCATCAGCTCTACAGCCGGGCCCGGTTCATCTAGACCCAGCTCAAAGATTCTCCCATCCATTCCATGTTTGAACCCCAGAAGTCTCGTTTCCAAAGGAAGCCTCAGGGGCCTGTCACCGAAGGCGTCCAAGTGAACGAGCAAGTAAGCGCGTTCAACCCTACCGGCCAGAGCCAAAACCGCCAATACAATGCCCAGGGTCAGAACCTTACCAATCCGCCACAAGGGCAGCAGCAGCACCAATACAACCAAGTACCACCTCCTGATGGCTCTCAACAAAGGTGTCCCATGGGCCCTAGGAGAGCTCACTATCCACCATTGCCGGAGACACTCTCCGACATATTCTTGGCCTTGCTCTCCACAGACGCCATTAGGCTCCCTCCTGAGAGGCCTCTGAACCCAAGTGTGGATCAAACCCGATACTGTGTCTTCCACAGGCAGCCTGGTCATACCATCGATCAGTGCTTCACATTCAAGGACTTGGTGTATGACTTGCATGAGCAGAAAAGGATCGATTGGACAGCCCTCCGGCAGGTGATCGGAGACATCAAAGAAAGGCAAAGACAACAACAGCAGCAAAGGCAGCAGCGCCAACCACCCCCTCCACAACAACAACAGCAGCAACATCAGCAGCCACTGCAGGACCTCGGGATCGTCCACAACCCCTTACCTAACCATCCACCAGCTCCGAACCCACCACCACCACAGCAACCTGCCCAGGTAAACCCCATCGTCCACCATCCCCCTCCACAAGCAAACTGGACGTACGATGATGAGCTGGACATTCAGCAGATGATGGCCATTAACCAATATCCTATCCAATCCTTAACAACACAACCAGCCTACGCGGCTCCCCAATCAGTCCCTCCTATAGTTTCCATGGCCAACGCTGTCATACTGCCCGCCAGTTCAGCATATGCGCCAGTCGCTAGTCCACCCATCATCTTACCTTTCGCTCCATCTGTCTCCATCCCTCTACCCCCTATCATATCCACACCCTCACCCATCATCCTACCACCACCTGGGCCGGACCAACCCTCCGCCGCAACATTATCCTCCGCTAGACAGCCACCTACCAACCCGACCACCCTACGGAGCGGGCGAGTCTTTCGCCGCCCGTACCCGCCTATCTCCACCACCACCATTTCCACAAACCCCCAGCAGGTCCTGCAGCCGCCACAGCAACAGCAAGCTCAGCAACAATCACAAGATGAGGGGTTAATTGAGCCACTGCCTGGAACCCACTATGACATCCTCAAGCACCTGGACCACGTGCCAGCCAAGATCTCCATTCTAGAGCTGATAAAGAAGTCTAAAGAGCACCAGGAAGCCCTGAGGAATTTCCTGCAGAAGGTGGTTGTGAATGAAGACATGATGGCAGACAAGTTACCTAGTGCCCTGGCCATGGTGACTCGCGGGCCAGCAATCACATTTGCAGAAAGTGAATTAGCACCCCCAGAAGCCAGGAGGCTCCCCCTCTGTGTCACTTTAGTCATCAACCATATAGCAGTGGGAGCGGCACTAGTCGATATGGGGGCATCCATAAATGTCTGCCCGCTGAGTACGCTAAGAGCCTGTGACCTGTCAGAAAGTATGTTGAGGCCGACGCCCACCACCATTGCCGCTTACGACAATTCCAGAAGATCTTGCCACGGCATGGTGACTGTGCAAGCCGAACTGGGACCCCTCGTCGTCACAGTGGACTTCTACGTCCTAGATATCGATCCCATGTTCAAGGCTATTTTAGGGCGTCCATGGTTGGAAGCACTCGAGGGTGTGCCATCTACCGCGCACCAATGCCTGAAGTTCCCGTTCCAAGGGAGAATCATCAAGGTCAAGAGCATAGCTACCACCCACTCCGTAGATGCCCTCCACGATACCCACCTCCCAGCTGTGTGGCCAGCCAACAAACCCATCGTCTCGGTGCTAGACATCAACTACCCCTGGAGCTACACGTTCCAGTCCTAGCGAGAGGTCAACCTAGCCCGGGTCAATGCGGTCAAGAGAAAAGAGCCGCTAAGTACAAAGGGGTGGCAAATTATGATGAAGTTGGGGTATGAAGAAGGCAAGGGCCTAGGGGCAGAGCTACAAGGTATAGTCAAACCCATCCCCGACATCATCACGAAAAGCCGATGGGGCTTAGGGTATAGGGAGAAATCCAAACCATGGTCATCCAGCACATCCACTCTTAAGGCCGACCGAGAGCCACTCACCTGGACACTCTGGTGTCACTTTATCAGGGGGCCTACCCAACCTGGATACAACACCATGGTAGTCGAGGCAGAACTCTCACAGCACGAGGTGCATGGCCGGAACTTCTCTCGGCACATGGCCCCGTTGCTGACCTATAGTGCCCTAGAAGCCCTCCGTCCGACCAGGAGGAGAAAGACCGGAGACCCAGAGGCTGAGTGGTATAGATGGTTCGACATAGAAGACATCACCATCGCCTTTAGCCGACTGTTCTGGGAGGAGGAAAGAACCTGGACGCCAGCTGCGGAAGAATTGCTAGATCCACCCATTGCTATCACATCCAAAAGGCAGCTCATGAGCGATGCCTCAGACGTAGGAGAGCCAGACATCCCCTACGAAGAGGGGAAGACCATTGATGAACTCTGGAGAGGCACCTGCCTAGCCATCCACCCATCCCTCCTGGATTCCCTCCTTCCCAGTCTGGTCCCATCCTCTCCTCCTTTGCTGATCCAGCTGACTCCCCAGCTCCTCACGGCGGCGCACAGCCTCCTCACACCCCAGCTCCCACCTGTTGGGTTTTCCATATATCATGTTTTTGATGATCACATTAACATCCTTGAACATTGATTTAATGCAAAATTGATGTGCTAACTAACATGAAAAACACCATGAAAGTGATTGAGTTAAACATTGCTAATCATACAATGTACATCACTAACAATGTATTTGCATGTAGGTGCACAACCATGAAAGATGGAGCATTGAAGTGGCATTGAAGAAATGAGCAAAAAGCACAAAAATCTGTCAAAGAGGTGTATCTGTCGATAGATGCAATGTACCTGTCGACAGATTCATACAGTCATTCCAAGACAGAACTCAGGTTTGCATCTCTGAGTGTATCTATCGACAGATGCAATGTACCTGTCGACAGATTCATACAGTCAACTGAGGACAGAACTCAGGTTTTCTATTCCTGAGTGCATCTGTCGACAGATGCAAACTGTCTGTCGACAGATACACTCAGAAACTCAATTTCCTGAAACCCAGTTCTCAGCCTGAGTGCGCCTGTCGACAGATGCAAGTGCACCTGTCGACAGACGACGGAAACATGAGATTTTGAGTTTCCAAATCCGGCCCCACTTGGGTGTTTCCTTCCTCCACGACCCCCACCATTACCTAACACTATATAAGCATCCTTTTGGAGCCAAATTCGCAGAGAGCAGCCTCCCATCCAAGAGCCTCCAAGGGACCACGAGGAAAAGCCCCAAATTGCTGCTCTGCTTCAACTTTCCGCCCAGATCGTCGTGGAATCACCATCTATGCAGAGCTGAAGCCGGATCGTCATCAATTCAACCTTCTACATCGATCAATCTACATCCAATCGAAGTTTGAAGAGCGTTTGGACGATCCACGAGAAGAATTCCAACCGGATTTGTTCCCTAATTCCTAATTCTTCTCCATTTCATAATTTCCATTCCATCGTGTGTGTGTGTGGTTGTGTTTCGAGCATCCCTTGTGCTTGATTCACGAATTTGTAGTTGTTCTGATCGTGTTTCATCAGACAACGTGTGTGTGGTTGAGTTGTTGTGTTAAACTCGCTCATAAGCAGTCGTTTCTGCGTGTGTGTGTGGATGGTGGATGTAGGATACACGAGTTGTGTACTCCGAACCACCTTAAATCATCGTGTTCTATGGTTTGTTCGTGTTTTGCGATAGATGATTGGTAGGCACGGTGTTCATACGCACGTTTGATTCCCTGTTCTCATTTAGATCAACTCAAGCGGTCTCATACTTAATTGAATTCTAATCAAGTTTCTTTAAGATTGCTGTAGGACTGAAAAGAAGCCATCAATAGTTAGAATTTGCCGTAATCTATTCAACCCCCCCCTTCTAGATTACCGTATTGTGTATTTCCGCATAACCCTTCACCACCAGCTATCCTTTCCACCCTTCAAGCTGATCCAGGTGACCACGAGGTCACCCTCTCCTGTTGCATGCTCTCCTCCGATCTCCAAAAAAAAACGTCCACTTTCAAATGCATGTTGAGGTCGAGGAGCCGGCATACGTCCTGCACTCTGCTGATCAGGGGCACCCCTCGACTGAGGGTCCCCCTCCTGCTCCTTCATTAGGAGCCATTCTCTTCGAGGACACCATGTCCTCCCCCAGTCCTGTAGAGTCGTCTAGTTTAGGAGGGTCTAGGGTAGGTGAGTCTAGAGTTAAGATAGATAGGCCTAGGATAGAGAGTCAGGTCAGCCCGCCATCCTCCAATTCCAAGCACCGTCCTAGGAAGCAGTGGGGAAAAGCTATTCCCCGGAGATATCTTCAAGAGCTAGCTCGGCGGTGTCAAGCGCTGCTATTGATAGAGGAGTTCAAGAGAGAAGCGATGGTGTTCGAAGAGGTGTTTGAGCAGGATGGGGTGTTCATAGACGACGGGTTTGGTGTCTACGAAATAATGAATGATGAGGACCCAATCGACGAAGAGGATAGCTAAGTAGATGACGCTGCCGAAAAATATGCCAGTGGAGTAAGAAGCTTCGATGAGCCCACAACGGCAGTGGATGAATCTACTATGGAAGTCAACCTTGGAACAGAAGAAGAGCCCAAGATTGTGATTATCTCGGCAAATCTCTCTCCTGATGAAGAAGAGGAACTGGTGCAAATCCTGAGGGAGTACAAGGATACATTCGCCTGGTCTTACGAGGACATGCCCGGTCTAGACCCCTCACTAGTGGAGCACCGACTGGTACTAAAAGAAGGGGCAAAGGCAATCAAGCAGAAACTCAGAAGGTTCCATCCACTCACAGCCCTGAAGATGAAGGACGAAGTAGACAAACTCCATAAGGCTAGGTTCACCAGGGTAGTGCTTTATCCGAACTGGGTGGCCAATATAGTCCCTGTCATGAAGAAAGACGGCAAAGTCAGAATCTGCATCGACTTCAGGGATTTGAATAAGGCATGTCCGAAAGACGACTTCCCGCTTCCTCATCTTGATGTGCTAATCGACAATACTGCTAGGTATGAGACCCTCTCATTCATGGATGGGTATTCAGGATATAACCAAATCCGTCTATCTCATGAAGATCAAGAGAAAACATCCTTCACCACGCCCTGGGGAACATACTGCTATGTAGTCATGCCGTTTGGGTTAAAGAATGCCGGCGCTACTTATCAGAGGGCGATGATGGCCATCTTCCACGATATGATGCACGTTTATGTAGAGGTATACGTGGATGACATCTTGGTGAAGTCAAGAACTAGGAGAGAGCACCCCGAAATCCTAGCCAAGGTGTTGCAGAGGTCTAGAGAGTATCAGCTGAGAATGAATCCTAAAAAAAATGCGTGTTCGGGGTCTCATCAGGAAAGCTGTTAGGTTTCATAGTTAGTAAGCGGGGTATTGAGATCGATCCTAACAAGGCTAAGGCAATAGTAGAAATGCCTCCTCCAAAGAACATCGCACAATTAAGAGGGCTAATCGGGCGTTTGCAATTCATCAGAAGATTTATCTCCCAGCATTCGCAAAGATGTCGCCCATTTTATGATCTCTTGAAAGGAGGGGCAAAATTCGAATGGAATGACAAATGCCAAGCAGCCTTCGACGAGCTGAAAAGTTATCTCATGAATCCCCCAGTCTTACAGCCTCCTGTACCCAGAAAGCCGCTAATCCTATATCTCTCAGTCATTGAGGACTCCCTAGGAGCTGTCCTGGCACAACATGACGAATCTGGGAAAGAAAGGGCAGCGTACTACCTCTCTAGGCTCTTCAACCCCGCTGAATCCAAGCTCACCACCGCGGACAAAACTTGTGCCGCACTCGTGTGGGTAGTCCAAAAGCTCAAGCATTACTTCCTAGCCCACGAGGTCAAGCTGATCTCAAGGATGGATCCACTCCGATATCTTCTTGAAAAGCCCGTCCTTTCTGATCGGCTGGCAAGCTGGCAGAGTTTCCTCTCCCAGTTTGACATATCCTTTGTGGTCCAAAAGGTCGTCAAGGGGTATGCCATCGCCGAGCATCTAGCCCATCTACCACTCCTTCACAGTGACTCCCTCCGAGAGGAATTCCCCGATGAGGAACTCTCAGTCATAATCAAAGACCCCTTCTGGTCCCTTCATTTCGATGGTGCACTCAACTCTCAGGGACGGGGCATTGGAGCCGTGCTGCTTACCCCGGAAGGTATCACCATCCCCTTTGCATATCAACTCACCTTCCCCGCTACCAACAACATGTCAGAGTATGAGGCTCTCCTTGCTGGTCTCAAGCATGCTTATCTGCTGGGGGCATCCCACCTCAGAATTATAGGAGATTCTCAGCTCGTCCTGCGGCAGGTGCTCTCAACTTACCGCACTCGTGACCCGAAGCTCAAGCCATATCAAGACCTGGTCACACTGTTGGCAAGGCAGTTCCTAAACTCATCTACATCCACACTCCTCGTTCCCAAAACATCCTGGCCGACGCTCTGGCGTCGCTAGCCTCATCCCTATCCTTCCCTCTGAGTTGCCGGACTGAGACAATCATCGTCCAGTGTCTCGATGTTCCATCTACCCAGGACCCTTGGTTTAGCGACCTTAGGGCAACCTTAGAAGAGAGGGCTAGGAAAAGAGGAGCACAGCAAGTCATGTTAACGGAGCTCGAGGAGATCTTGAATGAAGAAGAACTGCCATGGTACTTTGAGATAGAGCAGTACTGCAGGGATGGAACATATCCTGAAGGGGCAAGTGGAGAAGACCGTAGGGCCATCAGAAGAGCCGCCTTAAGGTACACAGTTGTCGGAGAAGTTCTGTACAGGCGAGCCCTTAATGGAGTCCTTTTAAGGTGCCTTACCGATGATGAAGCTTGGAAAGTGGTGGAAGGGGCCCATGCTAGTGAATGCGAAGGGCACGTCAACAGTCAGATGCTAGCAAAGAAGATCATTAGGCAGGGCTATTACTGGCCAACCATAGAAGAAGACTGTACCATCTACGTCCGTAGGTGTGTCAAGTGTCAACTCCATGCTGATAAAATCCATGCCCCTTCCTCCTCATTACACCCACTCTCCACACTATGGCCATTCTCCATGTGGGCTTTCGACATTGTCGGTCCTCTTGGTGATTCTAATGCTCAAACCAAACAAAAGTCATTTATCCTAACTGCGACTGAGTATTACACCAAGTGGGCAGAAGCTAAAGCCTTCACAGAAATCAAAGCATCCACGGTGTGCCGCTTCATCATGAGAAACATCATCTCGCGGTTCGGAGTGCCAAGCAGCATCGTCACGGACAATGGGCCGCAATTCATCGCACAAGAGCTCCAGGACCTCTGTAAGAAATACAACATCACGCTGCATCATTCATCACCGTATTACCCACAAGGCAATGGCCAAGCTGAAGCAACTAACAAAACCCTTCTTAAAATCCTAAAGAAACCTGTGAGTCGCATAAATTCGCCGACTGGCCAGAGAAGCTAATAGAGGCTCTATGGGCCTACCGCACTTCTGTCCGCACTCCCACGGGACAAACCCCATACGCTCTCACATACGGGATGGAGGCGGTAGTTCCATATGAGATCCTAATTCCTTCACTAAGAGCCCAACTAGACAAAGAACTTAATCTTGATGAACGTCGAGAGGCGTTGCTAGTCCAATTGGAACTTTTAGATGAAAGGCTGCTTATGGCAGCCGACCATGTGCTTTCCTACCAAAGGCGAATCTCAAGGTCTTTTCAAAAGAAGGTAATTGAATGAAAATTCCAAGAGGGTGATATGGTCTTGATATGCATCTTTATCAAACCCGGAGGTCCTAGGTCCAAACTGCAACCCAACTGGGAGGGTCCGTACGTTGTGAGGGAGGTCTACCCTGAAAATGCATATCGCTTAATCAATGCTGAGGGCGTCGAATTATCACATCCGTGGAACGGGTTGTACCTCAAACGTTTCTATCCTTAGGCCTATAGGTGTGAGGCCACAACACCTAGATCGGGGAGTAGCCCCATGTTGGGAGTCTAAGATACCTCCCTAATCGCCAAGGGCTGCTCTAAGTTAGGATTAACACACACGCACACGGCAAACCCGGATAACTACACTTGGAAGATGCTGCGACTATGAGGGTTCCACTCTAGCGATGCATCGGTCATTCTCTCCTAATCGGTCGAAGTGTAGGGGCAAAAGGGGCGTAAGGGTGAGGTCGTCGACCTACAGCATACCCCGACAAGAGGAAGTCTCAAACAGGGACGGTCAAAATGACAAAAGGGCAAAGAAGCAAAGAAACGAAAAGAAAAGAAAATCCATAATACAATAGGGGCATGGAAAAGAGTGGCAAAGTCCCCGCGGGACACTAATGAGCTCGGTCGTACGCATGCCCCAAAGCAAGGCAAGTCCATAGCAAAAGACCATAAAGTCCCTCCCCAACAGACCCAATCTCTGAATGGTATGCTGTAGGAAGTAGCCGAACCCAACATCCCTATACCCACACAAGACTTTCCTTAAATAATCTTCCGTTTCTCCCTATAAGGCTGAGTCACCTCTTGGGTGGGGCTTAATTAGTCGCAGCATCAACCAAGGGTAGGTTTTTCGAGGCATTGTCGCCCCTCACGCACGTCCTAACTTAGAAAAGCCCTGTGGCGAGAACCGGAGGTGGTCAAGATTCCTGACCAGCGGCTCGAATCGGTTTAAGTGTTGTGGCCGGAAGATGCGAGTACCTTCCGTCTCGCGTGTCTTATTTTAGGAAAGGCTAACGCCAGCTTTAGGCGCTAACAAACACTCCAAAAAAATCAAATATTCCCCAAAACTCCAAAAAAATCAAATATTCCCCAAAACTCTAAAAAATCAAATATTCCCCAAAACTAAAAAAAAAAATCAAATATTCCCCAAAACTCTAAAAAAATCAAATATTCCCCAAAACTAAAAAAAATCAAATATTCCCCAAAACTAAAAAAAAAACAAATATTTTCAAAAACCCTAAAAATCAAATAAAACATTAAATGATGTTTTCAAAAATCCAAGCCGTTTGCATGCATGCATTTCATTTGATTATTCGCATCTTTTGCCTATTTAATAAGGCTTAGCCCCTTGACGAATTATCAAGGTCGCTCACTCGTCGCATTTTAAGGCAAGGGGCTAAGCCTAAGAATAGGTCTGACTTGTATCGTGGTTGTTTAAGTGTGCAGGACGGAAAAGAAAGCGGCACTAATATTTCACTCGTCACTCTCACTCAGTCGCAAACCATAAAAATACAAAAAAAGGTTCCATTCCATTCATGTACACCATCATGACAAAAGAAAGGAGCAAAAAAAGTACAAACCCTCAACCACTCTCCCCCGTACCCTCAGGCGGGCGGGGAGATGGAGGGGCAATCACTCTCGGCCCAGTCTCGCTCCCCTATGGCGCTCTCTCGCGCCGTCGTCGCTCCTCCTCCTCGTTCCTCCGCCGTCCGGAGGAACCTGTCAGGTAGTGCCCAGCGGACCCGCTCAGGATACCGCTCCGGCTAGTCACTGACCGGCTGCGCCTGACCAAGGCCAGGGCCCTCTCCAGACCCCTCATCTCGGATTGCAGCATGTCACCGCGATGCCTCTCCTCCCCCAGCTGGGTGCGGAGGTCCCCAGCCTCGGCGCGCAGTCGTACCACCTCCTCCACCTCCTGGCGCCAGTGCGTCGCCTCCGCTGCCTCCTGCTGCCAGTGGGCCGCCGCCTCTGCCTCCTGGAGTCACCTCCGCTGCCTCGGGGCGTAGGCGCAGCTCCGCCATCTCCGCCTCCAGCGTGGTCGTCCGCGCTAGGGCAGTCCTCAGCTCCTGCTCCTGCAATATCAGAAAAATCTTGTCAGAAATCACGAAAGAAGCAAAAAAAACCTGGTGCATCTAAATAAGTAACTCACCCGCTCCCGCAGCTGGGTGAGGGCGTCCTCTGCTCGGGCCGCCGCCGACGCTAGCTGGCCCTCCAAGACGGAGCGGCCAGGATCCTCTCGGGAGGAGGAAGCCCCTCCCACCATCTGCTGCACACGGTCTAGCTCTGCCCGCTGCAGAAGAAAACATCAAGGGTCAGTCAACCACAGTTAGAAACAGAAGGGTAGGGTGCAGAGTACTTATCAGCTGATCCACCACCGCCTGGAGGTCGTCTCGCTGCTGGATGGTGGAATGGAGGATGCCCTCGAGCGAGGAGATCCGTCCCTCGGGGTCAAGCTGCAAACACAAGCCAAGTCAGTCGCATAATCAACTAAGAACTCAAAGAGACTGAAAGCAGTAAAATACGTACTGGTCGTCGGGACCCATTGTACACCTGGGCCCCATACTTCCGGCATAGGCCCGGAAGTAGTCCTCGTCGCTGGCAGCCTCAGAGATGACCTCCTTCCCTCGCCGCTCCCAGTCGTCCAGCTGCTCTCGGACCCGGACTGTCCAGTCCGTGACCTAATAGATTCCCCGAAAGCTGCGGCCGGGCCTCTCCCATGACCTCTGTCGGGTCGGGAACTCCACCACCGCCTGGTGGAGTCCCAGTGTTCGCGCCACTAGCCGGTGGTGGAGCGGGACCACTGTGTTAAAACAGTGAAGCCAAATGTCCCTACCGAAGTAGGGATGGCCCCGCTCCACCCACAGTTGGGTGGCGTCGTCCTCCCCGACGTAGGGAGTCCACTGTACCTGCACACCATAAGTAAAGACCCGTCAGTCAATTGTCAAATAAGCAAAGTAAAGGAAAAGGCTAAAGCTAGAAGTACTTACATGTCCGAAGGGGACGGTGTCCAACGCATCATGGATGAGCGTCACCTGTCGCCGCAGGGACCGCTCGTCGCGGCAAAACCGCCAGCGCTGCAGGAGAGGTACAGCGCCGCGTCGCCTCGCCACCCCGCGACCCAGGGAGGGGAGGTGGTAGTACGCCCACACCTGCAAAAGTAATACAAGTCAGTACCACAGTTAATTAAGAGAAGCATACCTGTAGCAGTGGGAAGAATCCTACGACACCTGTCTCCCTGCTGGAGGTGCCCAGACTGTCAAGGAGGTGGGCCAGGAGGGCCGCACCCCACGCGTAGTTGCCCACGCTGGACAGATCCTCCAGCAGGGGCAAGAACCGGCAGCCAACTGGGTCCCCTCTGGTACCCAGTACCATCTTCCCGATCACGAGGGTCAAGAACCGCTGTAAGTTTCTGTCAGCTGCCTCTCCCTCCTCCTCCGCCATCACCGCTCTGGCGTCATCTGTCATCTGCTCCATGTACTCCGCCTGTCCCTCCCCTGTCTGGAGGTGTGCACTTACCACCCCCAGGCTCACCTGCAGCACCGTCCGCTGCACTAGCGAGGACCTCTCTCCCCTCACCTCCAGTCTAAGTAGCCTCTCCACCGGATCCTGGTAGCTGGTATAGGTGGTCCCAATCACCGCCTGGCCGTCCACTCTCAAGCCGGTGATCCGTACCACGTCCTCTAACGTGGGGACCATGTGCCCCCACGGAAAGAGGAACGTGTGGCACTCCGGGTCCCACCTCTCCTTCAGCGCCTGGATGAGAGCCACATCCGGCGCTAACTCCTCCAACCTCAAGAACGGGCCGAACCCCATGCCCTCCAATCGGCGTACCTGGAAGTCTGGTAAGCCATCATAAATTGCTCGGATCACTGCCCACCCGAGCCGGGACCGCAACTCGCTCTGCAAAGCAAGCACCAAAAGGTCAGAAGTCGGAAGGAAAGAGCACAAATCACTCTCTGTCCTGATAAGATGACAGGGGGTCTGTCGCCTTCTTAAGGCGACATAACCCCCGTCGCTTTCAGGGAATCTCATTGCGACAGGTACCCTGTCGCCTTCAGTATGGCGACATGGGGGGCGTCACCTTCGCTCTGGTAATACAACAAGGGGTCTGTCGCATTACCAGGGCCGAACCGAGACGGAATTTCCTCCGTTTTTCGGCCGTTCCCTCGGGAAAATCGCCCTACAAATGGGTGCTCCGCACCCCCCCACATCCCACATTCAAAGTTTAGAGTTCAGAGACCTACCTTTTTGGGCCCGACCGGCTCGTCCTCGTCTCCCATCGCCGGTGCGGGATCCTCCTCCATTGGCACGACCGGAGGAGCTTCCGGGGCCGCCATTGACGTCCCCTCACCCAGTTGCCGACGCCGGATGGACTTCTTGCGCCGCCGACCGCCGCCCTCACCTCCTTGCCCACCACCGTCGCCCTCCATCACCGGTTGTCAAAGGAGAGGAAGAAGGAAGGAGGAGAGAAAGAAGAGAAGGAAGAAAGGGGGGGGGCTTGACGGAGAGAAGAGAGAAGGTTGAAGGAAAGAAGGAGGAAGAAAGGGGAAATCTCCGGATAGAGGGAAGAAGGAAAGAGAAGGTTTGAAAGGAGAGAAGGAGAGAAGGGCGCTCGGCCCGAGTTCAAACTGCCCCGGGACCTGTGAACGCAATAAGGTCTGTGTCGCCTTCTGGCCAGGTAGCGACAGTGCCTATGTCGCCTTCACTTTTATGATAGCGACCGTTGACTGGTCGCCTTCTGGATTGCGACATAGACCATGTCGCCTTCTTAAACCAGTGCACAAAAACTCCTAAAAATCAATGCTCATTGCAATAAACCAATGCTTACATCAATAACATGTCTCACTCCCCTTACATCAAGCATCAATCTCCTATTACATCAAGCCCACCAAGTCCCATCAAAGCTCAAAAGGTACAATCAAGTTTTTCTCTCTAGCTCACGGTCCCCTCATTGGCCGAATCTTCTCATGTGCCGAGAGGTACGCCTGGTACGTTTCCCGGTCCTCGTCAAGTCTCAGCAGGAGTGCATGGGTAGCGCACGCCCTCCACAAGGCCAGCGCGCTCCGCACGGCCTGCTCGTCCTCCGGGTTCCCCAAGCGTCGCTTCTTCACGGGAGGCAAGTGTGATGGCGGAAGCACTCTCGTCCTCGGCTTCCCGATCTGTAGGTAGCACCGCTGCGGGTTGTAGAGCACGGTCGCCATATTCCCTATCAATTGCAAGTCCAAACCGCGTCCGAGTGGTAGCCGGATCTCCGCTCCGCGAAGTGCCGCTACGCCCAAAGCAAAATGTTCCACTGGTAGGGTGCTGAAGTAAAGGCGCCACGCACTCCTAGTTTTCTTGTCCGCCGTCCTGCATAAAACCTTGTCGGAGAACTTGGCCGCACCGCCAATAAAGTTCAAATGATGGCACCTGAAGATCCGACTGTCGGTGGTGGGGTTGTCTACCGGTTTGAATTTAATCCTCACACCCAACCAACACTCTAGAAGGATCATAGAGCCGTAAAGGAAACCTTCCGTGGAAGCCGAAGAAAGACCCGAGTAAAGGTACGCCAAGACGGTGTGAGAGAGTGAAAGTCCTCGCCATACCCCACTAATTGCACTAAGGCTAGCGTAGTCTATGAGGTGATCCCCGGACGGAAAGAGCACCACCCCGCACAAGCATATGGCCACGGCCTTGGCTATCTCACGGTGGTTTACGCTCTTGTCCTTACACTTGGATATGACCCACTTAGACAAAGGCACTAGATGGATGAATTGTGGGCTAATTATGGTGTAGACATCCTTCGGGTCGGTCATGAACTCTCCAAGGATAAACTTCGGGTTAATGGGCTCAACCGTGTAGCTTATATTTTGCTCGTCCCCGGGTTTGGTCTTGGGAAGAACAAGGAAGGCCTCGACCTCCTCTAGAAGGACGGTCGCCTCAAATTTTGGGAAAATAAAAGTATGGGTTTGTGGGTGCCATAATTCTATCAAGGCCGTGATACTATGCCAATCAAAGGAAATTTTATGGTAGTTGTGAGCCGCTATCAAAACCCCACCCAAACCCCACTCTCTCAAGAACCTAATGACATACATGGGTAAGGCTTTGATCATCGGGGCAATCCAAGTGAGCTTAGAGTAGCGGCAAGATCCGGGGAAGAGCTAGGGAAGAAAGGAAAAGAGAGAAAAGAGGAAGAACAAGAACACAAAATTAATGATGAAATTCGGAGCATAAAATCATGGAAATTGAAAACACCAACCAACTTACCTCTCTCACTTCCTCGCTCCGGCTCAAGTGATTGGGAACATCCGTAATCCTCATAAGAGCTTCAAAGGTCGCCCGAGCATGCTTCGGACCTTCGTAGACCGCCTCCCCACCCATGGGATCAAGAGGAGCTCTCTTCATGGCCATGGTAGCTTGCAAGACTTGAAGAAAAGAAGAGAGAGGTGAGAACTCCGAATTTGGCTTCTCATCCCCTTTATTTATAGAGCCTTAGTACTCCTATTCCGTCTAGGAAAGGGTAGAGAAGACCAATTAGGAGTGGGACCTTGAGTGGAGAGCAATTGGAGTCCAAGTGAGAGTCAAAACCAAGTCCTATGCTGAAAGCTTTTGAGCTCGGGCTGAGAAAACCTGTGAAAGCGACATATCGACCTGTCGCCTTCAAGGTGGCGACAGGCCTCGTGTCGCCTTCTTCAGTCAAGGGTCGCAACAACCCCTATGTCGCCTTCTGACCAGTCTGTGCTGTCTTGCTTATTCCTCTATGACTGTTCAGGATATTTGCACATATGCTTTGATGTCATTGTTTGGTGCATTGTATTATGTCTATCTTTATTGCTTTGATTATTGAAAATCCAAAAAATCAGAACATGCAGGAAAATCCAAAAAAATCCATAAAATTCAGAAACTCAAATCAAAAGAGATGTCAGGTAAGTCAGGTAAGTATCTCTAACCCTAATCCCTCCGCATTACTATATGATATCTACACTATTATATCAGCTCAAGGACCGGCTGGTTCCCAGTGTGTTCCAGGATCTGAGTTCCCCCTCATCAAAAACGAGGATGATCTAAGTGCACGCTGCTAATCGCCGGATAGGCCGTTGGGTGATATGACTCGGGGACGATGGATTCTATCTCACGTCGGGGATGTGAAGTGTCTTGACCCTTGCTTATATTGTCTAGCAATATTATCCTTGAATACTTGTTATTTTCTCTCTTTCTTTGCATTCATTTTTATGATTTCCTTTTTCTTTAGCCCAGCATGCATCATGTAGGAATTTTGAGCTTCATGAATCACGATTTGTCAAAGTCAGCTTCTCAATGATGTCCCAACCCAGATCCTCATTTTCAGACAAGAATTCCACTCCGAATTTGAAAGGTTTCCTCGAGCTTGTGCTCGGTCCAGTTTACCAGTATGGTTGCTATGTAGGATTCCTCTCACCACCATTCATTACAACAGTCATTCCCTTTATCCCCGATCCGCTCATTAGTCGTGACCCGCTCGAAGGCCAGAGTCGAATCGACCCGCCGGGCAGCACCTATCCCCTAATGAACGAAACCTGCACGCTAAAGATAGCCAGGGTACCTCTTGAATCAAGAGGTTGATCTTTCTTTTCTTTTGATTTTCATTCATCCCAAATAGGAACCATCCTTGCACTCTGTTCCCAGCCATGATCGACGTTAGCCAGAAATTCTCACTGCTTATTCGTCCAGAATGGGTGTCTCTTTACCTTGATGCCCGCTTTTCAGCTCATTCCGCTACATCGCCGTTTCACGCCATTTTCGCTCCATCACCGCTCCACTCCCTTGCAAAGCAGGCATCAAGGTGGGGCAATCTGTAGACACCCATTTCTGACCCATAAGTCGAGCAAAATCTCTTGTCGTATCATTGATGCCCCACGTTGGCTCATCATCGTCAAGCTGGCTTTCTCCGATCATGACATCATTTCCATTAGTTCATCGCCCTGGAGGACTCTTCCTGGTCAAATCAATCTCTTTCACTATAAGCTCTCCGAGTATAAGTCTGATATTTCATCTCGAAGGCTGTGCATGGCTGATTAGACGCATTACATGCCAAAATGTAGAAAAGGCCAGAAGGCGACAGGCCCTAGGTCACCTTCCTAAAAACGACAGCCCCTATGTCGCCATCATAATTCCACATTTTAAATCCTCAGAAAATCGCAAAATGACTCAAGTCAGCCTTCCATATGAGCAAGGCGAGATATCGGACAGTCGCATTCAGAAGGCGACACCAAGGCCGTCGCGTTCAGGGCCTTAAACAGGAAACTCAATCTGAAGCCAATTTGGACCCATGCTATTATGGTAATTGCTTCATTTGGACGTCCAAATCACGTCCAAATCCTCTCAAATTCGGAGCAGACCTTCCTAACATGTTCCTTTCCGAGTTCCAATAGCCCTTGCACAACCATACTTGCCCAGAGTCAGACTCTTGCCCATTATTCCTCTCAGACCCGAGTTGGGAATAATCACCCATAAGTACCTCATCTCTGCATCTTTTTGGGCAAGGCCAGATTCTTTAGTTCGCTGAGCAAGAGAGCTTCATCTTCCACGAAGAGAGTTCTCCCTCCAGACGATCAGCAAGAGCCCTCTAGGGTGTTTTCCCATCGGCTACACAATTCTTCTTCCCTTCTTCCCTTTATTTCTTTGATTTCATGCATGCGTAGCTTCGTTTTTTTTCTAGTTTAGCATTAGATCACGACACACACACCTATTCTTAACATCCACAGGGGTTAAAAGCCCCAATCCTGTGAGTTCCCCCCATAATAGTTCATGTTCATGTGTTTTTCATTGAATAGATCTTCCACACACGAGTTCTAATGGGTGTTTTGTTTGTTTAAATCACTTTGGCAGGTGTTTAGAGGTCAGAGCAAGGTGAGGCTCTTGCCCCTCGGCCGGTTGAGGAGCAGGAAGACGAAGAACCCAAGTCTCCATCCACTGGGGAAGAAGGCGACGACCGCTGTGTCGCGATCAAGAAGGCGCCGTTGCCTATGTCGCGTTCACATCAAAGCATAGCGACGCCTCCTCTGTCGCGTTATCAGGTACGCCTTCTCCTTCATCTTTCCTTTCCAAGGTAGTCAGTCCTCCACCTGAACATCAAGAGGCGACTGCGTTGGTGGCGATCACGGTCAGTTCTTAATCCCTACACCTTCACAATCAATTTCAAAAGGGGACACAAATCCCGTGATTACACCTACCTCTCTTCTCCCTACTCCTGTTGTTTCACAAGCATTTGGCATATACACCTAATCGGAACCTTCTTTACGGTTCCCAACGATCTGCATCTTACATGCAACGCTTATGAAGCTAGCAGATTCCGATCCGAGCAGGAACAACCACAAAAGGGAGAAGATAGAGAAAGTGAAGCTATAGATAAACTCATGAAGCAGAGAATTTCATTTACAAGAAGTTTTGTGCTTACAAGTAGGCCCTTCTTGGCCGTGGTTACAAAAAGAAAGTATAAGAAGGACACGGAGCAGAAGAAAACTAAGGAGCCTGTTCGGAAGGGCCAGCATATTCACCCGAAGAGGGCATCCGCCCATACTGGAATTGTGCGAAGCGCACACCATCTAAACGGGCGTCATGAGTGCGATGCCGGCACTCCCGAACAGCAGCCCAAAGGCTTCTCGGGCGCATTCAACCTAGGAAAGCCGCTCTCCGAGATCCTTCCCAGCATTAAGGCCCACCCTGTAGCAGCGGGCCCCATACTGCTCCAAGTCTTCCTTGTACTCCGGCCCGGCCTTGTACTCAGCAACGGCACGGGCCCCCACATCTACTACCACCTTGGCCAGGGCATCCTTTTCGGCCCACGCCAAGGTAGCATCTAGTTACGAAGCCTGGAGGGCAGCATTGAGGTTCTTCATCTCCTCCTCCAGCACTGCCTCGCGAGCTTTATGCCTCGCTGAGAGGTCCTCGCAGAAAGCTGTCTGCGCCTCGTAGAGATACTTCTGCCTCTGGCCCCGAACAGCCAGAGCCTTCAGAATGCCCAGCGACTTGGACATTCCATCCGCAAGCACCTCTACATCAACGTCGCTCAAGCCATCTTCCCTGTGGCCCTCTGGGTGGTAACCTTCCACTGACCTCTCCGGAGTCTGCTCGGAAGGAAGGTCTAGGCACCTTGCCAGCTGGTCGAGACGAGAAGCAGTGGGGCTCACAGGCAGCTCCCTTGGTGCGTTCTCCATACGACGAAGGGTCGCCTCCAACACTGCCACAAAAGGGTCTTCAGGAAGCTTCTTGAGCAGTGCTTCACTGAGGGGTCTTCGGTCGTCGTCAGACTCTTCAGCCCGATCACCACCCCCAATACCCGCAGCCTCCCCCCCATCACCTTCAATTACCTTGGAGGTTGCATTTATATTTGCAACCACCTCGGTGGGGGGCATGGGGGGCAGGATACCCCCGGCGGTAGCAATAATCTCTTCGGACGCCGCCGCCGTCGCCGCCGCCTTCTCAGTGGCCCCTGTAGCAGGAACCACTTCCTGTCCCTCAGTTGGAGTTGCGGCTGGTGCTGGAGCCACCACGCTGCTAGCTACCACCCCAGTATGGGCGGAAACTTCAGTAGCATCAGCGTCCTCCTCCCGCCGAACAGGAGACACCGCAACTTCTCCTCTCCTCCTGGAAGAAGCCCCCGCAGTGTTGCTGGTAGCACCGTGCTCGGAACCACCAACGTTGGAAGCACCAGAGGGCTCCCTATCCTTCGAGCAGGTGGAGCCCCTGGCCTCTTCTCCGGCAGGGCTCTCGGACCCGTCGCTCACGACGACGAGCCCCAGCTCGGTCGCCATCTCCCGCGCGACCTCTGGGCGCTCCACGGAAGCCACCCGCGGCACTCCCTGATCGACCGACTCTACGGCCTTACTTTTTCTGCGCAGCAGCAACTGCGCCTCTTCTTCTTCCTCTTCAGTCCTCTCCTCGTCACGTGGAGGAGTAGCTTGGACCATCTTCTTCTTCTTCCGAACACGGAGCTGTTCTGCCTCCTCCGCGCCCTCGTCAAACAAAATTGGCCTCTTCTTTATGGAAGCGGAAGGCCAACTCGCCCCGTCACCCTTCTCTAGAGGAGTCCGAGCTCCAGCCGAAACCACCTCCTTGGTGGCCTTCTTCTTCAGGCGAATCCTTCCGGGCCCCTTTTCAGGGGCCCGTGCCTTGGCTGGACTCTCCTCGGCAGGCGGAGGAGCAACGAGCGCCGTTGTCACTGCGGTGCCAACCCTCACGGCAGAGGGAACCCGAACAATGGCAGCGACGTCGTCGTCCTCATACACCATATGCACCAGAACAGGGATCTGCTCGGCAAAATCTTCATTCGCCTCCTGATCCCTTCCAGCCTCCAGCTCCGCGGCAGCTGCGCGTAAAGAAAAGAAGAAGAGGAAGAGTTAGAGTGAGGTCACCAAATGCACGAGTAAATAACTAAGAGTTCGTATACTTACTCCACGGTTTGCTTAGGCCGTATTTGACGAGCAGGAACTCGGTCACGTAGCCTTCTCCATTCCGAACACCTGCTCAGAGAAGCTTGTCCGATGCCCTCGCCTCGTCCTGGATCAGCTTCGGAAAGCTGTCCTTTCGTGCTGAGCGGATAACAGTGGGGAATCCCCACTCGGCACCACCTTGGTGGCGCACAAAAAATAGCCTGTCCATCCAACCCTTGTTGTTGGAATATTTGTTGGACAGCCCGATATGCATCCTGTCTGTTCGGTGCTTCATGTAGTAGATATCTGCTCTTGATGCCCGAGAAGCAGACAGCTTGAAGTGAGCCCGAAAAACATCCGCCGAGCCCCAGATCTCTTTGATCTTGCAGATGACGCCGAAGATACAGATGTACCTCCAGGTGTTGGGCGTCAGTTGTATTGGCGAAACGCCCCAAACATTCAGGAGCGCCTTCACCACTTCCGACAGCAGTAGCCGGAAGCCTGCCTCCAGATGATCTACAGAGAGGAGGAGGTAGCCTGGTTTGTTCACCAGGAATGACTCCCCTTCCTTCGCGTCGATGATTTCGTACTCGTCGCCGATCCTGAAGCGCTCACGGAGTCCGCTGTAATGGCGGTACCGTGGTCCGCGGGACGCCGCGACGGTCACCCCACTTGCTCCGGCAATGGCCTTCCCTCTGCTCGCCATCACTGGAAGAGTCGCAGGAAGCAGCAGCAGCAAGAGGAGACGAAGAAGAAGGTGGAATGCTAGGCAGGCAAGGAAACTCAAGGGTTGGAATGCAGGAAGGTTTTTCATAGGCATGGCTCCCGCCTTCGCCTCCTCCCCTCCTTATAAGGAAAGGGGAGGGAGCGAAATTCGAGGCGGGCCCCAAAACACCGCTCCTTCTAGTTTTGAAAATTCCTCCTCGAGTACAGCGTCAGCGGCCGTTCGAATGAGGCGACGACGTTCCTGGCTCGACACGGCTTTGCACCCATCATGACGGGTTAGCCGTTTGACAGGACTCCAAACGGCGGCATCACACAACGGGCCATCGCATTAAATTCGGAAGTGACGCCCTCGAAGCGCTCGTCTCACCGAGCCACTCGAGAGCGTGGGGGGCAAGTGTGGTGGCCAAATCTGGCCACCTAGGCCCATGATGGCTCATTACGGCCCACTCGCGTCCTGTCAACGAACCTGGTCCTACGTCATTATGCCACGTCCTCATCAGGGTGGTTCAGAGGCCTTTGAAGACCTTTCCCCCGCGATCGGACTTCGCCAAGCCCCTCTGCATGCTTCCGAACAGGTCACCTATCTTGTTATTCCGAACAACCACAGGCAGCACCGAACAGCAGTTCTGTTCGCCCCCGTACGAGTCACTTGTTCGGGCATCATATCCAGAAGTGGCCGAACAGGTCTCTTGGCCTACGCAACGGTTATAACCGCCGCAAGCCACGCACCCCACCATCAAGGGGCGCGTTAACTGCCTGGCATCCCAACGGGCACCAAAGCGCATAACTCCGCCCGTTATGGGCGCCCATCAAGGCGTCTTTCCAGGCACGATCTACCAACGTTACGCACGTTCACCTTGGCACCAACGCCTATAAAAAGGCGGGTACAGGACCATGCACTGGTACGTTCTCTCTGACGCGAACACACCCTTACACTCGCAAACCCCCTGCCTTACAAGCCTCTCACTGACTTTGGCATCGGAGGGTTTTCCCGGTCTTCACCGGTCCCCCTGATCCAGTTCTGGTTTTGCAGGCTTTCGTCCACACCAACGTTCGTCTTCCCCATCTTCTCTAGTGGAGGCCCGTTTGGCTCCGGCCCAAACAGGATTACACCACCACAATAATTATATATACATTATACTTGTGTGTTTGTGAAGGTATTATATTTGTTTAGTGATATACATGTAATAAAATTTTATTTTTAAAAACATTATTGTATTTTAATTACTAGGTATTAAAATAAAAATATTTGCATTTATTAATGTTTTTTAAATTTTTAGATGGTCATATTATTAATGTTTAGTGAATATATACGTAGCTAATTGTTTGGTTTTTATAGATTGAGAGCGAATTCATCATTCGGATTTTAGACTAGGATGAAATCTACTTGTCATATCTTGATTAGATATAGATTAGGAGCAAATACAACTATTTCATCAAACTTAATTTTGAATTTATATTCAGTGCAAATCTAATGTTCGGATTTTGGTGAGAATGTTTTACATTAGGAACAAACCCAATTGATCATGGAACGAGAATGAATCCAACAATCAGATTTTAGATCTACATGAAATCCAACGTTCAAACTCTGGTTGATGGTTGTTTCAATGGTTAGATCTGTAGACATTCTGTTTGGATGGCCACTGTGCCTACGCGTGATCCCTGAAGATGTGTACTAGCTGGCTTCGTCTCGTTCTCCTTCTTTCTTCGTGTGGAGACCCGTTTGACCAAGTTGACCGAGAGAAGAAGAGAACAAATCCAAGGAACTAGTATGCAAATGAGAAGGATGTTATTGTTAGGGTCTTATCTGTGCCTAAGGTGTTCAGATCGCGCCGACGACGTTGCCTCATGAGCGGTTGATGGTGGGGACGCCGACTTTCTTCCCTTCGGCCGGCCAAAGAGAAGAAGCTCTGTAATGTTGTTGAGGGTGTTCCTACGACCAAAGAAACTTTATAAGACTCTATGGAAGTGTAGTAAATGCTTAAAAGTAAAAGAAAATGACCCAAAAGATGAGCCCCATACCAGTTGCGGGCTTGAGAAGAGGGGTGGCTAAATACTATGACCACTTTTCTTCCCTCCGTTTTTGGTTTGGAAAACCCCTTTTAGGTGTGTGGGAGTGTGCACTATGTACCTTGTGTGTGTGTGTAAAGAGTGACTAGCATACAAGACTAAAAGTCAAAGAGAAGGAAGGAAGGAAGAAGAGGGAGATGATCCTCGTTGGTGACTCTTGTGGCTGCTTGGTGGACTCCTCCAGCTCTTGGTGAAGCCTCTTAGATGCTTCAAATGATTAGAGAGAGAAAGTAGGAAAAGATGGAAGCTCTCAAAGCACTATCCTTCTTTCTCTCTCTTCTCTCAAGGCACTAAATCTCTAGCTCATCCAACATCTCCCCCCCTTCCAAGATGTCCAAGGAGCTCCATATATAGATAGTGGGGGCATAGCTTGGGAGCATAGGATGCTCAAGTGTGAGAAAACACACTTGCATAGGTGGCAATCCATGTAGAAAGTAAAGGCCAATGAGGAGAGGTCACATGGGACTTTTACTGGGTCAAGGGAGTGCCAAGGTGGCCCATTTGCTTGTTGGGATCGGCCCCATGCATGGCATGGCCGAGATAATGGCTGATAGGGGCAACATACCTGGATTGTTCCGTGGAACAAGTAAACCCAGGTTGACCTCAATCGATGTTGCGGTCAACCTCATGCAGACGTCACACTATGTTGACGTCAACTTGAGTTAACGTCAAGGAACCATGCCGTCAGCATGGGGTAAACGATAATCGATGTTGACGTCTACATGGGATCCGAGGTGAGTCAACAAGTAGTCAAATAAGTCTTAATGGGCCATTGATCAATGCGGGGATGTGCCAAATCTCGTGTCTACAAGATCTTCAACAGATGTAGATCGAGCTCGAATCCAATCGTAAGATCATCATCAAACTTAAATCGAATGGTTAACATTTAGATCCAAATTAAATCCAATGGATAATTCTCCACTAGATTATTTTAGATTGGTAGTACATCTAATTGATCAGATATTCATAGATCGAGATCGATTTCAACGAACGATTTTTAGTTTCATGAAATCAAATAGTCGGATTTTACTTGATAGTAGATTTAACAGCCAAATGTTAATGAGATGTAGAACGGGAGTAAACACAATTTTCAAATCTTCATCAAATTTAAATCGAACAGTTAAGATTTAATTAGGATCAAAACCAATATTGGAAGGCTTATAATTACACTTATTATTATGATTTCATTTAATATAATATATTTATATATTTAATGAAATAACAATTTAAATTATATACTAATGTGGTGATTAATATTTCTAACTATTATCTAACTTTAGTTTAGTAAGATATTAAATTATAATTAGAGTTATTACTATGATATGCAATTAAAATATTAATAAAATACAACTTTACTATAATATAAGATATATAACTAACTTAAAGTTTCTGAGGAAATTTCATCCACGGATTTCTGATTGAAACAAAATCTGTCGAGAATTACCTTGATTAAATTTTCGACGGACTTATTTGTGTCGGAGAATCCGTCAGAAAAGCCGTGAAAAATCGTCACCCATGCACCACCCCCCTCCACCTCCCAGCCGTCACTGATGCAGCCACCGCCGCCCCTCCCTCCGGTGGATTTGCCGACTGAAGGATATTGGGGAATCTGCGGTAGCTACTAGCTTTTTTATGTGGGTCAAGAATTAATATATGACTTGGAAGAGGAATTAATTCATGCCTTTTTTTTTTCCTTTGGGCGCGAGCTTGCTTAGTAGTTTACTGGTGGGAGCTTTGATAATTTGGATACATTAATGGTATTATGATCGCGCATTTTCATTGGAGTTGGTCTTTTAGATGATTACACTGCATTGTCCTCTATTTGTAGCTCATTGTGATATTTCCCATGACTAGCTGGTTTTGTTCCGTGATGCAAGTGCAGTGTGGAAGACTTGAAGATTATGGTAAAAAACAAATAGCAGTTTATCCAAGGCTAAAAACTAATCAAAGATACTTTATCGCATTGCTCCCATCATGTCGTTATTGTTTGAGGATACAGCTTCTATAGGAATCCAAATCATTATATCCTGTCCAAGTTGTGCAACATTTTTCATTTATAACCGTTCGTATAGTACTTTGTCAAGGCTGAAGGTCAAGTTCAAGGCTCACGTTTCTTATTCAGGTGAGTCTAATTTCACACCTTAACGCATGATGTGGATTGTTTTGGGGGTACCTTATCTAACTTTATGATTAAAAGTTCTTTTGTTCTCATTGAAAATTTCCCTTGCAGCCGTTACGTATTTATATCTTTTAGTGTTCTCTAATTATAAACTGTGAAATGGGCTGATTTCACAGTTAGTCTTATCCAATTCATGATCTATGAAATCTTTAACCCATGGACTCTTGTTGAACACAACTTTTCCATAGTATTAGGATCTCTAACTCAACTCCCCGGTCGCTCATCACTCTGGTCCTGTCCATTAGTGTGTGTAACATCATTGTCTGATTTCCTGAGACACAATAACACCATAACGGCGTGTGAGCGATCGCTCAGTAGGACTCTAAATCTGGTGAACCAAACACGCTTTAAATAATTAATACTTTAAAGGACAAAGTAACTAATGATAGAGAGAGTCATGTAAAGTCGAGAAAGTAATAGCAGCAGGTCATGGTTCCATAGCACGTGAATCAAGTTATAGCACAATGATTATGATTAGTTAGATTAAGTAGAAGAATAGAAATGAACTCAAGATAGCAAGTAACATTGAGCAAGGAGAGAGAAAGTAGTTGAACAGTAGCAATGCAATAGGAGAGTACGACAGTAGCGCTTATAACAGGACAGTAGTAGTTCAGTAACAGTCAGTGGTAGTATAGTAATAGTACAGTACGTCTGAACTAACAGACTAACAGTAACAATATAACAGTCAGATGTCTAGCTAATTCAGAACAGTCAGTCAGAACCGGGTGTAAATGCAGACACCGTCATTAGTCCTGACAGGTATTTTCAGGTGGCTCTTTGCCCCAAGACTAGATTGGAGCCCCTCGGACATCTCCGTTCCCTCAGCAGATGCATTTCAAGTCCAGTAGAGTCACAAGACCCGTTTAGCGCAGACAATAAGAACAGTACAAAATAGTAGGAGCCACAACAGCTCAAGGGTGCCGAAAAGAGTACTCTCCAGAGTTCAAGCGTTCATGTCAGGATGCCCGGAGAACATAAGTACGATCATGTCAGGGGACAATGTTCAATAGTAGTTCAAGACTATCATACGAGAGGGAGTTCAACGAGCTTATAATGAACAAGATTGTCAAGAGATTAATGACTATCAAGTCAATAACGAGGGTTCGAGTGTCAAAGGTCATGTCCATAATGATTTCAAGCATAACAAGTCAGGTGAATGAGATTTTACGAGAACAATGATCAAGAGAGAAATTCGGCAACATAACGGTGCTTTTGCATTATTTCTATTAATAACTTGTTTCAGGTGTCATTGTTGATAGCTTCAAGAATTCAAGATGAGGGAGAGGAGAGATGCACACTAAATCAGGGATCTTCGTGGTACAACGGGCCGTCGGCTATGGGGGAATCCATGGACAAAGGAGTCGTACGGAGGCCTTGAACAAGGATTCACTAGGTCCGGCAGAAGGAATATCCGACGGAGAGTTCGGTCCAAGTCAAGAAAGTGTGTATATAGAAAAAAGTGCCGACGTTCTAGAGGAATTCTAGAACAGTGGAGCGTCAGAAACGATTATTCTAAAAACATCGCGAGGAAACGAAGATAAGTCCATTAAAAAAGGGCAACTAAATGTATAATTGAAAGAATTACCAGAGGTATTATGAGGAAACGAAGATAAGTCCATTTAAAAAAGGGCAACTAAATGTATATTGAAATGAATTACCAGAGGTATTATGAGATGTTTTCATGTCAAGTTATGCTATATTGGATGGTTCAAGTGTGTGCAACGTGTTAAAGAAAATCAGAGATAGAAAGAGGTCATGTGCCTGTATTTTAAATCATTCAATTTCATTTTATAACAGGTGTATTTACTGCGGTGTATGACTATAACAGGGGATATAAAACACTGTAGAAAGTTAGAGCATAACAAAGCATGGGTTTTCATGCAAAAACCCCAGATCGCGACGTACCCCTGTAAGGGTCGTGACACGGGTTTGATCAGAACATGATAGGGTCATGTAAGCAATGCGACGGGTCGGTCAGAGCAGGCTGCGAGAACGCGACTTCAGCTCCTATCGCATTCAGAACACGACGGGTGGCTCTATCAAGATTAGCTCTGAGAATGCTGCCTATCGGGCCATCGCGTTCTCAGGTCCTGCGCTTGAGTCCGAGCGGGAAAAGGACAGGCCTTGGATTGCGGTCCATGCCTTCCCTGTTTTAACATGGGTTGATTCAAAAATCAAGAACAAATTGTACAGTAGATGAAAAATTGCGAAATCACTTTCAAACCAATCTAGACATACGAGGGAACTTAGAGTAATTAGGAATTCGAAAACAACTATGGTCGTGATAGGTTTTGAACATGAATAAGCACGAAGAACTCAGAGCATGGTACAATGAAGATAAAAGATTTAATTCACACAGCATGATGAATGAAATTTAGGCTTTCAGGGGCAAAAGATTTTGACATCAATCAGTATTCCAGTAAAAGTTTCGTAGCATGGTGTCAAGTGTATGCAGGATATATAGATTAAACTGATGGTTCTCGGGGTCATGGTGATTGCAGGACTTCAAAAATATAGAACAAAAGATGGGGTTGACAAAAAATCATGAGACAAGAGGGCTTTTGTTCCTGAGGTTTGGAACAATCTACAGATGAAATTATTAAGTTTTACTCATGAGAAGCCTACCTTTGTGTCGTTTTGTCTTCTAGGGTTTAGAACTGAAGAACGAGGTTGGAGTTGGTCCAGCCTTTTCCCCACGAGTTCCTCTTCTCCTTGGGCCTCTTCTCCACGTTCAACAAGCCCCAATAATGAGTTAGGGCGGCATGGAGAGGTTGAGGATATTTAAGCTCCTTGGGTTTCTATTTCTAATAGGACTCTAATTCCCTTTAATTCGAGATTTCCCTATTTCTCTCCTCCTTCCAAGATTGCCAACTCCTACTAGGGTTAGGTTGGGATGCAATTTTGTAGCCAACCAATTATGGTAGAGTTAGGAGTTCAATTCCAACCATATTAGTTATTTTAATAATTTAATAGCCATTTTCTATTAAGTAATATTTAAGATACGAATTTAGGGTATTTTCCTATTATTCTCCTTATAAAAATCTCTATTTTGGCCCAATAAATTTTAGATGGTCCATTTAACAAAGCCCATTACTTAATGGAATTTGACTTAGGGGAATTTCCCCTTTTATTAGAGAATAATAGAGTTACGGATTTTATTGCATTTTTTTACTTGAATTATTCATAGCTATGAGAGGTCCATTGGTCAAAAATTCTTATGATGGACTATCAATAGTATCGTTGGAGTCTACCCATAATTTTATTAAATTTAATCCACTGGCTCATATAATAATGGGTTTTTCCGACTTATTCCTTAATTACAATAATAAGTCATATAAATTCTAAAACTTGGTTCAAATGATTTTTCTATGCCCAAATTCTTAATGAGTCATATAGAAATATTGTTTAAAGATAACTACTATTTTATTAAATTGTTATATGGGTTTATACACATGCAATAGTGATGCGTACCTTTTTAACTAGTTTTGAATTTATTATTGATAAAATTTCAATTTATCTATATTTTCATATTAATAAATTTTCTGAGGTACTACATCCTCCCCCACTTAAAAAGAATTTGGTCCCCAAGTTCATATGATATGATACGACTACCAATTTATTCTGAATATTTCATTCCATCATGTCCCCCACTTAGGGCTTTGCTATCGCGAAAATAATATGAAATTAAACTAAGGGTTAGTGATGATACATTGTCCACCTTCATTGGCTTGATTTATATCCACAAGGGCTTGTAATCGTCCTTGGCGTGGAGTTTGGTTCTTCTTTGTTGGACAATCGATGACTCGATGTTGTTGACTTCCACATCGCAAGCATCTGCCCAATCTCTTCCAACAGTTATCATCCTGATGCCCTGACTTTTCACCAAATTCAAAGACTTCCTTTCGCTTCACTTCCCCTTTCATTCTCTTGCTATCTACTGTATTTCTTCCTTTATTACCATTGGAATGAGTAGCACGTTCCCTTTTCAATGCCTTCTTCTTATAGATCTTTTCAAGAAGTTCCATGGTGTCCTCTACTAATTGAGCTCTTAATACCATGACTGAATATACTACAATGTCTAGTGGAGCCAACTTTTCTCAGTACACAGGTCTCAACCCTTCTAAGAACCTCTTTGCCTTCATCTTTTCCGTACTCACCAAATGTGGTGCATATTGTGCTAGTCTTTCAAATTGTGCTTCATATTCTGCTACAGACATCATTCGTTGTTTTAAATCAGCGAATTCATTTGCCTTCTTCTCACGAATCCCTAGGAAAAATATTTGGTGTTGAAGAGTTCTAAAAATTCATCTCACTCTATGTCGATGTTGGGTAATTGTCGACTAGCAGCTTCCCACCAAGCTCTAGCATCGCGGTCCAACTGGAAGGTTGCCAAAAGACTTTCTCCTGCTCTGAACATTGCATAATCTAAAGATTCGTTCCATCGCCTTCACCCAATTTTCAGCTTCATCAGGATCCGGAGTTCCATTAAACCTAGGGAGATTTATTCGTTGAATGTTCCCATATAAGTCTCCTGCCCCATTTCTTGCTCCTGCTTGAATCACGTTGTTAAGGGCTTGAGTTAACCCATGTACGGTCCTTTACAATCCCCGTATTTGTGCACGCTCGCCAGCCATCTCCTCTAATCTCCTGCGAGCAATAACAATTAATTTATTTCTTTTTAAACTTAGGGTGCTTATACATATAGTTAAGCTCCTAGCATAACCCCAAGCTTTTACCCAATCTTGCCAGGTGCCTATCTGAATGGTCAACACAACTTTATGGATCCTAGATCCTTATGATCAAGATTCCTATAGCTTATGTATAACTTAACCTCAATATAACCTAGAACTTAGGGAAAGCCTAGGCTCTAATACCAACTATCACTCCCCTCCAATTTAGCAGCGAAATAAATCGGGGAAACATGAGCCAAGTGTATGGTAATAGAAATTGCGCATACAAACGATAATCACCTAAACTATTACAACCACTAATTCTGAGCCAACACATAGGGCTCAGCGAGACCATTACATTGGAAAAGAAATCTAAAGCAATAATTATTAGACTCCATGGTACTAGGGTAACTTCATCAAATAACTCCAATTGCTCATCACTCTGGTCCTATCCCATTGGTGTGTGTAACGTCATTGTCCGACTTACCTGAGACACAATAACAAATAATGAAGGGTGAGCGATAACGTTCAGTAGGACTTAAATCTCATGAACCAAACTTTAAATAATTATGCTTTAATAGACAGAGAACTAATGATAATCATGTATTAATGAAAGTTTAATAGCACAGAGTAACTAATGATATAGAGAGTCATGAAAGTCGAGAAAGTAATAGCACAGGTAACATGGTTCAATAGCACAATGATTATGATTAAGTCACGATAGAAAGCGATAACTCAAGATAGCAAGTAACATGTAGAGCAAGGAGAGAGAAAGTAGTTGAACAATAGCAGTGCAATAGGAGAGTACGACAGTAGTCGCTCAATAACGGGACAGTAGCAGTTCAGTAACAGTCAGTGGTAGTACAGTAATAGTACAGTATGTCTGAACTAACAGACTAACAGTAACAATATAACAATCTGATGTCTAGCTAATTCAGAACAGTCAGTCAGAACTGGTGCAAATGCAGACACCGTCATTAGCCTCTGCAGGTATTTTCGAGTGGCTCTCTACCCCCAGGACTAGATTGGAGCCCCTCGAACACTCTTCGTGCCCTCAGCAGTATGCATTTAAGTCCAGTAGAGTCACAAGACCCGTTATAGCGCTAGACAGTTAAGAACAGTACAAAACAGTAGGAGCCACAACAGCTCAAAGGGTGCCAAAAGTGTACTTTCCAGAGTTCAAGAGTGTCATGTCAGGATGCTCGAGAACATAAGTACGATCATGTCACGGGACAATGTTCACTAGTAGTTCGAGACTATCATATCGAGAGCAAGTTCAAGAGCTTATAACACGAACAAGATTGTCAAGAGATTAATGACTATCAAGTCAATAACGATGGTTCAGAGTGTCAAAGTGTCATGTCCACAATGATTTCAAGCATAACAAGTCAGAACGGGATTTTACGAGAACAATGATTAAGAGAGAATTTCGGCAGCATAACGGTGCATTTGCATTATTTCTATTAATAACCTGTTTTCATGTGTTATTGTCGATAGCTTCAAGAAATTCAAGATGAGGGAGAGAGGTGCACACTAACATTAGGGATCTTCGTGGTACAACAGGCTCGTCGGCCATGTGGGAATCCATCGACAGAGGAGTCTTACGGAGGCCTTGAATAACGATTCACTAGTCTGATAGAAGAAATATCCAACAGAGAGTTCGTCCAAGTCAAGAAAGTGTGTATATAGAAACAAGTGCCCAACGTTCTAGATGAATTCTAGAACAGTGGAGCGTCGGTTACGATATTCCCAAAACATCGCGAGGAAACAATGACAAGTCTATTTAGAATAGGGCAGCTAAATATATAATTGAAATGAATTACCAGAGGTATTATGAGATGTTTTCATGCCAAGTTATGCTATATTGGATGGTTCAAGTGTGTGCAAGTGTAAAAGAAATCATAGATAGAAAGAGGTCATGTGCATGTATTTAAATCATTCAATATTCATTTTATAAGGTGTACTGCGTGTATGACTATTAACAAGGGATATAAACATTGTAGAAAGTTAGAGCATAACAAAGCATGGGTTCTCATGCAAAAACCTCAGATCGCGACGTACCTCTGTAAGGGTTGCGACAGGGTCTGATTAGAACGCGACAGGGTCATGTAAGGAACGCGACGGGTCGGTCAGAGCAGGCTTCCAGAATGTGACGCTAGCTCCTGTCGCATTCAGAACACGACAGGTGGCTCTATCGAGATCAGCTCTGAGAACGCGGCCTATCGGGCCGTCGCGTTCTCAGGTCCTGCGCCTTGTTGCCTAGCTAGCAAGCCCAGAGGGGGGATAAATGAGATTCTAAAATTTTTACATTAAAACCTATTAACAAAAAAAACACTTAACAGAAAACACTAAAGAGAATAGTTAGTGTTAGAAGAATGAAGACAAACAAACGCACAAAAGCAATCACACATACAACAAGAGATTTTTATCCTGGTTCGGCCCTCCTATACCAAGGAGTCCTACGTCCAGTCCCCAAGCAACAACTTGGGCTTTCACTACCAAGGGTACTATCCCCCTTAATGACCCTTACACATCTAGCCGCAGCTGGCCTTCTCTTCTAACCCCGAAGAGGAATACAAACACTCTGATACACAGGTCTTCCTTCCTTACTGGAGGGAATAAACACCACCTGTTTCCAACAGGTCTTCTCTTCACAGCCTGAAGAGGAACTTCACAATAAAGTGAATGAAGGAAAAATGCCCCTAGACCAAGCTTACAACAAATGCTCGATCTGAGGCAGTGACTGAGAGAGAAATATCTGCAATAAGAAAATCTCTCAGAACACAATAGCTCTCCAAAGGCTAAAGACAATGAAAAAATGGAGAGTAAGAGCTACAGTAAACTAGGGAGTGAAGCTCATGGCTCTTCTTTCTGATGCTCGTAGGTTGTAAGACGAAAGCTCAAATATTCTACTTTTCAGAGTCATCAGTCTTCTATATATATCCTTCTCTTTGAAAAATATATCCGTTGAAGTGTCTGTTGTCTCTAGGTTTGATGTTCGTTGGACTGCATGGTTCATCAAGTACGACAGGTGTACTTGCAGTCATTTAATGCTTCAAGACCCATGCACGCAAGGAGAAGATCCATCTTGATATCCTTCAGCTTCTATTTTGTCCAACGTTGTATGACATGGTACTAGCAGAGACCTGCACACATTGAATGCTAAAGCATAGACAGCTAGACTGTCTCCATGCTTGTCAGTCAATCATTAGAAAGAATATACATCAAAATAGAAATGTCATTCTGCTATTTGAAAAGCGTTTCTTATAGAAGCATAAGAATAGAAGGCAACGTGCAGATGATGTGAACAGTCATAATAAATGCAAGGATACTAGAGATGTGCGCGGGAAGACTTTGACTTTCACAATATTTGAAAATATATTTGAATATCATGAGAATAATAGATATATTCATTAAATCTATGATAGAGAAATCGATGTATCCATGAGACATTGTTCCACTAATGAAATCATTGCAAGAGCAAACGAATCGTTCTTATAGTAGAAGCAAATCGTTGTGAATTACAAATCTTTGTACACATATAAGCAAATCGTTGTTCAAACATAGACAGATCATTGTTTGACCAAATCGTTGTTCAAACATAAACAAATCGTTGTTCAAACATAAACAAATCGTTGTGAGAGCGAATTGTTGTTTGATCATAAGCAAATCGTTGTTCAAACATAAACAAATCGTTGTGAAGCTTGTCAAATCGTTACGGTGACCAAATCGTTGTTGTAACTTATCGAATTGTTACAGCGACAAAATCATTATGTAACTTATCGAATCGTTACAACGACCAAATCGTTCTTTTAAGTGAGAGCAAATCGTTATAGTTATCAAATCGTTGTTTCACTTATCAAGTCGTTGTGATGACCAAATCGTTGTTGTAACTTACCGAATCATTACAACGAACAAATCGTTCTTTTAAGTGAGAGCAAATCGTTATAGCTATCAAATCGATACGATGATCAATTCGTTACGGCAACCAAGTCGTTATGTAACTTATCGAATCGTTACGGCGACCAAGTCCTTATGTGACTTATCGAATCGTTATGCTTATAAAGAAATCGATACTTATGAAATTATTATGCTCTAAGGAAATCATTATGCTATAAGGAAATCGTTATGTGAAGCTTATGAAATCGTTATGCTATAAAGCAAATCGATATGGACTTAAAAGAATTCTATGCTCTGAGCTTTTAAACAACTGTGTGTAAGGATTACTTATAGATTTTGCTTGAATTATTTTCTATGGATGAACTTCATAAAAACTTGTTAGAAAATAATTGTTAGGGTTTTGTTAATCACCAAAATTGTATGTAATTAAATACAATTATATGGGGATAGACTGATCATCAATCTCCCCCTTTTGGTGATGACAAAATATAATAAGACATAACATGTAATTTTCTGAAATAAACTTGAGTAAATTTTCTAAAGTAAGAAAGAAATGATGTTGATATGTATTTCAGAACGTTTTATTTTCTCCCCCTTTTTGTCATTAAGCAAAAGACACAAGGAATGATCATAAGAAAGATAAATGGGAGCCAGGAAGAGACAGTTTTTCATTAAATTACTGAGGAGGTACAAGAATGTAGAAAGCAGGGGACAAAAGAGAGGCATGGCGAGTAATGATTGGCCAAGCCTTGTGCTCTTGCTCTTCAAAATAACTTTGAAATGCACCATAAACTATAGGAGTAGGAGGGTCCCATAATAGGAGCCATCCTCTGGATGTGCAATTGCCTCTGAGCTTCTATGAAAGTGTCATATTCGTTTCTGCCAAGAGAAGATTTGTTGAAGGTAGAGGTGCCAAAGTTGGCATGCTGGAGGAACTTATCTATGGTTATGGGGTAGAATATCTGTTGCTGCTTCAGTTCTTTTTTCATAGCCACATACACCTTGTATCTCTCAACCCATGTTTTATAAGGGTCTCGAACAAGATGAATAGAGTTCATGTCTAAAAATTCGGCAGCAGACATAGGAGGTTGACCTGATCTAGCCTGAGAGACATTGAGAGCAGTGAGGGGGTAAAGTTGTTCCCATTCTGATGAAGATAAGCGCTCACATTCTGACAAGAGAGGGGCAAGAATATTAGACTTGATGTGGCCCTGATAATATTATCTGAAAACAAATCTGTGAAAGGAGAGGGAACCGCTTTTCTCCACTGAAATTCTGTCCATTACCCTTGCAAATCTTTCAAAAATCATAGTGCCTACGGCAGATTCCATGACTAGGGAGTGGAGTGGAGGCAGAAACACAACATCTGGAATTTCCAAAGTGGCAAAATCTACCTGGATGGATGTGGTATGAGCATCATCTGAACCAAGAGCAGAAATAGCTTGCCAGAATTGGCCAAGCTGAACTTCAGGTAGATTATTGAGATAGCAGTAATCAGTGAACAATTTGAGGTAGCGGATGAGATTGATTTCCTTTTGAATGAATGAAGCCCAGGTATTTTTGTGATGAATCACAAACCACTCAGAGAGAGTGAGTGGATGATCCCGAGGAGGAAATTGAGCAGCGCAGGTGGATAAGAATTGCCTGTATAAGGCTTGATGGCCCCGAGCCCACTGATCTTCAGATTTAGCTTCAGTCATAGAGAAGATCTTTGACTGTTCGGCTTTTGAAAGAGAAGAGAGAGGGATAACAATGTTGAGGTGCTCTGTAAGATTAAGGTGAGGAAGGCCAAAACTGTTTGCAAAAGTGCATTTCTGCAAGAATTCACAATAAATGGACCGTCTTTGATTTTCAGCAGTAAGAGAAAATCAAAGAGGTGGAAAACGAGGCTCAGAAGGGGTTGCAAGGTTGGAAGAAATTTTTCTCTTTTTAGGAACATGGTTGGAAGAGCCTGTCCTATGAATGTGAGTGCCAACAGACAGGACTGAGCGAAGTATTGCTACTTCAAATTCATCTTTGATGTCCTGAATTTCATGACCTTCAATTTGGGCACCCTCAGGGATGATTGTAATAAAAGAGGGAGGAGTAGGAGGATGAAGGAAAGAATGAGAGGTAGATGGAGGTGGTATGGATGGTTCAAAAGATGAAGGACCAGAAGAAGAGGCTCCAGCTGAGGAAGATGATGCTCGAGGTGCTTCAGAAGGAGGAGGAGGAAGGATAGGTGTGGAGGAAGCAGGAGATGATGAGGAGGTAGCCGAAAATGGAGTAGGTGAGGAAATATGTTTGGGAAGGGGCTGTTTGAAGGTGGCAGGTGTTGGAGGAGCAGTGGTGGATGAAGGTGGAGAAGGAGAGGCTGGAGTTTGAAGAGGGGAAGGAAGGGGCTCTTGGGCTACAGCATGGTCTTCAACTCTTGTAGGCTCAACTTCTGATTCCACCGGCCCTGGTGGCCCAGACTCATCGACTACTGGCCTTGGTGACTTTGACTGCTCATCTGATGGCCCTGATGCCTCCATACAAACTGGCCCTGATGGCCCAATATCTTGTGCAGACTTAGACTGCGTCACTTCTTCAGCAACCTTGGGCCCTGCTGGCCCTGAATCCTCACTAACAACTGGCCCTGATGGCCGGACTGCTTCTGCTTTTTCATTCCTTGGCCCTAATGGCCGAACTTCCTCTGGAACTGGGGGAGAGGGAGCAGGTGGAGCAGAACTAGATGATTGAGCTCTCACCAAATCCAAAACTCTAGAGATTAGATCTTTCATGCTTCCCAGCTCACCTTTCAAACCTTGGAGCTCAACTGCCAGTGCTCCAACTTGCTTGGCTCCAGTACTTTGGCTCAGAAATATGGATGATACTTCATTTTGAAGTGAGCACAGGATCTCTCCATGAGCATCTAATCTATCTATCACTGGCTTCATGTTGACCCTCAGCTTCTTCTTCTTGGAGCTATGATGTGCCCTTCTAGTAAGCAAGGGAATCTCAGGGACTACATCCTTGCCCTTGTCTGCTGACTTTTTAGCTGGCTCTACTGACACATCATCATCAGATTCCGAGGAGCTAGTTGTAATGCCTTCTTGGAATGTATTATCAACAGGAATTTGGGGGCTAACTACAGGCTCCCCCTAAATCTCTGGATCCTTCTCAATTGCATGCTCCCCCTGAATAGGAGCATCTTCCACTGGAACATCTCCACTGTGGCCTGGTGCCACAACTTCAACATTAGATTCCTCTTGCTCCCCCTGAGTGCTGGTTACAGTTTCCAGGACATTTCTAAGCACAGATGCTATAATTGATGTGGGGGTGACAACCTCTGATAATTGTCCAACGGGCTCAATATGCTCAGAAGGTATATCCTCTATTCTACTCTCACTGACCACTGAATCTTCAATTCTGACATCTGCTACTACTACCTCTTGCTCTTCTTAAACCACTAGCATCTCTGTCCTGACTTCCTCTTGCTGATCTTGGACATCTGAAATTACTGCTGCTGCCACTACTTGAGTTGCTGGAACTTTAGGAGCTTCTACCACAGGAGCCTCAATCCTTACTTGGACCTCTGCTTCTACCTCTGATTCTTGAACTTGAGGAACATCTGGACCCTCTCCAATGATAGCCTCACCTTCAGCAACTGAGGTCTTGGTCCACACTCTAGCAACAAGCGAAAGCCACTTTTCCTTAAATTTCTGGACCTAATAGCTTGGCCCATTTTCTCAGAAACCTCACCATTCAAACTGATGTTATAATGCTGAAAAATCTTTGTCAACAAGTGAGCATAAGGAAGGGACACGCTCAATCTATTCTTCCTGTCCCAAATCATAGCTGATGCAAACTTCATCCTTCGATCATAACTTCTGCCATGTTAATATCTTGGTTCTGGATGGCCCAGAACATCATATCCGAATCGGCCTTAGTACAAGTGGAGAAGGTAGCGCTCATGGGTACAAGAATCTGACACACTATGAAGTGCAGAATCTGATTAAAGGTGCTCAACTGGTTGATGTCTAATTTTCCATCCTTCAACTTATATTCTGATCCGATAATCCCCAAGCCCTTGGCCTGAATATCCACACTATCTACCTCGCTGTGGCTGGTAGTAGAGACTCCAATGAGGGATTCCAGAAGATCATAAGAGATATGAATATAGGTTTTTTTGACTGTGGAGGTCAAGGACCTGTCTGCCTCTGATCTCAAACAAACATAAAATGCTTTCACCAAGTCTAGATAACTTGGCTAAGAAAAAGTTGCCATCTGCGACCACTTCATCCTCTGCATCGCTGCTGCTATGCTATGCATGCCATTCTTCTCCAAGTCTGCAACATCCACTGCTTTGTTGTCTCATAGCTTGGTCTTCACTACAGTGAACCGCTCCTGTTGCTCAGCCATGAGAAAAGCAGCGCTGTGACCCCCAACGGTGCTAGAAACCCCAGAAACCACCATGGAATTGAATGAGGGGAGGTTCTAGAGGATCGAGAGGAAGGTTAGAGCAGAAGCCCTCAAGAAATTTTCACGGGAAGAGAGGGATTCTTTGAAAACATCACAGAGTCGATGCCGGAGACGATAGGGTTTATCGTTCGAGGCGAGTCGAAGAAGATGAGAGAGGGAGGTGAATCGTTATGGCATAGATTACGGGATTAAAAGAGAAAGGTAAAGTTGTTTTTGAAGAGACGCTGCAGTAATTGTGGAAAACGACAAAAGAATATGATTTCGCAAGAGATAAAAGTTTTTTTTTTTTTAAAATAGCGAACCGTCAAAGAAATTTACGACATAAGCGATAAGGGGATTTTCTTAATTTTAGGGGAGATAATAGGCATTATTTTGAAACATTTATTATTTCAGTTATATGCAGAAAAGTCTATTACAAATTACACATGCCTAATTCCCACTGGTACTTTTTCTATCTACTTTGCCCAGAGGGGCGGTGAATGAGATTCTAAAATTTTTAGATTAAAACCTGTTAACAAAAAAATGCTTAACAGAAAATACTAAAGAGAATAGTTAGTGTTAGATGAATAAAGACAAACAAACGCACAAAAGCAATCACACATGCAAAATGAGATTTTTATCCTGCTTTGGCCCTCCTATACCAAGGAGTCCTACGTCCAGTCCCCAAGCAACAACTTGGGCTTTCACTACCAAGGGTACTGTCCCCCTTAAGGACCCTTACACATCCAGCCGCAGCTGGCCTTCTCTTCTAACCCCGAAGAGGAATACAAACACCCTGATACACAGGTCTTCCTTCCTTACTGAAGGGAATAAACACCACCTATTTCCAACATGTCTTCTCTTCACAGCCCGAAGAGGAACTTCACAATAAAGTGAATGAAAGCAAAATGTCCCTAGACCAAGCTTACAACAAATGCTCGATCTGAGGTAGTGACTGAGAGAGAAAGATCTACAATAAGAAAGTCTCTCAGAACACAATAGCTCTCCAAAGGCTAAAGACAATGAAAAAACGGAGAGCAAGAGCTATAGTAAACTAGGGAGTGAAGCTCAGGGCTCTTCTTTCTGATGCTCGTAGATTGTAAGATGAAAGCTCAAAAGTTCTACTTTTCGGAGTCATCAGCCTTCTATATATATCCTTTTCTTTGAAAAAATGTATCCGTTGAAGTGTCCATTGTCTCTAGGTTGCATGCTAGTTAGACTGCATAGTTCATCAAGTACGACAGGTGTGCTTGCAGTCATTTAATGCTTTACGACCCATGCACGCAAGGAGAAGATCCATCTTAATATCCTTCAGCTTCTATTTTGTCCAACATTGTATGACATGGTACTGGCAGAGACCTGCACACATTGAATGCTAAAGTAGAGACAACTAGACTATCTCCACGCTTGTCAGTCAACCGTTAGAAAGAATATACATCAAAATAGAAATGTCATTCTGTTATTTAAAAAGTGTTTCTTATAGAAGCATAAGAATAGAAGGCAACGTGCAGATGATGTAAACAGTCATAATAAATGCAAGGATACTAGAGATGTGCGCGGGAAGACTTTAACTTTCATAATATTTGAATATCATGAGAATAATAGATATATTCATTAAATCTATGATAAAGAAATTGATGTGCCCATGAGATACTGTTCCACTTATGAAATCGTTGCAAGAGCAAGCGAATCATTCTTATAGTAGAAGCAAATCATTGTGAATTACAAATCGTTGTACACATATAAGCAAATCGTTGTACAGATACAAACAAATCGTTGTTTGACCAAATCATTGTTCAAACATAGATAAATCGTTGTTTGACCAAATCGTTGTTCAAACATAGACAAAACATTGTTCAAACATAAACAAATCATTGTGAGAGCGAATCGTTGTTTGATTATAAGCAAATCGTTGTTCAAACATAAACAAATCGTTGTGAAGCTTATCAAATCGTTACGGCGACCAAATCGTTGTTGTAACTTATCAAATCGTTACAGCGACCAAATCATTCTTTTAAGTGAGAGCAAATCGTTATAGCTATCAAATCGATACGATAATCAAATCGTTACGGCAACCAAGCCGTTATGTAACTTATCGAATTGTTACGACGACCAAGTCGTTATGTAACTTATCGAATCGTTACGGCGACCAAGTCATTATGTAACTTATCGAACCGTTATGCATATAAAGAAATTGATACTTATGAAATCATTATGCTCTAAGGAACTCATTATGCTATAAGAAAATCGTTATGTGATGCTTATGAAATCGTTATACTATAAAGCAAATCGATATGGACTTCGAAGAATTCTATGCTCTGAGCTTTTAAACAACAATGTGTAAGGATTACTCATAGATTTTGCTTGAATTATTTCCTATGGATGAACTTCATAAAAACTTGTTAGAAAATAATTGTTAGGGTTTTGTTAATCACCAAAATTGTATAGAATTAAATAAAATTATATGGGGATAGACTGATCATCACGCCTGAGTCCGAGCGGGAAAAGGATAGGCCTTGGATTGCGGTCCAAGCTTTCCCCATTTTGACATGGGTTGATTCAAAAATCAAGAACAAATTGTATAGTAGATGAAAAATTACGAAATCACTTGCAAACCGATCTAGACATGTGAGGGAACTTAGAGTAATTAGGAATTCGAAAACAACTATGGTCTTGACAGGTTTTGAACATGAATAAGCACGAAGAACTTAGAGCATGGTACAGTGAAGATAAAAGATTTAATTCACACAACATGATGAATGAAATTTAGGGCTTTCAGAGGCAAAAGATTTCTGACATCAATCAGTATCTCTAGTAAACTTTTCGTACCATGGTGTCAAGTGTACATGGAGATATAGATTAAACATGATGGTTTGGGGTCATGGTGATTGTAGGACTTCAAAAATATAGAACAAAAGATAGGGTTGATGAAAAATCATGAGACAAGAGGGCTTTTGTTCTCGAGGTTTGAAACAACCTACAGACGAAATTAATTAAGTTTTGCTCGTGAGAATGCCTACCTTTGTGTCATTTTGTCTTCTAGGGTTTAGAACTTGAAGAACGAAGGTTGGAGCTTGGAGCTTGGTCCAGCCTTTTCCCCACGAGTTCCTCTTCTCCTTGGCCTCTTCTCCACGTCCAGCAAGCCCCAGCAATGAGTTAGGGCCGGCCATGGAGAGGTTGAGGAGTATTTAAGCTCCTTGGGTTTGTATTTCCTAATAGGACTCTAATTCCCCTTTAATTCTGAGATTTCCCTATTTCTCTCCTCCTTCCAAGCTTGCCAACTCCTATTAGGGTTAGGTTGGGATGCAATTTCATGGCCAACCAATTATGGTAGAGTTAGGAGTCCAATTCCAACCCATATTAGTTATTTTAATAATTTAATAACCCTTTTCTATTTAAGTAATATTTAAGATACGAATTTAGGGTATTTTCCTATTACTCTCCTCTTAAAAATCCCTATTTTGGCCCAATAAATTTTAGAGGGTCCATTTAACAAAGCCCATTACTTAATGGAATTTAACTCAGGGGAATTTCCCCTTTTAATTAGGGAATAATAGAGTTACAGATTTTATTGCATTTTCTTACTTGAATTTATTCATGGGCTATGAGAGGTCCATTGGTCCAAATTCTTATGATGGACTATCAATACGTATCATTGGAGTCTACCCATAATTTTATTTTAATATTTAATCCACTTTAGCTCATATAATAATGAGTTTTCCGACTTATTCCTTAATTACAATAATAAGTCATATAAATTCTAAAACTTGGTCCAAATGATTTTTCTTTGCCCAAATTTCTTAATGTGACATTATGGAATATTGTTTAAAGTATAACTACTATTTTTATGAAATTTTTATATGGGTTTATACGCATGCAATAGTGATGCGTACCTTTTTAACTAGTTTTTAATTTATTAATTGATAAAATTTTAATTTATCTATATTTCATATTAATAAATTTTCCGAGATACTATAGGTACTCTATTATATAGCCAGAGTCTTATGAAAACCATTGTTAAATGAGTATTTCTCTGTCATGTTTTTCAGGATGTCTAACTCTGATTGAAGAATTTGTAGTCTTGACAAGATTCTTGTTGAACACAGCTTTTGATACATGGGGTGTATTGTCAACTGGTTACTTCAGATGTTCAGATAGGTTCAGATGTTCATTCCCACTTGTTGCTTCACCATGCATACTGACCAGAAGTTGATATGCAACTGTGGGTGTTTTAGTGTAAGGCCCTTGAATTTTACTCCCTTATATAGGTGTTTGATTGTGTGAAGAAATTATGCTCGTGTGCGTAGATATGTACATATAAACTGATTGAATATTGTTGTAAATATATGTATATATATATATTATTGTGCATACTATTTATTTACTTTGCATAAATAGCATTAATTTAAAGTATACATTGTAAATTATATGTTCATGCATTGAGTAAGTGTAATTTTTTGTAGTTTCTGAGTTCTGGCTGAGTGTCTAGTAGGTGTCAACATGAGTGGACGCCGATCCCAAGTCAGTGTGCACATCGATGGACGCTAAACCCCAGTCAGGTGGCCAAGGATCTAGACGTTAACCTCCCAGATCTGTTGCGTCTTCAGATCTGGAAACACCTGTGATTTTATCGGCCCTTGTTTAGGAAACCGTTCTCCAACGGTCCTATACCCTACCTAAACGCGTCACCGAAACCCCTAGCCTATAAAAACACCCCCATCGACAGATTAAGTCCCTTTTGCTCTCTTGAGAAAAACCCTAAGTTTTGTATGCGAAAACTGATCTTTGAACTCTTGGATCCGGTGATTGGAGGCTCCTTCCGGTGATCTTCTGCGACTGGGAGGGAGTCTAAGCATTAGGGTGCATCTTCCCAACTCCGGCATGCTTCAAAGATCATCACAGAACCCGGATCGAGGAGGATTTGAAGGCTCTTGGGCTCAGGCCGAGGAGAGCTTCTTCGAACCAATTCTCCATTTGTAGATTTTTCTGAAGGCAAGTAAACCATACCCGTTATCCATACATGCTTCTAGTAGGTCTCAGGAATTTTGCAGATTTTTAATCGTGTCCTGGAACCCCTTTCTATCGGATTTTGGAGTTCAGTTTGTGTTTTGCACAGACATGAACTTAACGGCAAGCTTTTCTACCGTTGAGATCCAATGTCGGCGGCAGTCTTTGTTGTCGTTAACTAGGTAGGCGACCACCCCCATGCCGCTGAGTTCTTCAGGTAGGGACAGTGTGCTGTCTGCCCTATAAAATCCATTTTTTTCAAGATTTTTGCGCATGAGGATATACTATAAATATTATATGTTGTATATTACCTGTAGTGGATCATGACATGCAATCCTTATGAAATTTCGTTAAATGAATTATTTATTAAAATTGCTGGAATATTTTCTTGAGGATGTTTTAATCTTGTTAAATAATGTTTATGTGGATTCGTGCTGAATTTGGGTGTTATGAAATTTCTATAACTTATGTACCTGAATTTAGTCTTACCTTGAAATTTTGACAAATTTTCAAGTTCTGTATGAATTATTAAGTTTTCTGAAATATGAAATATTGAATATGCACATTCTGTTTAAATTCTCAAATAAATGGTACGATACAGGTAAATTTCCCAAAAAAATTGTATGAGGCCATGACTGTCAAAAGCATGTTGTAAAATGGTTAACGTACCTGTCATACTGTGAATTCATGTTTAATATTGTAATGAATAATCATGCAGAATTATTATTTTAATTTCTATAAATTGTGTATAGTTCATAAAAATGGGAAATTTTGTATACATGATAATCAACTGTAAGTGGTCTGTGGTTAAATTTTCATGTTGAATGGACGACAGTAGATGCACATTTAGATTTTTAAGAGAAAATTGACAAATTAATGCATGTTTAAATTGATTATTGTAAAATTGTGGATTTCAGCATGATTAAGTTACTGTTGAGTATGTTTAATATTATAAATAGTAGTATCATGCTAGGTAGCCTGATCCATGTGAATTTATGTGAAAATGGAAATTCTATGATAAATAGTGTACCATGGCGTGTGTTTAAAAATGGAAAATATGTAAGTGTGCCATGGGTGACACTGCTACCTTAGAGGGCTGAGGAGTTGTATTGTAGTAAAGTCCCTACGGGAAGATTCATATGTGTGTGATGTCCCATGGGCATTGGGATTAAAATCCTGGAGGTGGACAAGTACCACTAGTTAGGGTGAAGAGTGCTTCTCCCGATTCTGCGCAGTTAACCTAGATCTATCACTATATTGCCTAAGTGATAGATATGTGTGTGATGAGATAAGTGTGTGTCCTTCTAGAGGTGGTTTGGACTATGTGTCACGGCATTTAAATGAGAAAAGTATGATTATATTTGTGTAAAATGTAAGTGATTATGTGAAATGTGAAAGTGATATGATAATATGTAAGTTCTTGATGAAAATGTTAAATCCATGTAAAACAGCAAGCTATATGTGTATAAAAGCATGTCATGTATGTGAGAATGTCCATAGAATCCATGCTAGGAACATCTCTTTCATTATGTGTAAATCTCATGATTAATTTGCGATTGTATTACAAGATAAATGAAATGAAATGTGAATTGAATTAGCATGATAAAGGATGTGTAGAAAGCATGAGATAGGATTATTTTGTTGTGGAAAGAAACATAAAGCATGTACCATGTATCATAAGGTTGTAAAAATAGCATGTTTAGATTGTTTAAACTATGTTACATGAAATTGTGGTTTTGTTTAAAAGTAAAATGTTCATATGATGTATGTATGTGTAATGTGCATGGATTTGGTTGCTGAGTCTTGTAGACTCACTCTTTCTTCGGCATACAGGTGTAGATATGTCTACTTCTTCTGGGGAGATAGTTAGGAGTGACTCGGAGCGTGAGTTGGAAATCTTCGTGGAGATTTTGGCATTGTATTTTAATTTTCATAGTATGTAATTGAGAACGCTATGTAATTCAGTTGTGGACAATGTATTTTATTTAAATTTCTCAGTTATGAAATAGTTAGTTTCCTTTTGTTCTATATGGACTGTGGATAAAGTGTAGGTGATGGAATAAGATGTTCATATTCAATTCTTTCTATTCCGCTGTTATATGTTTATATTGTGTACATCTCAGCCTATTGAATGTGTTGTGTAAATGTCCTACTGTGACGACGCTTTCTATATCGATGTGGGTTGGTATAACCATACCGGTATAAAGAGGGTTGTTACAGAGATTGGTATCAGAGAAACCAGGTTGAGATGGTACATAAATATAATTATGCCATCATCTTCATTATATGCTAAGTCTTTATCGATTGTCCACATAGTTAGGAATTAGATAGTTAGTTCTTAAATGGGATTAAATTGTTTTGCAGGCTATGGCTTCACGAGGTAGGCATGGTGCTCCTGCTCGTGGCGATGAGCAGAGGAGAGAGGAGAGAGTTGAGCCTAGGCGTGAGGATCAAGGTGAGCAGCAGGCCCCGGTACCCCAGGGTCCTGTGCTTCCTCCACCGCCACCAGTAGACTATGGAGTGTTCATGCAGGGTCTAGTACAGGCCATGCAAACGCAGGCCCATACTCAGGCTACACTCCAGGCTCAGTTGGAGGCTAAGGTTAGAATGATAAATAGAGTAGTCTGTTTTACTTAATTACATGTTCATTATGTTATTGTATTGTATATGTGTTGCTCATATTGTTTGTTGTAGCAGGCTCAGGCGCCAGTTCCCCATGCTCATGACCATGGTGGACCTTCCATTATGGAAAGGTTCAAGAGGATGACTCTGCCCTCTTTTAAGGGGGAGAGCGATCCGCTTTTGGTAGAGAGCTGGCTGAGGGAGATCGAGAAGATCTTCCGAGCTATTAGGTGTGCTGACGATAATAGGGTCACACTAGCCACCTATATGCTATAGGTATGTGTTTGTTATTTAAGCATTTAATTAAGGTTAGATTGTTTAGATAAGTGCTTATAGAGAATGATTTGATTCAGAAGCCGATGTGTGGTGGTCCTCGTTGCTACGTACCCGGTTCGAGAACGGTGCGGTAGAGGTGTTTTGGGACGAGTTCGTGAGGCTCTTTAGGGCCAAGTTTGTCCCCGAGCACATCCAGGACAAGATGGAGTAGGAGTTTCTCTCCTTGACTTAGGGCTCCATGACCGTACTGGAGTATGAGGCCAGGTTTGCCGAGCTATCGAAGTATGCCCCTCACATTGTAGCTGATGAGCGTAGGAAGGTGAAGAAGTTCGTGATGGGTCTGAGGCCATCACTGAGGACGAGGTTCGTGGCATTTGACCATCGTACCCTCGATGAGGCTCTTAGCGTGGCTTGTCAGTAGGAGGGAGAGATGGAGCAGTATCTCGAGGAGAAGAAGGCTTTGCAGAAGAGGCCTGCAGCTCCGTTCCAGAGGCAGGAGAAGAAGAAGGCGGCGTATCAGTCACTGCAACACCCAGTGGCAACCGACAGTCGTCAGGTATCTTCTCAGTGTTCCCCTAGTGGCCAGAAGGAGTGTCCTCATTGTGGAAGAGCACATGGCGGTACAGAATGTTGGAAGATGGTGGCAAAGTGCCTTAAGTGTGGGAGCAGTGAGCATAAGATCAAGGACTGCCCTAGACTTCAGCAAGAAGTCCAGCGACCAGCGCCAGCCCCAGCAGCTGCAGCAGCAGCAGCGCCAGCGACAGGGCGACCAGGGTGGCCTTGAGCCCCAGCTCGAGTGTTTGCGTTAGCTCGTGAGGACGCCGAGCTGGCGGAGCGTGTTACCAAAGGTACAGTTCTTTTCATGGGTGTGTACGCTCGGGTGTTATTTGATACGGGTGCCACTCACTCGTTCATTTCCGAGCGGTTTGCTAGGCAGTTAGCTTTAGAGTCAGGATTGGAATCTGAGGAGTTAGAAGTCCCTTTGTCGGTGCACACACATGCGGGTACGGTATAAACTAGGAAGTGTATTCCGTCCTTACTGGTGTGTATTGAGGATAGAGTCCTAGAATGGTGTTTCTTCTTGCTAAAGATGAAGGACTACGATACCATTCTTGGTTTGGATTGGCTAGAGGAGAACTATGCGTTAGTGGATTATCGTGGGAAGAAGATTGTTTTCTGCATTCCTGGTGAGGATGAGTTTTCACATCCTTTGCCAAGGAACTTAGCGTAGAAGTTTGTCATCTCCACCATGAAGGCAATGAGAATGGTGATCAAGGGTTGTGACGCTTTTCATGCCAGCATTTTATTAGTACCCAAGGCTGATGAGTCACCTACTCTTGCAGAGATTGAGGTAGTGCAGGATTTTTCAGATGTCTTTCCCAAAGATTTATCTAGATTGGCACTGGCTAGAGAGATAGAGTTCACACTAGAGTTGCTTCCAGGCACCTCTCCTATCTCAAAGGCTCCTTATCGGATGGCACCTACAGAGTTAGCGGAGCTAAGTAAGCAGTTGCAGGATATGCTAGATAAGGAATTTATTCGCCCTAGTGTTTCTCCGTGGGGCGCACCTGTATTGTTCGTGAAGAAGAAGGATGGGTCACTTAGGTTATGCATCGATTATAGGAAGCTAAACCAAGTGACTGTGAAGAACAAGTATCTCTTACCTCAGATTGATGATTTGTTTGACCAGTTGTAGAATGCATCGGTCTTTTCTAAGTTTGATTTGCGGTCTGGCTATCATCACTTGAGGATTAGGAGTGAGGATGTGTCCAAGACAGCTTTTAGGACCCGTTATGAACAATATGAGTTTTTGGTTCTTCCGTTCGGTCTAACCAACGTCCCTGCAGCGTTCATGGATCTCATGAACAGGGTGTTTAGGCCTTATTTAGATAGTTTTATTGTGGTTTTCATCGATGATGTGTTGATTTATTCTCCGGATGAGGCCACACACCGTCAGCATTTGAGGGTAGTGCTAGAAGTCCTTAGAGAGCACAAGCTGTATGCAAAATTCAGCAAGTGCGATTTTTGGATGCGCGAGGTTCATTTCCTTGGGCATGTTATCTCCGGTGCTGGTGTAGCAGTAGATCCAACGAAGGTCCAGGCTGTGTTGGATTGGGAGATTCCCAGGACCCCTTTTGAGATTTGGAGTTTCCTTGGTTTGGCGTGTTATTATCAGCGATTCATTGAAGGATTTGCATCTATCGCTGCCCCATTAACTAAGCTAACCAGGAAGGGTGAGATGTTTGTTTGGTCCGAGGAATGTGAGAGTAGATTTCAATTATTGAAGGCTAAGCTTACTTCCGCTCCGGTATTGGTTTTACCTAGTGATGATGAGGGTTTTTCCATCTATACGGATGCATCTCAGATTGGCCTTGGCTGTGTATTGATGTAGCAAGGAAGGGTAGTAGCGTATGCTTCTCGGCAATTGAAGGAGCATGAGCGTAACTATCCGGCTCATGATTTGGAGCTTGCGACAGTGGTTCATGCCCTAAAAATCTGGAGACACTATCTTTATGGTGTCAAATTTGAGGTGTTCACTGACCACAAGAGCCTGAAGTATCTTTTCTCCCAAAAGGAATTAAACCTGAAGCAGAGAAGATGGATTGAATTCCTAAAGGACAATGACTTCGACCTTCAGTATCATCCTGGAAGGGTGAATGTCATAGAGGATGCCCTTAGTAGGAAGAGGTCTTCACTCCAGCAGGATTAGAAGATGTTGGAGGATGCGGCATGTGCGATGACTGAATTAGAGCAATCATTGTGCCAGGCTTTTGTAGCTCAGTTGTCTATTAGGTCTTTGGTGTTGAATGAGGTGATCGATTAACAAAAGGCCGACCCTAGACTCCATGAATTGGTGGGCAAGGTAGGCATTGCTCGAGATGAAGATGGTGTGATTAGATTCCATCACCGTGTATGTGTTCCAGACATTATAGATGTCCGTGAGCATGTTTTAGCAGAGGCTCATAGGTCGAGATTCTCTATTCATCTGGGTAACACTAAGATGTACCAGGATTTGAAGAGATCTTTTTGGTGGTCTGGCATGAAGAAGGATGTAGCGAAATATGTGTCTAGATGTTTAGTATGCCAGCAAGTTAAAGCCGAGCAGCAGCGACCATCTGGTCTTATGCAAAAGATAGAGATCCCAGTATGGAAGTGGGAAGCTGTCACTATGGATTTTGTTATGGATTTTCCCAGATCAAGGCGGGGAAATGACTCGATTTAGGTAGTGGTAGATAGATTCTCTAAGATTGCGCATTTCTTGCCCATGAAGAAGAAGCAGTCGGTTGAGAGTTTAGCTAGATTGTATGTTAATAGTATTATTAGATTGCATGGCGTGCCGAAGTCGATCATTTTAGATTGAGATCCGAGATTTACTTCGAGGCTGAGAAGGATCTTCAGGATGCATTAGGTTTGGAATTGAAGCTTAGTTCGGAGTTCCATCCCCAGATAGATGGACAGCCCGAAAGGACTATCCAGACACTCGAGGATATGTTGAGAGCGTGTGTGTTGGATTGGAAGGATGATTGGGAGCGCCATTTACCTCTTGTGGAGTTCGCATACAACAATAGTTTCCATGCGAGCATTGGTATGGCTCCATTTAAGGCATTGTATGGTAGGCCTTGCAGATCTCCTTTATGTGGGGAGGAGACTGGCGATAGGCAGCCGATCGGTCCGGAGTTAGTTCAGGAGACTTCAGATAAGATCCAGTTGATTAGGAAGAGGCTTGTTGCTGCACAGGATAGGCAGAAGAGTTATGTCGACAACATGAGGAAGAATTTGGAGTTCGAAGTAGGTGAGCATGTCTTCTTGAAGATTTTGCCTACTCGTAGTGTAGTTAGATTTGGCAGGCATAGTAAGTTAAGTCCTAGATTCATTGGCCTGTATGAGATTCTCAGACGATTGGGAAACGTGGCATATAAGTTAGCTTTACCCCTGGCGTTAGCTAGTGTTCATCCTGTTTTCCACGTATCTACGCTCAGGAAGTATGTCAGAGATCCATCTCATGTTATTAGCCACGAGCCAATGGAGATCCAGCCAGATCTTTTTTATGTGGCGCAACCGGTAGCTATTCTTGACCGGAAGGTTCAGCATCTCCGGAAAATGAGCATTGCATCAGTGAAGGTGTTATGGTGCAACTTCTCATGAGACAAGGCTACTTGGGAGTTTGAGGATGCGATGAAGAAGAAGTATCCTCAGTTGTTTGAGTAGTGTCGGTCTAACTTCAAGGATGAAGTTTCTTTAAGGGGGAGAAAGTGTAAGACCCTTGAATTTTACTCCCTTATATAGGTGTTTGATTGTGTGAAGAAATTATGCCCGTGTGTGTAGATATGTACATATAAACAAATTGAATATTGTTGTAAATATATGTATATATATATTTTATTTTGAATACTATTTATTTACTTTGCATAAATAGCATTAATTTAAAGTATACATTGTATATTATATGTTCATGCATTGAGTAAGTGTAATTTTCTGTAGTTTTTGAGTTTTGGCCGAGTGTCCAGTAGGCGTCAACATGAGTGGACGCCGATCCCAAGTCAGCATCCACATCGATGGACACTAAACCCCAGTCAGGCGGCCAAGGATCTGGATGTTAACCTTCTAGATCTGTTGCGTCTTCAGTTCCAGAAACGTCCGCGATTTTATCGGCCCTTGTTTAGGAAACCGTTCTCCAACGGTCCTATACCCTACCTAAACGCGTCACCGAAACCCCTAGCCTATAAAAACACCCCCATCGATAGATTAGGTCCCTTTTGCTCTCTTGAGAAAAACCCTAAGTTTTGTATGCGAAAATTGATCTTTGAACTCTTGGATCCGGCAATTGGAGGCTCCTTCTGGCGATCTTCTGCAACTGGGAGGGAGTCTAAGCATCAGGGTGCATCTTTCCAACTCCGACGTGCTTCCAAGATCATCACAGAACCCGGATCTAGGAGGATTTGAAGGCTCTTTGGCTCAGGCCGAGGAGAGCTTCTTCGAACCAATTCTCCGTTTGTAGATTTTTCTGAAGGCAAGTAAACCATACCCATTATCCATACATTCTTCTAGTAGGTCTCAGGAATTTTACAGAGTTTTAATCGTGTCCTGGAACCCCTTTCTATCGGATTTTGGAGTTCAGTCTGTGTTTTGCACAGACAGGAACTTAACGGCAAGCTTTGCTGCCATTGAGATCCAATGTTGGCGGTGGTCTTTGTTGCCGTTAACCAGGTAGGTGACCACCCCCTTGCCGCTGAGTTCTTCAGGCAGGGACAGTGTGATGTCTGCCCTATAAAAGCTATTTTTTTCAGGATTTTTGCGCATGAGGATATACTGTAAATATTATATGTTGTATATTACCTCTAGTGGATCATGACATGCAATCCTTATGAAATTTCGTTAAATGAATTATTTATTAAAATTGCTGGAATATTGTCTTGAGAATGTTTTAATCTTGTTAAATATTGTTTATGTGGATTCGTGCTGAATTTGGGTGTTATGAAATTTCTGTAACTTATGTACCTAAATTTAGCCTTACCATGATATTTTGGCGAATTTTCAAGTACTGTATAAATTATTAAGTTTTCTGAAATATGAAACATCGAATATGCACATTATGTTTAAATTCTCAAATAAATGGTATGATATAGGTAAATTTCCCAGAAATTTTGTATGAGACCATGACTATCAGATGCATGTTGTAAAATGGTCAACGTACCTGTCATACTATGAATTCATGTTTAATACTGTTATGAATAATCATGCAGAATTATTGTTTTAATTTCTATAAATTGTGTATAGTTCATAAAAATAGGAAATTTTGTATACATGCTAATCAGCCTGTAAGTGGTCTGTGGTTAAATTTTCATGTTGAATGGATGACAACAGATGTACATTTAGATTTTTAAGAGAAAAATGACAAATTAATGCATGTTTAAATTGATTATTGTAAAATTGTGGATTTCAGCATGATTAAGTTACTGTTGAGTATGTTTAACATTATAAACAGTAGTATCATGCTAGGTATCCTGATCCATGTGAATTTATGTGAAAATGGAAATTCTATAATAAATAGTGTACCATGGCGTGTGTTTAAAAGTGGAAAATATGTAAGTGTGCCATGGGTGACACTGCTACCTTAGAGGGATGAGGAGCTGTACCGTAGTAAAGTCCCTATGGGAAGGTTCATATGTGTGTGATGTCCCATTGGCATTGGGATTAAAATCCTGGAGGTGGACAAGTACCACTGGTTAGGGTAGAGAGTGCTTCTCCCGGTTCTGCGTAGTTAAACTAGATCTATCACTATATTGCCAAGGTGATAGATATGTGTGTGATGAGATAAGTGTGTGTCCTTCTAGAGGTGGTTTGGACTATGTGTCACGGCATTTAAATGAGAAAAGTATGATTATATGTGTGTAAAATGTGTAAGTGATTATGTGAAATGTGAAAGTGATATGATAATATGTAAGTCCTTTATGAATATGTTAAATCCATGTAAAACAACAAGCTATATGTGTATAAAAGCATGTCATGTATGTGAGAATGTCCATAGAATCCATGCTAGGAACATCTCTTTCATTATGTGTAAATCTCATGTTTAATTTGTGATTGTATTACAAGATAAATAAAATGAAATGTGAATTGAATTAGCATGATAAAGGATGTGTAGAAAGCATGAGATAGGTTTATTTTGTTGTGGAAAGAAACATAAAGCATGTACCATGTATCATAAGGTTGTAGAAATAGCATGTTTAGATTGTTTAATCCATGTTACATGAAATTGTGGTTTCGTTTAAAAGTAAAATGTTCATATGATGTATGTATGTGTAATGTGCATGGATTTGTTTGTTGAGTCTTGTAGACTCACTCTTGCTTCGGCGTACAAGTGCAGATATCTCTACTTCTTCCGAGGAGATAGTTAGGAGTGACTCGGAGCGTGAGTAGGAGATCTTCGAGGAGATTTCGGCATTGTATTTTAATTTTCATAGTATGTAATTGAGAACGCTATGTAATTCAGTTGTGGACAATGTATTTTATTTAAATTGCTCAATTATGAAATAGTTAGTTTCCTTTTGTTCTATATAGATTGTGGATAAAGTGTAGGTGATGGAATAAGATGTTCATATTCAGTTCTTTCTATTCCGCTGTTATATGTTTATATTGTGTACATCTCAGCCTATTGAATGTGTTGGATAAATGTCCCACTGTGACGACGCTTTCTATATCGATGTGGGTTGGTATAACCGTACCAGTATAAAGAGGGTCGTTACATTTAGCATAAAATCTCACATAAGAAAAGGTTTTTAGGGTAAATTTTATATAATAATTTGATATGCAACTAGGTCGTACAATATTTAAGGACGTCATACGACATGAACTTCATGGCATATAAGCACCAATGGCCACTTTAGAAAGGAATTAAGATAGAGTTAACTCAATTAACTTTTATGGGATCGAGATGGAACTTTAGATGTCGTAGAGGAGGGTGAATAGGACTTTTTGCACTTTAAAAAATTATTGAAAAAGAAGATAACACTAGATAGTATTGTTGGTACTTAGTGTAGTGTCTGTGAAATAAGTGTAAACTTAGTGGAAACAATCACACAAGTACACAAAAGATTTATCCTAGTTCAGACCTCCTATCAATCAGGAGTCCTACATCCATTCCCCAAGAACCCCTTGTGATTTTCACCTAACTGCGAAGAACACTTGACCTTCTCTCAACCTGAGAGGAATTACAACCCACTTGCTGCCAAGCAAGTCTTCCCTTCACAGAGGGGTATTACAATCACCTACCACTTTAGGTATTCCCTTCACAGAGGATAACTACATGGAACAAACCCCCTACTCATTACAACATAGAAATGAACTCAGTGTGTTTACTCAGAAATATGAGCAAACATAGAAAATTAGAAAGAGATACAAGTATGGATGGAAGCTCTGACTCTTTCTGTCTGTGAGGGTGGACTTAAAGAAAATCTAGAATAGTAGAATGCCACCTAAAAGAAAACTTCTGAATGCAAGTAAGATTGGAAGTCAAAGCTTGAACAGATGGCTCTCTTGAGATCTTGTGCTCTTCTCTTTTCTATGTGTGGAGACTTCTTTTCACTTCTTTTTGTGGTTTTATATACTGACACACCTATATCTTGTAATTCAAACTTCAATTTCATATATAGCCTTTAGAAACTCCAGCTTCCCATTTGAAAGTAGTCGTTTGAATTTGAACGTTGGGTCTTGAGACTGCTTAGGATGTCTGTCATCAGATCTTCAGCCCTTTGAGTTGAGTCTCAAAGGCTTTCAAGCTATATTGGTAGCTGTGTGATTCTCTTTTAGATAGCTTTTCTTGAATATCTGCAAACACCATACTATGTCTTTTCCTTTTCTCAGAGTTAGTCTTGTGAGATATATAATAATATGAGAAGGTAAGGGACAAGTTGCTTCTATCAGATATCTATCAGTTCCAGACAGATAGATAGTCTGTCCTTTGAACAATACAAAGTTAGGTTAGCATTCAAAAGGAATAGATACCTGCTTGACGCAAAGTATAGCTCCAAGGAACTTTTCCTTAAAATCTGGAAATAGGATATTTTGAAGGATGCTAACACATGTCTTTGTAAGACACGTAGCATTCTAAAAAAGATAAATTATTTTTTTTTGGGCAAAATGAGTGCAATAGGATCAATGACCAGTCGAGTGCATTCCACCATAGCATGGTGAAATGGTACCACTCCCCCAAGTGTTCAACCTGCTACACATAATTATATAAATATGAGTGAGAAATCGTTACAAAGTCTAGGGGGCATACTCCTGAAGGAATAACAGATATCCAAAATAAGAGATTAAATGAATCTAACACTTCCAAGCCCCATATGCTCCCCAATAAGGGCAGCAAAACTAACTGCCTAGAGGAGTTAAAAGAAAAAAAAATAAACTATGAAACTGATCTTCAGAGATGACATGAAGCATTAAATAAAAGAATAGATAAGTACATAGCACATTGGATAATTTATCATACAAATAAGAAAGAGAATGTCATTGGTACATCATGTGTTCATTTGTTGTTCATTAATGGATTCCATAAGAATTAAAACATTAAATGTACTAATAATACATTAACAGTTCTGCAAAAATAATAATAGTTACTTAAAAACATCTAAGTATCATAGATAACAGAAGTTGATATCTTACTTCGGCTTTCAAGTAGTACTACACAGTTGTTCAATAGTTGATATCACACTTGGACTTTAGAAGAGTCGGTGTAAGAACAAAGTAATCGGTGTGAGATCAACTATGAAGACTTTGACTGTAGAACAGTCGGAGTAAGTATCATACTTCAACTGTAGAGAAGTCGGAGTGAGATCAGTATCAATAGATATGAGACTTTGACTTTAGAGGATTCGGAGTGAAACAAGTTTGTTCATCAATCGATATCACACTTTGACTTTCCGAGAGTCGGAGTGGGTCTCTGGTTGTTCAACAATCAGAATCTAACTTTGACTTCTTAAGAGTCGGAGTAAGACCAGTTGTTCAACAATCGAAAACACACTTCGACTTTCCAAAAGTCAGAGTCAGTATGGTATATATATATATATATATATATATATATACACGATGTGCACTAAAAAAAAATTCTTGTCTAATGGTATGAGTCGACACCAACTGTCTAAAAAAATATGATACACTATGACTATTATACTATTTTATGAACTTTTATGAGTGTAAAGAGTCTTCTATAATAATATAAAGATTTTGTCATAAACAAAAATAATAAACAAGCATTTGTAAAAAAGATACTTGCATAACAACTTTGGGTTAATCCAAAAAGTGCTTTGGAAACCAAAAAAACTTAACTCGGGTTAAAAGAGATTGGTTCAGAGTTAAACTGGGTGGACCCATTTTAACCTAATCCACCTCTTCATATCGAGTAGAGTTAACTCCATTTTTACACCCAATTTTACCCCTGTTGTACCCATCATTTATTGCAGTAGAGACCCTCTCCTCCCCACCCCCCCCCCCCCCCCCCCCCCCCCCACGTATTCTACTTCCAATTCTTTCGCACATACACTCTTGCAATTAATTTAATGATCAATAGTAAGTTCTAACTAATTTAAGAATGGTGCATGATTTAATCATTAAATTAATACAAGAATTGCTGCAAAATATTGAGGAGGGGGAGAATGTATATGTTGGCCCAGATGGCAAACCTGGGAGGGTGAATGGGTAGTTATGAGTTTTTTTGAAATCTAAAAACACAAACATTAAGCTACACTGTTAATACTGTTACTTAGTGTGTAGTGGAAATAAACAAAAACAATCACACACATAAGACAAGATCTAGGTCCGGCCCTTCCAAAAGGAAGTCCTAGGTCCAGTCCCCAAGCAACCTCTTGAGATTTCACTAAACCACCAAGCAAACTATAGCACCCCAGAAAATTTAATAAAAATAATAGTTCAACTCTAAATAATATACCCAAATGATCCACGAAGAAATTCGTGCAACGAAATATCCGATTGGCCAAGTATAAGTCGCATTGTGACTTATTATCCAAATTAGGAAACCATTCGGAAATCTATTATCGTGTGATCATAAATCAAGTTAGAAATGAGGAGAAGACATTTAACAACATGTATTGATAACCCATTATCAGAATTGGGCCAATGGACAACTTCTGGCCCAACAGTAAAACCAAGCAAGAAAATTACATAGAAAGTCGTAACCCTAATTGAGCTGAAATAGAAGGAGGCAATTAGGGTGAAATCAAAGGTAATTAGACCATTATAGTAACCCAAATTCGTGCCTATCCATACTAGGAGGTGTCCTAAAACCCCCAACCACTCCAATTGGGATGGGAATCCTTCAAGCAAGGGAGGTCCAACCCCCCAAAACTGCAACCCACTTTCCTTGTTCCATTAGGACTCCTAAAGACCCTAGAAGCTTAAATACTCTTCCCAAAACCCTTGGGGACAAGTTTACCAATAGTTGGGGTCGTGAGTAGTAGCTCTTGAGCACCAGAGGAGGAGGAAATCGCCTCCAACTGGAGCTCTTCATCCCAGCTGCGTTCTACATTGATTTGTGCACAGAACCCTTCTTAGAGTCAACTTAAGGTGAGTCAAACTTTGACTAAACACTACAAGAAAAAGCGGTATTTTCAACGGACATAATTCATAGGAAATCCGTCGAAAAGTGTGCCTTCTGACAACTTTCCATCGAATGATCGTCGAAAAACATCTGTCGGAAAATTCTGGTCAGAAATTACCGACGGACAAAATAACCATCGGCAATCCGTCGAAAATTCCGACCGAATATTCTGTAGGAAATTACGTCGGTAACTTCCGACAGAAAGTAGTCGGAACATATTGTCGGAAAATTGTTCAGTGAATTCCGACCGAAAACTGTCAGAAATTCCGACGGAAAGGCAGACGAAAAAATTCCATCGGCAAACTACATATTTTTGACAACATCAAAGCCCGCCAGAAATAAGTAATATTTAAAAAAAAATAACAGAAATTAACAATGGTAAATTACAAAACCCGCTAAAATATTCATGCATTCCACAAAAATAAGTACTCACAATCAAACATAATGTAACGACCCTCCTCATACTGATACGATTATATCAATCCCCATCGGTATAAAGAGCGCCATCACAGTGGGATAATAACCCAACACTAGCCAATAGGTTGAATAGTACGTGGATAGCAATTGAATATAGCGGAAATAAAATAAACAACTCAACTTTAATCCATCAACATCACATATTCTACAGTCTATATAACGAAATAAAATGACAATGTCCACAATATTACATGATAAAAGAACTACATTGTCCAAATATTGTCCATACAATAACTTTATTTGTACTATGAGAAAGGGAAAGTACAACCACTAAGCTCCTCAAAAGCTACTCCTCCAAGATAGCATTCTACGCTATGCCTCTCTCTAGCACGAGATACCTGTCAACCTGTATGCCGAAGCAAGAGTGAGTCGAAAGACTCAACAAGCAAACCAAAGGCTAAATCTTAAACATATCACATTCATGTTAAGCTATTAAACACTAAAGAATACATACTATCATTTAAACTACAAAATACACATGGTACTTACTCTTAACTATCAACGCATATTTAATCACTTAAACATGCTTTAGTCTATCGCATGTTTATTCTAAATCATGGGTACTATATTATACACTTGTACATATTTTCTACACCTAACATGTAGCAAGATTCCTCCATCCACACATTATTCCATTCCATGATATATTTCTACAACTAGAACATAGAATTAAGCATAAAGAAATGAACAACCAAGCATGATGACTATTCACTTTTCTCTTGTACTTTTCATATTTAATTGCACATTTTGTTTGCTGTTTTAATGTAAATAAATATCATTTCACATGATTTCATATTTTATACCATGAATGAAAGGTTTAGGACATGTTCAAGCAATTAGCAAACATATACCATTTTTTTTTTTGACATGGACTTATGTACTATGTGGACATCACATCTAGGATGGAACCTAAACATTAATTCATGCATTTGTCACATTCATAACTACACTTTACTTGCTGTTTTGACATAAAATAAACTCAATTACATGGATTTATATTTGTTCATATTTTATCTTATCCATTCAACAATTTTACATATTCATCTTTCATATTGCATAAATGACATGGTTACATATGTTTATTCACATACACTAATACTTGTAGATAATTAAACTACATTACATGATGCTAAACATGCTATTGCAATTGAGATATTATTACATGAAAAATATGAATATGGTGCATTAATACATCGGTTTTCGCATGCAAGCATACTCTCATTAACATTACACTCTCTTACATATCTTTTCACATTTTCTTCATATCATTTACTCTTTTACCTTCACTTAACACATATCATATCATTTTTACTCATCATGTGCCACATTCGCATATCATCTTACACTTTATTCATATTTCATCACTTAAAATGTCATGACACATAGTCCTAACTATCAATTAGAGGACATAAACCAATATCTCATAACTCATAACTCATCTCATAGCACAACTTATCGCATCTCATAACAGATAAGTCATAACACAACTCATAAACACATAACTCATAATCACACACCCACCACCTAGGCAATGTAGTGGTGAATCTTGGTAACTGCGCAGACTGGGAGAAGCCCTCTCCACCCTATCTAGTGGTACTTGTCCACCTCCAGGTTTTTCCTAATGCCCTTAGGTCATACTTTTCACACATAAATCCTTCCATAGGGACTTTTCTATGCACAGCTCTCAAAGCCTCTAGGGTAGCAGTGTCATTCTTGGCCCAATTGTTACACATTCACTTTATCATATTTTCACACTCTATTTACATTTTTCACATACACTATTTGATCACTTTACATATATTATTTATCAATTTCACATGTCTCAGTTAGCCTAATCATGATACTACTGTTTTCAGAAATAAAACAACTCATAATTCAGTCTTAAACATGCTGTTAAATTCTGAATTACACAAGATTAGTTCTACCATATCAAATGTGAATAGTTCGCATAATTTAACTAAAAATTACAATTACTATCATCAGATTAGTTCTAAATTTTTATCACAGGTTAATAGCAGTAAACATATCACATATACAATTTTCCAGATTTTTAGAACAGTAAACATAATTTCTACAATTTAAATATTATTTCAGACATATTCATTGAATATCTTTATACATGGTACATATGAACATGGTTGGGTGCTAACAGTTTAGAATTCAAATAGCAGACCTCATGCTGTCATGTAAAAATTATAAGACTCTAACTTACAGCAAATCTATTTTTACTAGATTTAATCATGTTTATGTGATGCTCATAATGTGATTATTGAATTTTAATAATTAACATAGTTCATAAAAAATTAGGGAAACCTCATGATATGACCTAATGACTGTTTAGAATCACCCATAAAATTTACAGCATGTAACTACGTCCAGAAATCAATTAAACAACTTAAAAAGATCAAAAAGCAAAATTTAAGGACACTGAAGAAGTAGACGTCAAGGGATGTGGCCGTTTACTTTCAACTGCAGCATCCCTTACCGTCAGCTCAAGAACTTGACTGCAGCAGATGCTGCTACCAACCTGCTCCTGGCAGCACACAGAGACAGCACTCCATACAAGGGTGAATTTGGGATTCCAGGACTCGAGGAAAAATCTAGAAAAATACCATGGACTTAGAGGACATGTATAAGATTGAGATCTGGGCTTTACTTGCCTCTAAAAAAATTTACGAAGATCAAGAATTTTCGGTGAAGCCCTCCTCGGCCCTGTCAAGAAGGTGCTCAAAAACGCCTTAGATCTGGTTCTTCTGTGGATGCAAACGGTTCCTCGGAGTTGGGATCTCTTCTCCTATGCAAGACTATCTCCCAGTTATTGTAGCTCCTCGGTGAACACCTCCAGTCGACAGATCCAGTCCTCAAAGATCAACTTTTCCTCATCTTGGGTCCAAGGGTTTCACCAAATGCTAAAAGCCTTCTCGTCGACCTAGGATGGGTATTTTATAAGCTTGGGGTTTGGGGTACGCAGTAGGGTAGGTTTCCTACGCATTAGGATGAGTTTCCTATTCTTGAACCGGCCAAAACGTGAGCTTTAACAAATCTGGAACCATTACGCAGTAGGATATTGACGTCAACATCGGCTGTAGTTAACTGGACAGTTGACGTCAAGGGTCTGGCCGCCAACAGGGGGTTGGCGTCCACGGGGTGGCCGCCCACTGTGTATTGGCGTCCAGGGATGTGGACGCCAGTCATAGTCCTGGCAGTTGGCTTCCAAGTCTTGGCCGCCCACTGCACAGTGCAGTCAAAACTCCGTCAAATCTTAAAATAAATGTATAAATACACCAAAACAATTTAGTATATGTAAAAATAGTTACATATATCCTTACCACATAAAGTACATGCATTACATAATATTTAATTAAATACAACTTACAATAATCATAATTAAGGATAATATACATCAATAACATACATGTATGCACATATACATACACATTACATGATTACATACATCATGTATGAACCTATGAATGAAATATGTTCATCATTAGTTAAATTCTACATGTACATTATCATTCAAGTACCTAACACCATAAATAATTTAACATGCTTAAAGTAGATAGATTTCATTTAAACAAGAATAACATATGTATGTATACATATACACACCATGGTTACTTACAACATGTATAAAATAATTAAATACAAGAGGCACATCAAAAATTAAATAATTCATATACATTTAAATATATTTTATATGCACGGAAATAAACTCATAATTATTTACAAAATGTATGACAATAATTTCTTACTATGTGCACAACACGTACAATATGCGTGAGATCTACATACATTGATAGCTAGATAATGCATGCACACACACATATATATATATATATATATATATGTACTTGTACAAAAATAATTTCATGTACTTACATGGCCTATAGCATTACTTACCTATCACATGCACAATGTTATTTAAGTACTATTCATATGCTATAGATGATTTGATGTACATAGGATTAGATAGATAGATATCACATGCATATGATAACATACATATATACATTTATACTTCATATACTTACACACAATATCCATGGAATAGGTAGTATAATATGCACTTCAAGATTTAGATAGTACATGTATAGTGTTATTAAGATGCAATATGAAGTAAGTTAACTAAGAATACTCTATACAACAAAATAATTCTTGCATGCCCACACTTGAATTGACATATGTATAAATATGCACACGTATATAACATAATTATATATATTATGCATAAATAGATAAATACAACATGCATATCGGTAATTAGATTAAACATGCGTGATATTACTTAAATATTATATGCCTAGGATTTTAGTATTCACAATACACATCAATTTAGCTAATTGCCTATTTTCACATGAAATATCATATATATACATGCATGTGTTCATGAGAAGTATAGAAATGGTAATATGCACAATTGAATACATATGCTATACACGCAACAAGTAAAAACACATGCACAATATAAATGAAAGAAAATTTTGGGGTATCACACTCTCCCCCCCCTTGAAAAAGATCTTCGTCCTCGAAGATCGAATCGAGTACCTATGGTGACGTCGCCGAGGTCATCTCCGCCTAATCCTTGCTCCTTTATTGTTGTTGATGAAACATCTCTTGGGATGAACTTCGTCTTCAGGTTCGGACACTCTATAATCCGATGACTTTTGCTGCCACATTTAAGACACCGCCCTTCCTTTCGCCAACATGCATTCCCGCCATGACGCTTCCCACAATGAATGCACTCGGGCTTCTCGCTGCCTGATGCCACAATTGATTGTTGACCTTCCATGAGTTTCTTCATCTTCCTTTCTTGTCGCTGGAATGGTTTTGGTACTCCTTCCTTTTGAGCTTCCTTTTCTCCTTGATTTGATTCCACTTTATTTTCTTGCCTATTTGCCATGCCAAGAACCTCTTCCAACCTATGGGGATCAAGCTCCAGAAGCCTAGCTTTCAATGATGGTTTGAGCCCCTTCACGAACTTCTTTATCTTGCGGCTCTGCTCATGCCTCCTGGACTGAGCACTACGTCTACCACGTCCAGCCATAGTCTGCAAAATAATCAATCTATTTAGAATCTAGGTTACTAATCCTAACTATTTTCCTTAACTATCTTCCACTCGTTATTAGTAATTTCTACATATATGGACAATTTCCTATAAAGACTTTGAAATATTGTGATGATGATGATCTATCCATGTACCATGTCAACCTTGGTCTCTGATACCATCTCTGTAACGACCCTCCTCATACCGATGGGGATTGGTATATTCGTACCGATATGAGGAGGGTCGTTACAGAGATGGTATCAGAGCCAGGTTTTGATCCTAGGACCTGTGGGTTATGGGCCCACCACGCTTCCACTGCACAGTGGGATAATAACCCAACACTAGCCGATAGGTTGAATAGTACGTGGACAGCAATTGAATACAACGGAAATAAAATAAACAATTCAACTTTAATCCATCAACATCACACATTCCACAGTCTATATAACGAAATAAAATGACAATGTCCACATTATTACATGATAAAAGAACTACATTGTCAAAATATTGTCCACATAAGAACATTATTCGTACTATGAGAAAGGGAAAGTACAACTACAAAGCTCCTCAAAAGCTACTCCTCCAAGATAGCGTTCTACGCTATGCCTCTCTCTAGCACGAGATACCTGTCAACCTATACGCCGAAGCAAGAGTGAGTCGAAAGACTCAGCAAGCAAACCAAAGCCTAAATCTTAAACATATCACATTCATGTTAAGCTATTAAACACTAAAGAATACATACTATCATTTAAACTACAAAATACACATGGTACTTACTCTTAACTATCAACGCATATTTTAATCACTTAAACATGCTTTAGTCTATCGCGTGTTTATTCTAAATCATGGGTACTATATTATACACTTGTACATATTTTCTACACCTAACATGTAGCACGATTCATCCATCCACACATTATTCCATTTCATGATATATTTCTACAACTAGAACATAGAATTGAGCATAAAGAAATGAACAATCTAGCATGATGACTATTCACTTTTCACATGTACTTTTCATATTTAATTGCACATTTTGTTTGCTGTTTTAATGTAAATAAATATCGTTTCACATGATTTCACATTTTATACCATGAATGAAAGGTTTAGGACATGTTCAAGCAATTAGCAAACATATACCATTTTGTTTTTGACATGGACTTATGTACTATGTGGACATCACATCTAGGATGGAACCTAAACATTAATTCATGCATTTGTCACATTCACAACTACACCATACTTGCTGTTTTGACATAAAATAAACTCAATTACATGGATTTATATTTGTTCATATTTTATCTTATCCATTCATCAATTTTACATATTCATCTTTCATATTGCATAAATGACATGGTTACATATGTTTATTCACATACACTAATACATGTAGATAATTAAACTACATTACATGATGCTAAACATGGTATTGCAATTGAGATATTATTACATGAAAAACATGAATATGGTGCATTAATACATCGGTTTTCGCATGCAAGTATACTCTCATTAACATTACACTCTCTTACATATCTTTTCACATTTTCTTCATATCATTTACTCTTTTACTTTCACTTAACACATATCATATCATTTATACTCATCACGTGCCACATTCGCATATCATCTTACACTTTATTCATATTTCATCACTTAAAATGCCATGACACATAGTCCTAATTACCAATTAGAGGACACAAACCAATATCTCATAACTCATAACTCATCTCATAGCACAACTCATCGCATCTCATAACACATAACTCATAACACTACTCATAAACACATAACTCATAATCACATACCCACCACCTAGGCAATGTAGTGGTGAATCTTGGTAACTGCGCAGACCGGGAGAAGTCCTCTCCACCATATCCAGTGGTACTTGTCCACCTCCAGATTTTTTCTAATGCTCTTAAGTCATACTTTTCACACATAGAGCCTTCCATAGAGATTTTTCTATGTACAACTCTCGAAGCCTCTAGGGTAGCAGTGTCATTCTTGGCCCAATTGTTACACATTCACTTTATCACATTTTCACACTCTATTTACATTTTTCACATACACTATTTAATCACTTTACATATCTTATTTATCAATTTCACATGTCTCAGTTAGCCTAATCATGATACTACTGTTTTCAGAAATAAAACAACTCATAATTCAGTCTTAAACATGCAGTTAAATTCTAAATTACACAAGATTAGTTCTACCATATCAAATGTGAATAGTTCCCATAATTTAACTAACAATTACAATTACTGTCATCATATTAGTTCTAAATTTTTATCCCAGGTTAATAGCATTAAACATATCACATATACAATTTTCCAAATTTTTAGAACAATAAATTTAATTTCTTTAATTTAAACAATATTCCAGACATATTCATTGAATATCTTTATACATGGTACATATGAACATGGTTGGGTGCTAACAGTTTAGAATTTAAATAGCAGACCTCATCCTATCATGTAAAAATTATAAGACTCTAACTTACAACAAATGTATTTTTACTAGATTTAATCATGTTTATGTGATGCTCATAATGTGATTATTGAATTTTAATAATTAACATAGTTCATAGAAAATTAGGGCAACCTCATGATATGACCTAATGAATGTTTAGAATCACCCATAAAATTTACAGCATGTAACTACGTCCAAAAATCAATTAAACAGCTTAAAAGATCAAAAAGCAAAATTTCAGGACACTGAAGAAGTAGATGTCAAGTGATGTGGTCGTTTACTTTCAACTGCAGCATCCATTGCCGTCAACTCAAGAACTTGACTGCAGTAGATGCTGCCGCCAACCTGCTCCAGGCAGAACACACAGACATCACTCCATACAAGGGTGAATTTGGGGTTCCAGGACTCGAGGAAAATTCTAGAAAAATACCTTGGACTTGGGGGACATGTATAAGATTGAGATCTAGGGTTTACTTGCCTCTAAAAAAATCTACGAAGATCAAAAATTACCGGTGAAGCCCTCCTCGGCCCTGCCAAGAAGGTGCTTAGAAACGCCTTAGATTTGGTTCTTCTGTGGATGCAGACGGTTCCTCGGAGTTGGGATCTCTTCTCCTATGCATAGGCTATCTCCCAGTTGTTGTAGCTCCTCGGGGAACACCTCCAGTCGACGGATCCGGTCCTCCAAAGATCAGCTATTCCTCATCTCGGGTCCAAGGGTTTCACCAAATGCTAAAAGCCTTCTCCTCGACCTAGGATGGGTATTTTATAAGCTTGGGGTTTGGGGTACGGAGTAGGGTAGGTTTCCTACGCATTAGGATGGGGTTCCTATTCTGGAACCGGCCAAAATGCAAGCATTAACAAATCTGGAACCGTTACGCAGGAGGATATTGACGTCAACATCGGTTGTAGTTAACTGCACAGTTGACATCAAGGGTCTGTCCGCCAACAAGGGGTTGGCGTCCAGGGGGTGGCCGCCCACTATGTATTGGCATCCATGGATGTGGACGCCAGTCATAGTCCTGGCAGTTGGCATCTAGGTCTTGGCCGCCCACTGCACAGTGTAGTCAAAACTTCGTCAAACCTTAAAATAAATGTATAAATACACCAAAACAATTTAGTATATGTAAAAATAGTTACATATATCCTTACCACATAAAGTACATGCATTACATAATATTTAATTAATACAACTTACACTAATCATAATTAAGGATAATATACATCAATAACATACATGTATGCACATATACATACACATTACATGATTACATATATCATGTATGAACCTATGAATGAAATATGTTCATCATTAGTTAAATTCTACATGTACATTATCATTCAAGTACCTTAACACCATAAATAATTTAACATGCTTAAAGTAGATAGATTTCATTTAAACAAGAATAACATATGTATGTATACATATACACACCATGGTTACTTACAACATGTATAAAATAATTAAATACAAGAGGCACATCAATAATTTTTTTTTTATTCCAACGAGTCCTCAGGGACAGCGACTGGGAGAGTGCACCCAACTCTAGAGGAGTGGAGTGTTCCCACTCCACCAATGCGTACACCTCAGGCACATCAATAATTAAATAATTCATATACATTTAAATATATTTTGTATGCACGGAAATAAACTCATAATTATTTACAAAATGTATGACAATAATTTCTTACTATGTGCCTAACACGTACAATATGCGTGAGATCTACATACATTGATAGCTAGATAATGCATGCACATATATATATATATATATATATACTTGTACAAAAAAAACTTTCATGTACTTACATGGCTTATAGTATTACTTACCTATCACATGCACAATGTTATTTAAGTACTATTAATATACAATAGATGATTTAATGTACATAGGATTAGATAGATAGATATCACATGCATAAGATAACATACATATATACATTTATACTTCATGTACTTACATATAATATCCATGGAATAGGTAGTATAATATGCACTTCAAGATTTAGATAGTGCATGTATAGTGTTATTAAGATGCAATATGAAGTAAGTTAACTAAGAATACTCTATACAACAAAATAATTCTTGCATGCACACACTTGAATTGACATATGTATAAATACGCACACGTATACAACATAATTATATATATTATGCATAAAATAGATAAATACAACATGCATATCGGTAATTAGATTAAACATGCGTGATATTACTTAAGTATTATATGCCTAGGATTTTAGTATTCACAATACACATCAATTTAGCTAATTGCCTATTTTCACATGAAATATCATATATATACATGCATTTGTTCATTGGAAGTATAGAAATGGTAATATGCACAATTGAATACATATGCTATACACGCAACAAGTAAAGACACATGCACAATATAAAAGAATGAAAATTTCGGAGTATCACACATAAAATCATAAAACACAACAAATATAAAATCATAAACAATAATAAATGCTAAAAATCAAGAAAGGTCTACTGGATCGTCCACTGTCCCCGCCTCATGATCGTCAGGTGCCGGAGGATCCTACATTAAAAAAAATTAATATGCGAAACATTAATAAAAATTATATACAAACATTATTTTCAAAAATTAAATTTAAAACATGTGATTATTCCTCAAGTTGAATAAGAAAATATTGTTAATCCTTTAGACTTGGGTTTTTTTTAGATTAGTGATTTGAATGCCCAACCCAAACTGAGAATCCAATTCGGATTCCGTCAGTTCGCACGTCAATTTCACCCACCCAGTCGTGTCGGAGCGAACGGCACGTCGATCGGATCTCTACTTGAGATTTTAGACCCCCCGGGTTGCTTGTTCTGATCCTTTACACCTGGGTTTTTTTTAGATTAGTTATTTGAACGCCCAACCCAATCTGGGAATCTAATTAGGATTCTGTCAGTTCGTACACGTCAATTTCACCCACTTGGTCGTGTCGGAGCAAATGGCACGCCGATCGGATCCCTATTTGGGATTTTGGACCCCCGGGTTGCTTGTTCTGCTCCTTTAGACTTGGGTTTTTTTTAGATTAGTGATTTGAATGCCCAACCCAAACCGGGAATCCAATTCGGATTCCGTCAGTTCGCACACATCAATTTCACCCACCCGGTCGTTTCGGAGCAAACGACATGCCGATCGGATCCCTATTTGGGATTTTGGACCCCCAGGTTGCTTGTTCTGATCCTTTAGACTTGGGTTTTTTTTAGATTAGTGATTTGAACGCCCAACCCAAACCGGGAATCCAATTCGGATACCGTCAGTTCACACACGTCAATTTCACCCACCCGGTCGTGTCAGAGCGAACGGCATGCCGATCAGATCCCTATTTGGGATTTTGGACCCCCAGGTTACTTGTTCTGATCCTTTACACTTGAGTTTTTCTTAGATTAGTGATTTGAATGCCCAACCCAAACCGGGAATCCAATTCGGATTTCGTCAGTTCGCACACGTTAATTTCACCCAACCGGTCATGTCGGAGTGAACGACACGGCGATCGGATCCCTATTTGGGATTTTGGATCCTCGGGTTGCTTGTTCTGATCCTTTACACTTGCGTTTTTATTAGATTAGTGATTTGAACTCCCAACCAAATCCGGGAATCCAATTCGGATTCCGTCAGTTCGCACACGTCAATTTCACCCACCCGGTCGTGTCGGAGCGAACGACACTCCGACCGGATCCCTATTTGGGATTTGGACCCCCAGGTTGCTTGTTCTAATCCTTTACACTTGGTTTTTTTTTAGATTAGTGATTTGAACGCCCAACCCAATTCGGGAATCCAATTCAAATTCCGTTAGTTCGCACACGTCAATTTCACCCATCCGGTCGTGTCGGAGCGAACGACACGTCGATCGGATCCCTATTTAGGATTTTGGACCCCTAAGTTTCTTGTTTTGATCCTTTAGACTTGGGTTTTTTTTAGATTAGTGATTTGAACGCCCAACCCAATCCGGGAATCCATTAGGATTTTGTAAGTTCGCACATGTCAATTACACCCACCCAGTCATGTCGGAGCGAACGACACGCCGATCGGATCCCTATTTGGGATTTTGGACTCTTGGGTTGATTGTTCTAATCTTTTACACTTGGGTTTCTTTTAGATTAGTGATTTGAACGCCCAACCCAATCTGGGAATCCAATTAGGATTCCGTCACACTTGGGTTTTTGCGCGTTTCAAGTGGCTTTTTTTATCCTTCCATAAGTTGATTGTATAAAGGGACCTTCTTTATAGGTTTCTTAATTTAGATTTATTTTTTCCCTTTTGAGTTCTTTGGACACCGATTCATAAATTGACTTGGGTGGACTCCAGTTTTAGTGGTTTCATTCCATTTAAACTATATGAAATTAATAGTAATACTGACCTGAGGGGCATGCTGTGAGGGGCGTACTCCTTGCATGGCAGAGATCAGCTGCTCGACCATAATGCCAAACTGCGTCTGTAGCTCTTCTCGGATGAGGGTTCTCATGTCCTCTCCACCACTACCGGGTGGCACAACAGATGAACTCGCGTAGACCGGAGGAGCGACCGAACTCGCGTATGAGGACAACACTGGAGTAGTATCCAGGCTTTCCCCAAAGCCGTACACTCGGCCCTTCTTCGGCCCTTCCGCTGCGTCGACCCAAGCCTCCGGATCCAAGTCTGGCTGGGGAGTGCCCTCTGCATAGCGATCTGTCATCGTCCTGTCATAGGTCTCCTGCAAAACAAATTAAAAATGTATTATTGAAATCATATTTTTTTAAAATCTAAATTGAATTCAAAAATTATATTTTGACTTACAGCAATCGTGCGAGCACTCTCGCTGACATAGTCATCCATCCCCTTCCGCTTATGAGTCTGATCAAATACCTCGCAAAAAGTAGGGGCACGCTCGAGCTCGTGACGCTTACAATTCAACAAAAGTAGTTAGTTTCACAATAATTTGAGAATGTATTAAGCAATTGAACAATAATATACTTACCAATTTTTGGCTGTGGGTCGTATAAGATACGGACCCACTAATATGCAAATTCTTCTTCGGATGAGTTGCTCGATTGCGTTTAGCCACCTGTGACCTCTCCTGCCATGGTTCAGTAGCCCAACGATGACAAAGGGACTCCCAATAGTCCCTCCTCAACCAAACATGGCCGTAATCCATCCAAGCCGTAGGATCCCGGCTGCCTGTGGTCTTCGTTGCCTTGTCCCGGGCCTCCTACATGGACTTTCTCAAATTAGTCTGGGCAGTAGACTCCCAGATGACTCGTGCTCGAGGGAGATCCTCCGGTCTCGAGAACACGTACCTCCGCTGTTTAGAAAAAAAATTACTCAACTTTCTACACTAACAGAGAGAGATAGTAATTAAAGAAACGACTTCAAATCAATAAAAATTAATAATACCGTGAACATGTCAAATAATAATTCCAGGACGGACGGGGAGAACTCTTTCTATGAATCCACTGATCTTGGAATGTGTGCGTGGACCAGCGTTGTAATATAGCGGGAAGCAGAACCTGGATCTATCTGTTGAACCACTCCTATATTTTACCCTTATATTTTGGTGATAACAAAATTTATGATTAATTAAATATTATTAAATATATTAAATATCATGGTTTCCTAATAAATATAAATTTATAGAATTATCGCTATGTGTTGTGTACTAAAATGCTAAATCGATGTTTATTCAATATACATCGATTTCTGTTCAAAGTGCCACATCGATTTCACTAACAACGATTTGATATGTTACACAATTATTTGATCGTGTAACGATTCGTTAAGTGAAACAACGATTTTGGTTCCATAACGACTCGGTCACCGTATCGGTTTGATCATCGTATCGATTTGATAACTCACAATGATTTCATAAGTGAGAAACAACGATTTGATTCTCACATCGATTCGTTAAGTGAAACAACGATTTGATTCTCACATCGATTCGTTAAGTGAAACAACAATTTGCCATAACGATTTGATAAGTGAGAACAACGATTTGCTCTCACAACGATTTGGTTCTCATAACAATTTCATAAGTGAGAAACAACGATTTGATTCTCACATCGATTCGATAAGTGCCATAACGATTTGATCATCACATCGATTTCTCTCTCACATCGATTTCTCTCTTACATCGATTTCATAAGTGAGAACATCGATTTGACCAAAACATCAATTTGATAAGTTTTCATAACGATTCGATCATCATAACGATTCGATAAGTCACAATAGCGACTTAGTCAATGTAATGATTCGATAAAGCAAACAACGATTTGTTTATAACGATTTGCTTATATCTGTATAATGATCCGGTCAAACAACGATTACTTTCACTAAACAAGGATTTGATAGCCGTATCGATTTGTTAAGTGAAACAACGATTTGGTTGCTATATCGATTTGATAAGTTAAACAAAGATTTAATCGTTGTAACGTTCCGATAAGGCAAACAACGATTTGCTCTTTCTCAAACATCGATTTCCTTTATATTTCAAATATGTTTGCGCCTAATGAAATGTCAAAAATACCTCTGACAGAAGATTTTCATTTATCTCTCTAGATCTCTTCTCTCCTATCAGACAGAAAGGTGGTCACTTACTACTTCTGGGAGAAAACATGAAGCATAGAGGTATGTGAGCTTTTTGACAGAAACATTGTTTTAGCTAGACTCTTTCTTCTATGCTTGCTGACCTCGAAGACCACCAAGTGGCTGACAGTCTGAAGAAGAAACAAAAAGAATAGAAAGATCGACAATGACTAGAAGAGCTCCAACGGATCTATTCAAAAGCCTCTCATATAAAAGATGAAGCAAGGCTAAAGAACAAATAAGAGTTTTCCTGAAGATCTTTGAAGGAGTGTACATCCTGTGAAGAACCAAAACTCCACATACACTCAAAGGAAAAGAGAGAAAGAGCCCGAGCCCAAGAAGAAGTGTTCAAGCATCTGAAGCCCTCAAGCTTCAAGCTCTTTTTCATCTCTTCACTCTCTCTATGTGCATCTTGTAATCTGGGGGAGAGAGTCTTTTCATTGAGAGTTTCTTTTAGTTGGTGTTCATCTATTCCAACTATCAGCTTTGTTCTTTCTTTTCTAAAGAAAGATTTCTGTCCAGCTGAGGGCTGAGGGACTGTACTCAGTGTAGAACCTAGCTAGGGGTTTAAGTCTAGCAGAACCACACTGGGGTTTGTACCAGGAGGTTGGCTTCTTGACCTGTAATAGAAGTGGGCTACCTTCTTGCCCGGGAAAGAGAAGAAGACCAGCTGGGGTGCTGAGTGTTGTATTGTCCTTGAGGGGGACTATTCCCTTGGTTAGTAAAATCCCAAGAGGTTGCTTGGGGACTGGATGAAGGACTTCCATGTGGGAAGGGCTGAACCAGAATAAATCCCTTGTGTTATTTGTGTGATTGTTTATTTGCTTCCACACTGCTACTCTTCATCACACTAAACTAACCAAACTTTCAAGTGATAATTTTCTGTGTTTAAGTTTATGTTTCAGATTTCAGAAAACCTATTCACCCCCCCCCCCCCTCTAGGTTAGCTTGCTGCCATACCAAAAGGACCAACAAGTTGTATCAGAGCGGGTCTCTGAACATTCAAAGAAAATCCAACGATCTTAGAGCAAATATCCATGGCAGCTCAAGGATTTGCTGAAGGACAATCAGTCACCAGACCTCCATTCTTTGATGGAGAGGACTATCAATATTGGAAGATGAGAATGGAATGATTCATTTGAGGCACAGACTTTGATCTATGGCAGGTAATCGAGGTAGGTGATTATGTTATTGTTTCTGTTCCAGGCACTACTGCCATTACAACAGCAGATAAAAGTAAATTATCTTTAAACTTTAAAGCTAAGAACTACTTATGTTGTACATTATCCAAAAGAGAATTTAGTAGAGTATCTGCATGTAAATCAGCTAAAGAAATATGGGATAAACTGCAGATACCTTATGATAGAACAGATAAAGTAAAACAAACTAGGATAGATATTCTTGTCTCACAATATGAGCAATTTAAAATGCTTCTAAACGAAAATATCACTTTGATGTATAATAGATTTTCGAGCATAGTAGTTGGTCTGAGTTCTCTTGGTAAAAATCTTTCTGATGAGGAAACTGTTAGAAAGATACTTAGGTCCTTAACTCTTTCATGGACACCTAAAGTAACTGCTATTGGAGAAGCCCATGATTTAACCAAACTTTCTATTGATAACTTAATAGGTTCTCTCATGGCACATGAAATTAATATGGAGCGACTATCTGAAAGCTCATCTACGAAAAAAATTACTAATGCTCTTAAAGTTGCAGCTACTCCTTCCACCTCTTCCTCTTCTTCTGGTTCAAAAGATGCAGGTTCTGATGACAGTGATGTAGATGAAGTTCTATCCAAACTTCAGAAGATTCTCAAGAAGAAGAAAAATTGTTCGAAAAGGATTCAAAAGAAAGAAAGAAAAGAAAAAGAACCAGTCTGTTATGAAAGTAGAAAACCTAGACATCTAAGACCAGATTGTCCAACACTAAAGAAGACTGGTCAAACAGAAAAGTTCAAGAAGCAGCACAAGAAGTTCAAAATAAAAGCCATGGCGGCTGTTTGGGAAAATGAAGAGGCCACAAGCACAGACTCATCAAGCTCAAGTTTAGAGAAAGAGCAAGTAAATCTAGCCCTCATGGTAGGACTAGATAAGGTACATTCTAACTCATCCTTCGATTCTTGCACAGATTCAGAATCTAAAGATTTAGAACAAGTGTTAATGAACTTTATGAAAAACACAAGGTTGTTGTAAAATAATTAAAAATTACAAATGTCAACCTTACTTATTTGGAAAACACTAACTCTGATCTTAAATCAAAATAAAACAATTGGAAAAATAATTGAAGGAGAGTAAAGATAATAATTCTCTTTTGAATGAAAATTTAAGGAGCAAGAATAATGAAAAATTAGAGTTAGAAGAAAAATTAAAAACTCTAACTGAAAAAAAAATCTTTATTTAAAAGAATCACTTAGGAAGTTAACTAAAGGAAAAACATCTCTAGCTCTATGTTTAAAAAGATCAAAATCAGGAAACAATAAACAAGGTCCTGGATACAAACCTCCGAAAAAAGGAAAACAAGCCATAATTCCTGGTAAATATTCATTACCAAAATTTGTAAAAGAAACCAGGATGCCTCAGAAAAAGGCCCTCGTAAAAGAAAAGGTTGTAAAAAATTATGTTCTAAACAGACAGTACAAAGATAATAAGAACGGCAAAACAATTTATATTCATTGTTGTTCTCATTGCAATAAATTAGGACACACAGTAAACACCTGCACAACAAGGCACTTAGTTTGGATTCTTAAAGGTTATTTTCATGCATCTAACCATCAAGGACCCAAAAAGATTTGGGTACCTACTTTTGAGTAGCTTATTTGCAGGATAGCCTTAGAGCATCAGGTACAAAGGATGCTCAAGGCAAGGGTGACTGCCAACTCTTCATCCAACTCCTATCTGAAGAGGGAGTAGTCACAAATATTGAATTTTATATTGCTACTAACAATGTTTGCAAGATTTTCCTAAGATCTATGCAGATAAATTTTTTTTTTAAGGCTTGTCAAACAACCAGTCGACTCAAGAGATCAATAGGTCGACACGCCAAGAAACACCTATCGACAGACAAGTGAAGAATCCTTAGGAGGACCCTCTCTGTCAGGGGGAGCCTTATGCTCAGGGGGAGAAAACATTCAGGGAAGCACAGACTAAGGGGGAGTTATTCATTAATGTTAATCATTGTTGAACCCCTCAATGGTAAGAAATTTTCTCAAAAGGGGAGAGAATGCATGGTAAGATCCTTTTTGGTTAGTGACAAAAAGGGGGAGAGTATGCATGGTATGCATTATCTGTGAATTTTCTTGTATTTTCTATGCTTTAAGTATTTTTTTTCAGAAAATTCTCATAAATTTTGTCATCACAAAAAAGGGAGAGATTGTTGAACCACTCCTATATTTTACCCTTATATTTTAGTGATAAAAAAATTATGATTAATTAAATATTATTAAATATATTTAATCATATTTTCCTAATAAATATAAATTTATGGAATTATCGCCGTGTGTTGTGCACTAAAATGCTAAATTGATGTTTATTCAATATACACCGATTTCTGTTCAAAGTGCCACATCGATTTCACTAACAACGATTTGATAAGTTACACAATGATTTGATCGTGTAACGATTCGTTAAGTGAAACAACGATTTCGGTTCCATAACGACTCGGTTGCCGTATCGGTTTGATCATTGTATCAATTTGATAACTCACAACGATTTCATAAGTGAGAAACAACAATTTGATTCTCACATCGATTCGTTAAGTGAAACAACGATTTGGTCGCCATAACGATTTGATAAGTGAGAACAACGATTTGGTTCTCATAATGATTTCATAAGTGAGAAACAATGATTTGATTTCTCACATCGATTCGATAAGTGCCATAACGATTTGATCATTACATCGATTTCTCTCTCACATCGATTTCATAAGTGAGAACCTCGATTTGACCAAAATATCGATTTGATAAGTTTTCATAACGATTTGATCATCATAACGATTCGATAAGTCACAATAGCGACTTGGTCAATGTAACGATTCGATAAAGCAAACAACGATTTGTTTATAACGATTTGCTTATATCTGTATAATGATCCGGTCAAACAATGATTACTTTCACTAAACAACGATTTGATAGCCGTATCGATTTGTTAAGTGAAATAACGATTTGGTTGCTATATCGATTTGATAAGTTAAACAACGATTTAATCGTTGTAACATTCCGATAAGGCAAACAACGATTTGCTCTTTCTCAAACATAGATTTCCTTTATATTTCAAATATGTTTGACACCTAATGAAAAGTCAAAAATGCCTCTGGCAGAAGATTTTCTTTTATCTCTCTAGATCTCTTCTCTCCTGTCAGACAGAAAGGTGGTCACTTACTACTTCTGGGAGTAAACAGGAAGCATAGAGGTATGTGAGCTTTTTGACAGAAACATTGTTTTAGCTAAACTCTTTCTTCTATACTTGCAGGCCTTGAAGACCACCAAGTGGCTGACAGTCTGAAGAAGAAAAAAAAAGAGAATAGAAAGATCAGCAACGACTAAAAGAGCTCTAACAAATCTCTTCAACGGATCTATTCAAAAGCCTCTCATATAAAAGATGAAGCAAGGCTGAAGAACAAAATAAGAGTTTTCCTAAAGATCTTTGAAGGAGTGTACATCCTGTGAAAAACCAAAACTCCACATACACTCAAAGGAAAAGAGAGAAAGAGCCCGAGCCCAAGAAGAAGTGTTTAAGCATCTGAAGCCCTCAAGCTTCAAGCTCTTTTTCATCTCTTCGCTCTCTCCGTGTGCATCTAGTAATCTGGGGGAGAGAGTCTTTTCGCTGAGAGTTTCTTTTAGTTGGTGTTCATCTGTTTCAACTCTCAGCTTTGTTCTTTCTTTTCTAAAGAATGATTTCTGTCCAGCTGTGGGACTGTACTCAGTGTAGAACCTAGCTAGGGGTTTAAGTCTAGCAGAACCACACTGGGGTTTGTACCAGGAGATTGGCTTCTTGACATGTAATAGAAGTGGGCTGCCTTCTTGCCCGGGAAAGGGAAGAAGACCAGGTGGGGTGCTGGGTGTTGTATTGTCCTTGAGGGGGACTGTACCCTTGGTTAGTAAAATCCCAAGAGGTTGCTTAGGGACTGGACGTAGGACTTCCATGTGGTAAGGGCCGAACCAGGATAAATCCCTTGTGTTATTTGTGTGATTGTTTATTTGCTTCTGCACTGCTACTCTTCATCACACTAAACTAACCAAACTTTCAAGTTATAATTTTCTGTGTTTAAGTTTCTATTTCAGATTTCAGAAAACCTATTCACCCCCCCCCCTCTAGGTTAGCTTGCTGCCGTACCAAAAGGGCCAACACTATCTTCCCCCTACAATTGCACATTAATTTTGTACATGAACTGTATAACATAAATAACAAATACAGTAAGTTTGAAGTAATCAAGTTTACCCAGAAATCCAACATGTTTGGCGTCCAGGTAGCTGAGGCCCCTCCTCATCCGCTGTTGGATGATGGCTCTCTACCTCTATTGAAAACAATTAAGTACACTATTATGAAGCTTTAGGAGGACAATAAACGTACTAAAGTATGGAAACATATATGTACCTGGTGGTGATTGGGATGAGAAAGGTGGCACTATTGGCGAGGTCGGGGAGGTGGTCCCTGCAAAATTATATGCATGTTAGAAAATATTTAATTTAATATGAATAATAATATTTAGAGTTTTGTGTTTAGATATACATATACCTGTCGTCGGGACGACTGGCGTGGATGGGGAGGCGGTCCCTGCAAAATTATATGCACGTTAGAAAATATGAATTTAATATGAACAATAATATATAGAATTTTGTGTTTATATATATATATATATATATATATATATATATATATATATATATATATATATATATATATATATATATACCTATCGCCGGGATGACCGGCGTGGACGAGGAGGCGGTCCCTGCAAAATTATATGCACGTTAGAAAATATGAATTTAATATGAACAATAATATATAGTTTTGTGTTTACATATACATATACCTGTCGTCGAAACGACCGGCGTAGACGGGGAGGCACCCTGCAAAATTATATGCACGTTAGAAAATATAAAGTAAATATACACAGTATAATAAAAGAATTGAGTTTAGTACCATATATACCTATCCGCGTAGACCCTCGACCTACGGAGGTGGAAACCCTCCCACTCCGTCCTCCACGTACCATATCTCTATTGAGAAAAATAAAGATATAACATATCATCAGCACTCAAATTTGAAATAGCTATTTAATAACATATAATTAGCAACAACACTTAGTTCTTACAAAATTTTATAATATTATCTATATTCATCATCAGATGTTGAAGATATGTCTAATTCAGCATCATCCTCTTTGAATTCATCCTCGTCATCGGGGACTCTTCCTCCTCATCAGACTGCAGCTCCCGTTCAAGGGCATTTGGGTCAACTTCTTCATGTTCAATATCCTTATATAAGCAAATTGATTCATTTATATCAACACTGAACTGCGTAGAAGCCGCCAACTCTCGTCCTTCACTCCGATCTGATTGGAAAAAATTGTCATTAACACCTTCGAGCTCTATATCAACCGGGAGAAGCTCATACTCAGGGAATAGCTTTGTCTTCACTCTACAAGTAGCCCACCAATCTCTCAATTTGAAGGACGAATAATTCGAATAATAAACTTGTTGGGCTTGTGCCGCCAGAATGAATGGCTCATACGTACTCAACTTGGACTTATGTTTGACATCGACAATCCCATATGTTGTGTCATTACGAATAGAGGTCGGATCGAACCAATGACACTTGAAGAGAAATACATTGTTGCCTTGTCCCAAAAATTGCAGTTCAATGACTTCCTCGAGAATGCCATAACAATCTACTTCATTTTCATTGTAGGCACTTCCCTTCACACATATGCCGCTATTCATCGTAGACTTATTCCGTCCATAATCTCTTGTGTGAAATCGATATCCATTCACAATGTAGCATGGATAGACACGTACAGTCTTCGAGGGCCCATAACTAATCTCTTGTACTCTTGAATCAATAATAAAGCTTTGTTCAACCTATTATTAAAAAATGGGACAGACAATGACAAATTACAACAACTAATTATGCATAAGAGCATAACACTTATGCTTCAAAATATAAAGACACTTACTCGAGATCTCAACCAAATAGCAAAAACTTCTCCTGTTCCTTTTCAACCTGCATGTCAGTCAAACGTGGATTCCGTTGCAGTATGACTGAGTCAAACTACCTGTAATGTAAATGTCACACAACCTCTAAGTTCTGCGAATTGCTCGCAAATGATGTACATCATTAGTATTGAGAGCTTACTCAATGTAGGGGTCTAGTTCTGCGCAATTCATGAATATGTAGATATCCGTAGCTACCAACTCTCTGTCTTCGAGTGCGCGAGTAGAAGAATATCCGAACGCTCGTCCGGGACACTTGAATACAGAGAGTCAGTCAAACACATTAGAATCTCCACCATCATCATTACGTGGAGGTTGAGTGCGTCGGGTTTGTATTTCCGTGTCAAAGTACATCGAACAAAAGTTCGATATCTCTTCAATAAGGTACGCCTGGGTAATGGAGCCCTCAACATGTACTTTGTTGCGGACTTTCATCTTAAGATCGTGCATGCACCTACGACAATAATTCAAATGAATACATATGAAATATAAAAGATCGTTGTAATGTGAATAATTGAGACATAGGAATATACCTCTCAAACGGATACATCCATCGAAATTGTACTGGTCCTCTGACCCTAGCCTTATATGGAAAATGGATGATCAGGTGCTCCATTAAATCAAAGAATGCTGGAGGAAATATCATCTCTAATTTACAGACTGTCTGTATTATATTTTGCTCCATATTTTGCAAGTCATGAAGTCTGAGTTCTGATGCACATAAAATCCTAAAGAATTGACTCAGCTCAATCATTGCTCCATATATTTGCTTCGGCAACAACTCACGAAAAACAATTGGAATTAGTCTTTGCATGAAAATATGACAGTCATGACTCTTCATTCAGTATATTTTCCCCTCGTTGACATTTACACAATGGGCAACATTGGAGACATATCCATCCGGAAATCTCAATTGCTTCAACCATTGCAACACTTCCTTAATCTGTCTGGCCCCAAGCACGTATGAAGCTTTAGGTTGCACCACTTTTCCACTAACATGCTGCAGCTCTAGTCCTGGACGTCTGCAAAGTACTTTCAAATCCATTCGTGCCTTGACGTTATCCTTTGTTTTGCCTTTGACGTCCATAACTGTGTTGAACACATTATCAAAAACATTCTTCCCTATATGCATGATGTCTAGGTTATGCTGTATCAAAAGTGTTGACCAATAAGGCAATTCCCAAAAGATGCTTTGTTTTACCCAATTGTGATCCTTCTCAAAGCCGGGGATTTGTCGGGTACTACCAGCCAGTTGTGATACAGTCGGTAAGTTCTGGACCCGCCTCGCCATGTTTCCTCCAGACACCCGTTCCATATCTACCTCATCCATCACAATTGTATTTTTCATAAAAGAATCATTTTGGTTTCGGAAAGGATGGTCACTCGGTAGAAACCGACGATGACAATCGAATCAACATGATTTCCCCCCAGATTTCAACACGAATGATTTAGAATCCTCCATACAATAGGGACATGCCAACCTCCCATGTGTGCTCCAACCAGATAACTTGTCGTACACTGGAAAGTCACTTATTGTCCACATTAATGCAGCCTTCAAATTGAAATTCTATTTTCTGAATGCATCATAAGAGAGAATCCCATCTGACCATAACAATTTCAGCTCATCAATCAACGGTCTGAGATATATGTTTATATTTGTTCCTGGACTTTTTGGACTAGGAATCAGCAATGAAATGAACAGATTCTCACGCTTCATGCACATGCCTGGCGGAAGGTTGTACGGTGTTAGGAATACTGGCCAACATGAGTAAGATGCCATCGAGCTTCCGAATGGATTGAAACCGTATGTGCATAAACCTAGCCACACATTGTGTGGATCCCTTGAGAAGTAAGGGTGAGTACAGTTAAAATGAGTCCAAGCTTCACCATCAGCAGGATGACTGATTTCACCATCATCACGACGGACTCTTTCCGCAAGCCAACTCATATGTCCAGCTGTCTTTGGAGACATGAGCTACCGCTGCAATCTGGGTGTGATCGGAAAGTACCACAATGACTTATATGGAACATCCTTCTGCTTTGACATGTCTCCTCTCTTAGGCTTGAATCTATCATGCTTACAAATACAACATGATGTCTTATCTGCATCATCTTTGTAGTACAACATACAGTGATTCGGACATGCACAATTTTCATAAAACCAAGCCCCAGATCATTCATCATCTTCTTCGCATGGTAAAATCATCAGGCAACCTCTCTAATTGAGGAAGCATACTCTTGACGAGTAAGAGAAGTCGATCAAAACAACTCTCGCTCATATGAAATTTAGACTTCAAATTCAGTAGCCCGACACTGCAGACAACCGTGTATGCTTCTCACAACCATCTCATAATGGCTCATCAGCATCTCGAAGTAACTGATAAAATCTATGAGCTGTATCATTCGGCACTTCTTCATTTGTTTGGTCATCATGAATATTGAACTCCGGACCAGCAGCATCGACAACCATGTCTACGTACGTACTTGTGGAGGCAAAGTTGGCTGGTTCAGACGACTGAATATTCAACTCACCATGAGACGACCATAACTTATAATGGGCAAAAAATCCTCTTGTATACAAATGATGTTGCACATCCCATATCGATATCTACTGAATGAAACTGTCAACTCCATCTTTAAACTCCTCTGTCACAACTCCATTAACTATTCCCGATACATCCATGGCTGATTCTCATAAGCCTTTTTCCTACACAATTAAATGTCATGTCACCAGTTAAAACCCAACACCCCTCACATCGTTCGAGTAAGTCAAATGAATAGGTAGGCATATTATTTAGATTATCACTTTTTACCCATCTGTGAATATTTGATCGCACTCAGATGGCCATTTACTATGTGTTTATATTATTTGTTGAAAATTTCGGCAACATCTCCCCACACCTCTCCGATATACCAAAATATTTATTGATTAAGATATTTTCTAAACACTTACTAATAAGTTGTTAAGAAAATATTCTAAATCAATAAAGGTATATCAGAGAGGAGTGAGTAGAAGTACCCGAAATTTTCAACAAATAATACTAACACATAGTAAATGACCACCTAACAGCGATCAAACATTCACAGACTGTCAAAAATGGGACAATTCAAGACTTTGAGTTAGATATGCACGTTCTCATCATTGAAAATAAGACTCATGCACATCAATCCCAAAGTCTTGAACGGGAAGGTTCATTGACACGGGCTTAACACGCTCTCGTAAGGTGTGTGCAGTGATAAATTGCTATACATGCATAGATCAAATTTAAAATTCACATAAATATTAAAGAAAATGAAAAGAAAATATTACATGTGAACAAGTGCAATATTAAACCAAATTCACACATATATGTAAATGAATTACATTAATGTAAGAACTACAATACTAATCAAGAAAAAAGAATGACAAGTGAATATAATAATAGATGTTTTTTTCCATATACCCCTATTAATAGCATAATTGGGCAAAATTCATCATAATTTTGCATTGTCACCAAAACCTTGTTATGTGAAAATGTTTACGCCATAAACCTTGTCATGATGTGCCAAAACAAATATATAGAATATGCTAGAAATATTTCTTTAGAGTTTCGAACAATTTGACCCTTAGATGAAGAGATCATTTACCTCTCTCAACCTTTGTCTTTCCCCTAGTCTCTCTTTATACTACCTCCAATTTCTCCCTCCCCCCACACACTTAACAGAGATGTAGAGAGAATGGAAGGGGGTGTTAATATTGGATGACTCTAACCTGGGTCTGATTTCAAAGTGAAACCTTGTCTAGTGCGAGTGTGTGTGTGTGTGAATTAATGGGAATGCATGTTTAGATAACGTTCCATCAAAGAGTCTATTTAATTTGAGGGAGAGGGAAGATGATCGTACGAAAGATTTGAATTCCCAACAGTCAAGCTGGGAATTAATGGGAATGCATGTTTAGATAACGTTCCATCAAAGAGTCTATTTAATTTGCTAGTCTTTTAAATCAAAATAAAGGATTAACTTTTCCTTTACATTCTTTTAATCTGTTCTAATAATTAGTCTCTCGTTGACTTGAATAATGTTGTTGACTGGTAAAACAAATGGAGGATTCTCTTAATTTCTACGTTTAATTTCTATGAATATTAATGTTGTGGCTTAGACACGACGAGTGTGACTCCACAATGGAAAGTGCTAGCTCCTATGCCTGCTCCACAAATGGATGGGTACTGGGAACAACAAGACATCCACCGCTCAATTAGGAACGGGTAGCGAACTTGGGGTTGACACCTTCCTGTAGATATTTTGATCTTGTGTAAATGTCCTATATATATGGATACGGTATGGAATTGTTATATATGTAACTTTTGAAGTGCCCCACACTCACGCACCTAATCGAATGATTTAGACGTAGCTAATGACTTGGATGACCTAGGAAGATATGTAATTAAGGAGTCTTCTTTTGTTTCATGCATGTTAACTTCAATCCCACTGCAGCCTTTAATTATGATTCGTTAGTTTTTTTTTCCATTTTTTTTGTTTTAGATCACACGATTAACATTCAGACTGTGCAAAACATATGACTCAAACATATCTTTTTCTTAAAAAATGAAAATTTACTGCATCTATGAGTACTACCAATTCAAGTAAATCTCAACATCGAAGGATTTTACTAACCCAAAGTCGAATAATTAGCAACTCTTTAGTTAGCCCGACACTCAACCCAAGCTCAATAATTCAAGGTATAGCACTATACTCAAAGAGTAGCCTAACAGTTACTTCTCAATATGTATTACGATTGTAATATCTCGGATGCAAATCTTATTAATATAAAGAAACATTTCTCTAAAAATTTTTAAATATTGTGAGGGGGGGACTATGGGGGACTGTGGGGGGGGGGACGGTTGGGGACTATGGGAGAGGGGGGGACGGTGGGGGAGGGGGACTGTGGGGGAGGGGGGGACTGTGGGGGAGGAGGGGGGGGGGGGACTGTGGGGAGGGGGGGGGACGGTGGGGGAGGGGGGGATGGTGGGGGTGGTAGGGGGGGACGGAGGGGGGGACGGAGGAAGGGGAGGAGACAGGACATACTAGCGGCGGCGGCAGGGCGACGAGCTAGAGGCGGCGGTAGGGCGGCGAGCCGGAGGCGACCGAAGGTGGCGGTAGGGCGCCATGGGTAGTGACAGTGGAGCGGGGGGACGCGACGGCGGCAGCGAGGTTGCGGCGACACCGGAGACGAGACGAGAGACGCGGAGACGAGAGAGAGCGAGAGAGGAGAGAGAGAGAGGAGAAAGGAGAGATGAGAGGGAGAGAGAGAGATGAGGGAGAGATGAGAGAGAGAGAGAGAGATGGAGAGAGAGGAGAGAGAGAGGAGAGCGAGGAGAGAGGAGAGAGAGAGGAGAGAAGGAGAGAAGAGGAGAGAGAGAGAGAGAGAGAGAGAGAGAGGGAGGAGGTGAGAGAGAGAGAGAGAGCGAGAGCGGAGAGAGAGAGTGAAAGGCGTGGTGGACGGGGGGAAATTAGGGGTTTTCCAACGGAAACACAGTCTGTCAGAAAATTCGTCGGTATTTTAGACGAAACTTTTCGACGAAATATGTTCCGTCGGAAAGACCGACGGATTTTTCGACAGACTATGTTCCATCGAAAAACCCGACTAATATTTTCGACGAAAATATAATTGTCAGAAATGCCGACGGATTTTCCGACGACACATGTTTCGTCGGAAAATTCCATCGGTAAACCTGCTTTTCCTTGTAGTGAAACCATGCAAGGCTTATACCCCTAAAAAGAGGGTTGAGTCTAGTTTCTAATGGCACCATTTTTCCCAATATTTATCTAGTGTGTCGGGAGTATTAACTGTTCTCCTCCAAGCGGTCAGAGCGAGGGCTTTCTGGAGAATGAATCTTATTCAACTCAAAAGGTAGGTTATCTCAGGCCAAACAAAATCAAATCACATACCAACATGTAGTTCATCAAGTATACTTTCATGTGCATGTGTTTTCCCCAAGTTTCTCGAGCATACATAGAGTAGCTAGAGTTTTCCAAAGGTCGTACATGTTTAGGGATTTTCATGTTCAAGTCATTTCTCACGCATCTCGAGACCAAATCATGTGAAACCAAAACCATAGTTTTCATCTACTGTTTGTCCTCGACACTTTTCATGCTTAGAGTATCGTCTAAAGATCGCTATATTTTGAGTTTTAAGTCTATCATGAAAGGTTGTAGCATTTTTTTATATGTTTTGGGCATGATCCAAGATCACGCGACCACTCCAGACGTTGTGTTTCTGTGTCCACACTGATTTTGTATCATCAAGTCGATGTCTGCACCGATTGCCTCAAACGCGCCCATCGTGACCGACGCATTGCTGAGTCCACATTGATTCCGGTTCTCACATCGACTTTGACAGTAATCGTTTCTACATCTATTCTGTCAGTAATCGTTCTCACATCGATTCTCTTTGTACTCGTTCTCCCACCGACTCTGACAATAATCATTCCTACATCGATTCTATCAGTGATCAATCTCGCATCGATTCTATTTGTAACCGTTTCCACATCAACTCCGTGTGTAATCGTTGTCACATCGATTTTGGTTGTAATCATTCTCACATCGACTCTGACAGTAATCATTCCTACATGAATTCTGTCAGAAATGGTTCTCACATCGATTCTATTTGTAATCGTTTTGACACCAATTCTATTGGTAATCGTTCCCACATCGACTTCGGTGGTGAACGTTCCGACATCGATTCGCATTTCTGTGTCTGCAAGCTGATGTCTGCATCGATTACCATGAACGCGTCAGTATAAACCGTCGTGTTTCTATTCCGTATCGATCCTTCATATCGACTGTCCATAAATGCGACTGGGTGTCCATCACGATTTAGAAACTTTATGCAGAGTCTTGTTTTGACCGTATACTACTCTTAAGTATGACGACTGAATCTGTTGCGATTTTAAAGGCCAACCTGAGATTGTTTTATTGAGTTGTATCGTCAACTGTATGCATATCCTATTGTTACATCATGTCATGTAGCTATTCAACAGCCTAAAAGTGATCAACCAACATGAAAGTCATAAGAATATAAGCATCTATTCTAAGTGTTGCAATTGATTGTTTGACTTCATCTACATGTGATTGATATGAGCTAAAGTCTGCCTTGTCCATAATTGAAAAGTGATTGTATGCTAAAAGTACTGCAACTATGTGATAGATTGAATTGCATACATGTCCTCGGAGATAGAGTGCACTTCCTCTCTTCTCTTGTTCTTGTGAATGTGATTTATAATCTTGACTAAAGCCATTAATGTAAAGAGTAAACTAAAGTATAAATCATGTATCTTTTTCTTAATCTATTATTTTTGGCCCAGGTGCTCTCGTTGGTGGAGTGGGACCATTCTCCCCTCTGTGGGAGGGTGCACTCTCCTGGTTCTGAGACTCTAAGGACCAACATTATTAAAAAAAAATAAAAATTGTGTCGTTATGTTGCCAAAATTATCTCTTGATTATTGTTATCATGAAATCATGTTCACTTGACTTGCTACTCTTGACATCATCATCATCATGAACATGACATTACCATTGCTTACATATTGAAACTCTGATATGGGCCATGAATGACTGTGGGTATCTACATTTGAAAATAGTGAGATGCTGACAGGGCACGACGTGTGTCCAAGGGCTCCAGTCTAGCCTCAATGACGGCGAGTCATAAATATACTGTTAACCATGGGGTATAATGATTACTGGCGTTGCATCTATGCTGGGAGTACTTGAGTGTTGAATGCTAGATACAATAACCACATACACATGTCCTAGTGTGCATTTCAAGGAGGAACTTTCCTTGGTGTACATTAGTGTCTGCGTGCCTGATTAATGAATCAAGTTAAAAGTTCGTGCTTGCTTGCTTTCTTGCGTGATATGACCATCCTGCAATTATTGCAATTAAGTGATATCTTGTGTGCTTGTTACTTGCCACTCTATTTATAGCTCTTGCTTGTTATATCATCGTAGATCTTGCTTTACCATTATCATTCAATCTATCTTGTTCGAGTATCATGTTTAATGAGTTCTATTCGCACATGCATATCTTGATAATCATGCTCACCTAGATCTAAATTGCTAATCACTATATCATTGCTTGCATATTGAGATGTAAATCCTACTGGGCTAGTTTGCTCATTCCCTACTTTTAACATTCTAGGTGACTATGAAGTATACAAGAAGAAGAACCAGTTGAGGATGAGAATGCGTCTGAGTCATGAGCATTCCATCCATAGAGTTATTATTTGTTTACTTTGAGTATTAAAGCAATGTAGTAGGAAGTGAGATTATAGGTACTTTCCTTTTATTGAGTCATAGTCTTGTAGTACGACAATGAGAGATTCTGTATTAGTTATTTTGAGATGGAACAAAGTGTTTGAAATTTGAATACAAGCTTAGATGAATTCATCAATTGGTTTCTAGTGTTATGTTGTGTTGATACACATTTAGTACTTGCTAGCTGGAGGCTTATTTGCTGACTACTTACGTCTCAGAATATCGACTTGAATTATCTCAACAATATTATCCGCTGCATAATTCTCGGGACGTGACAGTTTAGTGGTATCAGAGCCTAGGAAACAATAGGAAATTTAAGTCCTAGGTTTAAGTGACACAACAGAAACTTATGTCGTGGATCATACATATAGTACCTGGTGAGAATGGGTAGAGACTAGGAATATGTTAGAAAAAAAAATCAAGCACTCTTACCCATTCATCCTTATAATGTATCTAGAGTCATTAATTGCCTTCTGTCCTTTCCTCAGGAACCCCACCACTCGTACACTCAAGTCGCAATGGCTCGTAATCAATGGTAGGCCATGCAGAAACTGTGGATGGATTAACTCAGGCACTGCAAAACATAGTTTAGGCTGGGAACTAGGCTGCAGTTGCTAGGAATGGAGCTAGTGATCTTCACCGCAATTTAGAAGTATGAATCCTCCTAGCTTCTTCGAATCTCCTGACTCAAACGAAGTGGAAAATTGGTAGGAAGAAATAGAATGGATCTTCCAAGTCATGCAATGCACCAATCGGGAAAAAGTGATACTTTCTACCTCGCAATTTAGCAAGGATGCTAGGGTGTGGTGGAAGGCCACATCGGCTCATCTGCCTACTGTGGCAGAACTGGAATGGGCTGGTTTCCTAGAGATATTCTGAGGAAAATACTTTTCAGAAAGGGTGAAGGGAAAGAGAAGAAAGCTGCAGAATTTGCCGCATTGAAGCAGAAGGGTATGTTCGTAGCTAAGTACGAAGCTCAGTTTGCTCGGCTGGCTGTGTATGCCCCACATCTGATAGGAACTAAAAGACTAAAAGCTAATTGCTTTATGGATGGGCTTAGGCCTGCATTCATTGAAAGGTTGGGACCATTCAACCGCGACACCTATGCTGAGATGGTCCAAAGAGCCCAGCTGGTAGAAGACACCATGGCAAAGGTGGAAAGCATGAGGGGAAGGACGTCTCCAAGCTGGTCTTGGTGAAGAAGGGAGCGACTAATACAGTGGCAACTTTCGGAAATAACAACTATAACAATAACAATAAAAGGCCAGGTACTGGGAGAGGCCATGGCAAGGAGAAGAAAGTCAAATTGGAAGGAAGTCAGTTAGTTGAAAACTGCAAGTTCTGTGATAAGCCAGGGCACCGAGCAGAGGAATGTTGGAAGAAGCTCGGAGCATGTCTGAGGTGTGGTGGTAGAGATCACCATATAATTGACTGTCTAATGCTGAAGGACTAGCCAAGGAAGGCTCATAATGTACCATGGCGTCTAGGACACCTCAATGTTGTTGTGGAAGCTGACCTACCAGAGAAAGGGGGTATGGTGGAAGGTACCGTTCTTATACACTCTTAGCCCGCTTTTGTTCTTATTGATACTGGAGGTGCATATTCATTTATTTCCACCACATTTGTTGCAACTCTACCAATTAAACCTGTACCCATGAAATCCAAGATCACTGTAGCTTCTCCACTTGGTTCAAAATCTAAGCTCACACACCACCTACCAAATTGTGAAACCATGATTGGAGGGCACAATCTTCCCGCCAATCTCATCTGTTTAGATATGAAGGGCTATGATGCCATATTGGGTGTCGATTGGTTGATTGAATATGATGCTGATGTAAATTGCCGTCATAGGAGGGTCACCTTTAAAAGTACAAACCTTCCAACCTTTTCACTACTTGGCACCTGCTATCATAAACACCCTTTTCTGGTATCCTCTCTAAAGGCTTCTAAGCTGATCAATCAGGGTTGTGATGCTTTCTAAGTTTCGGTCATGGTGACTGAAAAGAAGAAACCAACTCTTGAAGACATTCCCATAGCCAGAGACTATCCTGATGTATTCCCCAAAGACTTACCCGGAATACCACCTGAACCGGAGGTAAACTTTACCATCGAGTTACTCCCTGGGGTGGCCCCTATATCCAAAGCTCCCTATTGCATGTCCCCTGTGGAATTGCAAGAGTTAAAAAGGTAGATCCAAGAATTGATAGATCATGGTTTCATCAGGCCCAGCACATCCCCGTGGGGAGCGCCATTACTGTTTGTCAGAAAGAAGGACAGGTCAATGAGGCTTTGCATTAATTACCGTCAATTAAATCAATTGAAAATAAAGAACAAATATCCACTACCCTGCATTGATGAGCTGTTTGATCAGATCTCCAGTGCACAATATTTCTCCAAGATAGATTTGAGGTCAGGCTACCATCAGTTGAGAATTAAAGAAGAAGATATACACAAGTCTGCATTTCGGAGTAGATATAGTCACTATGAGTTCGTGGTCATGCCATTTGTCTTAACAAATGCTCCAGCGGCCTTTATGCAACTTATGAACAATATCTATAGGCCATACTTAGACTAGTTCGTAGTGGTATTCATTGATGATATCTTTATTTACTCCAAGTCTAAGGAAGAGCATGAGGAACATTTGAAGGTCGCTCTGCAAGTGCTTAGAGATAATCAACTCTATGCCAAACTAAGCAAGTGTGAATTCTAGATGGAAGAAGTATCTTTCCTTGGCCACATCATATCCAAGGAGGGAATCTCTGTAGATCCATCTAAAGTGGAAGCTGTGAAGAATTGGGCAAGGCCGACAACTGTGTCGGAGATTAGAAGCTTTCTATGTTTAGCTGGGTATTATCATCGTTTCATTAAAGATTTTTCTAAGATAGTTGTACCACTGACCAGACTTACTAGGAAGGAGAATCCATTCTCATGGACCCTCGAATGCAAAGAGAGTTTCAGGGCATTGAAGGAGCACCTCACTTCAGCACCTGTGCTGCACTGCCAGTAACTGGGGGAAATTTTGAAGTTTATATAGATGCATCCGGGATCGGCCTAGGTTGTGTACTGATGCAAAATGGGAAAGTGATATGCTATGCCTCCAGAGTCCAGACAATTGAAGAAGAATGAAGACAACTACCCTGTGCACGATCTAGAGTTAGAAGGAAGCCATCGTATTTTCTGACCCTAAAAACTTGAAGTATTTGTTTTCTCAACAGGAGTTGAATATGAGACAGCGGAGGGGATTGGAGTATCTCAAACACTTTGATTTCACTATCCAATATCATCCAGGAATATCAAATGTCGTGGTAGATGCTCTTAGCAGGAAGCCAATGGCTACCTTGTCCTAGTCTCATGGTGAGCGAATGGAGATTGTTGGAAGACTTTTCCAAGTTGAATATTGATGCCGACACTAAGAAGAATGGATGTCTGATTGCTAGTGTTAGAGCACAATCTACACTATTTGAAGATATTATAGCACTTCAAGACAATGACCCCATGCTCATGGAAACTAAGGCTAATCTGGACCTGAGGCTAGATTTTTCTTTAACAGAAGAAGGAAGACTGTTGTTCCGTGGGCGAGTCTGTGTACCCGACTATGTGGAAACAAAGAAAGCAATAATGGAAGAAGCTTATGAGACCAGATATACCATTCATTCTGAAACCACTAAAATGAATCAGGACTTGAAAAGAAGTTTCTGGTGGCCAAATATGAAGAGGGAGGTGGCAGAATTTGTCGCGAGATGCTTAACCTATCAAAAGATCAAAGTAGAACACTTGCGACCTACAAGTAAACTTAAACCCCTAGAAATCCCGGCATGGAAATGGGAAGGAGTCGGGATGGACTTTATTTTTGGACTGCCTAAATCTAGAGGTGGATTCGACGGCATATGGGTGATCGTCGACCGCTTGACCAAGTCCTCTCACTTTTTGCCAGTTAAGAACAAATGGAAAGTTGATGTTCTGGCTACTTTATATGTGAAGGAAATTGTTAGGCTACATGGAGTACCGGTGTCTATTGTGTCTGATAGGGACCCTAGGTTTACATCCCATTTTTTGAAAGGACTACACTATTCCTTGGGATCTAAACTGAATTTCAGTACGGCTAACCATCTGCAAACAGATGGTCAGACGGAGAGAACAAATCAGGTGATTTAAGATATTCTTAGAGCTTGTGTCCCAGATTTTGGAGGTAGTTAGCATGAACACTTACCTCTTGTGGAGTTTGCCTACAACAATAGCTATCATGCTAGTATTCAAATGGCCCCATTCGAAGCACTTTATGGCAGGAGCTATCGATCTCCAATCTACTGGTATGAAGTTGGCGAAAAACAATTGTTAGGACCAGAAATTATAAGGGAGGCTATAGAGAACATAAAGCTTATCAAGTAAAGAATGGCGGTGGCCCAGCAAAGGCAAAAGGCATATGCAGACAATAGAAGTTGAGACCTGGAGTTTTAGGTTGGTGATCATGTGTTCTTAAAAGTGTCTCCAAGCCGCGGAATTAGTCAGTTTGGAATTAAAGGCAACTGATTAGATGTACATAGATCGAGAGTGAATCTAACGTTCAGATTTTAGATCCAGATGAAATCTAACAGTTGAATTCCAATTGAATGTAAATTATGCAGTAGAGATGAAATCCAACGGTCGGATTTTGAGTGATAGTAGATTTAATGGTTGAATCTTCATTAGATGTATATAGATCGAGAGTGAATCTAAAGGTCGAATTTGAGATCGAGATGAAATCCAAGGGTCAAATTCTGATTGACAGTAGGTTCAATGGTCGGACCTTGATGAGATGTAGATCGAGAGTAAATCTAACCATCAATGTCAGTCACCTGCCAAAGACTAATTAGTAATAGTAAAAATATATAGATAATTATATTTAAATATATAAGTATATTATATTTATATAAATATATAAACATATAATTAATTTTGATTAATTATATAAAATGTAATTAACATATGATAATTCGTTGTTAAATGTAAATATATTGATCATAAAAAATAAAAAGCTACTTAATTACATGTTTATTAAAATTAATATTTAAAATGCTATTTATTTTATATATTAATTAATTGAATTTATTATTCTAAAAATAGATATATATTAATTTTATTTTTTAAAAATATTATGATGGTTGTACCTTAGGGGTGGCAATGGGCCGGGCCTGGGTTTGCCCAGATCCAACCCGGTCTCTAACCGTCCGGCCTGTGACCGGCCTGTATCCTATACCTATAAATAAATAAATATATATATATATACATATATATATAGATAGATATATGTGTAGACGGATTAAGCCGTCTATGTAGATACTTTAATAGTGGTCTACGTAAATTTTTAGCTTTTTAACCTATGTGTAGACGACTAAATTGTTATCGAATATTTCAGTCTCAAATCGGAGATTGATGTTCCATGTCCGACGATTAGTCATTGATGATCGATTTATTTAGTTGTTGAAATATATTAAATTTAGATTAAAAATTTATTTAAATTATTAACATATATTAATTATATGTCAGTTGCTTAATAAGCCCTTGACATATCTATACTACTGTAATAAACTCAGTCTTAAAAGTACACTTGGCAGCCTGAGGTACTGCCAAAATCTCACCAAAATTGATATATCAAACTCTCTCTTCCTCTATGCGATGTCTACCCATTTACTACTCTCTTTCTCTTTCTTCCTGCAATACATACCCTTTTAGTTCTCGGTGAAAAGGAAAAGGTACCGGGCTTTTCGCCTTCTCAGGTCTGCACCGCAGCTTTGTCGTTTTCCGGAGAACATGGTGTGCCCCAAGCCTTATGCATCGTCCACTATCCTCGCAGCTTCGCCTTCGCCCTCTCCCATGCAGCCTCGCCCTTTCCCTCGCCCTCGCATCCTCACAACTTCGCAGCCTCGCCCTAAACCTTGCTCCTCGCCTTGGCCCTCCCCTGCCTCTCAGCCTCGCAGCCTCGCCATCGCGCCGTCGACCTCAAATTTGCATCCTCGTGAAGCAGGCCTCCTCACCTACAATCGCCATCGCAGCCTGCGATCGTCATCACAGTAGATCTTACTATTTAAATACGAATAATAAAAAAATAATATTTAACTTATAATATATCTTTTCTATTATAAATACTAATAATAAAAATATATTTATTTAAAATATATTTTAAATAATAAATCTAAAATCTTCCTAAAATAATCCCTCTCCCCACCGCGCCAAATCTCCACCCGGCGCCAAATCCTCAAAATATTTCCCCCTCCCCATCGAAAATCCCTGTTGTTCTCCCCCAAATCCTCGGTTCCTCCTCCTTCCCCCCGTCGCCCCCTGCGAAACCCCCGCCTCCTTCCCCCCTGTCGCCCGCCCCCCCCCCCTCCTTTGGGAAGCCCCTGCCTCCGCCCCTCCTCCTTCCCCCGTCGCCCCCTGAGAAGCCCACGACGAGGAAGAGGAGCTCGGCGGAGCGGGGGTGCGTGTGAGGGGGGTTGACGGCGCCGGCGGGGAAGAGAGAAAAGATGAACAATTTCTTATGTATATTTTAGATTGCTTTAGACCTATAATAATTTCTTATGTCTTCATCTGTAATAATTGGATGTTGTTGTATAGGCGGGCCTGGTAGTTTTTTGGGGCCTTTTTGTATGCCTACACTTGTACATTCCTTTCCATTTTTACTTGCTAGCTAGAGGCTTATTTGCCGACTGCTCATGTCTCGGAATATCGACTTGACTTATCTCAACAATATTATCCGCTGCATAGTTCTCGGGACGTGACACAAACCTTCGCCTTCCGTTATAAAAAGGGCATACAACACCCACCGCACCTGTTAGTTTTCCCTTCTTCACAAGGGATAATACATCCAGCTCCCCACTGATCTTCCCTTTTCACAAGGGGCAAACAACACCCGCTTCTCTCTGGTCTTCATCAAGCCTTCTCTTCAAATGAAAAGGCACAACATATATCTCAAGGAGATGCTAAGGTCCCTAGACCAAGTTTACTAAAACAAGGTTTTATTTGAGACAACACGCAAGAGAGAAAAGATGAACAATAAATACTTCTCTCAGACGCAAACAACTCACTCTCTCTCACTACCTGAGAAAGTGGCATTACCGATGGAAATATGCCATCGGTAATGCCAACAGATATGATGACAGGTATATTTCTGTCATCATATCTATCTAAATTTCCGACGGATAACAATATGTTGGAAATTTCATTCAGTAATGCCGACGAAATGATTTTAGCCAGAAAATCTGTTGGCATTTCAGACCGATATTCTGACGAAAATAAGTCCATCGACATATTTGTCGGCAAACCCAGATTTTCCCTCCCACCACCCTCGCGAAACCTCTATCTCTCTCTCTACTATGCGAATGACCCATCAATCCCAAGTACCCCCTCCCCTCCCCTCTCGGCGACCCCCATCCCCTCCCCTCCCACTCCCGACCCCCGACCCTTGCCTGCCCCCCTCCACCTCCCGGCGACCCCCACCCCCCTCCCCATCCCACCTTCAGCCCCCCACTCCTACCCACCCTCCCCCTCCTGGCGACCCCCCGTCCCCAGCCCCCCACCCTTGCTGGTCCCCCTCCCCTTCTCAGTAACCCCCACCCTCTCCCCCTCCTAGCGACCCCCACCCCCCCCCTCTCGGCCCCACACCCTTGGTGGCCCCCCTCCACCTCCCGATGACACCCTCCCCCTCCCGACGACCCCACCCCTACCCCATGCCCTCTCCCTCCAGCAACCCACCACTACCAGCCCCGATGTAACACCCCATATAAGAATATGTTAAATGGACTTAAATCAGTAGACTACCAACAATCCGGACTAGTCATTTTCAGTGCTCGAGCAGGAAAAGAACTCTGAAGTTAAGCGTGCTCAGTTGGGAGTAGTCCCAGGATGGGTGACCTTCCTGGGAAGTCTACCAATTAGTACGGTTGTTGGGTCAGTTTGCTGATTGGGTCATCACAAATGGTATCAGAGCCTTACCCAACCGGAAGTGCAGGAACTAAGTGTCACACAGGACAAAGTGCTACGCTATGGGAGCCACCTCTTGAAGCCATAATGGCGCAAAGTGCTACATAGTGGGAGCCACCTCTTGAACCTGTGGGGGCCACCTCTAGAATCCTGCCTGCCTGGGATTTGATTGTGTGCTATATGTGAGCAGCGACGAGGACGTCGCTTATATAAGAGGGGTAGATTGTAACACCCCATATAAGAATATGTTAAATGGACTAAATCAGTAGACTACCAACAACCCGGACTAGTCATTTTCAGAGCTCGAGCAGGAAAAGAACTCTAAAGTTAAGCGTGCTCAGTTGGGAGTAGTCCCAGGATGGGTGACCTTCTGGGAAGTCTACCAATTAGTACGGTTGTTGGGTCAGTTTGCTGGTTGGGTCGTCACACCCGACCCCTGTGCTCCCTCCCCCGGACCCTCTCCATCCAGGGCCCCCACTCCCTCTCACAAAGCCCCCTCCCCCTCCACGACCCCCTACAGAACCCCCACCCCAATGCTCCCCTCTCGGACCCCCACCCCACTGCTACCCCTCAAGGGCCCCTACTTCCCCCCCTTCTGAAGCCCCCTCCCCGTCCACAACCCCCATGTCGGCAACACCTACCCCCACTGCTCCCCCTCTCGAACCCTCCCCCTCCCCCTCCACAACCCCCTCCTAGTGACCCCCAACCTATGGTACCCCCTCCATAGTGCCCCCAACCCCACTGATTTAATTTGCTTTGGTTCTATTTAGATTGAAATTTATTCAAAGTCTTTATTGACACATTGATCACTCAATAGATGCATGTTTGTTGTAATATTATTCAGAGAAAATATGAATAATAAATACATAATAATAATTTTAATTGAGAAGACTAAATTATCTCTAATTTTATAATAATGTATTATTATATATAAAAGAACATGTAGACATTTATATAATTATTATAAGTATAATAGAAATCCAATTTATTAGAGTTGACTCTGGGATTTGGTTGAATCGAGTTGGCCAAAACATAGTCCAACACGGACGAAACCGACCCATGTTCACCCCTACTTGTAGTTGGCCCACACCAACCACATTAGTTATCTAAATAGATTGATATGGCTGAATGAAATCAAATTTGATCAAACTATATAAACGGTACTATCCCAACCCATCGATTAATTAGCATATTTCTCTTTTAGGAAATTTATTGGAATTAATCATTTCTCAATTTATACTCGGCAGAGTCAGTCGATGGTGGCTTTACCAGCAACTTTACGTTTATACATCTAAGATGGGAGAAGATCAAGTCTCACTGGTTAAACAATTCTATATGGGAAGGGGCACGATGCTTCTGAAGCACTTTGTTTGTGCATAGACGTGTCTAACCTAGTCATGAAGTCATTACCAAGTTGTTTATGTTTTGGCTCAATTATTACATCATCTCAATTTACTTATTAAATAAAATACACTAAAAATCTTTGTCACAACTGAATTCAAGTGACCGTCTTAAAATTGTTCACACAAATGTGGGTTGAATTCCAACTCAAATTCTTTAGTGGCCTGGTCGAGTCAAATTTTAACAAAGATGGACAAACTATTACATGGATTACTTTTAATTATTTATTTTCAATTTAGTGATTAATATTGCACTTCTTACTTTAATGTAATTTATTACATGTATGTGTGAATTTTGTTTAATATTGTACTTGTTCACATGTGATATTTTGTTGTTATTTTCCTTTCATATTATGTCATTTTTAAATTTGATCTATGCATGTATAGTAATTTATCGTTACACACACCTCACGAGAGCATGTTGAGCCCGTGTCAATGAACCATCCCATTCAAGACTTTGAGATTGATGTGCACGAGTTTCATTTTCAATGATGAGAACGTGTATATCTAACTCAAAGTCTTGAATTGTCTCGTTGTGAATGTTTGATCGCAGTTAGGTGGTTATTTACTATATGTGTTTGTACAGTTTGTTGAAAATTTTGGTTGCGTCTTCTCACTCTTCTCTGGTATACTTTTATTGATTTCGAATATTTTCTTAAGCATTTAGAAATAAGTATTTATGAAAATTTCTTAATCAATAAATATTTTTGGTATATCGGAGAGGTGTGGGGAGATACTGTCGAAATTTATAACAAAATGTACAAACATATAGTAAATGACCATCTGAGTGCGATCAAATTTTCATGGATGGGTAAAAAGTGATAATCTAATTAATATGTCCTACCTATTCATTTTGACTTACTCAAACGATGGCCAACGAGAGATTTTATGATGACTCTTTTAAGTTGTTATACAAATGACATTTACTCCGCGTTGAAAAAAATGTAATATGAGCATCAGTCATGGATGTACCATGGAATAGTTAATGGAGTTGTGATAGAGGAGTTTAAAGACGGAGTTGACAGTTTCATTCTATTTGCATTAAGGAAATCATCAGTAGCAGTTGATTCGATGGGTAACATCCAATATCCCTGTTCGGCTTGTGAGAATAGAAAGTGGATATCGACATGTGATGTGCATCATCATTTGTATACTAGAGGATTTGTTGCCCATTATGAGTTATGGTCATCTCATGGTGAGTTTAATATAAAGTCGTATGAAGCGGCCAACTTTGCCTCTACAAGTACTTACGTAGACATGGTTGTCGATGCTGCCGGTTTGGACTTCAATATTCACGATGACCAATATAATGAAGAAGTGCTAAATAATACAGCTCAATGATTTTATCTGTTACTTCAAGATGTTGATGAGCCATTATGGGATGGTTGTGAAAAGCATACATGGTTGTCTGTAGTGTCGTAGCTACTGAATTTGAAGTCTGAATTTTATATGAGTGAGAGTTGTTTTGATTGACTTCTCTTACTCGTCAAGAGTATGCTTCCTCAATTAAAGAGGTTGCCTGATGATTTTTATCGTGCGAAGAAGGTGGTGAATGATCTGGGGCTTGGATTTATGAAAATTGATGCATGTCCTAATCATTGTATGTTTTACTACAAAGATGATGCAGATAAGACATAATGTTGTATCTGTAAGCATGATAGATTCAAGCTTAAGAGAGGAGACAAGTTAAAGCAGAAGGATGTTCCATATAAGTCACTGCGGTACTTTCCGATCACACACAGATTACAGCGGTTGTTCATGTCCCCAAAGACAACTTGACATATGACTTGGCATGTGGAAAGTGTCCATCATGATGATGGTGAAATTAGTCATCCTACTGATGGCGAAGCTTAAGCTCATTTTAGCCATACTCATCCTTTCTTCTCAAGGGATCCACGCAGCGTGTGGCTAGGTTTATGAACGGACGGCTTCAATCCATTCAGAGGCACAGTGGCATCTTACTCATGTTGGCCAGTATTTTTTAACACCCTACAACCTTCTACCAGGCATGTGCATGAAGCGTGATAATCTCTTCCTTTCATTGCTAATTCCTTGTCCAAAAAGTCCAAGAAAAAATTTAGACATATATCTCAGACCATTGATTGATGAGCTGAAATTGTTATGGTCAGATGGGGTTCTCACTTATGATGCATCCAGAAAATAAAATTTCAATTTGAAGGCTGCATTAATGTGGACAATAAGTGGCTTTCCAGCATACGACATGCTATCTAGTTGGAGCACATATGGGAGCTTGGCATGTCCTTATTGTATGAAGAGTTCAAAATCATTCAAACAAAATATAGTACAGACAGTCTATAAATTAGAGAAGATATTTCCTCCAGCATTCTTCGATTCAATAGAGCACCTGATCATCCATTTGCCATATGAGGCTAGATTCGAAGGACTAGTACAATTTTGATGGATGTATCCGTTTGAGAGATATATTCCTATGTCTCAATTTATTCACATTGCAATGATCTTTTATATTTCATACGTATTCATTTGAATTGTTGTCGTAGGTGCATGCAGGATCTTAAGATGAAGGTCCGCAACAAAGCACAGGTTGAGGGCTTCATTGCCCAGGCATACCTTATTGAAGAGATATCGAACTTTTGTTCGATGCACATTGACACGGAAATATGAACTCGACACACTCAACCTCCACGTAATGATGATGGTGGAGATTCTAATGTCTCTGACCGACTCTCTATATTCAAGTGTCGTGGATGAGCGTTAAGATATTCTTCTTCTTGTGCACTCGAAGATAGAGACTTGGTAGCTGTGGAGATCTACATCTTCATGAATTGCGCAGAACTAGACCCTTACATTGAGTAAGCCCTCAACACTAATGTCTTTATGTATGTACCTAATTTGTTTACAAATTGCAGAACTTAGAGGTTATGTTGCATTTTCATTGCAGAGAGTTTGACTCAGTCATACTATAACGGAATCCACCTCTAACTGACGTGCAAGTTGAAAAAAAACGGGAGAAGTCTTTTGCTACTTGGTTAAGATATCGAGTAAGTGTCTAAATATTTTGATGTATAAGTGTTATGTTCTTATGCATAAGTTGTTCATAGTTGTCATTGTCTGTCCCTTTTTTTTTATATAAGTTGAACAAGGCTTTATTACTGATTCAAGAGTACAAGAGATCAATTATGGGCCCTCGAAGATTGTACGTGTCTATCCAGGCTACATTGTGAATGGATACCGATTTCATATGAGAGATAATGGACGGAATAAGTCTACGATGAATAGAGGCGTATGTGTGAAGGGAAGTGCCTACAATGAAAATGAAGTAGACTATTATGGCATTCTCGAAGAAGTTATTGAACTCCAATTTTTGGGACAAGGCAACCATGTATTTCTCTTCAAGTGTCATTGGTTTGATCTGACCTCTATTTGTAATGGCAAACATAAGTCCAAGTTGAGTACGTATGAGCCATTAATTATGGTGGCACAAACCCAACAAGTTTATTATTCGAACTATTCGTCTCTCAAATTAAGAGATTGGTAGGCTGCTTGTAAAGTGAAAACAAGGCTATTCCCTGACTATGAGCTTCTCCCGGCTGATATAGAGCTTGAAGATGTTAATGACAATTATTCTTCCAATCAGACTAGAGTGACGCACGAGAGTTGGCTCCTTCTACACAGTTCAATGTAGATGATATAAATGAACAATTTGCTTATATATGGATAACGAAGAGGAAGAAGTTGACCCAAATGCCCTTGACGATCATGTTGTTGAGCGGGAGGTGGAGTCTGATGAGGAGGAAGAGTGGACCGATGATGAGGATGAAGAGGATGATGAAGATGACACTGAATTAGACATATCTTTAGCATCTGATGATGAATATAAATAAGATTACAAAATTTTGTAAGAACTAAGTGTTGTTTCTAATTATTTGTTATTAAATAGCTACTTCAAATTTGAGTGCTGATGACATGTTGTACCTTTATTGTTCTCAATAGAGATATGGTGTGTGGAGGACATAGTGGGAGGAGGTCCACCTCGTTCGGTGCACCCTCTACTTATGTAGGTCGAGGGTCTACGCCAATAGATATATATGTACTCAATTCAATTCTTTTAGTTTACTATGTATATTAACTTTATATTTTTTAACATGCATATAATATTGCAGGGTTCGCCTCCCTGACTACGTCGGTTGTCTCGCCGACATGTATATATATATATATATATATATATATATATATATATATGTACACAAACACAAAACTCTATACATTACTATTCATAATAACTTTATAAACATGCATATAATTTTGTAGGGTCCGCCTCCCTGACTACGCCAGTTGTCCCGGGGACAGATATATATATATATGTACCCAAACACAAAACTCTATATATACTCTTCATATTAACTTTATATTTTCTAACGTGCATATAATTTTGCAGGGTCCGCCTCTCGCCCAGTAGCGTCACCTGTCCCTTCCCATTCAGCAGCAGGTACATGCATGTTTCCAAACTTTAGTACGTTTCTTGTCTTCCAATTTTTTTAATAATAGTGTATTTATTTTTACAACAGAGGTAGAGAACCATCATCTAGCGGCGAAGGAGGTGGCTCAGCCAACTGGACGACAGCCATGCTGGATTTCTGGGTAAACTTAATCACTTCAAACTTATTATATTTGTTATTTACATTATATGATTCATGTAGAAAATTAATGTGCAATTGCAGGGGGAAGATAAATCCTGGATCTGCTTCCCGCTATATTACATCGTTGTTGCACACACATGTTCCAAGACTAGTGGACTCATTGAACGAGTTCCCCCTGTCCGTCTGGGATTTGTTATTTGATATGTTCATGGTAGTATTACTTTTTACTAATTTGAAGTCATTTCTTTAGTTACTATCTATCTCTATTAGTACACTAACTTGAGTAATCTAATTTCTAAACAGTGGAGGTACATGTTCATGAGAGAGGAGGATCTCCCTCGAGCACGAGCCGTCTGGGAGTCTACTGCCCAGACTAATTTCAGAAAGTCATTGTGGGAGGCCCAGGATAAGGCGGTAAAGATCACAGGCAGCTAGGATCCCACGACTTGGATGGATTATGGCCCACTGTAGATGAGGAGGGACCATTGGGTGTCCCTTTGTCATCGTTGGGCTACTGGACCATGGCAGGAGAAGTCACGGGTGGCTAAATGCAATCAGGCAGCTCATCCGGAAAAAGAATGTGCATACTAGTGGGTCGGTGTCTTATGTGATACACAGCCAGAAATTGGTAAGTATTTTAACTTTCAATTGCTTAATACATTAATTATTATTGTGAAACTAACTACTTTTTTTGAAATGTAAGCATCACAAGCTCGAGCATGCCCCTACATTTCACGAGTTATTTGATCAGACTCATAAGCGGAAGGGGACGAATGACTATGTCAACGAAAGTGCTCGCACGATTGCTGTAAGTCAAATATAATTTTTTATTGAATTTATATATAAAAAATATGAAATAAAGAATACATTTTTAATTTGTTATGTAGGAGACCTATGACAAGACGATGGCGGATCGCTATGCAGCGGGCACCCCTAACCAGACTTGGATTCAGAGGCTTGGGTTGACGCAACGGGAGGGCCGAGTGTACAGCTTTGGGGATAGCCTGAATACTACTCCAGTGTTGTCCTCATATGCGAGTTCAGTTGCCCCTCCGGCCTACCCGAGTTCATCTTCTGCGACGCCCGCTAGTGGTGGCTACGACATCAGAACCGTCATCTGAGAAGAGCTATCGCAGCGGCTGCCACTGCACCTTGGCGCCATGGTCGAGTAGTTGGTGGCTGCCATCCGAGGAGCAGGCACCTCACAACAAGCCCCTTAGGTCAGTACTTGTAGCGTATTGACCATTCGAATCGAGGTTTAGTGGTTGTGGTGGCCAGTGTGTGGCCTATGGTGACTATTTCAGGTGTTTACGCAGGCTTTGGGGATTTGTGGGCCAACAGATTGGGCCCAAAGTACCTAGTGGTTCACTGTTTATGAACGTGACAGAAGTGGACGTCGCGTTGTGAACGTGATGGTCCTAGGTGTAGCGTTCTGGTTACCGCTGCTTGTGGGTCTTCGTCTACATGTCCGCCGCGTGGCGTGCGCTGGGCGGCCTGCTGGTGTCGGCAATAAGAAGACGACGACCTAAACCGTCGCATTCAGGTCGCGACGGCAGGGTGCGTCGCATTCTCAATGCTGAAGGGTTATTACCCTAGGTCGGCCAAACAGACCTTAGCAAGCTCTGCTCGGCCAGGAGAAGGTTGGGGGATACGAGGTTTTGGTGTTGTTTTTGGCATGGTCTCGCCGCGAGGACGTGCTACAGAGCAGGGGAAACACCGGGTTATCATTGTTCTTCACAAGGGTAGGGAGATTCCACCTTATTTCTCATTGTGGATTGTGTATTGAGCATGTTTAGCATGCTTTACGCGTTGTAGATGATAGATACCATGCTAGTGTAATGGTTAGAGCATAAATATATGCTTTTCATGCGTGTTTACGTGGTGTGCATGGGGATTCCGGAGATGGATTCCCGGATTTAGGTCACTGTCCTTGAAGGAAACGGACCTGACAATCGTGTTTAGAACGTGACAGCTCGACCCATTGCGTTCTTCTTCAAAATGCACCGTATCGAGGCGTCGCATTATGAAGGCCACAGTGGACCCCGTCGCGTTCTGGTTCTTGATGGCAGTGAGCTTGAGCATGGTTGTGATTATCCGATTATCTGTATTTGTTATGCATGGCTATGGTAATCAGTGCATCGACACTTGTGGAGTTCAAGGAACGTGTTGTTCACATGGTTTGTATGGTATTCACGTGGTTTGTGTGTGCATGGCGAGTAGTATGATGCCTACCGTGGTTACCTCTCTAGTCGGTCACCCCAGGTTTTGTGTGAGCCAGACACATTAGTGCTCGGGGTTTGTCTCGGTACTTGTGTACTTTGAGGTCTTTGTCGTCTTCCTGGACACCCTCACTCTTGTGTAGAGTTGTATGTTCGGCTGAGGGAAAGACGACAGAGGGACAGTGACTTATGAGGGTTTGTGTTTGGTCGCTTGTAGCGCGCTCGTGGTTGGGGATTACAGACACTAGTAGACATACTGGACCCCAGCTAGTCCTGTTTTCTAGTGTCTCACATTAGGAAGCTCGGGCCAGAGTCTCTAAAGGTGCCAAGTATGGGCCTACGTCAGTGTGGTCCATAGGAGTGGTGTTGGTTGGTCTCCGCAGTTCTTTGGTTTGTTGTGGTGGAGCCGCAACTGGATCTTTCGTCCGTGGTTGCGATGTTGAGAGGTAGTCCTGTGTGGTTTGTCCAGGTTAGTTGCTGGTGTCGCGAACCAGTCTTCTTGACCCAAGTGTGGCGGTTCCTACTCTAGCTCATACACGTGGAGTTTTGCCATTTATTTATTAAAGGTGAGTTCTGTTAGTAGCCTTGTGATAAATGCTATTTATAGCTTTACGATCATGCATAGATAATTCTATAAATTGCCTAGTGTAGCTTCTTGTTATTGCATTTGTGAGTTTGGTTTTGTGTGGCTTTTAGGGGAGTTTTCGTATTGAGCCTGTGACTCGTGAGGCTCACCCCTACTTTTTCCAGGTGAGGGAGAGCATGAGGTTTCTCGTCCTTCGTCTAGTTCGGAGCCACGTCGTAGCAGAGTTGGGTCCTCACTACCAGCAGTGGAGATAAGCATGAGGAGACTACACATCAGATGATAGAAAGGATATAAGAAAGCCTCACAGAGATCGTACCAGACTAGATCACCAGGCACCAGTACAACTAGTGATAGAGGTACCACCAATTGTGGAGGAGTAGTACCAGTGGCACCACCCCCACCACCACCAGTAGTTGAGGTACCACCCGTTGTACCTGTACTTTCTGCAATACCGGCATGGGTAACCAGTGTGGAGGAGCCCACAACACTAGTAGAGAGGTTTCTGCGGTTGCAACCACCCAAATATTCAGAAGGTCCGAATCCCGACATAGCAGAGCACTGGGTGCATGAGGTAGAGAGGGTTTTTGTTATTATGAGGTTTCCACAAGCTGATAGGGTGATACTAACTACCTATCAGTTGCGTGGATTTGCACAAGAATGGTGGAGATTGAAGATGTAGACGGTGTTTACAGGGAGGACAGATGATACCATTACCAGGCCAGAGTTCTTGGAGGTATTCAATGATACTTTCTTCCCAGTTCAGATATAGCAGGGCAAGAGGGAGCAGTTCTGGACGTTGCAACAAGGGAACCTGCCAGTGCTAGAGTATCAGATAAGGTTCATGGCGTTGAGTAGATATGCTCCATGAGTGGTTACTAATAACATTATGATGGTGGAGTATTTTTTTCGAGGACTGCGATCAGAGCTTCAGGATGCAGTAATTCCCTTGATGTGCAGGACAATGGAAGAAGCAGCGCAGAGGGCAGCGATTCTGGAGAGGACTTTGCAGGCTAGGCAGTCCGGAAGAGCAGGGACATGTAGTTTTCGGCTTCCGCAATAGTCCACATGTATTAGTAAGGGTAAGACACCCTCAGGAGCATCATCATCATCAGGATTTGCAAAGTGGGGTGGTAAATTGAAGATGATGTTTAGAGGACGAGGAGGCGGTAAGCAGCAGGGTTTCCAGCAGGGTCGAGGTTTCAGGCCAGCTCTGGAGGAGTTGCAGCAAAGCACAGTAGGGCAGCCCACAGCTTTTCTAGGCTTCAGGTGTTATAATTATGGGTAGCCAGAGCATTTAGTCGGGAATTGTTCGCATCCTCGGGAGTACAACTATGGTAGAGGAGCACAACAGTAGCATCAGCCATTTTAGCAGCCAGTAGCGGAGCGAGGTAAAGGTACACCTTTCCAGAGCAGGTCGAGTTATGGCTGTCACCAGAGCTCAGGCGGAGGCATCCAACCTAATTGAAGGTATATTACGTCTTTTTGAATTTTCTGCTAGAGTGTTGATTGATCCGGGTGCTTCGCATTCATTTAATTCGAGGATTTCATGGATAGCATGGTACATCCCTTAGAGGAAAGGCAGTGTGAGTTGATTGTAGAGGTTCCTTCTGGTGGTTTCATGCTCACTTCTTGTTACTTAGATGAGGTCCCAATAGTAATTCAAGGGAATTAGTTGCCAGCAAGGTTGTATGCATTCCAATTGAAGGAATATGATGTCATTTTGGGAATGGATTGGTTGGAAGCCTATGGGGCAATGGTGGATTGTAGGAAGAAGAGAGTCAGATTTTGCCAACCCAGTGGAGCAGTGTTTGAATTCCAAGCTATGCCCTTCTATACTCCTAAGTTTATTATTTATGCACTTAGGGTTAGAAGGTTGATTAATGCGAGGTGTGTAGCGTACCTTGCTTCAGTTAGTTTAGTTGTGTCAGGTAAGTCTGTAGAGATGGTACTCGTGGTCCAAGAATTTACAGATGTGTTTCCAGAGGAGTTGCCAGGGTTAGCCCCACATAGGGAGGTGGATTTTACATTGCCCATCTCAAAGGCACCTTATAGAATGGCACCAACAGAGTTAAAGGAACTGAAGAAGAAAATGCAGAAATTATTAGAAAAAAGTTTTATCAGACTTAGTCATTCGCCATGGGGAGCACCAGTGCTATTTGTCAGAAAGAAGGATGACAACTTAAGAATGTGTATAGATTATAGGGAATTGAACAAGGTTAGTATAAAGAACAAGTATCCACCTCCCAGGATTGATGATTGTTTGATCAGCTACTGTCAGCTAAGGTATTCTCTAAGATTGATTTGAGCTCAGGGTATCATCAGTTGCGGATTATGGAAGAAGACATTGATAAGACAGCTTTCAGGACCAGATATGTGCACTATGAGTTTGTTGTCATGCCATTTGGATTGACTAATGCACCTGCAACATTTATGAATTTAATGAACATAATATTTCACCCTTATCTGGATCAATTCATTGTGGTATTTATTGATGATATATTAGTATATTTAGCATCAGAGGAAGAGTGTGCGGCGCATCTGAGGATCACATTGCAGACTTTGCGATATCATCAGTTATATGCCAAGTTAAGCAAATGTGAGTTTTGGTTGAAAGAGATTCACTTTCTAGGTCATGTAATCTCAGGTGAAGGTGTTGTAGTTGATCCGACCAAGGTAGAAGCAGTAATGAAATGGGAAGAGCCAAAGATAGTGTTAGAGATTAGAAGTTTTCTTGGTCTAGCAGGTTATTATAAGCGGTTCATCTAGGATTTTTCGAAGATTGCAGCACCAATGACATGATTGACTAGAAAAGGAGTGCCCTTTGTATGGTCTTTAGATTGCAGACGCAGTTTTGCAGAGTTGAAGAAGAAGCTTACCACAACACCCATTTTAGAAATACCATTAGGCAACAGAGGATTTGTGTTATATACAGATGCATCTAGAAGAGGTTTGAGAGCAGTATTAATGCAGCATGGAAAAGTGGTAGCTTATGCATCAAGGCAGTTGAAGAAGCAAGAAGAGAATTATCTGACACATAATTTAGAGCTGGCAGCAGTTATGTTTACACTGAAGATTTGGAGGCATTACCAATATGGTGAAAGGTTTGAGATATTCACTGATCATAAGAGCTTGAAGTACATCTTTTCACAGAAAGATTTGAATTTGAGGCAGCACAAATGGATGGAGTACTTGAAAGATTATGATTTTAGCTTAGCATACCATTCGGGCAGAGCCAATGTTGTGGCAGATGCACTTAGCAGAAAAGTAGTTATGATCCACATGATGATTAGAGAATGGAAATTATATGAAGATGTGGCAGAGAATTCATTGTTTGTGCCAAATAGTCAGCGACGAGCAACAGTAGCAAATAGTGCAGTGGAGCCTTCTTTATATTGGCAGATAGAGGAGGTTACACTTGATGATGACAGCGTGGTCAAGCATAAGGGTCGGTTGTATGTGTCAGCAGATGCCAAGGTGAAGCAGAAAGTGTTAGAGGAAGCTCACCGATCTAGATACACCATTCATCCAAGCAGTACCAAGATGAATCAAGAGTTGAAGAAGCATTTCTGGTGGCCGAATATGAAGAAAGAAATTGCAAAATTTATAGCAAGATGTCTGGTATGTCAGCAAGTGAAGGCAGAGCATCAGAGGCCAAGAGGACTATTGCAGCCATTGCCCATTCCATAGTGGAAATGAGATGATATTGCCATAGATTTTGTAGTTGGTTTGCCCATGACAGCAGCAGGTCACAACGGTATTTGAGTTTTTGTGGACAGAATGACCAAGGTTTTCAGGTTATTGACAGTAAGCATGTCATGGACTGTGGATAGGTTAGCCAGATTGTATGTAGATATAATAGTACCACTGCATGGAATTCTAGTTACTATTATTTCAGATAGAGATCCCAGGTTCACTTCAAGTTTCTAGAGGAGTTTGCCGAGAGTAATTGCCACAGAATTGAGGTATAGTTTAGCTTATCATCCACAGATAGATGGGCAAACAGAAAGTACAATCCAGACTATAGAAGATATGTTGAGAGCTTGTTGTTTAGTATGGGGAGGTACATGGGAGCACCACTTAGGCATGGTAGAGTTTGCATATAATAACAGTTATCATGCGAGTATTGGAATGACACCTTATGAAGCTTTGTATGGCAGACTGTGCAAGACACTGTTAAACTGGCATGAAGTAGGTGAGAGACAGGTTATGGGTCAGAGTTAATTCAGCAATGTTCAGAAATGGTTAAATTTATCAATGAAAAGCTTCAAACAACGTAGAGTCGTCATAAGAGCTATGTAGACACCAGACGCGGGCCATTACAGTTTGAAGTTGGTGATTATGTGTTTTTGAAGGTTTCTCCTACTAAAGGTGTGCTCAGGTTCAGCAAGAAAGGTAAATTGAGTCCCATATATGTTGGTCCATTCTAGATTTTAGAAAAGATTGGAGAAACAACTTATAGATTGGATCTCCCAGCAGACTTCACAGATGCACATGACGTGTTTCATGTTTCAATGATCAGAAGATATATTCGAGATCCCTCTCAAGTAGTCAGTTATCAAAGAGATGATCTGAAGCCAGACATGACAATGTCAGAGTATCAGGTACAGATTACAGGGTGCAGGACCTAGAAGTTGAGAAACAAAGAAATTGAGTTAGTAAAAGTTAGATGGGAAAATAGGTAGGGTGGAGAAGACACATGGGAATTGGCAGAGGAAATGTTGAAAGCGTATCCATACTTGTTTGAGTAATCATTTAATTCTTTTAGGTGATAGTACCATGCTTGTTTAAATGAAAATTTTTGTGTTGAGCTTTCTTTTTAAATTTCGAGGATGACATTTCTTTTAGGTGATAGTAATGTAGCGTATTGACCGTTCGGATCGAGGTTTAGTAGTTGTGGTGGCCAGCGTGTGGTCTATGGTGAGTGTTTCAAGTGTTTACATAGGCTTTAGGGCTTTGTGGACCGATAGATTGGGCCCAAAGCACCCACTGGTTCAATGTTTGTGAACGCGACAGAAGTGGACATCGTGTTGTGAATGCAACGGTCCTGGGTGTCACATTCTGGTTACTGCCGCTGGTGGGTCTTCGTCTGCATGTCTGCCACACAGCGCATGTTGGGCGCCTTGCTGGCATCAGCGATGAGAAGGCGACGACCTAAACCGTCGCGTTTAGGTGGCGACGACAGGGTGTGTCGCATTCTCAATGCTAAAGGGTTATTACCCTAGGTCGGCCAAATAGAGCTTAGCAAGCTCTGCTCGGCCAGGAGAAGGTTTTTATGGAGGATTTTGGGCGATTTGAGGTGTTGGTGCTCTTTTTGGCATGGTCTCGCTGCAAGGACGTGCTACGGAGCGGGGGAAATGGTAGGTTATCATTGTTCTTCGCATTCTTCATGAGGGTAGGGAGATTCCACCTTTGTGTATTGAGCATGTTTATCTTGCTTTACGCATTGTAGAGGATAGATACCATGCTAGTGTAATGGTTAGAGCATGAATATATGCTTTTCATGCATGTTTACATGGTGTGCATGGGGATTACGGAAATGGATTCCCAGATTTAGGTCACTGTCTATGAAGGCGACGGACCTGACTATCGCGTTCAGATCGCGACCACCCGACCCGTTACATTCCTCTTCAGAACGCGCCGTATCAAGGCATTGCGTTATGAAGGCAACAGTGGACCCCGTCGCATTCTGGTTCCCGATGGCAATGAGCTTGAGCATGGTTATGTGATTATCGAATTATCTTTATTTGTTATGCATGGCTATGGTAAGCGGTGCATCGGAACTTGTGTAGTTCGAGGAACGTGTTGTTCACGTGGTTTGTATGGTGTTCACGCGGTTTGTGTGTGCGTGGCGAGTAGTACAACGCCTACCGTGGTTACCTCTCTAGTCGGTCACCCCAGGTTTTGTGTGAGCCAGGCACGTTAGTGCTTGGGGTTTGTCCTGGTGCATGTGTACTGTCGAGGTCTGTGTCGTCTTCCTGGACACCCTCACTCTTGTGTAGAGTTGTACGTCTGGCTAAGGGAAAGATGAAAGAGGGACAATGACTTGTGAGAGTTTGTGTTTGGTCGCTTGTAACGCGCTCGTGGTTGGGGGTTATGGACACCAATACACGTACTGAGTCCCAACTAGTCTTGTTTTCTAGTGCCTCACTTTAGGAAGCTCTGGCCGGAGTGCCTAAAGGTGGTAGGCATGGGCCTGCGGCAGTGTGGTCCACGGGAGTGGTGTTGGTTGGTCTCCATAGTTCTTTGGTTTGTTGTGGTGGAGCGGCAGCTGGACCTTTAGTTCGTGGCTGCGAGGCTGAGAGGTAGTCCTATGTGGTTTGTTAGGGTTAGTTGCTGGTGTCGCAAACCAGTCTTCGTGACCCAAGTGTGGCAGTTCCTACTCTAGCTCGTACACTTGTGGAGTTTTTCCATTTATTTATTAAAGGTTGAGTTCTGTTAGTAGCCTTGTGATAAATGTTGTTTACAACTTTACTATCATGCGTAGATAATTCTATAAATTACCTAGTCTAGCTTCTTCTTACTGCACTTGTGAGTTTGGTTTTGTGTGGCTTTTAGGGGAGTTTCCCTACTGAGCCTGTGATTCGTAAGGCTCACCCCTACTTCTTCCAGGTGAGGGAGAGCAGAAGGCTTCTCGTCCTTCGTCTAGTTCGGAGCTGTGTTGTAGTGGAGTTGGGACCTGACCACCAGCCGTGTGATCTTTACTTTTTGTTCTCCTCAGGATATGCCCCAGGTTACTATACTTTGTGTTTGACTGTAGTTGAGATTTGACTATGTATATTTCATGTACATATTTGTGAGATGTGCAATCTTATATATATTTAAGCTGTTTCCTTTATATTTCTACGGACTTGTGTGATTGATATCCATTGCGAGGCTACGGCTCGTTCGCGAGAGACGGAGTCGGGTCAAGCTCGTTATTAGGTTAACAAGTTTGAACGATGAGGACCATCATAATATTACTTTTAATTTCATATAGTTTGAAAGAAATGAAACCACTAATCTAAACTGTTAAAACATACAAACCACTAATCTAAAAAATCCCAAATGTAAATGGTTAGATCGACGTGTCATTCACTCCGACACAACGGGTGGGTGAGAGTGACATGTGGGAACTGACGTAATACTAATCGGATTCCCGATTTGAGTTTGGCACACAAACCACCAATCTTAAAAGAATCCAAATGATAAGGATCAGAACACGCAACTTGGGGGTCCAAAATCTGAAATAGGGATTCGATCGGTGTGCCGTTCACTCTGACACGACCTAGTGTGTGAGAGTGACGTATGGGAACTGAAGGAATCCTAATCGGATTCCCAGTTTGGGTTCGGCACTCAAACTACTAATCTTTAAAAAAATCAAATGAAAAGGATCAAAACACGCAATCCGGGGGTCCAAAATCTGAAGTAGGCACTCGATCGGCGTGTCGTTCACTCTAAGATAACCGAGTGGGTGAGAGTGATGTATGGGAACTGACAGAATCCTAATCAGATTCTTGGTTTGGGTTTGGCACTCAAACCACTAATCTTTAAAAAATCCAAATGAAAAGGATCAGAACACGCAACCCGGTGGTCCAAAATTTAAAATAGGCATCCGATTGGCGTGTCGTTCACTCCAACACGACCAGATGGGTGAGAGTGACGTGTGGGAATGGATGGAATCCTAATCGGATTCCCGGTTTGGGTTTGGTTCTCAAACCACGAATCATAAAAAAAACCCAAATGAAAAGGATAAGAACATGCAACTTGGGGGTCCAAAATATGATATAGGCATTCGATCAGCGTGTCGTTCACTCTAATATGATTTGGTGGGTGAGACTAACGTGTGAGAATTGATGAAATCCTAATCAGATTCTCGGTTTGGTTTCGACACTCAAACCACTAATCTTAAAAAAACCCAAATGAAAAGGATCATAACACACAACTTGGGGGTCGAAAATCTAAAATAGGGATCCGATTGTTGTGTCCCTGGCTTTGATGATGTCATAAGTCAAGCAAAATGTCATGAATATCTAACACAAGTCTTTTGTATCACAGGAAAATTCATAAAGTCAAAAGTTCTCATTTGTGTGTTGACTCTGGTTGCTTCATAGGTCGACACACATGTATCAATGAGTGAATTACTGATGTTCTGTGATGCACTTGTGTCGACACTACCCAAGGATTAGGTTGACACTTGATGGATTTTCAGTAGCATAGAAGTTTAAAGTAACGCATAAGGTCGACACTAGTTGGAGAACAGGTTGACTCTAGTTGGTCTTCTGGCTAGTGCTAAAGAAAAGGAATTGCATAAGGTCCACTCTAGATGAGCATCAGATCGACACTCGTCAAGTTTCCTATTAGTGCTTAGAGAAAAAAAATTGCTTGAAGTCGACTCTAGATGAGGATCAGGTCGACTCTACCAGTCTACTAGGTCGACTCCAGATGAAGGTTAGGTCGACTCTAGCATTATGTAGGGTCGACACTAAAATGCTATAGGTCAACTCTATACTCATGGACAGTCAGCTAGAACAACAGAAAATTGGATGAGGTTGACTCATGAAGGCTTGGAGTCGACTCTACTGAAGCATCTTCACTGGTCCAAGTCCAGTCCTATGTGTGCGTCGACACTATGCTCATAGTGTGTCGACTCTTTGACACTTGTACTCCAATGATGAAAAGTATTTGCCAGATCATAAGTTCTAGGCACGTGACCCGAGGCCCAATGATTGGGATTTTGGGTACACCTTACAAGGTTCTGGAAGATACCCTTTTTGGCGGCAAAAGGTATCTCCCAATTATTTGGGATTTTATTGAGGGGCCCACCCAAAAAGATTTCGTGATGCTGATAAAAAAAAAGGGTGGGTCGTCCTCTACAGAAGGTAACACACAGAGAAAAACTACAGAGCATCTGAGAGCAAAAAGTTGAGAGAGAAAAGAACTTGAGTTTAGAGAGAAGAGCAGACTTCAGAGCAGTCAACTCATGAAGAGGAAAAGATGCTGGATCGTGTGTTGTTCCCGTATGAATACCTGCTGCTGATCAATTCAAGCAGAGCATCGGAATTCAACAAACTTCAGGGACAATTGATCCTTAAGCTGCGGCCATGAGAGGAATCAGATGAACTCAAGCTTGAAGAAGATGCATTTGGGAGTTCGAGGAGAAATTTGATCAGATCTGAACTCCAGTGGAACTGCACACAGAGCGTTTGAAATATTCTTGCAATTCTTTAGAAATCTCTTTCGTTTGATTTTTTCCTATTTCTTCTATATTCCAATCTACTTGGTTGTCTGCTCCAGTTGGAGTAGACGGGTTGATCCTACACTTTGTGTGTAAGGATTGTGAGATTGAAACAATCTTGAAGTTGTGAATTAGCAGACTGTAAGAAGCTGTGAATCATCAGTTGTGTGAGTGTTTCACACATTTGAGTTGCTAGAGGAGCCTCACATGGTTTAATGAGGGGTGGATGTAGGTCTCTGATGATCAGTCCATCTCTATATAAAATTTATCATGAATTATATATGTAATTTTGGTGATTAACAAAATCTTGTAAAATACTTTCTAACAATTGTTTCTAAGTACACATCGATTTCCTTTATAGAAACAACGATTCGATCTCCATAACGATTCTGTAAGTCACTTAAATAACAATTTCTGTCTCACAATGATTTCATAAGTAAAACGACGATTTCCATCTCACAACAATTTCATAATAAAACAACGATTTGATTGAAACAACGATTTGTGTTCACTTAAAGAACGATTTGATCGAAACAACGATTTGTTTTCACTTAAACAACAATTTGATCAAAACAATGATTTACTTTCACTTAAATAATGATTTGATCGAAACAACGATTTTCTTTCACTTAAAGAACGATTTGATCGAAATAACGATTTACTTTCACTTAAAGAACGATTTGATCGCAACAACGATTTGCCTACTTAAACAACAATTTGCTCAAAACAATGATTCACTTTTACTTAAACAACAATTTCTTCCTTAAAACAACAATTTTATGATCGATTTTATTTAAACAACAATTTTATCATGGAAACAACGATTTCATCATTAAAACAATGATTTTATCATAGAAACAATGATTTGGTTGATACAACGATTTCATCTCTACAACGACCGTCTATGAAACATCGATTCTATTGAAACAATGATTTCATCTGCTCATCGATTTCTGTTAAGTAACGACTTTGTACAGAACATCGATTTCATTTAATTAATACATGGATTATGTTCATATCGACTTGGTCTCAACATGGATTACATTCTCACATGATTATATCATCGAATTGATATCAATATCATTTCTATACAAAATGTTCTTTACTTTTAAATAAATTTATATAGCTCTTGAACAATCTTGCTTTATCTTCTTATTTTCATTCCTTATAAGATTTAAATATGCATATGCTCGAAACTCTGTGGATTTTAAAAAGTCTTCCCGCACATCTTACTGTATCTTAAGATCTTGATCATTTATTATGTTAGTACAATATTTCCACACGATATCCTTGCTTACTTCACTTGTCACATAAAGTCTTGCTTTATGTGATGACAAATTAACATTCCTTTTTGGTGTATCTTCATACTGCACGACTACTAATGTTGATTGACAATTTAGACAAAGAAAATTGTCTAGGTGTCAGCATTTATTGTATGTAAGACTTTTGTATAAATGCACGTCAAAGATGAAGTTGTTAGCTTGACAAAAAGGATAGAAGATTCAGACAATCTTTCCTTGAGGTGTAAGTGTCAATCCAAGCTTTAATGGTTGCAAGCTCACCTACTCCTTGCTTCAGACCAGTCTCTCTAACAAGCATGAAGCTGTGAGATAACAGATATCTCAACGGATACTACAACGGTCAAAATTATTTCAAAGAAGGTAAATAGAGGACTGGTTACTCGATGCAAAGAATTGAGACAGTTCGAATATTTGAACCTTGAGAAGCTTGAAACTCCAGTCACCTGAAGAACAACAAGAGCCAGCTCGTCCAATCCAACCATCAGTAGCTTTTAGCTCTCTGTGAGAAAAGTACATGTGTTTTTGAGAGCTTGCGTAGTTCAGAGAGTGAGTCATCTTGTAATCATCCAGTGTCTCTCAGACTTCGCCTCAGATCAAGCAAGTGATTATAAGCTTGATCTTGGGGCCTTCTTCATACAACACATTCCTTTTAGTTGATCCTCTTCTGATGTGAAGAGAAGACCTGTTGGTATAGGTGGTGTTATTCCTCTTTTGGTTGAGAAGAGAAGGCCAACTGCGGCTGGATGTGTAAGTGTCCTTAAGGGGGACTGTACCCTTGTATAGTGAAATCCCAAGTGGTTGCTTGGGGACTAGACGTAGGACTACTTGGGATAGGAGGTCCGAACCAGGATAAAATTTCTTATTGTCTTTGTGCTTCCTTGTTTGGTTTGATTAACACTAACCCTAACTATCGATCTTAGTGCTATCTGTCTAGTTTGTTTTATTTACAGGAATTTCTATTAAAATATTTTTTAAGCAATCCATTCACCCTCCCCCCCCTCTGAGCTTGCTATCTGGGCAACAAGTGGTATCAGAGCCAAGTCTCTTCAAGAAGGAGATCTCACGATCTTAAGAGCAAAGATAAATGGCAGCTCAAGGATATGCAGAAGGTCAGTCCATCAACAGACCTCCTCTATTCGATGGTGAAGATTACAACTATTGGAAGACTCGGATGGAGTTCTTTCTTTAAGGTCTCGATTTTCAGCTTTGATCTATCATCGAAGAAGGAGACCTAGTGGTATTCATCAACAGAGAAAACTGGACAAATGATGACAAGAAGAAAATATCCCTAAACAGCAAAGCTAAAAGTATATTGTGCACTGAGCAAGAAAGAATTCAGTAGGATTTTCGCCTGCAAGTCAGCTATGGAAATGTGGGAAAAATTAAGGATCACATATGAAGGAACTAACAAGGTAAAGGAAACAAGAATAGACATCCTAGTAGCTCAGTATGAAAGATTTCAAATGCTGTCAAGAGAGTCCATCACCCAAATGTACAGCAGATTTATAGATATCACCAACGGTTTGGCTGGGCTCGTAAAAATTTATGAAATTGGAGACATGGTGAGAAAAATATTAAGATCTCTACCAACCTTATGGACTCCAAAGGTGATAGCCATAGAAGAAGCCGACGACCTCAGAAGAATGTCACTTGAAAAGCTCATTGGGTCATTAATGGCTCATGAGATAAATATGGAGAGGCTGGGATAATCCTCCAGCAAAAAGAACCACAACAATGCTCTCAAGGCCACAGAAGAAACAGTTGATGGCGAATCAGAAGGTGATAAAAGCAATGAGAGCAGTGAGGACGAAGAAGCCTTTCTCTCTAGAAGACTGCAGTGCATTCTAGCCAAGAAAAAATACCAGTCAGGAAGAAGATACTTCAAGAAAGGAAAGACTTTAAAAGACCTTAAGGCAAAGATGTTAAGAAACCAGAACCAATATGCTATGAGTGCAAGAAACTTGGACACATCAAAGTTGAGTGTCCCAAGTTAAAGAAAATTGAGTTCAAGAAAAAGGACAACACAAAGAAATTCAGAAGATATAAGAAGAAAGTCATGGCTACTGCATGGAACAACGAAAGTGACTCAGACAGTGAGTCAAGCTCCAATGAAGAAGAAGAAGAAAAGGCCAACCTGGCCTTCATGGCAAATGTTGATGAAAAGGTAACTTCGGACTCATCTTTCAGTTCTTACAATAAATCTGATTCAGATAGTCTAAATGATGCATTTAACGAATTATATGGTAAATACACAGATGTTTGTAAGTTGTTAAAAATAACCAAGAAAAATTATGCATGCTTAGAAATAACTAACTCGGATTTAAAATTTGAAACTGAATAGTTAGAAAAATAAATTTCAGAATTAAAAAGAAGAAATGAACTGTTACATGAAGATTAAAAAATAAAAATGAAAAGATATCAAACTTAGAAAATCAGGAAATTACAAGTAAACTTAAAAATGAAATCAATACACTAACAAAAGATAATGAATATCTAATGGCCATAGTTGAAAAATTTACAAATGGTAAATCCTCCTTAATATTAAAAGGAGCAAGAAGATCATGTAAGAAGAAGTATGGCTTAGGATATACTCCACCAGAAAATGAGGAAACTGTAATTCATCCTAAATTTTATCCAACTCCAAAATTCGTAGCTGAACAAAATTCTGATTACAAAATAAATAAAAATAAAAACTATAAGCCAAATAGAATAATAAATAATATTCCTTGCTGCACACACTGTAACAAATTAGGTCACACAAAAACAACATGCACAACCAAACACCTTAAATGGATTCCCAAAAGAAACTGTGAAGAAACTAACCAACCAGGATCGAAAAGAACTTGGGTACCTAAATCTCATTGATTTATTGCAGGGAAGCCTTAAAGCATCGAAGTGGTACCTTGGCAGCGGGTGCTCAAGGCATATGACAGGTAACAAGAAACTGTTCTCTCACATCAAAAGTGAAGAAGGCACAGTCAGCTATGGCGACAATGGAAAAGGGTCAATAATTGGTTGTGGATACATTGGAAGCCAAGATAGAATCCTTAAAGAAGATGTTCTATGTGTCAAAGGACTCAAGCACAATCTTATTAGCATTAGTCAGCTGTGCGACAAGGGTCACCAGATCAAGTTTCAGGAATCTAAGTGTTTAATCATCAAGGATGGTGCAATTGTCTTCGAAGCCAGCAGAGAAAAGAACCTCTACTTACTACATCTAAAAGAATTTAAAGATCAAGACATTTGTCTGGCAGCAAATAAAGTTCATAATGCTGGATTATGGCACAGAAGGTTAGGCCATTGTAGCATGGATGGAATAAGAAAACTTATCAAACATGATCTAGTAGAAGGTCTGCCGAAGATAAACATAAGACTTGATAGTATATGTGAACCTTGTGCAAAAGGGAAGCATGCAAAATCCTCCTTCAAATCAAAGACAGTAGTCACCACCTCCAAATCATTATAATTACTATATGGATTTGTTTGGGCCAATGAGAACTACCAGCCTGGGAGGAAAGAACTTTGGATTTGTAATTGTTGATGAATTTTCAAGATTTACATGTGTATCTTTTTAGAGCATAAAGATGACACATTTGAAAGCTTTGTGAAGTTTAGTAAAATAGTTCAAAAGGATAAAAAGTTCAGTATCATCCGTATTCGTTCAGATCTTGGAGGAGAATTTTAGAACGATAATTTGTAGAATTTTGTAATGATCAAGATATAAAACATAATTTCTCAGCACCTAGAACACCACATCAAAATGGAGTAGCTGAGAGGAAGAATAGAACCTTGTTGGATATAGCTAGAACCATGCTATTTGAGTACAACATTCCAAGGTACTTCTGGGCAGAAGTGATTAATACAGCATGTTATATTATCAATAGATTTATGATCAGACCAATCCTGAAGAAGACCGCATATGAGCTGTACAAGGAAAAGAAGCCCAAGATCAGTCATCTCAGAACGTTTGGATGCCCATGCTTCATTCATAACAATGGTAAGAGAGACATAGGTAAGCTGGATCCCAAATCCGATGAAGGGTTCTTTATGGGGTACACTTCTAAACCTAAAGGCTATAGAGTTTTTAATAAAAGATGTTTATTAATTGAATAAACTGTTCATGTTATTTTGATGAGTCTAACCCTTCCTTGAAAAAGGAAATCGATAGTGATGATGAAATGCAGAAAATCTCTCCAAGAAACTGAAGGAAACAACTATCAGAGATAATGAAGATCCAACCTTAGAAGAACTACAATAGAAAGACATTATTTATGATGATCTTCCAAAAGAATGAGGTACAAAAGGATCATCCTATAAATAACATCATCGGAGATCCATCCGCAAGGGTAAGAACAAGAGGCAATGTTTTCCTTATGATTATTTAGATTTGTATCTCATCTGAAGACAGTCAATGAAGAACTATCTGATGAATCTTGGATTTTAGCCATGCAAGATGAACTTAATCAGTTCAGGAGAATCAAGTTTGGTCCCTTGTTCCGTGACCATCAAATCGTCCTGTGATTGACACCAAATGGGTGTTCAGGAACAAATTGGATGAAGCTGGTGTTATTACAAGAAAAAAGACTAGACTAGTTGCTCAAGGCTATTCCAAAGAGGAAGGCATAGATTTCGATGAAACCTATGCACCAGTGGCTAGACTAGAGGCTATTCATGTAAGGCCCTCGAATTTCTGTCGCATTAATTGTATTTGTATGTGTATATTTGTGCTTGTGTATGTATATACATATTTACGTACGTATTAGTTAGTACAATTACGTGTGCATGTGTTTATACTAGATGTAAATAATGCATGTATTGAATGGTGATAGTATGGATACATTACCATATACATATGGCATGTATATATGCATGGCATGCATAGTTTTTTACATGATTTAGAGTTCTGGCCGAAGGCCAGATTGGCGTCAACCCCTAGCCGTTGAGGTGGTGTCAGCGTCCACCCATGGACGCCAACACTAATCCTGGCGTCTAACGATGTGGACGCCGACTTCTCTGACCTGCATGCGTTGCAGAGCCAGAAATTCCGGAAATAAGGAAGCTCACCCATTGGGGAGCTGTCCCCAACGGTTCTGAGAGCCATCTTGTCACCTTGTGAGTGGGAGAGAGGCCTCTCCCATATGTTGAACCCGGATCTGCCTTCCCCAACCCTCTCTTCACCCTTTGCAAGAGAGAAACAAGAGGAGAAAAACGCTAGAGGAAGCTGTGAGAAAGCCCCCACTTTGCACCCAAAAATCTGACCCTCTGAAGCTGGATCCGGCCATCTTCCACGACAAGAAGCTAGCTGGAGTGAAGGAGAAGACTTCCCGGCCGTACCTTGGAGCCATCTTCATCCAAGAGCCCGGAGGAAGGAGATCTTGGAGGACATTCTGCACTTCTTAGGACAGCCCAAGGAGAGCTTCTCGAGCATTTAGATCCATTGGAGCAATTTCTAGAAGGCAAGTGACCCTACCATAAGGTTCCCGTATGAGTGTAGGACGGTTTTAACATTTTTGTGTATTTTTCTTCGTGTCCTTGACCCCCACATTCACTCTATCTTGAGAGCTCGGGTCTGTGTTCTGCACAGACCTGCATTAACGGCAAGGTCCCTGGATGCTAAGATCATGATTGGCGTCCATCGACTATGCCGCTGACCTTGGATTAGCGGCCAGAAACCGCCGCCAAGTTCATCTGGACAAAACAGTAAACTGTTCTGCCCTCCTATACGATTATTTTCGATGGATTTTTCGTGATGAGGATATATGGTAACCCTATACACTAGGTATATTGGTAAATGTGGTGTGTGGATTAGTTATGATGTGTGGTGGTGAATGTTAGAGATTATCACCATGAAATTCAAGCATGATTTGTTAATGATTCTTGCCAATCCATGTTTTATGATAGGACTAGTCTGAGTGCCCTAAGTTTTATCAGATCATGAAGTTAGTGGATCAGTGTATGTGTACTCAATTTTGATAAATTGTTCATGCTTGCATAAATTGCTATTAATTCGGTTCGGTAAATAAAAAGGCATGAAAAGAATTGTTGTGATCGATCTATGGTTGTATGATTTAGAGTAATTCTGTATTTTCAGATCATGCATATAACAGTGTCTCTGTTAGACAGTAGTGGCAAAAAAATGTATGATGGTGTTTAGCCCCATGTCAACTTAAATTGTGAATAGCATGCTAATAGGTATTTGATTTTCTGTAAATTCCATTTAGCTCAGAAAATCAAAAAAATTGAATGTATGATCTTGAACTCGAAAATACCAGTGGTTAAATTTTCAGGTCATTTTGACCAGCATATAAGGAGTTATGCATTTTTCCATGTGAAATGTAAAAATTTATGCATGACATCGTAAAGTGATTAGATATCGTTTAAACCCAACCTGATTGGTGAATTTACTGTGTGTTAAACTCCTGAAATCTGTAGTGTCATGTCAGGAAAACAGAGATATGCATGCGAGTGAGAAAGTGAATGAGATGAAAAATGATATGTGTAAAACATGTGTAAAATCGGTAAAATGTGTAAATGTGTAACTGTGCCGATGTGACACTGTTTCGTAGAGGGCAGTGGAACTGTATCAGGGAAAAGTCCCCCTGAGAAAGTTCAATGTGTAAGTGACCCTAGGGAATTAGGGGGAAATCTTAGAGGTGGGCAAGTACCACTGGTTAGGGGGAGACTTGTTCTCCCGGTCTGCGCAGTCCAAGAGTCGCCATTGTAATGCCTAGATGGGTCTATGTGTAATGTGATGTGTTATGTCCCTTTTTGGTGGTTTGGACTATGTGTCACGGCACCTAAAATGTGAATGTGTAATGTGTAATGTGTAATGTGTATGTGTTCATGTGTAATGTGTAAGTGAACAATGTGAAATGTGTATGTGTAACGTGCAACCATGTGAATTGGAAACTTGTGTAGGAAATGTGAAACTAAAAATGTGAGAATATGACATTGAAATCCATGTGAGACAAATCTGAAACCATGTGAAATCAGAAATTTCATGTCGTTATCATTATGTTTATATGTGCGAAAATGTCTAGAATCTATGTTAGGGATAATTGATGAGCACGTGTACAAAATAGCATGATTGGTTGTTCACATGGTATGTTTTAAACAACATTGTAGCTCTCATGTGTAAGTTTACAGCCATTAAACCATGTGAAACCAGCAACTTAAAGCATGTGAAAATGTCTATGTATGTGTTTAAAAACATGTAAGATCCATACTAGTTGTGTTTTCCCTTCATATATGCACAGTGTTCATGTTGGTAGCTCTCATGTCTTGGTTCTTTAAAGGCAAAAATTTCGCAAGTAAATGGAATAGAGAGCATGTGATAGGTAAGTCTTATTCTTAGAAATCTGAAAGCATGATCCATGTATTAAATTGTAGAACTTTCATGATAGGTTGAAACTTTCAAATGACTAACATGCCATGTGTTGAAATTTGTGAATGTGCATGTAGAAACTGCTATGACTTATACGTGTATGTTATGAGTAGTGTTACTTGCTGAGTCTTTAAGACTCACTCCTTGCTTCGGCGTACAGGTATAGACGGTGACGAGACTCTCGTGGAGGAGACGGTAGAGACGGACTCCGAGCACGGAGTTTAGATTGTTGGAGCAGTTGTACCCCTTTTTTTGTTTCATAGTATGTAAAAGTGACATTGTACTAGAACTATCATGAGAAAATTGTATAAGTGTGGACATTGTGTACTAAATTTTCAGCAATTTAATTATGTGAACTTTTAGCTCTTAATGTAAATTGAAAATCTCATGTATGTTTAATGTGGATGATGAATGAATGAAGACAGTTGTCTTTCACTTCCGCTACTCTGTTTGTATATTCGCGTGTATCTCAGCTATTTGTATCATTTGGGTAAATGCCCCACTGTGAGGACTCTCGCTATACCGACGTGGGTTGGTATAACCGTACCGGTATAATGAGGGCCATCACAATTCGAATTTTACCTGCTTATGTATGTGCATTGGATTTGAAACTTTTTCAAATGGATGTAAAATTCGCTTTTCTAAATGCTTAAAAAAAGGTGGAAGTCTATGTAGAACAACCTCCATGTTTTGATGATTTAGATTATCCAAATCATGTTTTTAGATTACATAAAGCTTTGTATTAATTAAAACAAGCACCTAGAGCATGGTATGAAAGACTTAGTGAATTTTTATTTAATCATAGTTTTATTCGAGGGCAGGTAGATAGCACATTGTTCATTAAATCAAATAATAAAAATTTATTACTAGTGCAAATGTATGTAGATGATATTATATTTGGTTCTAATGATAAATCCTTGTCCAAGTATTTTGAGAAGCTCATGCATGGAGAATTTGAGATGAGCATGATGGGAGAGCTCAACTATTTCCTTTGGTTGCAAATAAAGCAAGGCAATGAAGGAACTCATATTTGTCAAAAAAAATACACCATGGAACTTCTAAAGAAATTTGGTTTTAAAAATGCCAAACCACTGTCCACTCCAATGAGCACATCTACCATGTTAGACAGTGATAAGGAAGGTAAGAAAGTTGATCAAAAACTTTATAGATGTATGATAGGATCATTATTTTATTTAACAGCCAGTAGGCCCGATATCTTATTTAGTGTATGCATGTGTGCAAGATATCAATCTGATCCTAATGAATCTCATCTAATATTTGTTAAAAGAATTTTTAGATATTTAGCTAAAACTCATGACCTAGGACTATGGTATCCTAAATCATGTGAAACTAGTTTAATTAGATATTCTGATGCTGACTATGCTGGATACAAAGTAGATAGAAAAAACACCAGTGGTGGTTGTCAATTTCTTGCAGGATGCTTGATTTCATGGTCTTCAAAGAAGCAAAATTCAGTAACACTATCAACAGCTGAAGCTGAATACGTAGCTGCTGGAAGCTGCTGCACTCAACTCCTATGGATAAAGCAACAACTTGAGGACTATAGATTGCACATGTACGACAACACAAGTGTGATAAATCTCACGAAAAATCTAGTTCAGCACTCCACGGCAAAACATATAGAGGTCAGATATCATTTTATTAGAGATCATGTAGCTAATGGTAATATAAATATTTCCTTTATAGATACTCTAAATCAGTTAGTAGATATCTTTACAAAAGCCTTACATGAAGAGAGATTTACGTCTCTTAGAAGGGAATTAGGCATGTGTAATTTGTAACAAATATGTCTGTACGTAACTGAAATAATAATTTTTTTTCAAAATAATATTTGTCCCTCCCGCTAAAATTTAAGCAAATCCTTTATTGCGTGCGTCATAAATTGCTATGGCGTTACAAGATCAATTCATTATTATTTGTGTAATCATCTCCTCTCTTGTCGTTATCCGCTTTTAATGCTCTAACATTTCAAAAAGCCACTTTATGTCCTGCCATTAAGTCCGAAATCCTTGTCGCATCGATTTCATCTCTCTCTCTCTCTCTCTCTCTCTCTCTCTCTCTCTCTCTCTCTCCTCTCATCTCCTTCGATTTGCTTGTTTGTGAAACCCTCATCGACTCCAGAATCTCCTCTGTGAGGTTTCAAAGAATCTTTCTGTTCCCGCTCAAATTTCTTGATGGGTTCCTGCTCCTCTCCCCCCCGATCCTCCAGAAACCTTTCTTGTTCAATTCCGTGGCCGCTTCTGGGAGTTCCGACAAGTAGGTGGTTACAACGTCGCCTTCCTCACGACGGATCAACAGGAAACGGTTAGCGGCTATCAGGATCAAGCTTTGCGGAAACAAAGGCAAGGTGGATATTGAAGATTTAGAGAAGCATGGGATGCACAATATTGTGGAAGAAGCCATTCAGAGGTGAAGTGGACGAAGATGGTCACTATCTCTGAGCCAGTTATCTAGACCTAGCCAAAGCGTTCTACACTTGTTTGAAACAGAAGAAGACGGGTCTCTCTCTTCCACTGTAAAAGGTATAACCCATTCTCATCACCTATGATCTATTGGAAAGACTATTTGGTGTCTCTATAGTCGGTCACAGTGGGGTGACTCAGTGGATTTCATGCTAGGGGCTAGGAATCATCGGACATAGTATAGATCAAAGGATGAAAAATCGACATCAACCAGCTAATTGCATTCAACAGAATTTTACATTTTATAGTCTGTCAGATTTTGGTGCCGAGGAGCGCCACCTTCTCAACTTGCCCAAAAGGAGATTCAGATATGATGTTCTGGGCCATCCAAAATCAAGACATCAAACATGGCTCAGGTTATAATTGAGAGGATGAAGTTTGTTGTAGAGATGATATGGGACAAGAAAAATAAATTGGCATTATCACTTCCATATGCCCAGTTGCTTACCAGAATTTTCAAGGATTATGATATTGACCTGAAAGGAGAAGTGATGGAGAAGATGGGCTAGCCTATTCGGTCTAGAAACTTGAAGAAAAGTGGTTTCTCTCTAGTGGGAAACATTTGGACCAAGACCTCGATGGCAGAAGGAGAGGCCATCATTAGTGAAGCCCCTGAAGTTCAACCAATCCCATAGCTAGAGGCAGAGAGGCAGAAGTAGATGTCAAAACTGAAGAACCTCCTGCAAGGAGGATTGAGGAAATAGCACCTGAACATATTGAGCCCGTTGGCATTCATCGAAGTAGTGTCCCCTCTACAGTCCATGCTCCTACAATTGAAAATCTGTCATCTAGAGACTGTGTCATGCTGAGGGGGGGAGTAGGAACAACTCTCATGGACAAAACTCTCAGTGTCCCTGCTGCAGACTGTTATGGAAGATAATCAGGCAGAAGTTACTCCGAAAGTTGTGGCACCAGGCCACACAGCAGATGTTCAGATGGAAGATGCTCCAGCTCAGGGGGAGCTAGAGATTCCGGGGGAGCCTCCTGCTAGAGCTCCTGCAGATCAATTCTAGGAAGGAATTGTTGAAGATGTTTCAGATGATGATGCGGAGCCCATTATCAGCTCAAGTGGAAAGAAAAAGGGTGTTGCCCCCAGAATTCTCTACTCACCAGGAAGGCACACCACAGAACAAAGAAGAAGAGGATTCATGTGCACATGAGGCCTATCTATAGATTGATGCACATGGGAGATTTTGTGCGACTACAATCTGAAGTTCAATCCATTTTTCTGAGTCAGAGCACTAAAGCCAAGGAGATTAGTTAAGTTGAGCTCCAGAAGATGAGAAGTGAGTTGGGCAACAAGAAGCAATAATGACAAATCTTTCAGACTTTGTGAGGGTGCAATTATCCTCTCCTGCCCCTCCAGCTCCCACTCAACCTGTACCAAAGGAATCCGGGCCTTCTGAGGCCATCAAGGAGGTTGAGCCATCAGGGCCAGTTATTAAGGAATCAGGGCCATCAGGGCCAATTTCTGAAGATGTTATAGTTATTGAATAATCAGGGCCACCAGGGCCTTCTGAAGAGGAAGTCAGGTCATCAGGGCAATCAGTTGAGGAGCCAGTGCCATCAGGGCCATGTGAAGTTGATGTTGTTGGTGTTGGGCCATCAGAGCCAGTGGAGTCAGTGGCAGAGCCAGCGGATCTCAAGCACCTGTAGAAGTTATTGCTATGCCCCCAGAGCCTCCTGTCCCTTCTAGTCATCAGACTCCAGCTCCTTCTTCTCCCCCACATCCCTCTCTGCCCCACCAGTACCTAAACCTTCCAAGCCTATTCCAAAACACGTCCCCTCACCTACACCTTTTCCTGCTACCTCCTCCTCTTCACCCATTTCTTCTCCTACAATTCCTCCTCCAACATTTGAGGCACCTCCAGCATCATCTTCAGCTGGTCCCTCATCTACTGGTCCATCATCTGCTGGACCATCTGCACCACCTCCTCCTACTTCTTTCTCTCTCTTCATCCACCCACTCCACCCTCCTTCATCACCATCATTCTGGAGGGTGCTCGTGTTCAAGGCCACATCATACATGGCATTAAAGATGAGTTTGAAGAAGCAATTCTTCGCTCAGTTCTGTCTATGTCCTCCCATGTTCACAGGATAGGCTCTCCCAGTCCTACCCCCTAAAAGAGGAAGATTTCTATGCAACTTGCTCTCTCTTCTGAACCTCAATTCCCTTCTCTTTGGTTCTCTCTTTCTGTTGAAAACAGAAGGAGATCCCTCTATTGTGAATTCTTACAAAAGTGTACCTTTGCTGCTAATTTTGGCCTCCCTCATCTTAATCTAACTGAACATCTTACATTGTTCTTCCTCTCTCTCCAATATCCAAATCAGATCATTCCAAAATCTTCTCCATAGCTATATCTAAGACTGAAGACCAGTGGACTCGTGGACATCAGTCTCTCTACAAGAATTATGTGCTTGGTCGATCTGACAGGTTTCCACCCTCAGACCACCAACTTTTTCTGTCTGAATGGTTTGTTATCCACCATAGGAATATTTGGGGTCCCTTCATCCAGAGGGAAATCAAGTTGATCTGGCACTTCCCGATGTTTCAAAACTATCGGTTTATCAACAATCTGCTAGAAATTCAGCTTGGTCGGTTCAGGGGAGCCATTGCACTGCTCAGGATTGAAAACCCTGTCAACACTTCCCTTCAGGTAGATTTTGCCACCTTAAAGTTGCCAAGGGTTGTCTTCCTCCCCAAGCATCATTTCTTGCTCATGGACTCTGCTGTGCGTCCCTTATCTTTGAAAGATTCGCTAGAGTAATTGCCAGAATAACAGCCTAACAGGGCGCTCCTCTTGCCTTCCACTGATTTCTATTCCGAGAGTATCACAGTGTAGCAACCTGATTTTTAAAATCAAGAAAAAAAATATTTAATAAATGAGATAAACTGATTTAATTGAATAAAGGGGAATAAATAGGAATAATAAATTAAATCAAAGTCCATCAAGCTAATTAGAAATGGGGTGTACTAATGGTTCTAACATGGTTTGTTGGGCCAAATAGGATAGCCCATTATGAGAGGAAGTAATTAAAGAGAAATTCGTATCTAATTAATTAATAAATAGAAAAGGTCAAATTAACTAGTAAAACAGTCATATCTATCCTAAAAAAAGTTCTACACTTACCCTAAACCTTTAACCATGAAATTGGATCCCTTCCCAACTCTATTAGGTGGATAAATAAGAGAAAGTGGGAGATAAAGAAGGAAATTCAGAGTTAATGGAAGGGAGGACTCTTAGAATGGCTAGGACTCCTATAGTTAGTAATATACTCCCAAATTCCTCTCAACCAAACCTTAGTTCGTGGCTGGAGCTTTGAGGGACGAAGAGGAGGAGTTCTGGACGTTAGGAGCTTGGAGAAGAAGGATTGGAGCAAGGGATTTCATCCTATTTTCGTCATCAAACCCTAGTTTTCTTACTCCATGAAAAAGGTAGGCAATCTCTCAAGCTAAATTCATGTAAAAATTATCCTAGGAAGAGTTCATGATCCCGAGCAAAAGCCCTCTAGTTTCGCTCTATTTTGATCTCCCATGAGGAAGAATTAAATCTTTGAATCCCTATCAGTTCCATGTACCCGACCCTTCATGTTTACTCTTAAACCTTAGGTATACATGATCCCATGCCATGAGAAAAATCTAATAAATACTACATCATGTTAGCTTTCAAACGCCCCCAGTTTGCCTAAATTTCATCGTGTATCCATCTCTAGTTAATTCGTTGAACCTTGACTGCGCATATTTAGGTGACTGAAATATACCTGATCAAAGCATGTCTATACCTTGTTTATTTTCAAATTAATCATGTATGTTGATAGATCTATATGTCTACTTTCGATTAAAACTAGTTTCGTGCTTTTTGCCTCACCGTGCTATTTTATATGGAATTTAGAACGTCTATGTATCAAAGAGGATTCGCCCTGGGAAAAAGGGAAAAAGGGTAATCCCACTTGGTATCGCGTCGGCGCTATCCGCCGCGATATCAGTGGGGTCGCGCCGGCTGATGGCATCGCGTCAAGAACGCGGCGGCATAAGCCGCCACGATTCCACTCCATATCGGGCCAGACCGGCCAGTCCACCTGTCGCGCCCGGCGGCCCAGTCGCGATTTGAATCGCGACGGGTAAGTCCACCGCGTTTTCAAGAATCCGACCAAAATTGAAAATTATGCATATGCCCTGTTGTTTAGGCTTTATACCCCTTAATTAGCCATGATTAACCCATGTTATAGTTAATTCAACTTAGTACGTTAATAAATGGCATTAACGATATACATTTAATTATTTAAAATGACATTTGCATGACTTGTCATATCCTCAAGATTTCTTTACAATTACACACACACACAACATTATTAAAAGCCATTTGACCCTGATAAATTATACAATAATGTATTCGGTAAATTAGCGAAATAAATGACTAAATTACCCTACTTTATTAAATACAATTGTCTTCGTTTTATACGCGCATTTTAAATACCGTTATCGTTTTCCCTCGGCTTCGAGCACTCGAGGCATGACGGACCCGTTTCTATACACTTTCTCTTGACTTGGACCACCTCTCCATCGGGAATACTCTCGAATGGGCCAGGGACTCCTTGTCAAGACCTCCGTAAGTCTTCTTGGCTTTGGCGCACATCCTTAGTCAACAAGTTGGTTGTACCCCAAAACCCGTTACACTTTAGGGATCAGTACGATCCATGTTCTTAGTGTTTCCTTCTCGTCTTGGGAACACGCCAGACCACCTGACCCGTGTACACGGCACGTCTAAGGGGGCGGTTGTGACTTCTACCAGACTGTCGGCACCCAACTTGGTGTTGTGTAGCCGTCATTATCAAAATTTCACGTTGTTTTACGGAATTGTCCCTATCTCATCTAATGTCCATATCCTCTTATCTATTCACGTTCTCTCTACACTCTCATCTATCTCGTCCAGTACTCTCTCATCTCTTCTTGGTACTCTATTGGCCATTCTTAAGATTGTCTAAGATAAAGAATTGACTAATGCCAGCGCAATAGGGCCCGATCAGGTACTGGGAGGAGCATTCCGAAAAGTGCCAGTGCTCATGGGAGTTAAAATGATCAAGGATGTGTTACGACATGCATCCAGTGTCAGTTTACTATCTAGATTAATCTATGACAATCAAAGTACTATCTCTACAAGTGCAAGTGTGATCATTACTAGTGTACCGTTGTGCAATTTACATGTTATAACGTTACATGGCCATTCTATTATCGTTCTCGTTGTACTATTTTCCCTGTGCCAGTTGCTATTGTTCTCCTGTTATCATGACATGCTTTACATGACTTTACTCTCTAGTTATCCTTCCATTAAACCATTAACTATTTAAAGCATGCTTGTGTTTATGAGATATTAAGTCCTACTGGGCGTTATTCGCTTATCCTGCGTATTTGTTTAATGTGTTCAGGTGAGTCGGATGGAGACGACCACACTTACGAGGACGGGACTGAGGGAGATGCTCAGGAGTGACCATTTTAGCCACCAGTGCTATCTAGTAGTAGTTAGTATAGTTATGAGTTAGTGAGTCAGTTAGTCATAATGTAATAGTTTGATTTTGAATAAAGTACTCGGGGCCCTAGTTCTGGCTCTGATACGTTGATGTAATGATGATTGGTGGATTATTAATGAAATTGGAGTTTATTTGGTATTGTCCCATTTGTGCAATGATTTGTAATTATTTCTCGCTCTGTACTATTTAATAACTATAATTCCGCTCCGATATTTTGCGTCGGCGCATTACAGTTTTGTGGTATCAGAGCCTAGGTTATTCTTAAGTATAGGATGATCTAGGTTTGACCTGCCTTGACTTAGAGTCTAATTTCGTACCTATGTGAGATGGGTAGAATCAAGGGTAATGAGATAAAATAAACGCACACACGCACAAACTTAGTGCAAACTCAATAACTTACATTTAAAATTCTCTTTTGAAGGAACTTAAACATCAACAATGGTAGCGGAGCGTGCTCAACTCCGCGACATGCAGCAGACTATCCAGCAACTTACTCAAGGTTTACTTCAAGCTGCTGGAGCCAACAACAATAATAATAACAACCGATGAGCTGGAGAGTTACATCGGAATTTCCGCAACCTAAATCCGCCTCGATTTAGTGGTACCACTGACCCTGATGAGGCAGAAAATTGGCTCAAGGAGATTGAACGCATTTTTCATGTCATGCAATGCGCCGATGGGGACAAGATATTATTAGCTACATTTCAGTTAGAGAGGAACGCCCGTGCGTGGTGGGAGTCCATTGAGGCAACTAGAGCAGATGCACAATTCACATGGGAGGAGTTTAAGGAGCACTTTAACTCCAAATATTTCTCTGAAAGGGTCCAAGAAAGGAAGGCCTTTGAATTCGCCGCACTCAAGTAGAGGAACGTGACTGTTGTTGAGTATGAGGCTCAGTTCTCCCGATTGGCGCGCTATGCCAATCGTCTGGTGAGTACGGAGAAGATGAAGGCGAAAAGGTTTTTTAATGGGCTCAGGCCCGCATATATCACACAGCTGGCACCTATGGATATTCAGACTTATCCGGAAATGGTCAAGAAAGCATAACTACTCGAGGATGCAACCGATCTCACTGATCGCATCAAGGGTAGAATAGTAAAGAAGGAACTAGCTTCTGGAGCGCCAAGCAAGCCTGCTTACGGAAAAAAAAGGCCGTTAAGTATTACTGACGGGTCAAGCCAGGAGAGAAAGCCCAAAGTCCTCACTACTACTGCCCCAACCAACAAGTCAAGATGCAAACATTGTGACAAGCTGGGTCACACGGCAGAAGAATGTTGGAGGAGGGCAGGTGCATGCCTTCGTTGTGGGAGTCGTGATCACCGCATCTAGGAATGCCCTCTATTGAAAAAAAATGAGAAGCGTCCTGTGGGACAAAAGAAGCCAGGCAGACTTCAAGCTGTGCAAGAGGTGGAAACCACCGAGGAAGGTGGAGTCGTCGAAGGTACCCTACCGGTCTTTTCTCAATCAGCATTTGTTTTGTTTGATACCGGTGCAACACATTCATTCATATCACAAGCATTTGCTGATACCTTAAAGGAGAAACCTGCATCTATGACATTTGAATTACCTATCACAACAGCACTAGGAGAAAGGGCTCAATTGAATAAATATTATCCATTGGCTGATGTTATGATTAGTGAACTCAATCTAAGAGCTGACTTGATCTGTATGCCCATGAAGGGCTACGATGTCATTCTGGGAGCCGATTGGCTATCCACGTATGGGGCTATCGTAGATTGTAGATGAGGTAAAATTTCCTTTAGTGAATTCCCTAAGCTGATCTTCACAGGACGTAGGCACAAGAGACACTCGTCCCTCATCTCTGCTATAAAGGCACAAAACATGATAAGGAAAGGGAGTATGGTGTTTCTTGCCGCCATCATAGTTGAAAAGAAAGCAGTTAAGATATCAGACATCCACATAGTGCAAGAATACCCTGATGTGTTTCCCGATGAGCTACCAGACATTCCACCTGAGAGAGATGTGAATTTTGCAATTGATCTCGTACCTGGAGCTGCACCGGTTTCACGACAACCCTTCATAATGTCTCCCGCTGAATTGAAAGAGTTGAAAGAGCAACTGATGAAACTTTTAGAAAAGGGATTTATCAGGCCAAGTACTTCTCCTTGGGGAGCACCAGTGTTGTTCGTCAAGAAGAAGGACGGATCTATGAGGTTATGCATCGATTACAGGCAGCTGAATAATCTCACTATCAAGAACAAGTACCCTCTGCCTCGTGTCGATGAGTTATTTGATCAGATATCAGGAGCAAAGTATTTTTCTAAGATTGACCTTAGATCGGGATATCATCAGATGAGGATTAAAGATGTAGATATCTACAAGATAGCTTTCAGGAGCAGGTATGGTCATTAAGAATTTGTAGTCATGCCTTTTGGACTAACTAATGCTCCTGCAGCTTTTATGCAACTAATGAACAGCATCTACCGGCCCTACCTCGACAAGTTCGTCGTGGTATTCATTGATGATATTCTCATATACTCCAAGACCAAGGAAGAGCATGAGGAGCATCTGAAGATCGCTCTACAAATCTTGCGGGACAATCAACTCTACGCCAAATTGAGCAAGTGTGAATTCTGGCTCGAGGAGGTGTCATTTCTGGGTCATGTTATTTCCAAGGACGGTATCGCTGTCGACCCTTCCAAGGTAGAAGCTGTGCTGAACTGGGAAAGGCCGACCAATGTCACCGAGATAAGAAGTTTTCTTGGACTGGATAGTTATTACAGACGGTTCATAAAAGACTTCTCCAAGATAGTTGTACCTCTTACGCATCTTACGCGGAAAGAGAACCCATATGTCTAGAGCAAAGAATGTGAGAAGAGCTTTCAAACAGTCAAGCAATTGCTGACATCTGCACCTGTCCTCGTATTACCAGTCGAAGGAGCAGGATTCTCAGCTTACATTGATGCATCTAGAATCGGTCTAGGCTACGTATTAATGTAGAATGAGAAAGTGATAGCTTATTCTTTAAGACAGTTGAAGCCACATGAAGTCAACTATCCCGTCCATGACTTAGAACTAGCTGCAGTAGTATTTGCACTCAAGATCAGGAGGCATTACCTATACGGGGAGCAATTTATTGTCTACTCCAACCACAAGAGTTTAAAGTACTTGTTTTCTCAAAAGGAGCTCAACATGCGACAATGGAGATGGTTGGAGTACTTGAAGGATTTTGATTTCAATATTCAATATCACCCAGGCAAAGGTAATGCAGTAGCTGATGCACTCAGTAGAAAGCCAGTAGCTTCGTTATCCTGTCTAGTCATGGGCGAGATGCAATTGTTAGAACAATTCACCAACCTGAATCTGAACATTGAGCAGAGAAATGATAAGATGATAGTTGCTAACCTTAGAGCTCAACCTGACATATTTGCCGAGATCAAAGAGCATCAGGCAAACGACCCATTTTTAGTCCGAGTCAGGGAGACCATAGCTGACAAGCCAGATTTCTCCATTGCTGAGGATGGGAGAATATTATTCCAAGCCAGGACATGCGTGCCTGACAATGAGGAGCCAAAGATAAAGCTAATGGATGAAGCCCACAAGACCAAGTACACAATTCACCCAGGCGCAACCAAGATGTACCAAGACATGAAAAGGTCATTTTGGTGGCCAAATATGAAGCGTGAGGTGGCTGAGCATGCCGCGCACTGCCTCACTTGTCAACAGGTGAAAGCCGAGCACCATCGTCCTGCGGGTGTACCTAGACCCTGGACATACCTGAATGGAAGTGGGAAAGCATCGACATGGATTTCATCATGGGTTTACCCCGAACTCGTGGTGAACTTGACGCTATCTGGGTTATTGTGGATAGATTGACAAAGTCTGCACACTTTCCAGCAGTTCAAAGTACCTGGAGTGTTGATGTGCTTGCAGCTTTGTATGTGAAAGAGATAGTCAGACTACATGGAGTTCCAGTATCCATTGTCTCATATCGTGACCCTAGGTTAACTTCTAGATTCTAGAAGGGACTCCAGACTGCCTTAGGCATGAAACTCAACTTTAGCACAAGTTTCCACCCACAGATGGATGGACAAACTGAAAGGACAAACCAGATAGTGGAAGACATGCTGCGAGCCTGTGCTATAGACTTTAAAGGGTATTGGAATGAACAGTTGTCACTAATTGAATTCGTCTACAACAATAGTTATCAGGCCAGCATCAAGATGGCACCATTTGAAGCACTGTATGGCTGAAGTTGCAGATCGCCAGTATGTTGGAATGAAGTAGGTGAGCAGCAATGGCTAGGACCCAACATGGTGCAGAACACTAGCCGAGACATACAGATTATCAGAGACAGAATTAAGATAGCTCAATCCAGGCAGAAGAGCTATGCTGATAAAAGAAGAAGGGACTTAGAATTTCAGACTGGAGATCATGTAATGCTGAAGGTATCCCCGACCAAAGGATTTCAAAGGTTTGGAATGAAGGGCAAGCTGAGACCAAGATTCATAGGTCCGTTTGAAGTGTTAGATAGAGTGGGCGAGGTAGCGTATCGACTGACACTACCACCTCAGTTTTCAACAGTACACAACGTTTTCCATGTATCCATGTTGAGGAAATACGTATATGATCTGTCACACGTGCTCAGCTATGAAGATATCATTTTGAACAAAGATATGACCTATGAAGAAAGGCCAGTGAAAATCTTGGACAAGAAGATGCAACAGCTTCAGAATCGGTCTATACCCATGGTAAAGGTATTATGGATAAACCATGAAGTCGAAGAGGCCACGTGGGAGCCTGAAGCATTAATGCGACGGAATTATCCGGAGTTATTCAGTAAGTCATTCTTCCTCTTACGGTTCTATGAATTTAGGGACCAAATTCTTTTTAAGAGAGGGAGGATGTAGCAACCTTGATTTTTAAAATCAAGAAAAAAATAAAATTTTTATTTAAATAAATGAGATAAACTGATTTAATTGAATAAAAAGGGGAATAAATAGAAATAGAATAAATTAAATCAAAGTAAATCAAGCTAAATTAGCAATGGGGTGTACTAATAATTCTAACATGGTTTGTTGGGCCCAAATAGGGATAGCTCATTATGAGAGGAGAAGTAATTAAGAGAAATTCGTATCTAATTAATTAATAAATAGAAAAGAGTCAAATTAACTATTAAAACAAGTCATATCTATCCTAAAAAGAGTCATACACTTACCCTAAATCTTTAACCACGAAATTGGATCCCTTCCCAACTCTATTAGGTGAATAAATAAGAGAAAGTGGGAGATAAAGAAGGAAATTCAGAGTTAAGGGAAGGGAGGACTCTTAGAATGGCTAGGACTCCTATAGTTAGTCATATACCCCCAAATTCGTCCCAACCAAACCTTAGCTCGTGGCTGGAGCTCTGAGGGACGAAGAGGAGGAGTTCTGGACGTTAGGAGCTTGGAGAAGAAGGATTGGAGTAAGGGATTTCATCCTATTTTCGTCATCAAACCCTAGTTTTCTTACTTTGTGAAAAAGGTAAGCAATCTTTCAAGCATTCGTGTAAAAATTACCCTAGGAAGAGTTCATGATCCCAAGCAAAAGCCCTCTAATTTTGCTCTATTTCGATCTCCCATGAGGGAGAATTAATTCTTTGAATTCTTGTCAGTTCCATGTACCCGGCCCTTCATTTTTACTCTTAAACCTCGGGCATACATGATCCCATTCCATGAGAAAATTCTCATAAATACTACATCATGTTATTTCAAACGTCCCTGGTTTGCCTAAATTTCATCGTGTATCTATCTCTAATTAATTCGTTGAACCTTGACTGCGCATGTTTAGGTCACTGAAATGTAACCTGATCACAACATGTCTATACCTTGTTTATTTTCAAATTAATCATGCATGTTGATAGATCTCTATGTCTACTTTCGTTTAAAACTAGTTTCGTGCTTTTTGCATCACTGTGCTATTTTATATGGAATTTAGAACGTCTATGTATCAAAGAGGATTCGTCCTCGGAAAAAGGGAAAAAGGGCAATCCCACCTGGTATCGCGTCGGCGTGATCTGCCGCGATATCAGTGGGGTCACGCCGGCTGATGGCGTCGCGTCAAGAACGCGGCGGCATAAGCCGCCGCGATTCCACTCCAGACCGGGCTAGACCGGCCAGTCCACCTATCACGCTCGGCTGCCCCGTCACGATTTGAATCGCGACGGGTAAGTCCGCCACGTTTTCAAGAATCCGACCAGAATTGAAAATTGTGCATATGCCCTGTTGTTTAGGCTTTATACCCCTTAATTAGCCATGATTAACCCTTGTTATAGTTAATTCGACTTGGTACGTTAATAAATGGCATTAACGATATAAATTTAATTATTTAAACTGACATTTACACGACTTGTCATATTCTCAAGATTTCTTTACACTTACACACACACACAATATTATTAAATGCCATTTGACCTTGATAAATTATGCAATAATGTATTCGGTAAATTAGTGAAATAAAGGACTAAATTACCATACTTTATTAAATACAATTGTCTTCATTTTATACACGTATTTTAAATACCGTTATCGTTTTCCCTCGGCTTCGAGCACTCGAGGCACGACGGACCTGTTTCTATACACTTTCTCTTGACTTGGACCACCTCTCCATCGGGAATACACTCGACTGGGCCAGGGACTCCTTGTCAAGACCTCCGTAAGTCTTCTTGGCTTTGGCGCACGTCCTTAGTCAACAAGCTGGTTGTACCCCAAAACCCGTTACACTTTAGGGATCAGTACGATCCATGTCCTTAGTGTTTCCTTATCGTCTTGGGAACACGCCAGACCACCTGACCCGTGTACAGGGCACGTCTAAGGGGGCGGTTGTGACTTCTACCAGACTGTCGGCACCCAACTTGGTGCTGTGTAGCCGTCATTATCAAAATTTCACGTTGTTTTACGGAATTGTCCCTATCTCATCTAATGTCCATATCCTCTTATCTATTCACGTTCTCTCTACACTCTCATCTATCTCGTCCAGTACTCTCTCATCTCTTCTTGGTACTCTATTGGCCATTCTTGTGATTGTCTAAGATAAAGAAATGACTAATGCCAGTGTAATAGGGCCCGATCAGGTCCTGGGAGGAGCATCCTAAAAAGTGTCAGTGCCCATGTGAGTTAAAATGATCAAGGATGTGTTACGGCATGCATCTAGTGCCAGTTTACTATCTAGATTAATCTATGACAATCAAAGTACTATCTTTACAAGTGCAAGCGTGATCGTTACTAGTGCATCGTTGTGCAATTTACATGTTATAACGTGACATGGCCATTCTATTGTCATTCTCATTGTACTATTTTCCCTGTACCAGTTGCTATTGTTCTCCTGTTATCATGACACGCTTTACATGACTTTACACTCTAGTTAGCCTGCCATTAAACCATTAACTATTTAAAGCATGCTTGTGTTCATGAGATATTAAGTCCTACTGGGCGTTATTCGCTTATCCTGCGTATTTGTTTAATGTGTTCAGGTGAGTCGGATGGAGACGACCACACTTACGAGGACGGGACTGAGGGAGATGCTCAGGAGTGACCATTTCAGCCACCAGTGCTATCTAGTAGTAGTTAGTATAGTTATGAGTTAGTGAGTCAGTTAGTCATAATGTAATAGTTTGATTTTGAATAAAGTACTCGGTGCCCTAGTTCTGGCTCTGATACGTTGATGCAATGATGACTGGTGGATTATTAATGAAATCGGAGTTTATTTGGTATTGTCCCATTTGTGCAATGATTTGCAATTATTTCTCGCTCTGTACTATTTAATAACTGTAATTTCGCTCCGATATTCCGCATCGGGGCGTTACACACAGAGGTTTTATCAAGTCTGATGTCCTTGCTCCCCTCCTGTCTGAGTGTGAAAGGCTCTCACCATCTGAGTGGGAGAAGCACTATCACCAAGCTGCTCAGCAATTGGACACCTTGAACTCCTCTCTGGTCAGATCCGACAAACCTTCTCTTTCTGCTGAAGAATTCTTTGACCTCAACTCAATCAGTTTAGTTCAAGATCCTTTTGCCATTTGGATTGAAAGGTACAAAGTCTATGAACCCTTGAAGAGGGAACTGAACTAGCACAAGATTTTCTACCCTATATCCATTGATAAATTTCTGCAGCATGTTAGTTTTGGAACTAGTAGCTTGTACAGATCCTCCTTTGGCAAGGATGAAGATGAAAATTTCATTAAAGCTCAGAGGCAGCTCCACATCCAAAGACTTCTTCCAGACATGGGGCCTTCCTACAATATCTTTTGGGGCGCTTTTAAGAACCACTTTGAAGAGCAAGAACTCCAGGCTTCGCCCATAATTACTCGCTATGCCTCTCTTTTGTCTTCTGCCTTCTACATTTCTAACCCCCATTAAGTAATTCAATATGATATTTAGGCTCCATTTATCTTTGTCTATCTCCATTTTCTCTTCTATTCATTTAATTCTTTTTTCTTAATGACAAAAAGGGGGAGAAACTATTTTGAAAGACATACCCTAAAAATTAAATTAAGAAAATTTCAATTCTTTCTATGTATGGAATTTTCTATGTTTTCCCATCACCAAAAAGGGGAGATTGATGATCAGTCCATCTCCATATAAAATTTATCATGAATTATATATGAAATTTTTGGTGATTAACAAAACCTTGTAAAATGCTTTCTAACAATTGTTTCTAAGTACACATCGATTTCCTTTATAGAAACAACGATTCGATCGCCATAACGATTCTGTAAGTCATTTAAATAATGATTTCTATCTCACAATGATTTCATAAGTAAAACAATGATTTCCATCTCACAACGATTTCATAATAAAACAACGATTTGATCAAAACAACGATTTGCGTTCACTTAAAGAACGATTTGATCGAAACAACGATTTCCTTTCACTTAAACAACGATTTGATCGAAACAACGATTTTCTTTCACTTAAATAATGATTTGGTCGAAACAACGATTTGCTTTCACTTAAACAACGATTTGATCGAAACAACGATTTGCTTTCACTTAAATAATGATTTGATCGAAACAATGATTTGATCAAAACAACGATTTGCTTTCACTTAAAGAATGATTTGATCGAAACAACAATTTGCTTTCACTTAAAGAACGACTTGATCGCAACAACGATTTGCCTACTTAAATAACAATTTGCTCAAAACAACGTTTCGCTTTTACTTAAACAACAATTTCTTCCTTAAAACAACGATTTCATGATCGATTTCACTTAAACAACAATTTCATCATTGAAACAACAATTTCATCATTAAAACAATGATTTCATCATAGAAACAACTATTTGGTTGCTACAATGATTTCATCTCTACAATGACCGTCTATGAAACATCGATTTTATTGAAACAACGATTTCATCTGCTCATCGATTTCTGTTAAGTAACGACTTTTACAGAACAACGATTTCATTTCATTCATACATGGATTATGTTCCTATCGACTTGGTCTCAACATGGATTACATTTTCACATGATTATATCATCGATTTGATATTAATATCATTTCTATACAAAATGTTCTTTACTTTCAAATAAATTTATATAGCTCTTGAACAGTCTTGCTTTATCTTCTTATTTTCATTGCTTATAAGATTTAAATATGTATATGCTCGAAACTCTGTGGATTTCAAAAAGCCTTCCCGCGTATCTTACTGTATCCTAAGATCCTGATCATTTAACGTGTTAGTACAATATTTCCACACGATATGCTTGCTTACTTCACTTGTCACATAAAGTATACTTTATGTGATGATAGAATAACATTCCTTTTTTGTGTATCTTCATACTGCATGACTACTAATGTTGACTGACAATTTAGGCAAAGAAACGTTGTCTAGGTGTCAACATTTATTGTATGCAGGACTTCTGTATAAACACACGTCAAAGATGGAGTTGTCAGCCTGAAAAAAAGGATAGAAGATTCAGACAATCTTTCCTTGAAGGTGTAAGTGTCAATCCAAGCTTCAATGGTTGCAGGATCACCTACTCCTTGCTTCGGACTAGTCTCTCTAACGAGCATGAAGTTGTGAGACAACAGATCTCTCAACGGATACTACAACAGTCAAAATTATTTCAAAGAAGATAAATAGAGGAGTGGTTACTCCTTGCAAAGAAGTGAGACAGTTTGAATCTTTGAACCTTGAGAAGCTTGAAACTCTAGTTACCTGAAGAACAACAAGAGCCAGCTCGTCCAATCCAACCATCAGTAGCTCTTAGCTTTCTGTGAGAATAGTACATGTGTTTTTGAGAGCTTGTGTAGTTCTAAGAGAGAGTCATCTTGTAATCATCTGGTGTCTCTCAGACTTCGCCTCAGATCAAGCATGTGATTATAAGCTTGGTCTTGGGGTCTTCTTCATACAACGCATTTCTTTTATTTGATCCTCTTCTGGTGTGAAGAGAAGACCTGTTGGTACATGTGGTGTTATTCCTCTTCTGGTAAAGAAGAGAAGGCCAGCTGCGGCTAGATGTGTAAGTGTCCTTAAGGGGGATTGTACCCTTGTATAGTGAAATCCCAAGTGGTTGCTTGGGGACTGGACGTAGGACTCCTTGGGATAGGAGGTTCGAACCAGGATACAATTTCCTCTGGGCAACAGTCTCCACACTAGAGCTGAACCACCTTAAAAATTTTGCTTGCATTGTGTGGTGTGCTTTGCATTAGCTAACATGCTTTGTCTGATTTGTTCATAATCGTGAGTTCTGAAATTTTAAGTGGTCAATAGCTATTCACCTCCCTCTAGATATTCGTTCCATGCACAACACGTGGTATCAGAGCTACGCTCTCCATTCTTTTAGTTTAACAACCAGGAGATATCCGTGTGAAATGGATTCTAGAGGATATATTGTAGAAGGTCATTTTGTAAATAGACCACCCCTATTTTGATGGAACTAACTATGTGTACTGGAAAATTCGCATGCATGTGTTTTTGCAAGCACAAGATCATCAAATTTGGAGGGTGGTGAGTAATGGACCCTACGAGTTATCAGAAGATGAAGAGAAGTGGACTCCAGAGGAAATAAAGAAGTCAAATGCAAATTGGAGTGCTATGAACATCATGCAGTGCTCACTTCATCCCACAGAATTTTCAAGGGTCTCATAATGTGCAAGTGCAAAGGAAATTTGGAATCGCCTGATGGTGATTTATGAAGGTACGTTGGAAGTAATAGAAACAAAAGCCAACAAGCTAGTTTTCGAATATGAAGCATTTAAAATGAAGCATGATGAAAGAATTTCTGAGATGTATGGTAGATTAACTTTGTTAACGAATGGTTTAAAGAATCTAGGAAAGACTTATACAGAACAAGAACTTGTCAGAAAAATCCTTAAATCTTTGACCCCTGTTTGGCACACTAAGGCTACTATAGTGGACGAATCGAGAAATTTATCTACCACATCTGTTGATGAGTTAATCGGATCCTTGATGACTTATGAGTTGGGCCTGAAGAGAACTGAAGAAGATGTCAAGAAGAAGAAGCCACTTGCTCTCAAGTCAAGTCCTAGTATCAAAGAAGCTACTGAAGAGAGTGAGTCATCTACCTCTGAAAATGATTCAGGTGAGTTTGCCCTCATTACAAGAAAATTCAGAAAATTCCTAAGAAAAGAAGGTAAGAGATTTCTGAAAAAGAAATCACAGGTAAATAATTTCTCAAAGCCTAAACAATATATGAATAAGAGATCTAACAAAGTGGTATGTTATAATTGTAGGAAACCAGGGCATGTGAAATCAGAGTGTTCTGAACCCTTCAAGAAAGCACAACCCAAATGGACAAAAAATAAACAAAAGGCTATGGTTGGAACATGGAGTGAGGAAGAAGATGATGATGATGAAGAGAGTTTAGAAGCTGAGGAATCACATTCTAAAATTTGTCTGATGGCAAGAGGAGAAGAGGGAGATGAAGAAGAGCTAATTTCTCCATTCAAAGTTTTTTCTTTCAGTGATTGGGAACAAATGTATTTTGAATTGCTTGATCAATATGAGAGGTTAAAAAGGAAAACAAAGTGCTTAAAAGAAAAATAAATCATATTGTTCATGATACCTCAATGAAGGAAAAAGAAAAAGGATTTGTTCAAGAAATCACTACTTTAAAAGAAACTGTTTGTGAATTGGAAGTAAAGAACACTGAAAATGGTAAGGAGATGGCTCTAGCTGCTGAAAAATATGATGCATTAATAAGTGTGAACACTGAGATGAAGAAAAAAATAAAAAATCTTCAGAAAGAAGTGACAAAAAGACAAGAAGCTTTGGAAAAATTTGTAAGTGATAAAAACAACTTGGAAGCCTTGCTTGGAACTAAAGTGAACTTCAATAAAGAAGGGTTGGGTTTCAATCCTTCAAAGAAGTAAGAAATTGACTTAAAAACCATCACATTTGTTTCTTCAACAAATACAGAAACCTCCTCATCTTGAAAACAACTTAATGGGAGGAAAACAAAAGAAATGAGAAAAGAGAAACTGCAAAAATTTCTGAGGTTGGAAAATTCAATAAAAAGGATAAGGCAAATGCAGGAATCAAACAAACAAACACATCTCAATGGAACAAATCCTAGCAATTGCATGACTGGGTAGGTCGACACTATTCCTATGGAACACTTTCATACACTAGACCACAGAACATGTCAATGGAACAAGGATAAGGCAAATGCAGGAATCAAACAAACAAACACATCTCAATGGAACAAATCCTAGCAATCACATGACTGGGTAGGTCGACACTATTCCTATGGAACACCTTCATACACTAGACCACAGAACATGTCTAGGTGGACTCATGGTAGGTCAACACCTTCTTATTCCAGACCTCAGAACATGTCTAGGTGGACTTGTGCAGGTCGACACTATCCTTATATAGTGTCGACACACTCCTATAGCTTTGCTAGATCTGGTTAGTCAGGATACCCTAAGAGGTCTAGCTATCAGAATCATTCTTGGTTTCATCAAAAGAATACTAGTGGGAAGTTTGAAAGAAATTTCATGAAGATGAAAAGAAACAATGGTTCAAAAACTCTTGGAAATAACAGAAAAAATCAGAAACAACATGAAACTAAAAACACCATTAAACCCACAGCAAAAAGGCAAGCTTGGATACTGAAAAGTCTATTTTCCTATGTTTTTGAATTGAGTGATGTGAGGGGACCCAAATGTACTTGGGTTCCAAAGAATCTTCGTTAATTGTGTTGCAGGTAGGTCTTACAGCCAAGAACAACAAGTGGTATCTTGATAGTGGTTGTTCAAGACATATGACAAGTGACAAAGATAAATTATGTCTATTGTCTGAGAAGAAAGCTGGTCATGTAACATTTGGAGGCAACAACAAAGGTAAGATTGTCGGTTCAGGTAAAGCAGGAAAAAATCCTTCAAACTCAATTGATGATGTACTCTTGGTGGAAGGATTATAATACAACCTTCTGAGCATAAGTCAACTATGTGACAAGGGTCACAATATAATTTTTGATTCCCTTGGTTGTACAATTTTTGAACTGAATTCAAACTGTGTGAAATTTTTTAGAAAAAGGATCAATAATGTTTACATGGTTGATTTGAATGAACCTGAAAACAACAATCTTTGTCTTACTGCCAATAAAAATGATTTTGCATGTTTATGGCATCGTAGACTAGGTCATGCTATCTACAACATGTTACATAAATTAGTTAAATTCAATATGGTGAAAGGCTTGCCAGAAATTTCCTTCAAACAAAACATCAAAATTTGTGAAGCATGCACTCAAGGTAAGCAAACAAGAAAATCTTTTAAAAGTAGATCTGAAAGTCATTATTCCAAACCTTTTGAACTTATTCATATGGATCTGTTTGGACCCGCAAGAACAAACAGTCTAAATGGAAAAAAGGTTTGGATATGTACTTGTTCATGATTTTTCAAGATTTACTTAGGTATTCTTTCTTGCTCACAAGAGTGATGCCTTCATGGAATTTTATGAGTTCTGAAAGAAAATTCTTCAAAAAAGAAAGTTCAAAATAATTTCAATCATGTCTAATCATGGAGGTGAATTTGAAAATACTGATTTTGAAAAGCTTTGCAGGGAAGAAGGAATTTCTCAAAGATTCTCATCACCCAGGACCCTTGAACAAAATGGAGTAGTAGAGAGACAAAATTGAACACTGGTTGAAATGGCATGAACAATGGTGATTGAAAGAGGATTGTCTAGAAATTTTGGGCAGAAGCAGTAAATACTTCCTACTATATCATAAATCGTGCAATGGTAAGGCCTCTTAGCAAAAAGACTCCTTATGAACTTTTAAAAGGTAAGAAACCTTTCATTGCTCATTTCAAAGTGTTTGATACAAAATGTTTCATTTTGAATAACATTAAAAGTGATTTGGATAAATTTGAACCCAAAAGTGATTCAGGCATTTTTCTTGGCTACTCTAGTGATTCCGAAGCATATAGAGTTTTCAATGTGAAATATCAAATTGTTGAAGAATCCCCTCATATAACATTTGATGAACTTCATGATGGTTTGTGTAGGGAAAAGGAAGATGGAGAATTCCTGAAAAAAGAAGAATCAAATGACAAGCAAGGAAAAGATTCTATAGCAAGTAAGATTTCAAATGATGAAAATGAGCAAGAGACAGCAACTGCAAATAAGAACAGAGATCAGCTGAAAATTAGAATGTTAAGAGATCATCCTGAAGTGAGCATCATTGGTAATCTACTTGATCCACCTAGGACTAGATCTCATTTCAATCTCATTTCAAAACTGGATCAAATGGCACTTGTGTCACAAATTGAACCTAAAAATATTTAAGATGCATTAAAAGATGCTTTTTAGATAAATGCCATGTAAAAAGAATTGAATCACTTTGAAAGAAATAAGGTTTGACATTTGGTTCTAAGACCTTCTTCATAAAGTGTCATTGGAACTAAATCGGTGTTCAGAAATAAAACAAGTGAAGAAGGCAAAATAATCAGAAATAAGGCTAGGCATCTAGCAAAAGGTTATAATCAGGAATTTGGAATTGACTTTGAAGAATCTTTTGCTCCTGTAGCTAGGCTCGAAGCAATTAGAATTTTACTTTCATTTGCATGTGCTCACTATATCAAATTACAACAAATTGATGTTAAGAGTGCATTTTTGAATGACTTAATAAAAGAGGAAGTTTATGTTGAATAACCTCCTGGATTTGAATGCACTGATTTTCCAAACCATATTTTTGAGCTTGATAAAGCTCTCTATGGATTAAAACAAGCTCCTAGGGCTTGGTATGATTGGTTGAGCTCATTCCTTACAAGTAAAGGGTATTCCAGAGGTAAGGTAGATCTTTTTACAAAAGTGTAGGAAAATGATATCTTGGTGGTTCAAATTTATGTGGATGACATTATATTTGGATCAACAAAATCTTCACTGTGTAAGGAATTTGTTGATTTGATGACAAGCGAATTTGAAATGAGCTTAATGGGAGAACTGAAATTTTTCCTTGGATTGCAGGTTGTTCAAACTAAGGAAGGAACATTCATCAATCAGTCAAAGTACATACAAGATTTTCTAAATAAGTACAAAATGGAGAATACAAAAGCCATGACAACACCAATGAGCACAACATTGAGTTTAGATGTTGATTTGAAAGGTAACTTGGTAGACCCAAAGACCAACAGAGGTATGATCGGATCCTTTCTATATTTGACAGCATCTAGACCTGATATACAGTTTTGTGTGTGCATGTGTGCTAGATTTTAGGCTAGTCTTAGAGAATCCCACATGAGTGCTGCAAAATTTTTTTTCAGATATCTTGCAGAAACTCATGAATTGAGATAATGGTATCATGCATTTAGTGAGTATAATTTGATATCTTATTCAGATGTGGATTATGCTGGTTGTAAATTGGACAGAAAGATCACTAGTGGTCATTGCCAATTTTTGGGAGGGTGTTTAGTCTCTTGGGCCTCCAAGAAACAACACTCGGTTGCTCTCTCTACTACAGAGGCAGAATATGTAGCTGCAGCGAGTTGTGACACTCAAATGTTATGGATTAAACATCAACTTCAAGACTACCAAGTAGATCTTGGATGTGTCCCAATCATGTGTGATAACACTAGTGCAATAAATTTGGTCAAAAATCCATTCCAGCATTCTTGGACTAAGCATATAGAAATCAAACATCGTTTTCTAAGAGATGAAGTTAGCAAAAATTCATTTGAATTGCATTTCATTGAAACAACAAAGCAAATTGCTGATATCTTTACAAAACCTTTGTGTAATGAAAGATTTTCATCTCTAAGAAGAGAACTTGGTTTGTGCTTACTTGATTCATAACTGGTTGTTTGAAAAATTGCTTGCAAATGGTTAATTATGTGATTGTTTGTCATATGATGTGATACTTCTTGCTGTTTGATCACTTTAACTCAATTTTTGGTGCACATGGTGAGGGGAGGTTGGTTGAAGAACTCAGTGTTTGGAAAGATGAGGTTCAATGATTCAAGATGGTCAGTAAGGTTGGAAGCATTGAATTCAGTGTGATTACAGTTTAAGAAAAATGATTCTTTCAAAAACTCTGAGATTTAGTATGACTTAGGTCGACTCTATTGGCAAGAGAATCGACACTATCTTGCTTGATCTGGAACTCTTGTCATTTTTTTCTCTTTCAGTTTCTCTTCCATTTCCTTTTTTCCAATAAAATTTTCTTGCTCTCGCAAATAATTTTCTGCTTCACACATTGTATTGGCATTCTTGGTATATCAAATGGTGATTTGAAGAAAGACAAGTCAGGCTTGTCTGGATTCTTTCACTATGCATGAGTATATATCTCCGCCAAGTATCAAGAGCCTTTTTATGCAATTGTTGAGGGGGAGCCTTATCTTTCAATAAATCACTCTTGATGTTTATACTTTCACTTCACTTAATTTTTCCTTCATCAATAATCTTCATGTTCATTCTCTTCCTTTCTCACAAAGATCCACTTTTTGAGGGGGAGTAATTCAACTGGGAAAATTTTATTTTTGGGCAATTTCTCAGGGGGAGTTAAAATTGTTATACTCTTAAACTCCATTATCTCTGAAAGTAAAAGAAAATGGTTTGTTAATTATAAACTTCTAAGTTTAACTTTGAAATTCACTGAAAACATCAAAAAGGTTAAATAACAGCTGCTGAAAACAATTTATCAAGTGAAAATTGCATTTTATTATTTGTGAAATTTCCATGTATTTTGGTCCCTCTAGCTAGATTTTAAAATCATCTGAGATGTATTATTTTAAAAGTCATCTTGAGGCAGAAAAGATGTTCAAGAATCTTCTTAGATTAAATTTCTTTTGATGACAGAACAATGACTAGGCTCTAAGAAACTACAACTCCTAATAAAAATCAGTTCAAGAAATTGTATGTCATGATGAGCTAGTTAATTTTGTTCAAGGTTGTTAAAAATTCTAGTTGTGCTTACTGAGTAAGTGGGGATTCTTGTGTCTAACCAACATGTATCATCACATGAAATAGTTGCACACAGCCCTTGAGATAAAATGATTACCTTACTTGAGTAATCAGGAGCTCTGGTGTGTAAAAAGTATGAGCTCTTGCATGAAAAAGAAAGGGCAAATCTGATTGTTCATCTTTTTATAAAAATGCTAACTACCAGTCAAATTGAAATTCAAAATTATGAAAAATCTCAAGATAGATGTTTTTGTCTCAATACATCTTGGTTTGTTTTTTATTCTTCTAGGGTTACCATTTTACTTGTATTGAGTAAGAATTAATAAGATTACAATTTCACCTGAAATATTTTTTCTTCTGAATCTTTCAGTGTCTTTTAATTGGATAAACTAAAGTTTATAAATTTCAAACCATTAATTTCACTAAGATGAGTATATAGTGAGGAAAGAGCATAAACTTTTTAACTTTCACATGGTTACCCAATAATACAGTTAATCATGGTATATTGCTCTTTTTCTCAAATGCTATTTGAACAATTCATTGAAATTCTTCTTGATAGAGTCAACACTTGGCTGGTTAGAGTCGACTCTTCTTGCTCATCACTTTCTACAGAACATGATACCTTTCACTGTTCTGCATGGTGTTTGTATCGCCTAGGGCAGGTCGATGCTTGAAGTGTCGCGTCCCTACATTGTCTCAACTCTTATCCCCGTTCGACTACTTTTGAATCGAATTATCTGCTTCTTCCTCATCTATCATGAAAAACCCCCATTCCGCACCTACAACTCTTCTCTTCCATCCCTCGATCTTCTATCATGGAACCCTAAATGCAAGCCCATCGGGGTGGAAAGCACAAGGAGTCAGAACCAGTACCTTTTGAATGGCACACCAACGCAAAAAATGATCAAGGAAAGAGAACAGAACCTCTGGAGAAGAAGTATTATGTTCCTTCTTTTTCGAGCCGACAGTTCTCACATCCTCGTTCGGCCAAGGAGAAGACCTTCTCCAAGGGAAAACAGAAGAAAGAAAATGTGGACCTAAGTAGTTCTGGTGAAGAAGATAGTGTGCAAGCATCTATGGCTGAGCACCCTGTAGATTCCCCTAAAGAAAACCCTAATGTCCAGGGTTCAGTTCACTCTTCAGATGATCAGGTATATACAGGTCAAGGAAGCTCACAATCGAAAGGTCCAAGTGCCAGTATATTAGTTAATTCAGATGATTCCAAAGAAGAAAACACTCAAGTGGTTGGGGATGAGGGGTGAAAAGGAGCCGGAAACAACAGCCAGCACAGATTGAAAAAGACAGAGTTCTAGTCACCCTTTTGAGTCAAATTTTGGGGGAACTGAATCCGATAATGAAACTACACAAGCACAAGAGTCAGTTCATCTCACTACTGAGAATAAACAAATTTTGCATCAAAGAACAGTGGACGTTCATGATGAAGGTATGAATACTGTCTTTCCAGAGTTGCTTGAAATGATAGATTTCCAGGTTGGACAAGTTTTATTAGTGAGCATAGGATTTTTTATCCTATTCTAGTTCAAGAGTTTTACAAAAATTTGGTGAGCAAAGAAAATACTCTAGAGTCTAGAGTTAGAGGGGTACCAATTGTACTCACCATAGACATTGTGAGTCAAATTTTGAAAATTCCCAATGAAGGACACAATCCTCAAGATTACACATTTTGTGTACTTGAAGCATACACTCTTATGACTGGTCTTGAACATGATAAAGGGAATATAGTCAAGACTAGGGTGTCAAGTTTGAATGCAAATACATTCCCTTCTATGAACAGAGTGCTACACCACATATGCACTACAATACTGACCCCTGGGCCCCTTTGGAAAAGGGTTAGACTAAAGTTAACCTGGGTTAGCTAAAAAGTACTTTGGAAAGTAATAAATTTTAATCCGGGTCAAAATGGGTTAGGATAGATGTAAACTGGGTTAATCTGGGATACCCTAACCCACCTCTAGAGGTGGAGTAGAGTTAACCCTTTTTAACACTTTTTTTAAATACCTTTTTACCCCTGGGTTTGGAGGTGTATTTACACCTTTTTACGTGTATAGAACCCTCTCCCCCTTCTCCCACCCCCGTTTCACGCGTACCTCACACCCTCTCCTCCACCCGTCTTCATCTTCCTCCTTCGACTTCCTTCGCATGCGACGACAGGGAATCTTCTGCCGTGGAATCGACATTGCCATCGTTCCGCTGCAACTCCTGTTGTGCTGGGCTTACATGCTACTGGTGCTCACGGGCTTCTCCATTCGTAGTTGGGTCTTCTCCATCCTGCTGGGTCTTCCTCTCTTGCTCTCCCTACTTGGCTCTAGGGTTCACGCCTCTGCAGATTCATCTCTCGATCGACAACGCATCATGCGTCTGCGATGCCATGACCGTGGTCACGAGGTGTTCTCCTTTTCCTTTACCTAGTTTTATTTCATGGTTGAGGGTCTATTTAAGCGAATATATAGGTATTCTGTGAAGTCTCCTAGACCGGCAATTACTCTCCCCTCCATTTATTCAAGGTGCCCCTCTATGGGTGTTCATTCGGTGGTAGTTTTCTCTTCTTCAAGGTCATTGCTGTGGTTTTTTCATTCTACCCTATATCCCCCTCCTCTGGGGGTGTTCATTCGGCGGTACTTTTCTATTCTTGAAGGCCGACACTCTGGTATTTTTCATTGTGCCCTATACCCCCTCCTCTTTGGTGTCGTATATCCCCCTCCTCTTTGGTGTTCACTCTGTGGTTGGGTGAATTTGGTAGTTGGATCTTCCACTTCTGTTTTGCCCTATATCTACCATCTATGATTATTATCTCGTGCTTATTCACTGGTTCCTACTGTGATTTCTGTCATATTATCTTCATTTCAGTCTGTGATTATTTATCCTTCTGTTTTTGCCCTATATCCGCCATTTGTGATTTCTGTCATATTATCTTCATTTCAGTATGTGATTATTTATCCTCCTATTTTTTCTCTATATCCGCTATCTGTGATTATTATGTTGTGCTTATGTACTGGTTCCTACTGTGATTTCTGTCATATTATCTTCATTTGAGTCGGTGATTATTTATCCTCTTGTTTTTGCCCTATATCTGCCATGTGTGATTATTATCTTGTGCTTATTTACTGGTTCCTATTGTGAGTTCTGTCATATTATCTTCATTTCAGTCTGTGATTATTTATCCTCATGTTTTTGCCCTATATCCGCCATCTATGATTATTATCTCTTCTTATGTACTAGTTCCTAGTGGATTTCTGTCATATTATATTCACTTCAATCTGTGATTATTTATCCTCCTGCCATGAATGTGTAGTTCTATTTATCATTCTACTTTGCTATTAATAATCACAACATAATAATCCTCCTGCCATGAATGTGTAGTTCTATTTATCCTCCTACTTTGCTGTTAATAATCACAACATAATAATCCTCCTGCCATGAATGCGTAGTTCTATTTACCCTCCTGCTTTCCTATTATTAATCACAACATAAAATGTGTAGTTCTATCTATCCTATTTATGTACTAGTTCCTAGTTTCATTTTTGATTTTATGTAGTTCTCCTGTGATTAATCCTTCTGCCATGAATGTGTTTATTTGACTGCCTTCAATGTGTTTCACACCAATTTCATACTTTGATATAGACATGTAGATCCATGTGCTATTCATGTAGATGTGATCATGTAGATCTGTTCAGGTTTTGGTTTTCTTTGGCCATTTCACAACCCCCAACCATGCTACTGATTGCCTAATTTTTTATATAATTGGAAACTTGATTTTCTCTCTTTGGTTTGCCAAACTTTAATGAATGCTTACTGCACTGGTGATCTTTTTGCCAAAGTTTTTCATGTGCTATTCATGCACATCTGTCATGATACTTATATGGTTTTCTTGTCAGATTTCATTATTTCACTTTGATTATTTCCTAAGTTTTTCTTGTACCACTTTTTCAGTGAAGTGATCTTTTTCTGGAACTGATGGGCTCAAGTTTGTCTACGCAGTCCCTAATCCTCCTTTGTAGTTCTTTTTATCCTATGCTTTGCTGTTAATAATCACAACATGAAATCATAGAAGTTTATTATCCTATTTATGTACTGATTCCTAGTGTCATTTCTGGTTTTATGTAGTTCTCCTGTAATTAATCCTCCTGCCATGAATGTGTTTATTTGACTGCCTTCAATGTGTTTCACACCGATTTCATAATTTGTTACAGACATGTAGATCCATGTGCTATTCATGTAGATCTGTTCAGGTTTTGGTTTTCTTTGGCCATTTCACAACCTCCAACCATGCTACTGATTGCCTAATTTTTTATATACTTGGAAACTTGATTTTCTCTCTTGGTTTGCTAAACTTTAATGAATGCTTACTGCACTAGTGATCTTTTTGCCAAACTTTTTCATGTGCTATTCATGTACATATGCCATGATACTTTTATGAGTGTTCCTAAGTTTTTCTTGTCAAATTTCATTATTTCACTTTGATTATTTCCTAAGTTTTTTTTGTACCACTTTTTCAGTGAAGTGATCTTTTTCTGGAACTGATGGGCTCAAGTTTGTCTACGCAGTCCCTGATCCTCCTGTGTAGTTCTTTTTCCTATTGCTTTGCTGTTAATAATCACAACATGAAATCACAGTAGTTTATTATCCTATTTATGTACTAGTTCCTAGTATCATTTTTGGTTTTATGTAGTTCTCTTGTGATTAATCCCCCTACCATGAATGTGTTTATTTGACTGCCTTCAATGTGTTTCACTCCGATTTCATTATATCTTTATTTGTCACAGTATAATATATATCTAATTTAAATTATGGACCCATGTTTTAACGTTTTGACGTGCTTTTAGCAGTGAAATTTTGAAGGATGTCTCAGCCAGGTATGTGGCCTTAAACAACCCTATTAATTTTTTTTTAGAAAAGACACGTCAACTTATTTGTAAATTTATTTTTTTATGTTTACCTTTGTTTAGTGATATTGACTTTGTGGAGCATTGTGATATTTAGTTTAGTAATAATTGTCATAAGATACTATGTCGATGAGAATGTGTGTTTTTAATTAGAGGTTTATATAAATGAGTAATTACCATCTCCTTCTTAGGAACTATTAAAAAATGCTCTCCCTACTTACTCTATGATACTGAGGCCTGCTATGTTGTATGCATGCGATGGGTCATGTATCTCTGTCAAGTAAGAATTTTAAACAAATATGGTCAGGTTTGAGAGTTTAGCTGATCGCTGTATAATTGAACTTGGTTCTGCATACAGGGGAAATTGATACACATGTATTTGTTGCATATACAGAAGAAGTACTTAGTCTTTTGATATACTAAATTGATTAGTAGTCTCATGTGGGTGCAAATTGCCACATCATTTAATTGTAGAGAATGGTAATGTAGACTGGAGCTTTTTCTTCTGGGCAGGGGAAAAGATGTAACGTTGTTTGATTGCTTTTGTGTCTATGCATTTCTTTCTATTCCAATACATATGTCCACTGAATTGTGTATGAAATAATTTGTTTTTTTTTATGTTTACCTTTGTTTGTTTAAAATAAAATGAAGTGATCATGACTTTGTGGAGCATTGTGATATTTAGTTTAGTAATAATTGTCATAAGATACTATGTTGATGAGCATGTGTGTTTTTAAACAACTAATTAGGTTATATATAGACCATGGACATGGATCAAAGGTTTATACATCTACTTAGGGAGGAGTTAGTGAGTGGCTGTTTTATCTCGAACCATGCCTGGCAGTTCATAGTTGAGACATTCATTGACCAATATGAGGTCAATGCAACTATTTGTCAATTACAAAGTAGACTGATTTTTTACAAAAGTATTTACTTGATCACTAAAGACCTGTTAGAAAATGGAGGTTTCAAGTGGGATAAAGGCACCAATCAAGTGCTCGGAAAATGACATTCATGGAATGCCTATGTTGAGGTTGGTGACTGCCTCCTAATGTAGATTAAAATGCCCTAATTTTTATCATTGTACCTTATCTTCTTCATATTCCCTTTGCAGTTCAATCCGTTGGTGTTGTCGTTAAAGGAGAGAAGCTTACCTTTCCTCAATGACATAATTCAATTATTTAGTGAGTGGGAGGGTCCTTCATGAACTATTTTGAATCACTTATTTGTTGTTGTACGTTAACATAGTAGTGCTTGGAACACTATGTATGTGTTAATGTGTTTTAGAAAACTCCCATTTTAGAACTTCATATAAGCATAATTTTTGTTGTCTGTTAATCTACTGATAGTCCATTGTGCATATGTTTAGATGAGATTGGGACCGGTTCCTCCTCCAAGCCGCGTATCCCTAATTGGTCATTCAGACAAGACAAGATTCTATTAGACATATTGACTGATGAGTACCTTAGAAACCATGCACACCAAGGAACTTTTAAAAATCATGTGTTCAATGATATTTTGGTGCGCTATAATCGAGAGACGGGGGTTAAAAAAGAGAGGAGTCACTTGCAATACCGTTGGAAAAATTTGAAGAAGTTATATCATCTATATGAGTCCTTGCGCACGAGAAGTGGTTGGGGGTGGGATGAACAAAGAAATGTTCCAATTGCCCCGGATGAGGAGAGTATCCAAGCAGCCATAGCGGTAAGGTTTCATTTATAATTTAACATTTTATGGTTTATTCGCAATATCTTAAGTTACCCACCATTATGCTTTATCCATTGCAACAGACAAATTCAGATCTTGCGAAACTTATCGACAAACCATTCCCTTATAAGCAACAAATGGATATCTTATGCGGGAAGACCACAGTCAGGGGTTCTTATTTCCTTGGCTCCACCCAAGATGTAGATGTTGATTCACGGCTGTCTTTTGGTGATGATGACAATTCTACAAGACAAGGGTTCAGTGCGATGGGATTGGACTCGCGACAAGTACAATCCATTGATGATGACAATTTCAATCTTTTTTATTTTCCTCCTTTGTCTCAACCTCCTCCAAGCAATCCAAATTATGAAAACACTCAGACACAAAATACTCCAATTGAGGATAAGGCAACATCCCCCGACAAGAGACGAGCCACACAAGCCCAGTCATCTCGGACTAGGAAAAGGCGAAGCAAGAACTCATTAGAACTGTTAACCCTAGCTCAATATTGCTAGTTAAACGATCAACGGAAGAAGTTGGCAAAATCATTATTCCCTGGGTCTTCTTCATCTACAACGTCTAAGGACAAAGAGCAATACACTATAAGAGAGTGTGCGTCGCGATTGAAGACAATTGTCAGATATTTACAGGAGTTGTTGATGAGGGCTTTGACTCTATTTGAGCTACCATCTAAAAGAGTGGTCTTCATGTCCCTAGATGAGGAGGATTCTATGGTTTGGATCATTACCAACACATAGGATTTATTTGTATGATGTGTGTGTCCATCTTCTTAGTCGATGTCGTAGTTATTGTGTAGGTTGTAGTCGATGTCGTTCTCCTTGTAGTGCTCATGTTTAGAGCAGTTCTGCATCTATGTTTTGGGTTTCATCTTTATGTTTTAGTGTAATCCCTCTATGTACTACTCATGTTTATAGCAGTTGTTGCTATTGATATATATTATGGGTATCATGTTTATCTTGTCGGTGTATGTGGATTATTTCTTTTAGCTTTGAACAATGCTATTATTGTTTTGTAGGCTGCCTATGAAACTAGACATGGCTCGATATAAATGCTATATAGTGTGGGTGGGTCATCGACCAGGCGTATACTACACTTGGTCTGAATGTTATGAACAGGTGAATCGTTATCCTGGGGCGAGATATAAGGGATTTGCAACCGTTGAAGAAGGGAACATGGCGTTTAGGGGGATCATCATGACACAAAGTTCAAGTGCAAATGATACAGTGCCCATCCAAGCACCATCTGTTGTGCATGAAAGACAACCCAGGGAGGCTGAGGAACGTGTTGTGTATCGGGATGTAGTCCTTGTTATCTTGCTGATGATTTTATTACTCCTTTTGCTGATATTTATGGGCCTCATTTTATAGTTATGGGTTATTAAATGGGGATGTAGTCTTATCTATCTTGTTAACTCTTCTACGTTGTTATGAGTACATTGTAATCACTTCTACGTTGTTTAGAGGACATTGTAACCTATTCTACGTTGTTATGTTAAGTATTAGTAAATTCGATGATCAAACATTTATTCAAGTCATATACTTTGAATCACGTTATAGAAAACTAACTCAAACAAACGTATTCAGACTTAGACGCACTTATGAGGGAGGCAATATTGGAGGAGAATGCTATGTTCTTGGCCATCGGTGAAATGATAATGTCCTCTACAATGGATGAGGATGAGGATGAGGAAGACACTACTCCAATCCCCACACCCATGCATACCCGTCGTCATATAGGACATGTATGGGTCCACGAAGTACTGCACGGTCAAGAACGTCGTTGCTACAACACGTTTCGGATGCACTCGTCCATGTTTCTAAAATTAAGGAACATCCTTGTGGAGAAGGAACTCATCCGAGATTCTCGTTATGTGACAACATCTAAGCAACTAGCAATGTTTTTGTATGCTATGAGACATGGTGTTGCAACAGGTGCCATGTGTGAAAACTTCCAACACTCGTTAAAGGCTATCAGTTATTATGTCAATTGTGTCATTAAGGCGATTGCAGTACTTAGATTCACATACATCGTGCTTCCAAGTGGGACTGATCCAGTACACCCTCTCATTCGCCATGATGACCGGTTCTACCCATACTTCAAGATAATTCTTACGTCTTATCAAATGATATTTTTCATTGTAAGCACATGTGTTCATTTTTAATATTTTTCATATTATCTAGGATGCCATAGGTGCAATCGATGGAACAAACATTCCAGCACAAGTACTGAAAGACAAGTAAGTATGTTACAAAAATAGAAAAAATGTGATAAGCCAAAATGTGACGGGCGTATGTGGTTTTGATCTCATCTTTCATTATGTCGGTGTCAGGTTCGAAGGAGCGGCTGCAGATATGACGGTCCTTAGACAAGCCATCGACGTAGGTGGTTTTACAGTACCACAAGGTATGACAATACGATATCGTCCACATGTACTACATACATACTAGCTCATAAGGCTCTTGACTAACCCATTCCTTATTTAATAATAGGAAAGTACTACTTAGTGGATTCAAGATATGGAAATGTTGGACAATTCTTGGCACCTTATCATGGGGAACGATACCATATCTCAGAATACCAAAATCGTGGTAATGCCCCATACAAGAATATGCGTGACAAGTTCAACTATAGCCATGCCCAACTTCGCAATTGTGTGGATCGTTGTTTTGGGGTGCTTAAGAATAGATTTCAGACTTTAGGGAGGGCAATTGTTATCCTTTTCACGTACAAGTGCTGATTGTTCTTACATGTTGCGTTCTCCACAACTTCATCTGACGCGAACATGGGGAGGACTACTACTTAAACCTACACCAAATGGATAATGTTGAGGAGGAGGATGATCCTCCGTACGACCTTAACCTTGTGGTTACTTCTCCTGAGATGCAAGCTGGGGAGATTCTTCTCACACAAATTGCTACACAAATATGGGCGAACAATTAGGTCTTACACGACCAGGATGTGAAGCTAATGTCTATGTTGCTATGTTCTTAGCATGCTTTGTTTGTCATTCTGTCTACTTATTGTCAGCATGCTTTGTTTGACACGTTCGTAATGTTCCTTTACTTCTTATCTACATTGAAAACTGATATCCTTATGCATAATTCAACTCAGGTGTATTGTGGGATGACGAGAAAGATTTTCTCCTAATATACCTCATTAGAGAAGAATATAACCTACACAAAGTAGTGGGGGGAACTCTCAATAGTGATGGATGGGAAATGGTTCAATACTTGTTCAATGAAGAACTTGGGTTGAATTGGCCACTATGTTACTTCTATCATCCTTTTACTTTCTACAAAACTTATTATCTCATTAGTGAGAACATAATGAATGTTGCAGGATTCCAATGGGATGACAATACTACACAAATAATTGCATCTGAGCTAGTTTGGCAGTAGTATTTTAAGGTTGCAATCTTCCACCTCTATCTTAACTCGATAGTCAATGTTGTTCTTTGTATATTTCTCACTGCATAATTGTGTTGTAGTTAAACCCTCTTTTTTTTTTAATTAAAGATGGTCCTCAGGGCCTCAAACTAGGAGAGTGCACCCTCCCCCAGAAGGGGAGAGTGGACCCACTCCACCAGTGAAAGTACTGAGCAAAAAAATATGTTAATATAGGGAGAAATACAACTGCAAAGGGGCATACCCCTATCAGACCAATCTAACATTCATAAGACCAGATCTATCCAATACAACCAACCCCGTACAAGAATGTGGGAGACTGTGAGCATCCCAGAAAACTTCATTGTGCATGAAAGGATAGCATGAGTGGCAAGCCTATCCGCCACCTTATTAGTTTTCCAAAAGACATGAGAGAACAGACTTAAATCATTATGCAGCATAACCCTCACAACTCGTCACCACCTTTAAGTTTGCCAAGATGTACACATGTCCTTCCGAAATGAGTTAACAAGTGATAAAGAGTCTGAATAAATAGTAGAAAGGTGGAAGCCTAAAGAGCTCGCCAGACGGAGGCCATCCCATAAGGCATAGGTTTCGGCTATTAGACTGTTACCAACACCATAGAAGTGAGCAAAAGCAACCTGAACATTTCCATGTCTGTCCCGGATACAACCACCTCCGCCACAATTCCCTGGATTACCTTTGGAAGCTCCATCAACATTTAAGCAAAAGTTTTCAATAGGAGGGATCTAACGGATAAGTTTCAGCTGCTTAGAAGAAACTTGGGGGGCAAAACCATAATGCAGAAGAATCTGCTGCTCAAGTAGCGTAGGGGCAATTTTAAAGGAGGTATTGTTCATAGCAAAAGAAATGTTTAACTTGATGCTTCTAATGATTTCACCTGCCCGAATCTTCTTGGCATCATACCTCGCTGCACATCTACCCTTTCATAGTTCCCACAACATAAGCATCAGGTAGTATAGGGATATGAATCCAAAAGGAGAGTGAATGTTGGAATGCTGAACAAAGCCCCATATCCTGGCAGTGATGTGACTGTGAAGATGGATTATGTTGCTTATAAGTGGGTGAAACCAGCACCAAAGCTTAACAACAATATCACTGTTAATAAACATATGATTTAGGTCCTCAACCTGAGGAGATATACAACAATGACATCTAGAGACCATGGGAATACCACTGTCCAAAATTCTACTATCAATAGGAACTGCTCTATTCAAGATCTCCCAACAAAACAAGGATGATGTAGGATTAAAGGAGTGCTGCCAGCTCTTGAGAATAGAAGGTCACCGAACCCCAACAACCCTGATTAGGTTGTAAGCTGAGCTGGTAGAAAAAGAGCCGCTGGAAGCAGCATCCCAAACACACTTGTCCTCCTCGTCAGTCAGCTGCAGACCTTGAAAAATCGCACCAGGTAACACAGCCCTCATAGGATGGGAAACATCTCGAACCACCTCCTGCAGATAAATACCCCCGCCCTCAAAGGGGCCCTGAAGCATACTAGACAAAGGTTGATAACCCATCCAAATGTCCTTCAAGATGTCTATCTTGTCACCCTTACCATGGATCCATCTCATGTTCCTGTGAATAATAGTGTTCGCAGCCATGCAAACACGCTTAGGCATTCCAGAAGATGATCATAACATCTAGATTGAAATCGCCTTCTAGCATACGAAGCCCATAAGGAGCTGCCATGCCGGATATTCCACCGTTACTTTACTGCTGCTTCATTGCCAGGGACATCTAAACATGATGCAAGTTCTGAACTCCAAGACCTCCTTCATCTTTAGGGCGTTGAATAGAATGCCATGCAACCCAATGGCGACGGCGAGAACCATCCGATCCATTCTAGAAGAAAGCTGCTGAAGACTTCTCAATGTATGAAATCATAGATTTAGGAATAAAGGAAGTAGCGGCCAGGTAAATAGGGATGGATGAAAGAACTGAGTTAATCAAAGTAACCCGACCAGCTTGAGAAATTAACCTGGATTTCCAACTTCCCAATTTGATATTAACTTTATCTATAAGGTTCTTGTAATCGACGACCAAAACCCTGCCTGCTCTTAGCGGGACACCCAGATAGATTAACGGACAACACTGCCTCATGTACCCAGTAACCTCCTTGATTCTATTAATGGAAGGAGGATAAGTTTTCCAAGAAACCATGAAGGAACTCTTGCTGGAGTTGATAGTTTTACCTGAGGACTTAGCATACTTATTAAGAAACTACATAAGACATTTAACATTTTGTATGCTAACATTCAGAAATATTAGAGTATCATCGACATAGAGAAGATGGGAAGGGGGGGACACCCTCTGGGATAGCATATGGAGTGAGGATACTAGTAGAAACCATGAACTTAAGACCTCTACTAAGAGCTTCTTCCATAATTATAAAAAGTGCAGAAGCAATAGGATCACCTTGCCTTAAACCTCTTGTGGATTTAAAGTAACTAGAAGATGAGCCATTAACCAAGACTGAGCATTAGGAGGTTATTTGTAATGAGGCTTCTATTTGGAGTGGCTTCTACTGGTTACTTTATCCACAATAGCATTCTTCTTCTGTTGCCTTGAACAACAACATGATAAAATGTTGTATTCCTGTCACCTTTATCCAACCACTCCAAGCATGCTTTTTTGAGCCCAGAAGGCCTCCATGCAGTGCAAAGCCCTTTTAAGGCTAGCAGTCGCCTCCCCTAGAGCAGATTTATTATCCGGTGTTGGGTTATTATAAAAAATCTCCTGCTTAGCTTTGACCTCTTCCTCATGTCTGATCACATTACCATCAACATTGCCAAACATACTTTTGTTCCATAAACGCAAAACCTTCTTAACCGCCTTCAGCTTCAGAAATAGAGTGGTAAAAGGATTAGGGTGCCAATCTCCAGCCACCTCCCATGCCATTTTAACAATTTCATGAAAGCAACAATGGAAGGTCCACATTGCCTGGAATGTGAATCTAGCCGGGGACCGAAGCACATTAGCAAAGGAGGCCAGCAAAGGAGCATGGTCAGATGGACCTCTGGGAAGATGCCTAACACTGAACCCCGGGAACTTATCCTCAAAAGAACTGTTCATCAGAAAACAATCCAGTCTTGCCTTGACAGAGGCCTGCCCAGTTCTGTTATTAGACCAAGTAAAATGGGAGCCTGTGTACCCTACATCTGAAAGAAAGTAGCATTGATGAATGCGTTAAAATCAGCAGTTAAACCCTCTGGCTGTGTGGTTCAAAGGGCGTGCACTCACCATCCATATTGATCTCACATGCTTGTTTAGAGAATGGCTAGCATTGTAACCATATTACTTGTATGATTAGCATATGCTGTGGTTGGATCCATGTTAAGTTACATTTTCATGTGCTTTATTATTCTACTTTTATGCTATTATATTAGTGTTGTTTTTCACATCCTTAATCCCATGTAATAGTGAATTGTTGTATTTGTCTACTTAGTTATTTTGAGACTTAACGAATTTTCTTATGTCATACAAATGTTGATTATATGCAGGTGTTCCGATTCCAACCCACATATTCACAAATGACAAGTTATCCTTGTACTATAATATCTTTTGTCAATACCTACATTATATTTGGTAGGATGACATGAATGATGAAACCCCATATATGTGCATGCATTTACAAATGTATCATAGTAGTGTAGTAGGTGACTTCATTTGTGACAATGTGTGGGCATTGGGCAATGATAAGTGAATTATTTTATCCAATTCAACAGTTGGATGGTCAAATAGGCAACCCTGTTGAAAATGCGGATTTGAAATTCTGAGCCCAAAAATTACAAACTTAAACTATTACTTTCAGTATTTTTTGTATAGGAACTCACATAGTCCATGGTTATGGTAAAGGAACAATCGTTGACACATGTAATCAATTAATGTTATTGTACATCAATTTTCATTTTATTCCTTGTTGGTTACACGTATTGATGGTTTTTTTTACAATTACAGGGATGTATTGTTGTTCAATCAGGAGACAGGAATTAAATGGAAGGCTTATAAGAGACATCATATTCTCATATTTTGTATATCATGGGCGGATTGTGACTCTTGTTGTATATTCAACTCATTATATGTAGGTTGATGATGTGAAATTGATGTAAATACAATACTTCTGTTGTATATGATAATGCAAAATTTATGTAAATTAAGTTCTTTATGGTAATTTTATGAAATGAATGCTTGAAAGATATAGAATCATTTTTAGCTTTTATATTCTCATTGATGTGTTAACCTTACATGACTTAAATGACGTAAAACAGAGGAAATGTTGTCCGTTTGTTTCCAAAAAAATATGAATATTTTATTTAATTTTAAACTTGCAAAGTTAGTATTCTTAAAAAATATATATATGGTTGACATTTTTTTCAAATTATGTGCATCATCACATGATGTGAAATTATATAATGTAAGTTGATATTTTTTGAATTTGTGATAGTAGATCGTTCAATTTAAAAAAGTTGTATACGATAGTTTATAATTAAGTGATGGGTGATTGTGCAAATCGGGAGGGATCCATTATTTAAACGCGTAAAATTTAAATTATTAACAAAATACTTATCCAATAAGAAAATAATAATGAATAATATATATGATAATTTATAACAAAAATATAGTAGCACAAGATATAACAAAAATATGGTAGTATAAAGTATAATAAAAAAAATATGATGGTAGCATATAGTATAAAAAATTTAATGATGAATATTATAATTCATAACCTCATTATATTTCATAATAAAATTAATATGATGGTAGCATATAGTGTAGTCAATATCTTTTATTTAATCTTCATATGCATCTACATAGCAAAACATAGATATATATGATAATTTATAACAAAAATATGGTAGCATAAGATATAACAAAATTAAGGTAGCATAAAGTATAATAAAATAAATATGATGGTAGCATATAGTAAAAAAAAGTAATGATGAATATTATATTTCATAACCTCGTTATATTTCATAATAAAATTAATATGATGGTACCATCTACATAGTAAAACATAGATGTTAGCACATAGTACAATAAAAAAGTAATAAAGAAAAGTAATGGGGGGTAGAGGATAAGGGTATTTTAGGAAAGATAATACAAAAGTAGAGGGGTTAGTCACTTTAGCCTACCAAAACACAAAAATGCAACGTAGGTTAACTCACTTTAACCCATAGGGTTAACTTTTACATTACCAAATCAAACTGTACTTTAACCCATTGTAAAGTTGTGCTGGGGGTGAGTTTGGTTAACCCCAACCCTTTTCCAAAGTGGTACTCAAGGATGAGGAAGGCATAGGATCACAAGTCTTCAATGGTTTTTAAAGTTTTGCTTGATCAGAAGAGAGACGGTGAATCTATCTACAATTTTCTGTCAAATGCTTCATGAATCAACAAGACCTGAAATGAGAAAAAGTCTACCTTATACTACACACCTGTCAAGTATTTTCAGAAGGCTAATATCCCACTTAACAACACAAAGACCATGAAAATTCCAAAGTACAACATTTACTGCCTGGATCACATTGTCAAATTCATGAAACTAAATTTGGAAAGGTTTCAGTTGGAGAGAGGACTAGCTTCCTCCCAAGGCCATGAGCATGAAGACATAGCTATGGATCAGCCACAACAAGACCAAAATGAGCAGAGGGATGAGGTTGAAAATCAAGGAGTTCAGATGTCTGAAGACTTTCCTACACCTCCACCTTCTTTTGCTGCTAGACCTTACCCTCCCATTCCTAGATTTGATGATCTAGGTGTGGATCCTCCACAGTACTCACCTGCTCATCACACTCATTGAGACATTTCCTTCTGAGCAGGCTCATCCTTCAACTTCATCAGCTGAAGTTGTTGTACCATCACAGCTCCTATAGTTTCTTCAAGATCAGTTTGCTTCATTAAATGATTCTATTTGCCAACTACATGCCAAAGTAGAAGAACAATCCCTGAGATTTGAGAGCCGCTTAGAAGAAATTGAAAAGAAACTCAGTGAGAACGTAGACAGGCAGGATCAGTCAACTAGATTTGCAGCCTTAGGATCTAACATGCTCATAGAAAGAATTGAAGAGGTTTTCAATAGTGAAGCCTATACTCAAGCACAAATTTTTGACAAGTTACAATCAGTTAAGGAGGCGATGAAAAAGAATCAGAACAACTAGCTGATCTTCCAGCTCTGCGAAAGTCTTATACACAAATGACTGGGGACATGACCATTCTGAGAGAATATCATTCAGAAATGGCTCATCAAATCAGATGCATGAAATTTGATTTTGAAGAAGTTTGGAAACCCTATGGAGACTCTGAAACTGCTGAGAGCCATCATGCAACTTCTTCTACTGTTGCGCCTCCAATGCCACATGGGGCAGATCACATACCAATTGTTGTTTCTACCAAGTTGGGTGAAATGCAAAGGTTTCTAGACACCAGATTGACTGCTATCCAAATCTATCTTCGAGTGAATTATGATGATCTAGAAGTCAGACTAGCAAGGATTGAGAGAAGACTCATTCGACAGTTACCTCCACCACCTCCTTCCCCTCAGTGATTCTCTTGTTTTGATTATGTCAAAGGGGGAGAAATTTCATAGACTTTTGACTACTTTGATTTATCTTTGATGTATTTGTCTATTCTACTTGTAACACTTTTATGAGCAATGAAATCATCAAACTGCTTGTTTGAAATGTTATGGTGTGGACTTGTATGGATTGCTTGTGTGGATTGCTTGTGTTTGTATGGTGACCTGATTATACATGAAATTCATCCAATAGTCAAACTTCTATGAATTATTGTTTCCAACATCAAAAAGGGGGAGATTGTTGTGTCCCTAGTTTTCATGATGTAATAAGTCAAGCAAAATGTCATAAATATCTAACATAAGTCATTTGTATCATAGGAAAATTCATAAAGTCAAAAGTTCTCATTTGTGTGTTGACTCTAATTGCTTCATAGGTCAACACACATGTATCAATGAGTGAATTGCTGAAGTTCTGTGATGCACTTGTGTCGACACTACCCAAGGATTAGGTCGACACTTGATGGATTTCTAGTAGCACATAAGTATAAAGTATCGCATAAGGTCGGCACTAGTTGGAGAACATGTCGACTCTAGTTGGTCTTCTGGCTAGCGCTAAAGAAAAGGAATTGTATAAGGTCGACTCCAGATGAGCATCAGGTCAACACTAGTCAAGTTTCCTGTTAGTGCATAAAGAAAAGAATTGCTTGAGGTCGACTCTAGAAGAAGATAAGGTTGACTCTACCAGTCTACCAGGTCGACTCCAGATGAAGGTTAGGTCGACTCTACCATTATGTAAGGTCAACACTAAGATGCTATAGGTCAACTCTATACTCATGGACAGTCAATCAGAACAGCAGAAAATTGGATGAGGTCGACTCATGAAGGCTTGGAGTCGACTCTACTGAAGCATCTTCACTGGTCCAAGTCCAGTCCTATGTGTGCATCGACACTATGCTCAAGGTGTGTCGACTCTCTGACACTTGTACTCCAATGATGAAAAGTATATGCCAGCTCATAAGTTCAAGGCACGTGACCCGGGGCCCAATGATTGGGATTTTGGGTACACCTTACAAGGTTCTAGAAGATACCCTTTTTGGCGGCAAAAAGTATCTCCCAATTATTTTGGATTCTATTGAGGGGCCCACCTAAAAAGATTCTGTGATGCTGATAAAAAAAAAAAGGAGTGTGTTGTCCTCTGCAGAAGGTAACACACAGAGATAAAGTGCAAAGCATCTGAGAGAAAAATGTGGAGAGAGAAAAGAACTTGAGTTCAGAGAGAAGAGCAGGCTTTGGAGCAATCAACTCATCAAGAGGAAAAGATGCTAGATCGTGTCTTCTTCCTGTATGAAGACCTGTTGCTGATCAATTGAAGAAGAGCATCAGAATTCAACTAACTTCAGAGACAATTGATCCTTAAGCTGCAGCTAGGAGACGAATCGAATGAACTCAAGCCTGAAGAAGATGCATTTGGGAGTTCGAGGAGAAATTTGATCAGATCTCAACTCCGGTGGAACTGCACACAAAGCGTTTGAAATATTTCTGCAATTCATCAAAAATCTCTTTCGTTTGATTTTTTCCTATTTCTTCTATACTCCAATCTGTTTGGTTGTTTGCTCCAATTGGAGTAGATGGGTTGATCCTACACTTTGTCTGTAAGCATTGTGAGATTGAAACAATCTTGAAGCTATGAATCAACGGACTGTAAGAAGTTGTGAATCAGCAGTTGTGTGAGTGTTTCACACATTTGAGTTGCTAGAGGAGCCTCACTTAGTTTAGTGAGGGGTGGATATAGGTCTCCACACTGGAACCGAACCACCTTAAAAATTTCGCTTGCATTATGTGGTGTGCTGTGCATTGGCTCACTTGCTTTGTCTAATTTGATCATAGTCTTGAGTTCTTAAATTTCAAGTGGTCAATATCTATTCACCTCCCTCTAGATATTCGTTCCATACACAACATCGATCAGCGTGCCGTTCACTCCAACACGATCAGATGTGTGAGAGTGACATGTGAGAACATAAAGAATCCTAATCGGATACCTGCTTTGGGTTAGGCGATCAAACCACTAATCTTAAAAAAACCCAAATGAAAAGGATTAGAACATGCAACCCGGGGGTCCAAAATCTAAAATAGGGATCCGATCGGCATGCCCTTCACTCCGACACGACATGGTGGGTGAGAGTGATGTATGGGAACTGACAAAATTATAATCGGATTCTCAGTTTGGGTTTGGCGCACAAACCACTAACCTTAAAAAACCCAAATGAAAATGATTAGAACACGCAACCTAGGGGTCAAAAATATGAAATAGGGATCTGATTGGCATGTCGTTCACTCAAACACGATTGGGTAGGTGAGAGTGACGTGTGCGAACTGACGAAATTCTAATCGGATTCCCGATTTGTGTTCGGCAATCAAACCACTAATCTTAAAAAAAGCAAATGAAACAGATCAGAACACGCAACCCAGGGGTCCAAGATCTGAAACAGGGATCCGATCAGCTTCTCGTTCACTCCGACATGACTAGATGGGTGAGAGTGACGTGTGGGAATTGATGAAATCTTAATCGGATTCCCAGTTTGGGTTTGGCGCTCAAACTACTAATCATAAAAAAAACAAATGAAATGGATTAGAACACGCAGCCTGGGGTCCAAAATCGGAAATAGGAATTTGATCAGCATGACCTTCACTCCGACATGACCAGGTGGGTGAGAGTGATGTGTGGGAATTGGCGGAATCCTAATCGGATTCTCGATTGGGTTTAGCGCTCAAACCACTAATCTTAAAAAAACTCAAATGAAAAGGGTTAGAACACGCAAGTCGGGAGTCTAAAATGTGAAATAGGGATCCGTGGCGTGCCTTTCGCTCCGACACGACCAAGTGGGTGAGAGTGACGTGTGAAATGTAGCGGAATCCTAATCGAATTCCCAGTTTGAGTTCGACACTCAAGCCACTAATCTTAAAAAAAATCCAAGTGTAAAGTTTCAGAAATAGTTTCAAATTGAACTTAGTGTATATTCATATATTTTAAATTTAAATTTTTGAAAAATAATGTGTATATTATTTTTATTTATGTTTCTAATGTTAATTTTTATAATATAGGATCCTATATCACCTGACGATCATGAGGTGGGGATAGAGGTTGATCCAACAGATCTTTCTTGAATTTTCATTTGTTATTATTGTGGATATTTCATATTAGTTGTGATTGATGATTTTATGTTAATTATTATTTATTGTGGATGTTCCTATGAATATTATTTTTAGCAGGTTTTTCAATTTATTATTGTTATTTAATTATACTTTAAAAAATAATAAAAGATTATTTTTGACGGATTTTCCGACATATAGTTTCTGTCAGAAAAAACGTCGGCAGACATGATTTCTAATTGAAAGTATCCGCCGGCAAAATCGTCAGACGTTCCGACTGATTACGGATGGATATTTTCCATCAGAAGCTCCCTACTTTCGACGCTCTTGTCTGTCGGCCAAGGTGTCGGAAGTTCCAGCAGACTTTCTGACCGAGTACTCCATCGGAATGTACCGACGGATTTGTTTTATCGATAAATTGGTCAGAAGATTTATTTTTCGATGGATTTTTTCGATGATTATTTCTGTCAGAACTACTGATGGATTTTCTTGCCGTCGATAATTTTTTATTCTTTTTTTTCTACTGATTGTTTTCGACGGTCAGTCGTCGAAAAGTGGTCAGAAAGTTGGTTTTCCGATGAATGTTTGACGAAAGCTTGCCGTCGAAAATACCGCTTTTTCTTGTTGTGCCTTTCAGACAAATAATGAGAAAGCAATGCACACACACACAAAGCGAGAGAGAGAGAGAGAGAGAGAGAGAGAGAGAGAGAGAGAGAGAGAGAGAGAGAGAGAGAGAGAGAGAGAGAGAAGAAGAAGAAGAAGAAGAAGAAGAAGAAGAAGAAAGGTAAAAACAAATGCCTTTGAAACCAATTGCTTTCTCTCCTGGTTCGAAAAGGATGTGGGCATTGGTATGCTTTGAAACTTTTGATGCTTTTGTTGGAAAGATATGGTCTCTTGTTGTGTCTACATCCTTCTATTCTTTTATAGACTCTTAGCATAAGATAGTTGTTGAGTCTTTTTGCTCCAACTTCTTCTTCTTCTTCTCTTCTGCTCTTCTATACGTTAGACTACATATCTTCTAGTTTCTGTGTAATCTAGTCATTAGACTCATCTTCAGTAGCCATTGGACTTATAATAGAAATTCTTGTAGGTTTTCTACTCATTGGCTATCTTTGAGTCTTATAGCTTGCATATTTCCAACTTTGTTGGTTTTGCATACGTATTGAGCACCTGCAAGCATTTAATACAGAGAGAGGAAGATGTTAGGTGATATTATATCTATCATTCAAACATCTATACCTCTACTATAGATGTCCTCAAAATCTATTGACAGATTTCAATTCCAGGTGTCTTCATTTTTATCTAGTAAGAAAGAAAGGTCATCAATAACATGTTCAAGATGTGAACATACATCATGGGTCTCAAAAAGGTTGACTGAGCATTTAAAGTAAAGATATGTGTGAGATCTTATATAAGAACATGAAAGCCAATTTTGAAATGAGGAAAATTTGGGCGCCAAACGAATTTGTTCATCAATCGATGTGAAATAGAACTTAAGTGGCAATTGATTGCATGTACACAAGTAAGTATCAATCGGTATAAAAATAACACCAATAGGTACATAATAAGTATTTGTTTACCAATCAGAAGGAAAATAACATCAATCATTATTTTGGTTACCAATCGAAATAAAAATGACACTAATCGGTAGAAACATGTGAAATAGCATCAATCATTTTGTGTTAAAGCTATTTGGTCACCAATCGATATGATGTAGTAAGTACTCACCAATCGAAGTAGCTTATAATCAACAATCGATATTTTGATCACCAATTGATATGATATAACATATATAACACCAATAGTAAGAACACTTGTTCTTCAACCGATAGGCGCTTGTTCTCCAATCGATAGAAGATTTGTTCTCCAATCAATATTATTGAACCTTCGACTAGTCAAGATATAAACTTCGACTACTACGAATATCAAACAGTCAGTCGAAGTGAGATTTCAACTGGAACTAAAAAAATAAGACTACTAGTCAAAGTGGAACTTCATATATGACTAAGCGAAACTTTGACGGCTGACTTTGACTGATCAGGGATTTCTTCTCCAATCGAAGTAGACTTAGAAAATTTTCTCTGAAGTAAATAATATGGAATTAACTTGAGATTTTAGAATACTTACTATGATGATCCTAGGAATCTTATTTATCTTGTTGACATACCTAAGGAAAATGTCATCAAGAATATTAAGAATAAGAAAACATGAATCAACAAGAATGAAAGGATGTGTCCACACATGATGTGTCACGTCCCGCCAATTTAGCAGCGGAATAAATCGAGGGGACGTGAGCAAAGTATATAGTAATGTAAATTGCATGAACAGTCACATAATTCAAGGCAACTAATGAGCAATACTTGGAATAAACTCTTCATTTCATTTGTAAATCACCTAAACTATTACAACCACTAATTCTGAGCCAAAACATAGGGCTTAATGACATCATTACATTAGAAATGATATTTAAGAAAATATCTAACTAGACTCTATAACACTAAGGTCATTCCATCGCTATGACGCCAGGACACTCATCACTCCAGTCCATTCATGTTGGTGTGTGTAATGTCATCATCCGACTTACCTAAAACACATATAACAAATAGCGTAGGGTCAGTGATAACGCTAAGTAGGACTTAATATCTCGTGTAAATAGGTATGCTTTAAGTGATTAATGTCTTGTAAAATAGGATAACTAGAGGGAATGATCAAGTATAGTCGAGAGAGTAATAACACACACTACAAGAAATTACGTGATTAGCGACGGACTAAATCTGTCGCCAAAGAGACTTTGAGATGGATTTGCAATTGATTAGCGACGGATTTAATCTATCCTTAAAAACTTGTCGCTAATTTAGCGACGAAAAATGTGCGCCGCAATGTCGTCACTGATTAGCAGTCGATTAGCGATCAAGTAAATACGTTGTTAATAAGTGACGGATGGGGCCATGTTTCGTATTGTCATTGCATTAGCGACGGATTGACGGTGCATTGTGTTTGTCACTGATTAGTTATTGCGACGGACTAGTGATGCAAATTTTCTTCAGTGATTAGCGATAGATTAGTGTTGGTCGCACATTGATCGCTAATTTTGTGATGGAATTGCAACATAATTTTCGTCGCTAATCAGCGAGGGACATGCCACCGCAAATCCGTCGCTAATTTGACGTCCAATGTTCACTGGCTTACTGCCGGATTTACGATGGACTATATCCGTGTGCATTTTTGTCGCTAATTTTTCAGCACAAAAAAAAATCCGTCGCTAATCCGTCGCAATTTGTTTAAAAATATTTTTTTATAAAAGCTTTGAAAGACTTACAACTCTGTTCCTAACACACACATATACTAAATAATTTAAAGTGGTAAATTAAAATTCAATACAATAAATATTTAAATTATATATTATATTAAAAAAGTATGATGATAAATCCACCCAATTCTCATGAACATTAAAAAAGTATCAGGATCCACCCAATTCTCATGAACATAAAATGTATCAGGATCCACCCATTATCAAGATCCACCCAATTCTCATGAACATCAAAAAAGTATTAGGATCCTCCCAATTCTCATGAACATCAAAAAAAGTATCATGATAAATCCACCTAATCTTCATAACATCAAAAAAGTATCAAGATAAATCCACCCGATCCTCATCCTCATCCTCTCCATATTGTCATAGCAATATCCTACATTAGACATGTAAAATAGAACATTATTAGACATCAATATGTACATCTATGGAATAATTGTTGTATAAAAAAAATAGTAACTCTTGCAGAAAAAAATTTAACGTCCAACACATTCATAAGAGCAAAAATCAAATAACAAAAAAATAAAATGGGGGGGGTGTTGGGTTGAGTGTGAATATAATACATTTCTCCTCACATTTTGATGATGACAAGTTGTGATTTTAATGCATAACCATTGGAGCATGTAAAATACATCACTTGAAATTACAATATTCAAAAAGCATGTTTCCAAGCACATTTATCATTGATATTCATGATAATATATTTATCTAATGATTTATGTGTTTATTTTCTCAGGGACAAACACTTTCTGCAAAGGTAGTGTCGACACAACCATCAGTGGTGTCAACACAATGGTTCAGAACAAAGGTAGAAATGTGAAGAAAAGTCCATCTCAGGTCGACACTAGTCCAGAGCAGGTCGACACTAGAGAGCCTTCCCAGAAGGCCTGTTGTTCAGATAGCCAAAGTAGGTCGACACCAAATGCAGGCAGGTCGACACTAGATGGCTCTCCCAGAAGGCCTGTTTTTCAGACGGCCAAAGCAGGTCGACACGAGATGAGATCAGGTCGACACTAGAGAGCCTTCCCAGAAGAGCTGTTTTGCTGTCTGGGACATGAGGTCGACACTGGATCATCTCAGGTCGACACTAGAGACCTCTCCCAGGGATCTGTTCTGCCAGTCTGGGACAGTGTGTCGACACACCTCATGGGCAGGTCGACACACTCCGGAATCTCTGTGACTTAAGATTCCTCCTGGACACGTGGCACCCTAGGGAAAAGGTGGATCAACCTTGGATCTTGTGCCCACATACCCCAAGGGTATCTTTCGGATATTTAGGGTATAAATACCCTCCTAATGGGCACCCTTCCATAAGAGAACCTTCTCAGAGCCTCCAGAAACTGGTTGTGGCGGCAAGAGAGTCTCTCCTCCCTGTTTTGCTCCCTCCTGTGCTTCCACACCACAATTCACCCTTCTCCAAGCACAAGGATCGAGGATTGATCAACATGAAGTACTAAGATCAACTTCAAGGGAGCAGATCAAGTAGAAGCCAGCAATTGTGAAGCACTCAAGGAAGATCCCGAGATCAAAGTTGTAGAGCATCGGCCAAGGGACTTCAAGTGATCAAGATCCATCCAATTCTACTTCTACAAGGGAGTTTTCTTGAAGAACAAGAACTGTCAACTTCATGTCTTGAGTCTTTCTTGTTTCTTCTTGGCTATTCTAGAAATTGTGCATAATCGATTGCATCAATTTTCTTGAATTGGCCTTAATAGATCAGATCATTGCTAGAGGATCTGGATCTTGTTGTTTCTATTCTAGCAAGTGATTGTGAGCCTTTGTGCTCAGGTTTGTTGAGTCGTCGTACTCAAGTTGTGTGGTTGAGAAGTCTTGCTCAGAGTCTAGAGTAGTCTTGCTCTAGGTAGTGTGTGAGTTGTCTAACTCAGTTGTGGAGTTGTCAGGCTCCAGTGTGGGTTGTGTTACCCAGGTTGTTAGTGGATCCTCACTGTGTGTGAGGGGTGGATGTAGGAGTCACGTGGTGTGATTTCTGAACCACCTAAAAATCTCTGTGCAGTTGTCTGTTTGTGGTTTGAATTCACTCTTCGTTAGATGAATGCATAGGATCGTTTAAATTTATCTAATCAACCTGTTTACCACTCAAATTGCTTAACTCACTTAATCTCTCTTCAGATCTCTGAAATTTGCTTTCAATCTAACTCTGATTCAAAGGTTTTTCAAAATTGGTTTAGCTTCGCATTAGTTGGCATAGATCTATTCAACCCCCCCCCTTCTAGATCTTGTCCACACCTTTTATCGATCCTTCAATTGGTATCAGAGCAGGTTTACACTTGATCTGATCTGATCTGAGTAGTTTCTGAGTGTTCTGTGTTGCTTGTTTGCTTGCTTGTTTGTTTTGCTGAGTGTTTCCTTCCTTGCACCATCTGTTTAATTAAATGGATTCCAGAGGATTCATAGCTGAGGGTCATTCCATAAATAGGCCACCATTCTTTAATGGAACGGACTATTCTTATTGGAAAAATAGAATGCAAGTTTTTCTAAGAGCCCAAAATTATGAAATCTGGAAAGTTCTGTGAGCAGTGTTCCCTAGTACTTGTTACGTCACCCTCGGGGTATGCCCCTAAGGGATCTGTTATTCCTTTTTTTTTTCACTTGTACTTTGCTACTTTTCTATTATACTAGACTCGTACTTTATGTTGGACGCTTTTCCTTCACTTGTTGGTACATTTTAGTGTTGATGTTGTTACTTACTCCCGTTACATATCTTGTTAGACTAGTCCGTTAGCTCTTTCGAGTCTTCGGGCCCGTGGGCGGCGATGCCGATTGTCGAATCCTTGGCAAGAGCCGGGGGTCCGGGCGTCGGGGCCGTTACAGTGGTATCAGAGCAAGGGGTCTGTCAAGACTTTTAATGGAACTAAGTGACAACGCAAAGTCGCATGAGCAGTACAAGTAACACTGCTAGCCGCGAGGTTATTATGTGAACTTGAATGTTAGTTTGTGTCACAGGACATGTCTCCACATAGACGCAGATAGGTCAGAGAGCTGATGGAGGATCAGGATGCCGCACTAGACGAGTCGGTTGCAGCCGAGTATGCACCCAGGGATGCTCAGCCTCAGTAGGTCTACTAGCTGGGTGTTTCATTACCGTAGGGCATTCCATTGCAGCAGGGAGCACAACAACAACAATGGTATCCACCCCCATCCCCGCCAAAGGTGTTGGAGTAGTGGTGGAGGACGATGTTCGAGGCCCCTTGGCAATACCAGCAGATACCAGCAGGAGATCAGCACTTTGCAGAGATGACAGTAGAGGAGCAGCCGCCAGCGACATTGTAGGCAGCACCCGTCTAGCCAAAGGTACCGCCAGTGGTATGGCAGCAGACTCCAGTTGTGGCAGCAGCACCTGAGGACTGCACAACACTCTTGGAGAGGTGTCTTCATCTCTAGCCTACAATGTTTTACAGTGACTATGATCCAGATAGAGTAGAGAGTTGGGTCCATGAGCTCGAGTGTACTTTCGAGACCATGGACTGTGCATATCAAGATCAGGTTAGACTTGCAGTGTACCAGCTGAAGGGGTCAGCCCACGAGTGGTGGAGGACAGTGAGGCAGACCAGTTTTCAGGGCAGGAGGGTGGACTAGATAACTTGAGAGTAGTTCTTGAAGGTCTTTCATGGCGAGTACTTCCCCGACTACGCGTGCCGTGAGAGAAGGGACCAGTTTCACGAGCTGACGTAGTGAGAGCTGACTGTGGCATAGTACCATCAGAGGTTTATTCAGCTTTTCCGGCACGTCCCTCACGTAGCCACTAGTGAGCAGGCTTGCACTAAGCGGTTTATTAGTGGGTTACGTTCGGAGTTGAGGTGGGCCATGGCTGGCCACCTCTATGACACCTTGGGGTTGGCGGTGGCTAGGGCTACCGCCTTCGAGAGGGAGTGTCGGTTCCAGCCACAGCAAGGAGGAGGTTCGGCAGAGTCTACCCCATACCAGCGTCCTTCGGGCAACCGAGGGAGTGTGTCTTATTCTTCTTCTTCGGGCACAGGTGGTGCTGGCCTGACTGCGAAGTTGAAGAAGTTGTTCTCTCGAGGGGGTAGGTGGCGTTACCAGTAGTCACCTTAGCAGTGACGCCAGCTGGAGTAGCCGGTGGAGCTGTCAGTGTAGTAGGGTGCAAAGCAGAGTCAGAAGGGCACGGGTTACTTTCTCTGTAGGCAACAAGTTCACTTCAGGCGGGAGTTCGCGTTGAGGCAGGGGCAATAACAGTTGGCACCTACGCAATACACTCAGCAGGCACTACAGGCATAATACCCTCCACCCAAGCAGGCACAACATCAGCAGCACCACCAGGGGCATTTCCAGCCATCACAGCAGTGCCAGCAGCAGCCTCAGCGAGGACGTGGTCATGGTCGGGTGATGAACATCACTAGAGAGGAGGCGGGGGCCTCTAATCTGGTCATCGGTATGGTTCTTATCCTTGGTAAAGGTTCTTGCATTTTGATTGATCTCAGTGCCACGCATTGTTTTGCTTTAGAGGAGTTTGTTGGTTCCTTTACTGAGTTTGCTCTGGAGCAGACTTGTGACTTAGCTATTGAGCTTCCGACAGGTGACTACATGTGTACTCTGGGTTACCTGGAGGGTGTCACCGTCGAGGTACAAGGCCACCTTCTACCAGCCAGATTGTTTGCCTTACAACTCCACGACTTCGATGTCGTCCTGGGCATGGATTGGCTTGAGGCACATTCTGCTTTTGTGGATTGTTAGCAGAAGACTGTGTGGTTCGAGATACCTGAAGCACCTGTGCTTTGCTTCCGAGGTACCTGGTCTACCTACCGACCTTTCGTTTCCTTCTGTAGTGCTCAGCGCTTGAACCAAGATGGTTGTGTAGCTTACCTTGCTTATGTGAGTTTCTCAGATTTTTGCGAGCTATCTATTTCAGATGTACCTTTTGTTTGTGATTTTGCTGATGTGTTTCTGGAGGATCTACCTGGTTTACCGCCGGAGTGGGAGGTGGATTTCTCCATTGAGTTGCTTCCGGGGGCGATGCCTATGTCCAAGGCACCATACCGGATGGCGCCGACGGAGTTGCGGGAGTTGAAGCACTAGCTCGATGATTTACTCTAGAAGGGCTTCATTCGTCCAAGACATTCTCCTTGGGGTACACATGTATTCTTTGTGAGGAAGAAGGATGGCAGTCTTAGGATGTGCATCAATTATCGGCAGCTGAATTAGGTTACAGTGAAGAACAAGTATATGTTTCCCTAGATCGATGACTTGTTTGACCAGTTGAGGATCCAAAAGTCAGATATTACCAGATTAGCCTTTCGTACCCACTATGATCACTTTGAGTTTGTCGTGATGCCTTTTGAGCTCATGAATGCACTGGCAGCCTTCTTGGAGATGATGCACAGTGTGTTTTGAGAGTACCTAGACAGGTTCGTGGTAGTGTTCATGGACGACATCCTGGTGTACTCAGTGACAGTAGAGGAGCACAAGGTTCACTTGAGGCTAGTGCTGGAGACATTGAGGAGTCACCAACTTTATGCCAACTTCAGTAAATGTGAATTTTGGCTAAAGGAGGTGTACTTCCTTGGTCACGTGGTTTCAGGTGCAGGAGTGGAGGTGGATCCCGCCAAGGTCGAGGCAGTGGTTTTGTGGGGCCAGCCTACTATAGTTGTTGAGGTGCACAACTTTCTGGGTCTGGCAGGCTACTACAAGAGGTTTATGCAGGACTTCTCCAGAGTTTTTGAGCCATTGACGAAGTTGACTAGGTGAGAGACCAGGTTCGTGTGGACAGTGGAGTGTGAGCAGAGTTTCCAGGAGCTGAAGAGCAGGTTGACTTCAGCTCCGATCCTTGTTGTGTCATCTTGTAGTGGTGGTTTTGTTGTCTACACCGATGCTTCGGGGACTGGTCTTGGTGCCGTGTTGATGCAGCACTGGAGTTATTATTCTAGGCAGCTGAAGAAGCATGAGTAGAATTACCCGACACACAACTTGGAACTTGCAGCAGTCGTATTTTCCTTGTGGTTGTGGAGACATTACTTGTATGACGAGGTGTTCACGAACCATAGGAGTTTGCAGTATGTCTTCACGCAGAGAGATCTGAACCTCAGGCAGCGCAGGTGGGTCAAGTACCTGAAGGACTACGACTTTACTCTTTCTATCATCCGAGAAAGGCTAATGTCGTAGCATACGCTTTGAGCAGGAGAGCCCACTTGAGTTCTTTGTTAGTTAGACACTGGAGGCTGTTGGAGGATGCGGCTCGGGGAGTGTTTTCTCCGTCGAGACTCAGAGAGAGAGCAGTGTTGACCAGCTTGACAGTTCGTCCATTCATATATCAGTAGGTTATAGAGGCTCAGAGTGTAGACGTAGAGTTAGAAGACGTGTTGCAGATGCCAGAGGTTGAGCTAGATAGAGACTGTGAGGTCAGGTTTAGAGGCAGACTTTACGTTCCAGTGGACATCAAGCAGGAGATGTTGGCTGAGGCACACAGATCGAGGTACTCTATTCATCGTGGTTCCGCCAAGATGTACCACGACTTGAGGGGGACTCTTCTGGTGGCCCAAGATGAAAAGAGATATTGCTGAGTTTGTTGCTCACTGCCTTACCTGTCAGCAAGTGAAGGTAGAGCACCAGCGTCTTGGTGGGGAGTTGCAGTCGCTACCCATTCTTGTGTGGAAGTGGGAGCAACATCACCATGGACTTTGTCGCTAGTTTACCTCGTATTTCGCAGGGGCACGATAGTGTTTGGGTGATCGTCGACCTACTGACCAAGACAGCTCGTTTCTTGCTGGTCAAATCAACGTGGTCAGTAGACAGGCTTGCCAGACTGTTTGTAGACAAAGTTGTACAGTTGCACGGGACCCCGGTCTCTATTATCTCCGATAGAGATCCGAGGTTCACTTCTCATTTCTGGCACAGTTTTCAGAGGGCACTGGGCACCGAGTTGAGGATGAGTTCAGCCTATCACCCGCAAACAGACGGTCAATCAGAGAGGACAATACAGACCCTCGAGGACATGTTGAGAGCATGTTTTCTGGACTGGGGCGACATCTAGGAGTCGCACCTTCCCACGGTGGAGTTTTCTTTTAATAATAGATTTCTCTCTAGCATTGGGATGGTGCCCTACGAGGCTCTATATGGCAAATCATGTCGGACACCTTTGCACTGGCACGAGGTTGGTGAGAGGCAGTTACTGGGGCCAGAGTTGGTACAGCAGTGTGCAGACACAGTGAGGCTGATCGAACAGAGACGGCAGACAACACAGAGCAGGCAGAAGAGCTACGCATACGTTCTCCGGAGGCCACTGTAGTTTGAGGCAGGCGATAGTGTGTTTCTTCGAATCTCGCTTTTAGGCCCTAGAATTTTACTCTCTTATGTAGGAGTTTGATTGTGTGAGACATGGATGTTTGTATGTGTAGACATATGTATCTGTATATAAATAAACTATTTGATGTATTGTTGTAAATATATATATGTATATCTATTGAATATATATATATATATATATATATTATTGATTTACATTGCATAAATAGTATTATTTTAATGTATACATTGTATATTTCATGTACACGCATTGTGTAAATATAATTTTCTATAGTATTTAAGTTTTGGCCAAATGACGTATTAGCGTCAACATGAGTTGACGTTAATGGGGAGTAAGCGGCCACATCGATGGACACCAACCCCAGACCGGCGACCAGTGATGTTGACGTTAACCTCCCAGATCTGTTGCATTTTCAGATCTGAAAATTCCTCCGGATATGTCGCCTCTTGTTTTGGTAACCGACCCCCAATGGTCAGGAAAACCTTACCTAAGCGCGTCTTCGACCCTTAGCCCTATAAAAATACCCATCTCCGGCCAGATCTAACCCTTTTGACTCTCTTGAGAAAAACCCTAGTTCTCATGTGCAAACCCCGAACTTTGAGCTCTGAGATCCGGCTATTGGAGACTTCATCCGGCGTTCTTTTATGACTGGGAGAGAGTCTAAGCATCGAGGAAGACTTCCCCGACTCCGGTGTGCTTGAAGGATCAACACAGAACACAGATTTGGAGGACTTTGGAGGCTCTTTGGCTCAGGCCGAGGAGAGCTTCTCTGACTTAATCCTTCGTTTGTAGATTTTTTTGAAAGCAAGTAACACATACCCATTGTCCATACACACGTCTTGTAGGTCTCAAGCATTTTTACAGAATTTATTCGTGTCCTGAAACCCCCTTTCTATCGATTTTTTGGAGTTTAGTCTGTGTTTTGCACAGACAGGAACTTAACGGCAACCTTTGATGCCGTTAAGATCCAAGGTTAGCAGCCACCTCTGTTGCCGTCAACCAGGTAAGCGGCCACCCCCTTGCGGCTGAGTTCTTCAAGCAAGAACAGTGTGCTATTTGCCCCTTTATAATTTATTTTTTGGATTTCTGCGCATGAGGATACACTATAAATTTTATATGCTATGTAATACTTCGAGTGGATGATGTTGTGAAATTTTTTGGAATTTTCATTGGATATTCTATTTATTAAAATTCCTGAAATGTATGTTAGACAAGTTTTCCAGCCTTGAAAGTTACTGATTGTGTGATCCATGTGGAATTTGGATGTTAGAGTATTTCTGTACAATGTTTATGGGTATCAATTCAGGCCATGAGAGTTTAGAAATTTTTTGATATATGTGTAAATAGTTATATTTTCTAAACTAAAAATCAGTGAGCATGCATTAGTGCTTTTAAATCTCTAATAAATTGTATGGTGTAAAATAAATTCTTAGAAATTACATGTAATATCATGACTGTTGGTCACGAATTTTAGAATTGATAAATAGGTATATGGCACTGTGTATCATGTTAAATTGATGACTTAATAAATTAGGCAGAATGCATGATTTAATTATCATAAAGTGTGTATGACTCCTAAAAATGTGAAATTAGGTATGTATGATGCGTAACCTATAAACAGTCTGTGGTTAAATTTTCATGTGAATTGGACAACAGTAGGTACTGATTTGATTATTATATGTTGAAATAGCTAGTATGTTCATATTTGTGTACGTCTCAGCCTATTGAATGTGTTGAGTAAATGTCCCACTGTGGCGACGCTTTCTATATCGATGTGGGTTGATATAATCGTACCGGTATAAAGAGGGTCGTTATAGAGATTGGTATCAGAGAAACTGGTTAAGATTGCACATGAATATGCATATACCATCATCTTCATTATATACTAAGTCACTATAGATTGTCCACATAGCTATGAAGATAGTTAGGAATTAGATAGTAAAGTTTCTAAATGGGATTAAATCATTTTGCAGGATATGGCTTCGCGTGGTAGGCGTGGTGGTGTTCCTGCTCGTGAGGGTGAGCAGAGGAGAGAGGAGAGAGTTGAGCCTAGTCGTGAGGATCAGGGTGAGCAGCAGGCCCCAGCACCGCAGGGTCCTGTGTCTCCTCCACCGCCAACAAATAGATTATGTAATGTTCATGCATGGTCTGGTTCAGGCTATGCAGACGCAGGCCCATACTCAGGCTGCACTCCAGGCTCAGCTGGAGGCTCAGGTTAGATTAATAAGATAGAGTAGTCTATGTTATTTAAATTATGTGTTTGCTATGTTGCTATATTGTATATGTGTGTCTTATGTTGATTGTTGTAGCAGGCTCAGGTGCCAGTTCCCCAGGCTCATGACCATGGTGGACCCTCCATCATGGAAAAGTTCAAGAGGATGGCTCCACCCTCTTTTAAGGGGGAGAGTGATCCATTGCTTGTGGAGAGCTGGATGAGGGAGATTGAAAAGATCTTTCGAGCGATTTGGTGTGCTGAGGATGACAAGGTCACTTTAGCCACCTATATGCTATAGGTATGTGTAAATTGCTTATGTATTTATTTCTTTAAGCCTAGATTGTTGGGATTGGTCCTTATAGAATGTTTTGGCAGGAGTGAGCTGATGTATGGTGGTCCTCGTTGCTTCGTACCCGATTCGAGGGCGGTGCTGTAGAGGTGTTCTGGGACGAGTTTGTGAGGCTTTTTCGGGCCAAGTTTGTCCCTGAGCACATCCAAGAAAAGATGGTGCAGGAGTTCCTTTCTTTGGCTCAGGGCTCCATGACCGTACTGAAGTACGAGGCTAGGTTTGCCGAGCTATCGAAGTATGCCCCTCATATCGTTGTTGATGAGCACAGGAAAGCGAAGAAGTTCGTGATGGGTCTGAGGCCATCACTGAGGATGAGGTTGGTGGCATTTGACCATCGTACCCTCGATGAGGCTCTGAGCGTGGTTTGTCGGCAGGAAGGAGAGATGGAGCAGTATCTCGAGGAGAAGAAGGCTTCGTAGAAGAGGCCTGCAGCTCCATTCCAGAGGCAGGAGAAGAAGAAGGTGGCATATTAGTCACCGCAGCATCCCATAGTATCGGGAAGTCGTTAGGTACCTTCTCAGTGTTCCCCGAGTGGCCAGAAGGAGTGCCCTCATTGCGGAAGGGCACATGGTGGTACGGAGTGTTGGAAGATGGCGGGGAAATGCTTGAAGTGTGGGAGCAGCGAGCATAAGATAAAAAACTGTCCCAGACTTCAGCAGGGAGTCCAGCGACCAGCGCCAGCCGCAGCAGCAACAGCGGCAGAAACGCCAACGGCATGAAGACTAGGGAGACCTCGAGCCCCAGCTCGAGTGTTTGCATTAGCCCATGAGGATGCCGAACGGGCGGAGCATGTTACCGAAGGTATGGTTCTTTTCATGGGTGTGCACGCTCGAGTTTTATTTGATACGGGTGCCACTCACTCGTTCATTTTCGAGCGTTTTGCTAGGTAGTTAGCTTTAGAGTCAGGATTAGAGTCTGAGGGGTTAGATTTCCCTTGGTCTATACACACACCTGCGGGTACGATATCGACTAGGAAGTGTATTCCATCTTTACCGGTGTGTATTGAGGATAGAGTCTTAGAAGGGTGTTTCTTCTTTCTAAAGATGAAGGACTACGATGCTATTCTTGGTCTGGATTGGCTAGAGGAGCACTATGCATTAGTGGATTGTTATGGGAAGAAGATTGTTTTCCGCATTCTTGGTGAGGATGAGTTTTCACATCCTTTGCCAAGGAACTGTTGGCCCTTTTGGTATGGCAGCAAGCTAACCTAGAGGGGGGGGGTGAATAGGTTTTCTGAAATCTGAAACAGAAACTTAAACACAGAAAATTATCACTTGAAAGTTTGGTTAGTTTAGTGTGAAAAAGTGTAGCAGTGCGGAAGCAAATAAACAGTCACACAAATAACACAAGGGATTTATCCAGGTTCGGCCCTTCCAACATGGAAGTCCTACGTCCGGTCCCCAAGCAACCTCTTGGGATTTTACTAACCAAGGGTACAGTCCCCCTCAAGGACAATACAACACCCAGCACCCCAGCTAGTCTTCTTCTCTTTCCCGGGTAAGAAGGCAGCCCACTTCTCTTACAGGTAAAGAAGCCAACATCCTGGTACAAACCCCAGTGTGGTTCTGCTAGACACAAACCCCTTGCTAGGTTCTACACTGTATACAGTCCTACAGCTGGACAAAGATCTTTCTTAGAAAAGAAAGAACACGGCTGAGAGTTGGAACAGATGAAAACCAACTAAAAGAAACTCTCAGCTAAAAGACTCTCTCCCCCAGATTACAAGATGCACACAGAGAGAGTGAAGAGAGGAGAAGGAGCTTTAATGCTTGAGTGCTTCAGTTGCTTGAACACTTCTTTTTTGCTCATGCTCTTTCTCTCTTTCCTTTGAGTATATGTGGCGTTGAGGTTCCTCACTGGTTGTACACTCCATCAAAGATCTTCAAGAAAAGCTCTTATTTTGTTCTTCAACCTTGCTTCATCTTTTATATGAACAGCTTTGAACAAATCCATTGAGGAGATCCGTTGCAATTCTAGCCATTGCTCATCTTCTCTTTCTTCTGATATTTTGTGGTCTACGAGGTCTACAGGCATAGAAGAAAGTGTTTAGATAAAAGAGTGTTTCTGTTAAAAAGGTTCATACCTCTATTTTCCTGTTGCCACCTAGAAGTAGTAAGTGACCACCTTTTTGTTGGCAGGAGAAGAGATCTAGAGAGATAAACAAAAAGATCCCCTGTCAGAAAGAAGATTACGCAAATAAAAAATATTTGACTTTTTCACTAGACGCCAAAAAATATTTTGAAATATATGGAAATTGATGTTTAAGTGAAATCTATGGTGAAATCCATGTTTTACAAGCGAATCCATGTTTCACTTATAAAATCCATGTGAGAGAAAATCCATGTGAGAGCAAATCCATGTGAAAGCAAATCCATATGAGAGCGAATCTTTATGAGAGCGAATCCTTATGAGAGCGAATCGATGTGAGAGCGAATCCTTATGAGAGCAAATCCTTATGGGAGTGAATCGATATGAGAGTGAATCGATGTGAGAGCGAATCCTTATGAGAGCGAATCGATATGAGAGTGAATCGATGTGAGAGCGAATCCTTATGAGAGCGAATCGATATGAGAGTGAATCGATGTGAGAGTGAATCCTTATGAGAGCGAATTGATGTGAGAGAGAATCCTTATGAGAGTTAATCGATATGAGAGTGAATCGTTATGAGAGCGAATCGATATGAGAGTGAATCGATGTGAGAGCAAATCCTTATGAGAGCGAATCCTTATGAGAGCAAATCCTTATGGCACTTTATGAACTGAAATCGATGTATATTGAATGGACATCGATTTATCTTTTTCGTGCAAATCATACGGCAATAATGCCATAAATTTATATTTATTAGAAAAACATGATATTTAATTTATTATTAGAACAACATGGTATTAAATATATTTAATATTTAATTAATCACAAGTTTTGTTATCACCAAAATACCACAAATTTATATTTATTAGGAAAACATGATATTAAATATTTTTAATAATATTTAATTAATCATAAGTTTTGTTATCACCAAAATATAAGGGTAAAATATAGGAGTGGTTCAACAATCTCCCCCTTTTTAGTGATGACAAAATTTATGAGAATTTTCTGACAAAAATACTTAAAGCATAGAAAATACAGGAAATTCATAGATAATGCATACTATGCATACTCTCCCCCTTTTTGTCACTAACCAAAAAGGAAGGATCTTACCATGCATTCTCTCCCCTTTGTGAAAATTTCTTACCATTGAGGGGTTCAACAATGATTGACATTAATGAATAACTCCCCCCTTAATCTGTGCTCCCCCTGAATGAGAGACTCCACCTGAATGAGACTTGCAAATAGTTATTAGTAATACTGAAATTTTAAAATAAATTAATGACTACTCCCTCTTCAGATATGAGTTGGATGAAGAGTTGACAATCACCAAAGCCTTGAGCATCCTTGATCTTGATGCTCTAAGGCTATCTTGCAAATAAACTACTTGGAAGTAGGTACCTAAATCTTTTTGGGTCCTTGATGGTTATATGCATAAAAATATCCTTTCGGGATCCATACTAGGTGCCTTGTTGTGCAGGTGTTTACTGTGTGTCCTAATTTATTGTAATGAGAACAACAATGAATATAATCTATTTTGCAGTTCTTATTGTTTTTATGATGTCTGCTTAGAACACAATTTTTGGAAACGTTTTCTTTTACATGGGCCTTTTTCTGAGGTAACTTGGCTTCTTTTACAAATTTTGGTAATAGATATTTTTAAGGAATTATGACTTGTTTTTCTTTTTCAGGAGGTTTGTATTCAAGACCTTATTTATTATTTCCAGATTTTGGTCCTTTTAAACATAGGGCTAAAGATGTTTTCCCTTTAGTTAATTTTCTAACTAATTCTTTTAAATAAAGATTTTCTTCAGTTAGAGTTTTTAATTTTTCTTCTAACTCTAATTTTTCATTGTCCTTATTTTTTAAATCTTCATTCAAAAGATAAATATTATCTTTACTGTCCTTTAATTATTTTTCTAGTTGCTCCAGTTCGGATTTAAGATCAGAATTGTTGTTTTCTAAACAAATAGTGTTTTTTTTTCAAACTCTTTAATTCTTTTACAACATTTTTATGTTTTTCATATAGTTCATTAAAAACTTCTTCTAAGTCTTCAAATTCTGATCCTGAATCAGTGCAAGAGCTAAAAGATGGGTCATAATGTACCTCATCTAGTCCTACCATGAGGGCTAGACTTACATGCTCTTTCTCCGATTCTGAGCTTGATGATTCTGTGCTTGTGGCCTCTTCATTTTCCCAAGCAGCCGCCATGGCTTTTCTTTTGAATTTCTTGTGTTTCTTTTTAGACTTTTCTGGTTGACCAGTCTTCTTTAGTTTAGGACAATCTGGTCTTAGATGTCCAGGTTTTCTGCATTCATAGCAGGCTGGTTCTTTTTCTTTTCTCTCTTTCTTTTGAATCCTTCTTGATCCATTTTTCTTCTTCTTGAGATTTTTCTGAAGCTTGGACAGTACTTCATCTACATCACTGTCTTCAGAATCTGCATTTTTAGAACTAGAAGAAGAAGAAGTGGAAGGAGCAGCTGCAACTTTAAGAGCATTAGTACATTTTTTCTTTGATGAGCTTTCAGATAGTTGCTCCATATTAATTTCATGTGCCATGAGGGAACCTATTAAGTTATCAATAGAAAGTTTGGTTAAGTCATGAGCTTCTTCAATAGCAGTTACTTTAGGTGTCCATGAAAGAGTTAAAGACCTAAGTATCTTTCTAATGGTTTCCACATTAGAAAGAGTTTTACCAAGAGAATTTAAACCTCTACTATGCTTGAAAATATATTAAACATAGTAGTAATGTTTTTGTTTGGAAGCATTTTAAATTGTTCGTATTGTGAAACAAGAAAATCTATCCTAGTTTGTTTCACTTTATCTGTTCCTTCATATGTTATCTACAGTTTATCCCACATTTCTTTTGCAGATTTACATGCAGAAACTCTACTAAATTCCTTTTTGGATAAAGCACAACATAAATAGTTATTAGCCTTAAAGTTTAAAGATAATTTATTCTTATCAGCTACTGTAATGGTAGTAGTAACAGCAACAGGAGTAACAACATAATCACCTACCTCTATTACCTGCCACAGATCAAAGTCTGTGCCTCGAATGAAGCATTTCATTCGCATCGTCTAATATTGGTAGTCCTTTCCATCAAAGAATGGAGGTCTGGTGATTGATTTACCTTCAGCATATCCTTGAGTTGCCATGGATCTTCTCTAAGATCATTGCATCTTCTTGATTGATCAGAGAACCTCGCTTTGATACCACTTGTTGGCCCTTTTTGTACGACAGCAAGCTAACCTAGAGGGGGGGGTTAATAGGTTTTCTGAAATCTGAAACAGAAACTTAAACACAGAAAATTATCACTTGAAAGTTTAGTTAGTTTAGTGTGATAAAGAGTAGCAGTGCGTAAACAAATAAATAATCAGACAAATAACACAAGGGATTTATCCTGGTTCGACCCTTCCCACATGGAAGTCCTATGTCTGGTTCCCAAGCAACCTCTTGGGATTTTACTAACCAAGGGTACAGTCCCCCTCAAGGACAATACAACACCCATCACCCCAGTTGGTCTTCTTCTCTTTCCCAGGCAAGAAGGCAGCCCACTTCTCTTACAGGTAAAGAAGTCAACCTCCTATTACAAACCCCAGTGCGGTTCTGCTAGACACAAACCCCTAGCTAGGTTCTACACTATATACAGTCCTACAGCTGGACAAAGATTTTTCTTAGAAAAGAAAGAACACGGCTGAGAGTTGGAACATATGAAAACCAACTAAAAGAAACTCTCAGCTAAAAGACTCTCTCCCCCAGATTACAAGATGCACACAGAGAGAGTGAAGAGAAGAGAAGGAGCTTGAATGCTTGAATGCTTCAGTTGCTTGAACACTTCTTTTTGGCTCAGACTCTTTCTCTCTTTTCCTTTGAGTGTATGTGGCGTTGAGGTTCCTCACTGGTTGTACACTCCATCAAAGATCTTCTAGAAAAGCTCTTATTTTGTTCTTCAGCCTTGCTTCATCTTTTATATGAACACCTTTGAACAAATCCTTTGAGGAGATCCATTGCAATTCTAGCCATTGCTTATCTTCTCTTTCTTCAAATATTTTGTGGTCTACGAGGTCTGCAGGCATAGAAGAAAGTGTTTAGATAAAAGAGTGTTTCTGTCAAAAAGGTTCATACCTCTATGTTTCCTGTTGCCACCCAGAAGTAGTAAGTGACCACCTTTTTGTTGGCAGGAAAAGAGATCTAGAGAGATAAGCAAAAAGATCTCCAGTCAGAAAGAAGATTACACAAATAAAAAATATTTGACTTTTTCACTAGATGCCAAAAAACATTTTGAAATATAAGGAAATCGATGTTTAAGTGAAATCCATGCTGAAATCCATGTTTTACAAGCGAATCCATGTTTCACTTATAAAATCCATGTGAGAAGCAAATCCATGTGAGAGCAAATCCATGTGAGAGCAAATCCATATGAAAGTAAATCCATGTGAGAGCGAATCCTTATGAGAGAGAATCGATGTGAGAGCGAGTCCTTATGAGAGCGAATCTTTATGAGAGGGAATCAATATGAGAGTAAATCGATGTGAGAGCGAATCCTTATGTGAGCGAATTGATATGAGAGTGAATCGATGTGAGAGCGAATCCTTATGAGAGTGAATCCTTATGAGAGTGAATCCTTATGAGAGCGAATCGATATGAAAGTGAATCGATATGAGAGCAAATCCTTATGAGAGCGAATCGATGTGAGAGCGAATCCTTATTAGAGCGAATCGATATGAGAGTGATGCGTTATGAGAGCGAATCGATATGAGAGTGAATCGATGTGAGAGCAAATCCTTATGAGAGCGAATCCTTATGGCACTTTGTGAACTGAAATCGATGTATATTGAATGGACATCGATTTATCTTTTTCATGCAAATCTCACGGCAATAATGCCATAAATTTATATTTATTAGAAAAACATGATATTTAATTTATTATTAGAAAAACATGGTATTAAATATATTTAATATTTAATTAATCACAAGTTTTGTTATCACCAAAATATATCAAATTTATATTTATTAGGAAAACATGATATTAAATATTTTTAATAATATTTAATTAATCATAAGTTTTGTTATCACTAAAATATAAGGGTAAAATATAGGAGTGGTTCAATAGGAACTTAGCGGGAAAGTTTGTCATCTCTGCCATGAAGGCGATGAGAATGGTGAGCAAGGGTTGTGACGCTTTTCTTGCCAGCGTGGTATTAGTACCCAAGGCTGATGAGTCACGTACTCTTAAGGAGATAGATGTTGTGTAGGATTTTCCAGATGTCTTTCCCGATGATTTATCTGGATTGCTACCGGCTAGAGAGATAGAGTTCACACTAGAGTTGCTTCCAGGCACCTCTCCTTTCTCAAAGGCCCTTATCGGATGGCACCTGCGGAGTTAACGGAGCTAAGGAAGCAGTTGCAAGATTTGTTAGATAAGAGATTTATTCACCCTAGTGTTTCTCCTTGGGGCGCACCTGTATTGTTCGTAAAGAAGAAGGATGGGTCACTTAGGTTATGCATTGATTATAGAAAGCTAAACCATGTGACTGTGAAGAACAGGTATCCCTTACCTCGGATTAATGATTTATTTGACCAACTGCATAATGCATCAGTCTTTTCTAAGATTGATTTGCGGTCTGGCTATTATCAGTTGAGGATTAGGAATGAGGATGTGTCCAAGACGGCGTTTAGAACCCGTTATGGACATTATGAGTTTTTGGTCCTTCCGTTTGGTCTGACCAACGCCCCTGCAGTGTTCATGGATCTCATGAACAGGGTGTTTAAACCTTACCTAGATAGTTTTGTCGTGGTTTTTTTTTATGATGTGTTGGTCTATTCTCCAGATGAGGCCACACACCGTCAATATTTGAGGGTAGTGTTGAAAGTTCTCCGAGAGCACAAGCTGCATGCAAAGTTCAGCAAGTGCGATTTTTGGATGCGCGAGGTTCATTTTCCTTGGGCATGTTATCTCCGGTGCTGGTGTAGCAGTAGATCCAGCGAAGGTCCATATTTAGATTGGGAGATTCCCAGGACCCCTTCGGAGATTCGTAGTTTCCTTGGTTTGGCGGGTTATTATCGACGATTTATTGAGGGATTTTTATCTCTTGCCGCCCCATTGACTAAGCTAACCAGGAAGGGTGAGAAGTTTGTTTGGTCCGAGGAATGTGTTAGTAGTTTTCAATTATTGAAGACTAAGCTTACTTCCACTCTGGTATTGGTATTACCTAGTGGTGATGAAGGTTTTGCCATTTATACGGATGCATCTCGGATTGGCCTTGGCTGTGTATTGATGTAGCAAGGAAGGGTAGTAGCATATGCTTCTCGGAAATTGAAGGAGCATGAGCGTAACTATCCGACTCATGATTTGGAGCTTGCGACAGTGGTTCATGCACTGAAGATCTGGAGACACTATCTTTATAGTGTCAAATTTGAGGTGTTTACTGACCACAAGAGCTTAAAGTATCATTTCTCCCAAAAGGAATTAAACTTGAGGCAGAGAAGATGGATTGAGTTCCTGAAGGACTATGACTTTGACCTCTAGTATCATCCTGGAAAGGCGAATGTCGTAGCAGATGCCCTTAGTAGGAAGAGGTCATCACTTCAGCAGGATTGGAAGATGTTGGAGGATGCAGTGCGTGCGATGACTGAGTTAGAGCCATCATTATGTCAGACATTTGTAGCTCAGTTGTCTATTAGGTCTTTGGTGTTGGATGAGGTGATCGAGCAACAGAAAGCCGACCCCAGACTCCAAGAATTTGTGAGTAAGGTAGGCATTTCTTGTAATGATGATGGTGTGATTAGATTCCATCACCGTGTTTGTGTTCCCGACATTGTAGATGTCTGTGAGCATGTATTAGCAGAGGCTCATAGGTCAAGAATCTCTATTCATCCAGGTAACACTAAGATGTACCAGGATTTGAAGAGATCTTTTTGGTGGTCTGGCATGAAGTAGGATGTAGCGGAGTATGTGTCTAGATGTTTGGTATTTCATTAAGTGAAGGCCGAGCGACAGCGACCATCTGGTCTTATGCAGAAGATGGAGATCCCAGTATGGATGTGGGAAGCTGTCACTATGGATTTTGTTACGGGTTTGCCGCGATCTAGATGGGGTAATGACTCGATTTAGGTAGTGGTAGATAGATTCTCGAAGACTATGCATTTCTTGCCTATAAAGAAGAAGCAGTCGGTTGAGAATTTAGCTAGATTGTATATTAATAGTATTATTAGATTGCATGGTGTGCCGAAGTCGATCATTTCGGATCGAGATCCGAGATTACTTCGAGGCAGTGGAAGGGTCTTCACGATGCGTTAGGTTTGGAGCTGAAGCTCAGTTCGGCATTCCATCCCCAGACTGATGGACAGTCCGAGAGGACTATCCAGACACTCGAGGATATGTTGAGGGCGTGTGTTCTAGATTGGTAGGATGATTGGGAGCGCCATTTGCCTCTTTTGGGGTTCGCATATAACAACAGTTTCCATGCGAGCATTGGTATGGCTCCATTTGAGGCATTGTATGGTAGGCCTTGTATATCTCCTTTATGTTGGGAGGAGACCGGTGATAGGCAGCTGATCGGTCCGAAGTTAGTTCAGGAGACTTCGGATAAGGTCCAGCTGATTAGGAAGAGGCTTGTTGCAGCACAGGATAGGCAGAAGAGTTATGCTGACAACAGGAGGAAGGATTTGGAGTTCGAGGTAGGTGAGCATGTCTTCTTGAAGATTTCACCTACTCGTGGTGTAGTTAGATTTGGCAGGCATGGTAAGTTAAGTCCTAGATTCATTGGCCCATATGCGATTCTCAGATGATTGGGCAATGTGGCGTATGAGCTAGCTTTACCCCCAGCGTTAGCTTGTGTTCATCCTGTTTTCCACGTATCTATGCTCAGGAGGTATGTTAGAGATCCATCTCATGTTATTAGCCACGAGCCAGTGGAGATCCAGCCAAATGTATCTTATGTGGAGCAACCGGTAACTATTCTTGACCGGAAGGTTCAGCATCTCCGGAACAAGAGCATTGCGTTTGTGAAGGTGTTATGGTGCAACTTCTCGCGAGAGGAGGCTACTTGCGAGCTTGAGGATGCAATGAAGAAGAAGTATCCTCAGTTGTTTGACTAGTGTCGATTTAACTTCGAGGATGAAGTTTCTTTAAGGGGGAGAGGGTGTAAGGCCCTAGAATTTTACTCTTATGTTGGAGTTTGATTGTGTGAGACATGGATGTTTGTATGTGTAGACATATGTATGTGTATGTAAATAAAGTATTTGATGTATTATTATAAATATATATATGTATATTTATTGAATATATATATATATTATTGATTTACATTGCATAAATAGTATTATTTTAATGTATACATTGTATATTTCATGTACATGCATTGTGTAAATATATTTTTCTGCAGTATTTAAGTTCTGGCCAAACGACCTGTTGGCGTCAACATGAGTTGACGTTAATGGGGAGTGAGCGGCCACATCGATGGATGCCAACCCCAGACCGGCGATCATTGATGTTGACGTTAACCTCCCAGATCTGTTGCGTTTTCAGATCCGAAAATGCCTCCGAAAATGTCACCTCTTGTTTTGGTAACCGACCCCCAACGGTCAGGAATCCTTACCTACGCAAGTCTCCGACCCTTAGCCCTATAAAAATACCCATCTCCGGTCAGATCTAACCCTTTTGACTCTCTTGAGAAAAACCCTAGTTCTCATGTGCAAATCCCGAACTTTGAGCTCTAAGATCCGGCGATTGGAGACTTCATCCGGCGTTCTTCTACGACTGGGAGAGAGTCTAAGCATCAAGGAAGACTTCCCCGACTCCGGTGTGCTTGAAGGATTGACACAGAACCCGGATTTGGAGGACTTTGGAGGCTCTTTGGCTCAGGTCGAGGAGAGCTTCTCCGACTTAATCCTTCGTTTGTAGATTTTTCTGAAAGCAAGTAACCCATACCCATTGTCCATACATACGTCTTGTAGGTCTCAGGCATTTTTACGGAATTTATTTGTGTCCTGGAACCCCCTTTCTATCCAATTTTTGGAGTTCAGTCTATGTTTTGCACAGATAGGAACTTAACGGCAACCTTTGATGCCGTTAAGATCCAAGGTTAGCGGCCACCTTTGTTGCTGTCAACCAGGTAAGCGGCCACCCCTTTGCCGCTGAGTTCTTCAAGCAAGAACAATGTTCTGTTTGCCCCTTTATAATTTATTTTTCGGATTTCTGCGCATGAGTTTATACTGTAAATTTTACATGCTATGTAATACTTCGAGTGGATGATGTTGTGAAATTTTGTGGAATTTGCGTTGGATATTCTGTTTATTAAAATTCTTGAAATGTATGTTAGACAAGTTTTCCAACCTTGAAAGTTACTGATTGTGTGATCCATGTGGAATTTGGATGTTAGAGAATTTTTGTACAATGTTTATGGGTATTAGTTCATACCATGAGAGTTTGGAAATTTTTTGATATCTGTGTAAATAGTTATATTTTCTAAACTGAAAATCAGTGAGCATGCATTAGTGCTTTTAAATCTCTAATAAATTGTATGGTGTAAAATAAAATCTAGGAAATTATATGTAATATCATGACTGTTGGTCATGAATTTTAGAATAGATAAATAGGTATATGGCACTGTGTATCATGCTAAATTGATGACTTAATAAATTAGGCAAAATGCATGATTTAATTATCATGAATTGTGTATGACTCCGAAAAATGTGAAATTAGGTATGCATGATGCTTAACCTGTAAACAGGCTGTGGTTAAATTTTCATGTGAATTGGACAACAGTAGGTACTGATTTGATTATTATATGTTGTAATAGCTAGTTAAAACATGTTTAGTGTAATTAGTGATAAATTAGATAATTGTAACATGATTAGAATGAATTTGTAACCGTTTAACTTTGTAAACAGTAGTACCATGTTAGGTAACCTGAACCATATACATGTATGTGAAAATGAAATTAGTGTGTTAAACGGTGTGCAAATAGTGTGTGTTTAAAAATGGAAAATGTGTAAATGTGCCATGGGTGACACTGCTACCTTAGAGGGCTGAGGAACTGTACCGTAGTAAAATCTCTACAGGAATGTTCATACGTGTGTGATGTCTCGTGGGCATTGGGATAAAATCCTAGAGGTGGACAAGTACCACTGGTTAGGGTGGAGAGTGCTTCTCTGGTTCTGCACAGTAACTAAGGTCTATCACTATATTGCTCAGGTGATGGATATGTGTGTGAATGAGATAAGTGTGTGTCCTTCTAAGAGGTGGTTTAGACTATGTGTCATGGCATGTAATGAAAATAATACGATTTTGTATATATGTGAAATGTGCATGTGAAAAATGTGTAAATGATCATGTGAAAATGTGAACTAATGAGATAATATGTGAAATTGTGAACCAATTTATAAATGTGTTTTATCCATGTCAAAACAGCAAGCTATCCATGTTTATAAATGTGTTATGCATGCGAAAATATTCATAGAATTCATATTAGGAATATCTTTTCCAATATGTGCAATACCATGCTTAACTTATCTTTATAATGTAGCACAAATGGAACAAGTGTTGACTTAAGATAGCATGTTAAAGAATGTGTAGAAAGCATGTGATAGGTTTACTTTATTGTAAAAGATACATAAGGATGTACCATGTGTGATAAACTTGTAGAAGTATCATGTATAGGCTCTCTTTTAAAGGTTGTCCAATCCATGTTATACTAATTAGTTGTTTTGTTTAGAAGGTAAAATGTCCATGTGGTGCATGTATGCTTAATGTGAATGGAATTACTTGCTGAGTTTTTTAGACTCAATCTTTCTTTGGCGTACAGGTGCAGGTATCTCTACTTCGTCCGAAGATACAGTCAGGAGTGACTCGAAGCGAGAGTAGGATATCTTGTGGAAATATCGGCGTTGTAGTTTATTTTCATAAGTATGTAATAAAGGACGACATGTATTTAAGTTGTGGACAATGTATTTGATTTAAATTTTAGTTATGGGAACTTTAGTTCTTTCTTGTACTATATAGACTGTGGGTAAATGTGGATGATGGAATAATAAAATTAAGTTCAGTTCTTTCATTCCGCAGTTATGTGTTCATATTTGTGTACGTCTCAGCCTATTGAATGTGTTGGGTAAATGTCCCACTGTGGCGACGCTTTCTATATCGATGTGGGTTGGTATAACCGTACAGGTATAAAGAGGGTCGTTACAGAGATTGGTATCAGAGAATCTGGTTGAGATTGTACATGAATATGCATATGCCATCATCTTCATTATATACTAAGTCACTATAGATTGTCAACATAGCTATGAAGATAGTTAGGAATTAGATAGTAAAGTTTCTAAATGGGATTAAATCATTTTGTAGGATATGGCTTCGCGTGACGACCCGAGAACCCGACCCTCGGCCCATGCCGGGGACCTGATTTTCGCGATCGCCGCCCACGGATCCGGGGGACCCGGAAGGGCTATAACACGCGTCTGACAGGATATGTAATGGAAGTAAACGTCAACTGCTGAGCTAGAAGCGTACAAGCGGAAACAGGAAAGTAGAGCGAGACCGCTGCGTACCGCTCTAAGTACAGTCCCAACGCACGCACACTAGTACAAGTAAGGAAAGGGGAGAGACAAGTCCCTTAGGGGCATACCCCGAGGGTGACGTACACTGAGAGGGGGAACCACTGCTAGCTACGGGGACCTCGACTACCGCCCCGTCTCCTCTGCCCGACGCGCGCCCTGCCGCTGCTGAGAAGACTCACCTGGAAAACAGAGGGATGAGCTTCACAACAGAAGCTCAGTAGGGACTACCAATCTCCTACTGGCTCTAAACAGGCAGAGGAACATATACAACTATTAATAAGAGAAAGACGGCAGTTATATCTTTCTACCTACAAAAGGAAGTACGGAAGCGAAGCTAAAGCTAACTCGGTACGGAAAGTACTCTCGGTCGGAAACTCCGTACGACTGCTGGTCGTGACCACCACACGGCTAGTAAACACAGACGGAGGGGACTCCGCCTGGACAGAGAACACTAGCTACGGAAAGCACCACCACTAGTCAAACGGTCAGGCGCGTCCACAGACGTCTTATCCTCGACCTAGGTCCTGGCCCTCACATCTCGTCAGAGCGAGGTAGGACACAAGCAACACAACAGTAACCGTCGTAGTCTGGCTGGACTACGGTCCCACGCCAGACCTCTCCAAACAGTTCCGGGGCCGTGAGGAGCGAGGCAGTGAGAAGAAGGACTGGCTGGCCTGCGCCGAGTAGAACTCCAAACTGTCCTCGGCATCCCAGACCAACCACGAGAGCTCTGCAAGTGACTCACATGCCACTGTCCTAACCACCGTTTTCCCCTCAGCTCCAGAGTCCGCCTAGGTGGCTGCCAACTCGAGCACACTCGTAGCCCGGAGTACTCCCTCAACAGGCTCCCGAGGACGGGGGTCCCAGGTAACGGTAACAACCTCTCGCACGGGACAAGCCCTCAAGTGCCGCGCACCGGGCGAACGACTAGTGTGAGACCGTACTAGGGAACTAGCACAGTGCCACAGGTACAGTAAAGCGAAAACGGAAGCGGCGGAAGCACAACCTGCCTATGGACTGAGAAGGCGACATAGGCCCTGTCGCCTTCAAGAAGGCGACATATGCTCTGTCGCTTTACCAGTCAGAAGGCGACACAGGATGCGTCGCCTTACCAGACAGGTGGCGACACAGGGTGTGTCGCCTTCAAGCCAGTCGGGGGTTCCGGGCATTCTTCTTTCGGGAACCTCCCCGAAACGGGGAAAATACTACACACGGGGGAGGGGAGCATGCTTATCATGCTAGAAAGCCGTTAAACATACAAACCACCCTCGAATACCCCAAGAACATGGATTCTACTCTCGGAGGAAACCTCAGTCACACGAGCATGGAGTTCTCACACTCCCAACCCCAAACCACAAGAAAAACTACGTCGCGAAGGGGAAGGGGAGCATGCTTAGGACGAGAAGATCAGGCGTCCCTACCTCCACGTGAAGAACGCACCCGTTGGGGCCTTCTCGTAGGTTGAAACGTCTCCTCCTCGCACCGCACGGCACGAACGCGACCCCTGCACGGACGGAGCAACACCCTCCTCAGCACGGCTGCCTCAACGTGGGGGAGGCACCTCAAAACCGCCGGAAGCTCCGAGAGGGCGAGAGAAAGAGAGGGGGAAAGGAGAGGTGCGAGAGAGAGGGGGAAGGGCTCGGGCGCCCGGGCTTTAAGCCCGGATCCTGTGAAGGCGACATACCACCCTGTCGCCACAGGAACGAGAAGGCGACAGTGGGTGTGTCGCCTTCAAGAAGGCGACATACCCCCTGTCGCAATTCCGCTGACAACGGTCAAATCTCGGAATTCGAAAAAGTGAAGGCGACAGCCATCTTGTCGCGTTCACCCGACACCGCCAGGGCCGTACTGACACAAGGACGCCTGTCACGTCTGTCAGACTGCGTCTGGGGCGACGCGATGGGAAGGCGACATAGGCCATGTCACCTTCAAGAAGGCGACATACCCCATGTCGCAATCCCAAACAGAATCAGACACCAACGCGGTCGGAACCACGTCGCGACAGTCGCCCTGCCGCGACCCAGAGGACGGGGCCAAGGGCCCAAGGGGGCCGGGGTGTTACAACCCTCCCTCCTTAAGACATTTCGTCCTCGAAATGAAAACAACTCGGTCTCAACTCGGAAGACGACAAAAAGGGAAGATCACCACATACCGATCAATCAAACAAATAAGGAAACTGCTCCAACATCTCATCCTCGCGCTCCCAGGTGGCCTCGCCACCGACACGGTTCTGCCAAACGACCTTAACCAGCGGAATCTGCTTCCTGTGCAACTGTTGAACTCTGCGGTCGATCACTTTAACTGGGTACTCTGGCACTGACAAGTCTGGCGCTACCTCTAGCTGCGAGTAGTCCAACACGTGCGAAGGATCTGCGACGTACCTCCTGAGCTGCGAAACGTGGAAAACGCTGTGCACACCTGCTAGCTCTGCCGGAAGACTCAATCTGTAAGCTACCTCGCCGACCCTCTCAGAAATGGGGAATGGCCCAATATATCTGGGACTGAGCTTTCCCTTTCTGCCAAACCTCATCACGCCCTTGGTCGGCGAGACCCGCAAGAAAACAAGGTCACCAACGCTGAACTGCAACGGTCTTCTGCGGACGTCTGCATAACTCTTCTGCCGGCTCTGCGCTGCCCGAAGCCTCTGCCTGACCAAACTGACTGTCTATGCACACTGCTGCACTAACTCTGGCCCCAAAAGCTGCCTCTCACCAACCTCGAACCAGTGAAGCGGAGTCCTGCACGGGCGACCATACAAAGCCTCATATGGCGCCATTCCGATGCTCGAGTGATAACTGTTGTTATATGCGAACTCTACCATCGGAAGGTGAGACTCCCAAGTGCCGCTCCAATCTAAACAGCACGCTCTCAGCATGTCCTCCAGTGTCCGAATGGTCCGCTCTAACTGATCGTCTGTCTGAGGGTGGTACGCTGTGCTGAACCTCAACTCTGTACCCAGTGCTCTCTGAAGACTGCGCCAAAACCCTGACGTGAACCTCGGATCTCTGCCTGAAACGACTGAAACTGGGATCCCGTGCAACGAAACAACTCTGTCCACGTACAGCCTGGCTAACCTGTCCACTGACCACGACATCCTGATCGGAAGGAAATGCGCTGCCTTGGTCAAACGATCCACAATCACCCAAATACCATCATGCCTCTGCGGGGTACGGGGCAAACCAACCACAAAGTCCATGGTGATGTCGTCCCACTTCCACACAGGAATGGGCAACGGCTGCAACTCACCACCAGGACGCTGGTGCTCAGCCTTCACCTGTTGACAGGTAAGGCACCGAGCAACAAACTCTGCCACGCCCCTCTTCATCCCTGGCCACCAGAATGACCTCCTCAAACAATGGTACATCTTGGTGGAGCCGAGATGAACGACGTACCTCGACCTGTGAGCCTCTGACAACACTGCCTCGCGAACCTCCTCTGGAACGTACAAGCGGCCTCTGAATCTGACCTCGCTGTCTTCGCTGAGCTCAACGTCTGGCATCCGCAAAATGTCTGCTAACTCTGCATCTGCTCGCTGCGCCTGCAACACCTGCCTGAACAGTGATGGCCGAACTGACAAACTGGAAGCCACTGCATGGTCTCTGGTCCTCGACGGAACAAACACTCCCTGGGACAGCTCCTCGAACAGCCTCCACTCTCTGACCATCAGCGAACTCAAGCGCACACGCCTATTCAAAGCATCGGCTACAACGTTAGCCTTTCCTGGATGATAGGAAAGGGTTAGGTCATAGTCCTTCAATTACTCCATCCATCGGCGCTGCCTCAAGTTCAAATCCCTCTGGGTGAAGATGTACTGCAAACTCTGGTGATCGGTGAAGATCTGAAAAGCCTCGCCATATAGGTAGTGCCTCCACAACTTGAGAGCGTGCACCACTGCTGCCAGCTCCAAGTCGTGGTGGGATAGTTCTCCTCATGCTTCTTGAGCTGCCGAGAAGCATAGGCAACGACCCCACCATGCTGCATCAGCACGGCACCCAAACCTGTCCTCGACGCATCGGTGTAAACCACGAACCCACCGGTGCCCGACGGCAAGACCAACACTGGCGCCGAAGTCAACCTCGTCTTCAGCTCCAGGAAACTCTGCTCACAGTCCTCTGTCCAAACAAACTGGTGTCCTGCCTCGTCAACCGAGTCAACGGTGCTGCAATCTTGGCGAAATCCTGAATGAACCTCCGGTAGTAACCTGCCAGACCCAGAAAACTACGGACCTCTGCAACTGATGTGGGCTGCTCCCACGACAACACTGCCTTAACCTTGGCCGGATCCACTGCCACACCAGAACCCGAGATCACGTGCCCGAGAAGTGCACCTCGCTCAGCCAAAATTCGCACTTGTCGAACTTGGCGTAAAGACGGTGACTCCGCAGGGTCTCTAGCACGATCCTTAGGTGCTCCTCGTGCTCCTCTTCAGAAGACGAGTAGACCAGAATATCATCAACAAAACAACAACAAAGCGGTCTAGGTACTCACTGAACACCCTATGCATCAGATCCATGAATGCTGCAGGTGCGTTCGTCAGCCCAAACGGCATCACAACGAACTCAAAGTGACCGTACCTAGAACGGAAAGCCGTCAAACCAACATCTGACTCTCTGATCCGCAGCTGATAGTAGCCGGATCTCAAGTCGATCTTCGAGAAAACTCGGGCCGATTGCAACTGATCAAACAAATTATCAATTCTCGGCAACGGGTACCTGTTCTTCACAGTGACCTGGTTCAACTGCCGATAATCGATGCACAAACGAAGACTACCATCCTTCTTCCTCACGAACAAAACAGGCGCACCCTACGGCGAACGGCTCGGACGAATGAAGCCCAACTCAAGCAACTCTTGCAGCTGGCGCTTCAACTCACGCAGCTCCGCCGGGGCCATCCGGTAAGGTGCCTTAGACAAGGGCATCATACCAGGCAAAAGCTCGATGGAGAACTCTACCTCTCGCTCAGGCGGCAACCCAGGTAGATCCTCCGGAAACACATCAGAAAACTCAGAAACAACTGGCACATAAAAAACTGAAGGCCCGCTAGGCTCCAAGGAACAAACCGAAGCAAGGTAAGCAACGCAGCCATCACGGATCAAACGACGAGCCTTACAGAAGGAAATGAACGGCCGACGGGTAGACCGGATACCTCGAAAGCAGAGAACAGGCGCTCCAGGTATCTCGAACCGAACGGTCTTCCTCTGACAATCAACCACGGCTGAGTGAGCCTCCAACCAGTCCATGCCCAGGATGACGTCGAAGTCGCAAAGCTGCAACGCGTACAACCTGGCCGGCAACTGGTGACCCTCAACCTCGACTGTCACACCCTCCAGGTAACCGAAGAAATGCATGCAATCACCGGACGGGAGATCGACCAATACGTCACACTGCCTCTTGGGTGTGTGACAAGCAAGGGACTCGTAAAACTCCTCGGAAGCAAAACACAAGGAAGCACCGGGATCAACCAAAACACGAGCAGCTCTGCCAAGGATAGGTAGAGTACCTATCACCAGGTTCGATGCCTCTGCCTGCTCCCGGGTGAGCGCCATCACGCGACCACGACCACGTCCACGCTGCGGCGCCTGCTGGGGCTGCTGCTGGGGCGACTGCTGCTGAGGAAACTACTGCTGCTGCTGGTACGGCTGGTACTGTTGCGGCTGCGGAAACTGCTGGACCTGCTGCTGGTACTGCCCTCTCTGCTGCTGACGCGGTGCCTGCTGCTGGGGAGGGTACTGGTACTGAGGTGGCTGCTGCGCGTACTGCACTGGCTGCTGCTGCTGCTGGAGCTTGCCCCCTAGGGCAATCCCTCCTAAAGTGGCCTGGCAAGCCACAAGTGTAGCACATTGGCTCCTGACTGCTCTGCTCAGCACCCTGCTGTACTGACTGCTCTGCAAACCTGGACTGACGTCTCTGCTGACGGCTCCGTCCACCCCCGCGAGTAGACAACTTCCTGAACTGCGAGCGAATTCCAGAGCTACCAGAACTGCCCGAGCCTGAGGAAGAGGAAGTCGCACTACCGCGGCTCCTGCTGGACGCTGGTACGGCGAGGACCTGGAAGAGGCTCCTCCCTGCTGCTGCTGCTGCTGCTGCTGAGGCTGCCAAGCTCCCTATCCAAGGCGGTGGCCTTCGCCACGGCCTCTCCCAAGGTGGTACACATGTGTGCCGTCACACCCCACCTCAGGTCTGGTCTCAGCCCTGCTATAAACCTCTCTGCACAAGCCTGGTCACTGCCTGCTACATGAGGCACATGCCTCAACAACCGGACGAACCTCTGGTGGTACTGAGAAACTGTGAGGTCGCCCTGCACCAACTCGTGGAACTGGTCTCGCCTCTCACGTCGAGCGTAGTCGGGGAAGTACTCGCTGTGGAAGACCTCCAAAAACCGCTGCCAAGTGATCTGGTCCAACCGCTGCCCCTGGAAGTGAGTCTGCCTCTGAACTCTCCACCACTCATGGGCTGCTCCCTTGAGCTGGTATACTGCCAAACGAACCTGATCCTCCTCAGCGCAATCCATAGTCTCGAAGATGCGCTCCAACTCATGGGTCCAGCTCTCTACCTTATCTGGATCATACTCACCGTGGAACATCGGGGACGAAGACGCAGGAACCTCTCAAGAGAGCGGTCCTCGCCTCCGACACTGCTGCCCTCCGCTGACCGGACCGGGTACTCCCAGTACCCGACCGCTGCTGGCAGACTGGCTGTTCCACCTCTGGCTCCACCTCCTGCTGCTCTGGTACGGCCGGGGGAGGTACTGGAAACCGACCACCTATTGCTGCCTGCCCGGGCTGCCACGCTCCCTGGTACATAGCTCTGAAGAACTGCTCGGCCATGGGAAACCAGTCTGCATACTGCTGAGGCTGAGGGTGGTACTCCTGCTGCTGCTACCCACTTGCTGCCGCTGCCTCTGCTGCTGCTGCCTGTGCACCCTGAGGCTGTGCCACTGACTCCTCCACGGACACCTCCTCCTGAACCTGCCCCTGAGCGGGCATGTCAGACTCATCCTGCTGCTCAACCAGCTGCCTAGCCTGACTGCGCCTACGCGGAGCCATAACCTACACGGCAACACAACTGACAAAGGTTACAAATACCTCTCGGGCGGCTAGCAGTGTACTTGTACTATCGTTGGGACTTACTGTTGCAGTTTAGATCCACTACAAGTCCTGTCAGACCAAGCTCTGATACCAACTGTAACGACCTGAGAACCCGACCCTCGGCCCATGCCGAGGACCCGATTTTCACGATCGCCGCCCACGGATCCGGGGGACCCGGAAGAGCTATAACACGCGTCTGACAGAATATGTAACGGAAGTAAACGTCAACTACTGAGCTAGAAGCGTACAAGCGGAAACAGGAAAGTAGAGCAAGACCGCTGCGTACCACTCTAAGTACAGTCCCAACGCACGCACACTAGTACAAGTAAGGAAAGGGGAGAGACAAGTCCCTTAGGGGCATACCCCGAGGGTGACGTACACTGAGAGGGGGAACCACTGCTAGCTACGGGGACCTCGACTACCGCCCCGTCTCCTCCGCCCGACGCGCGCCCTGCCGCTGCTGAGAAGACTCACTTGGAAAACAGAGGGATGAGCTTCACAACAGAAGCTCAGTAGGGACTACCAATCTCCTACTGGCTCTAAACAAGCAGAGGAACATATACAACTATTAATAAGAGAAAGACGGCAGTTATATCTTTCTACCTACAAAAGGAAGTACGGAAGCGAAGCTAAAGCTAACTCGGTACGGAAAGTACTCTCCGTCGGAAACTCCGTACGACTGCTCGTCGTGACCACCACACGGCTAGTAAACACAGACGGAGGGGACTCCACCTGGACAGAGAACACTAGCTACGGAAAGCACCACCACTAGTCAAACGGTCAGGCGCGTCCACAGACATCTTATCCTCGACCTAGGTCCTGGCCCTCGCATCTCGTCAGAGCGAGGTAGGACACAAGCAACACAACAGTAACCGCCGTAGTCTGGCCGGACTACGGTCCCACGCCTGACCTCTCCAAACGGTTTGGGGCCGTGAGGAGCGAGGCAGTGAGAAGAAGGACTGGCTGGCCTGCGCCGGTAGAACTCCAAACGTCCTCGGCGTCCCAGACCAACCACGAGAGCTCTGCAAGCGACTCACACGCCACTGTCCTAACCACCGTTTTCCCCTCAGCTCCAGAGTCTGCCTAGGTGGCTGCCAACTCGAGCACACTCGTAGCCCGGAGTACTCCCTCAACAGGCTCTCGAGGACGGGGGTCCCAGGTAACGGTAACAACCTCTCGCACGGGACAAGCCCTCAAGTGCCGCGCACCGGGCGAACGACTAGTGTGAGACCGTACTAGGGAACTAGCACAGGTGCCACGGGTACAGTAAAGCGAAAATGGAAGCGGCGAAAGCACAACCTGCCTCTGGACTGAGAAGGCGACATAGGCCCTGTCGCCTTCTAGAAGGCGACATATGCCCTGTCGCTTTACCAGTCAGAAGGCGACACAGGATGCATCGCCTTACCAGACAGGTGGCGACACAGGGTGTGTCGCCTTCAAGCCAGTCGGGGGTTCCGGGCATTCTTCTTCCGGGAACCTCCCCGAAACGGGGAAAATACTACACACGGGGGAGGGGAGCATGCTTATCATGCTAGAAAGCCGTTAAACATACAAACCACCCTCGAATACCCCAAGAACATGGATTCTATGCTCGGAGGAAACCTCACTCACATGAGCATGGAGTTCTCACACTCCCAACCCCAAACCACAAGAAAAACTACGTCACGAAGGGGAAGGGGAGCATGCTTAGGACGAGAAGATTGGGCGTCCCTACCTCCACGTGAAGAACGCACCCGTTGGGGCCTTCTCGTAGGTTGAAACATCTCCTCCTCGCACCGCACGGCACGAACGCGACCCCTGCACCGACGGAGCAACACCCTCCTCAGCACGGCCGCCTCAACGCGGGGGAGGCACCTCAAAACCGCAGGAAGCTCCGAGAGGGCGAGAGAAAGAGAGGGGGAAAGGAGAGGCGCGAGAGAGAGGGGGAAGGGCTCGGGCGCCCGGGCTTTAAGCCTGGATCCTGTGAAGGCGACATACCACCCTGTCGCCACAGGAACGAGAAGGCGACAGTGGGTGTGTCGCCTTCAAGAAGGCGACATACCCCCTGTCGCAATTCCGCTGACAACGGTCAAATCTCGGAATTCGAAAAAGTGAAGGCGACATCCATCTTGTCGCGTTCACCTGACACCGCCAGGGCCGTACTGACACAAAGGACGCCTGTCACGTCTGTCAGACTGCGTCTGGGGCGACGCGATGGGAAGGCGACATAGGCCATGTCGCCTTCAAGAAGGCAACATACCCCATGTCGCAATCCCAAACAGAACCAGACACCAACGCAGTCGGAACCACGTCGCGACAGTCGCCCTGCCGCGACCCAGAGGACGGGGCCAAGGGCCCAAGGGGGCCAGGGTGTTACAGTGGTGTTCCTGCTCGTGAGGGTGAGCAGAGGAGAGAGGAGAGAGTTGAGTCTAGGCGTGAGGATCAGGGTGAGTAGCAGGCCCCAGCAACCCAGGGTCTTGTGCTTCCTCCACTGCCACCGGTAGATTATGGAATGTTCATTCAAGGTCTAGTTCAGGCTATGCAAATGCAGGCCCATACTCAGGCTGCACTCCAGACTCAGCTGGAGGCTCAGGTTAGATTAATAAGATAGAGTAGTCTATTTTATTTAAATTATGTGTTTGCTATGTTCCTATATTTTATATGTGTGTCCTATGTTGATTGTTGTAATAGGCTCAGATGCCAGTTCCCCAGGCTCATGACCATAGTGGACCCTCCATCATGGAAAAGTTCAAGATGATGGCTCCACCCTCTTTAAAGGGGGAGAGTGATCCGTTGCTTGCGGAGAGCTGGATGAGGGAGATTGAAACGATCTTCTGAGCGATTAGGTGTGCTGAGGATCACAAGGTCACTTTAGCCACCTGTATGCTACAGATATGTGTAAATTATTTATGTATTTATTTCTTTAAGCCTAGATTTTTGGATTGGTCCTTATGGAATGTTTTGGCAAGAGCGAGCCGATGTATGGTGGTCCTCGTTGTTTCGTACCCGGTTCGAGGGCGGTGCTGTAGAGGTGTTTTGGGACGACTTTGTGAGGCTCTTTCAGGTCAAGTTTGTCCCCAAGCACATCCAGGACAAGATGGAGCAGGAGTTCCTTTACTTGACTCAGGGCTCCATGACCATACTGGAGTATGAGTCCAGGTTTGCCGAGCTATCGAAGTATGCCTCTCATATCGATGCTGATGAGCACAGGAAAGCGAAGAAGTTCGTGATGGGTCTAAGGCCATCACTGAGGATGAGGTTGGTGGCATTTGACCATCGTACCCTTGATGAGGCTCTTAGCACGGCTTGTCGGCAAGAAGGAGAGATGGAGCAGTATCTCGAGGAGAAGAAGGCTTTGCAGAAGATGCCTACAGCTCCATTCCAGAGGCAGGAGAAGAAGAAGGTGGCGTATCAGTCACCGCAGCGTCCCATAGTATCGGGAAGTCGTCACGTACCTTCTCAGTGTTCCCCGAGTGGCCAGAAGTAGTGTCCTCATTACGGAAGGGCACATGGTGGTACGGAGTGTTGGAAGATGGCGGGAAAATGCTTGAAGTGTGGGACCAGCGAGCATAAGATAAAGGACTGTCCCAGACATCAGCAGGGAGTCCAGCGACTAGCGCCAGCCCCAGCAGCAGCAGCGCCAATGACAGGAAGACCAGGGAGACCTCGAGCCCCAGCTCGAGTGTTTGCGTTAGCCCGTGAGGACGCGGAGCAGGCGGAGCATGTTACAGAAGGTACGGTTCTTTTCATGGGTGTGCATGCTCGAGTTTTATTTGATACGGGTGCAACTCACTCGTTCATTTCTAAGTATTTTGCTAGGCAGTTAGCTTTAGAGTCAGGATTAGAGTCTGAGGAGTTAGAAGTCCCTTTGTCTGTGCACACACCTGCGGGTACAGTATCGACTAGGAAGTGTATTCCGTCTTTACCGGTGTGTATTGAGGATAGAGTCTTAGTAGGGTGTTTCTTCTTGCTAAAGATGAAGGACTACAATGCTATTCCTGGTCTTGATTGGCTAGAGGAGCACTATGCATTAATAGATTGTTGTGGGAAGAAGATTGTTTTCGGCATTCCTGGTGAGGATTAGTTTTAACATCTTTTGCCAAGGAACTTAGCGGGAAAGTTTGTTATCTCTGCCATGAAGGCGATGAGAATGGTGAGCAAGGGTTGTGACACTTTTCTTGCCAGCGTGGTATTAGCACCTAAGGCTGATGAGTCACCTACTCTGAGGAGATAGATGTCGTGCAGGATTTTCTAGATGTCATCTCGCTGATTTATCTGGATTGCCACTGGGTAGAGAGATAGAGTTCACACTTGAGTTGCTTCCAGGCACCTCTCCTATCTCAAAGGCCCCTTATCGGATGGCACCTGCGAAGTTAGCATAGCTAAGGAAGCAGTTGTAAGATTTGTTAGATAAGGGATTTATTGGCCCTAGTGTTTCTCCATGGGCACACCTGTATTGTTCGTAAAGAAAAAAGGATGGGTCACTTAGGTTATGCATTGATTATAGAAAGCTAAACCAAGTGACTGTGAAGAACAGGTATCCCTTACCTCGGATTGAAGATCTATTTGACCAACTGCAAAATGCATCAGTCTTTTCTAAGATTGATTTGTAGTCTCGCTATCATCAGTTGAGGATTAGGAGTGAGAATGTGTCCAAGACGGTGTTTAGAACCCGTTATGGACATTATGAGCTTTTGATCCTTCCGTTTGGTCTGACCAACGCCCCTGCAGCGTTCATGGATCTCATGAACAGGGTGTTTAGACCTTACCTAGATAGTTTTGTCATGGTTTTTTGGTCTATTCTCTAGATGAGGCCACACACCATTAGTATTTGAGGGTAGTGTTGGAAGTTCTCCGAGAGCACAAGTTGTATGCAAAGTTCAGCAAGTGCGATTTTTGCATGCGCGATGTTCATTTCCTTGGGCATGTTATCTCCGGTGCTGGTGTAGCAGTAGATCCAGCGAAGGTCCAGGCTGTATTAGATTGGGAGATTCTTAGGACCCTTCGGAGATTCGTAGTTTCCTTGGTTTGGCGGGTTATTATCGGCGATTTATTGAGGGATTTTCATCTCTTGCCGCCCCATTGACCAAGCTAACCAGGAAGGGTGAGAAGTTTGTTTAGTCCCAGGAATGTGAGAGTAGTTTTCAATTATTGAAGACTAAGCTTACTTCCGCTCCGGTATTGGTATTACCTAGTGGTGATGAAGGTTTTGCCATTTATACAGATGCATCTCGGAAAGGCCTTGGCTGTGTATTGATGCAACTAGGAAGGGTAGTAGTGTATGCTTCTCGGCAATTGAAGGAGCATGAGCGTAACTATACGACTCATGATTTTGAGCTTGCGGTAGTGGTTCATGCACTGAAGATCTGGAGACACTATCTTTATGGTGTCAGATTTGAGGTGTTCACTGACCCTAAGAGCTTAAAGTATCTTTTCTCCCAAAAGGAATTAAACTTGAGGCAGAGAAGATGGATTGAGTTCCTGAAGGACTATGACTTCGACCTCTAGTATCATCCTGGAAAGGCGAATGTCATAGCAGAAGCCCTTAGTTGGAAGAGGTCATCACTCCAGCAAGATTGGAAGATGTTGGAGGATGCAGCGTGTGCGATGACTGAGTTAGAGCCATCATTGGGTCAGGCATTTGTAGCTCAATTGTCCATTAGGTCTTCGGTGTTGGATGAGGTGATCGAGTAACAGAAAGCCGACCCTAGACTCCAAGAATCGGTGGGTAAGGTAGGCATTGCTCGTGATGAGGATGGTGTGATTAGATTCCATCACCGTGTTTATGTTCCCAACATTGTAGATGTCTGTGGACATGTATTAGCAGAGGCTCATAGGTCGAGATTCTCTATTCATCTGGGTAACACTAAGATGTACCAGGATTTGACGAGATCTTTTTGGTGGTCTGGCATGAAGAAGGATGTAGCTGAGTATGTGTCTAGATGTTTGCTATGCCAGCAAGTGAAGGCTGAGCAACAGCGACCATCTGTTCTTATGCAGAAGATGGAGATCCCAGTATGGAAGTGGGAAGCTGTCACTATGGATTTTGTTACTGGTTTGCCTCGATCTAGATGGGGTAATGACTCGATTTGGGTAGTGGTAGATAGATTCTCGAAGACTATGCATTTCTTGCCTATGAAGAAGAAGCAGTCGGTTGAGAGTTTAGCTAGATTGTATATTAGTAGTATTATTAGATTGCATGGTGTGCCGAAGTTGATCATTTTGGATCAAGATCTGAGATTTACTTCGAGGCTGTGGAAGGGTCTTCAGGATGCGTTAGGTTCGGAGCTGAAGCTCAGTTCGGCGTTCCATCCCCAGACTGATGGACTGTCCGAGAGGACTATCCAGACGCTCGAGGATATGTTGAGGGCGTGTGTTCTGGATTGGAAGGATGATTGGGAGCGCCATTTGCCTTTTGTGGAGTTCGCATATAACAATAGTTTTCATGCGAGCATTGGTATGGCTCCATGTGAGGCATTGTATGGTAGGCCTTGTAGATCTCCTTTATGTTGGGAGGAGACCGGTGATAGGCAGCTGATCGGTCCGGAGTTAGTTTAGGAGACTTCGGATAAGGTCCAGCTGATTAGGAAGAGGCTTGTTGCGGCACAGGATAGGCATAAGAGTTATGTCGACAACATGAGGAAGGATTTGGAGTTCGAGGTAGGTGAGCATGTCTTCTTGAAGATTTCGCCTACTCGTGGTGTAGTTAGATTTGGCAGGCATGGTATGTTAAGTCCTAGATTCATTGGCCCATATGAGATTCTCAGACGATTGGGCAACATGGCGTATGAGCTAGCTTTACCCCCAGTGTTAGCTAGTGTTCATCCTATTTTCCACGTATCTATGCTCAGGAGGTATGTTAGAGATCCATCTCATGTTATTAGCCACGAGCTAGTGGAGATTTAGCCAGATCTATCTTATGTGGAGCAACCGGTAGCTATTCTTGACCAGAAGGTTGAGCATCTCCGTAACAAGAGCATTGCGTCGATGAAGGTGTTATGGCGCAACTTCTCATGAAAGGAGGTTACTTGGGAGCTTGAGGATGCAATGAAGAAGAAGTATCCTCAGTTGTTTGAGTAGTGTCGATCAAACTTCGAGGACGAAGTTTCTTTAAGGGGGAGAGGGTGTAAAACCCTAGAATTTTACTCTCTTATGTAGGAGTTTGATTGTGTGAGACATGGATGTTTGTATGTGTAGACATATATATGTGTATATAAATAAACTATTTGATGTATTGTTGTAAATAAATATATGTATATCTATTGAATATGTATATATATATATATGTATATTATTGATTTACATTGCATAAATAGTATTATTTTAATGTATACATTGTATATTTCATGTACATGCATTGTGTAAATATAATTGTCTGCAGTATTTAAGTTCTGGCCAAACGACTTGTTGGGGTCAACATGAGTTGACATTAATGGGGAGTAAGCGGCCACATCGATGGACGCCAACCCCAGACCGGCTACCAGTGATGTTGACGTTAACCTCCCAGATCTGTTGCATTTTCAGATCCAAAAATGCCTCCGGAAATGTCGCCTCTATTTTTGGTAACTGACCCCCAACGGTTAGGAAACCTTACCTAAGCGCGTCTCCGACCCTTAGCCCTCTAAAAATGCCCATCTCTGGCCAGATCTAACCCTTTTGACTCTCTTGAGAAAAACCCTAGTTCTCATGTGCAAACCCCGAACTTTGAGCTCTGAGATCCGACGATTGGAGACTTCATTCGGCATTCTTCGACGACTGGGAGGGAGTCTAAGCATCGAGGAAGACGTCCCCGACTCTGGTGTGCTTGATGGATCGACACAGAACCCGGATTTAGAGACTTTGGAGGCTCTTTGGCTCAGGCCGAGGAGAGCTTCTCCGACTTAATCCTTTGTTTGTAGATTTTTCTGAAGGCAAGTAACCCATACCCATTGTCCATACATACGTCTTGTAGGTCTCATGCATTTTTACGGAATTTATTCGTTTCCTAGAACCCCCTTTCTATCGAATTTTTGGGGTTCAGTCTGTGTTTTGCACAGACAGGAACTTAACAACAACATTTGATGCCGTTAAGATCCAAGGTTAGCGGCCACCTCTGTTGCCGTCAACCAGGTAAGCAGCCACCCCCTTGCCGCTAAGTTCTTCAAGCAAGAACAGTGAGTTGTTTGCCCCTTTATAATTTATTTTTTGGATTTTTGTGCATGAGGATGTACTGTAAATTTTATATGCTATGTAATACTTCGAGTGAATGATGTTGTGAAATTTTGTGGAATTTTCGTTGGATATTCTATTTATTAAAGTTCCTGAAATGTATGTCAGACAAGTTTTCCAACCTTGAAATTTACTGATTGTGTGATCCATGTGGAATTTGGATGTTAGAGAATTTTTGTACAATGTTTATGGGTATCAGTTCATGCCATGAGAGTTTGGAAATTTTCTGATATCTATGTAAATGGTTATATTTTCTAAAGTAAAAATCAGTGAGCATGCATTAGTGGTTTTAAATCTCTAATAAATTGTGTGTTGTAAAATAAATTCTCAAAAATTACATGTAATATCATGACTATTGGTCAAGAATTTTAGAATAGATAGATAGGTATATGGCATTGTGTATCATGTTAAATTGATGACTTTAAAAATTAGGCAGAATGCATGATTTAATTATCATAAATTGTGTATGACTCATAAAAATGTGTAATTAGGTATGCATGATGCGTAACCTGTAAACAGTATGTGGTTAAATTTTCATGTGAATTGGACAACAGTAGGTACTGATTTGATTATTATATGTTGAAATAGCTAGTTAAAACATGTTTAGTGTAATTAGTGATAATTGTAACATGATTAGAATGAATTTGTAACTGTTTAACCTTATAAACAGTAGTACCATGTTAGGTAACCTGAATCATATACATGTATGTGAAAATGAAATTAGTGTGTTAAACGGTGTGCAAATAGTGTGTGTTTAAAAATGGAAAATGTGTAAATGTGCCATGGGTGACACTGCTACCTTAGAGGGCTGAGGAACTGTACCGTAGTAAAGTCCCTACGGGAATGTTCATATGTGTGTGATGTCCCATGGGCATTGGGATAAAATCTTGGCAGTGGACAAGTACCACTGGTTAGGGTGGAGAGTGCTTCTCCCGATTCTACATAGTAACCAAGGTCTATCACTATATTGCTCAGGTGATGGATATGAGTGTGAATGAGATAAGTGTGTGTCCTTCTAAGAGGTGGTTTGGACTATGTGTCACGGCATGTAATGAAAATAATACGATTTTGTATATATGTGAAATGTGCATGTGAAAAGTGTGTAAATGATCATGTGAAAATGTGAACTAATGAGATAATATGTGAAATTGTGAACCAATTTATAAATGTGTTTTATCCATGTAAAAACAGCAAGCTATCCATGTTTTATAAATGTGTTATGCATGCGAAAATATTCATAGAATTCATATTAGGAATATCTTTTCCAATATGTGCAATACCATGCTTAACTTATCTTTATAATGTAGCATGAATGGAACAAGTGTTGACTTAAGATAGCATGTTAAAGAATGTGTAGAAAGCATGTGATAAGTTTACTTTATTGTAAAAGAGACATAAGGATGTACCATGTATGATAAACTTGTAGAAGTATCATGTATAGGCTCTCTTTTAAAGGTTGTCTAATCCATGTTATACGCATTAGTTGTTTTGTTTAGAAGGTAAAATGTCCATGTGGTGCATGTATGCTTAATGTGCTCACTCTTGCTTCGGCGTACAGGTGCAGGTATCTCTACTTCTTCTGAGGAGACAATCAGGAGTGACTCGGAGCGAGAGTAGGAGATCTTATGGAAATATCGGCGTTGTAGTTTATTTTCATAAGTATGTAATAAAGGACGACATGTATTTAAGTTGTGGACAATGTATTTGATTTAAATTTCAGTTATGGGAACTTTAGTTCTTTCTTGTACTATATAGACTGTGGGTAAATGTGGATGAAGGAATAATAAAATTAAGTTCAGTTCTTTTATTCCGCAGTTATGTGTTCATACTTGTGTACGTCTCAGCCTATTGAATGTGTTGGGTAAATGTCCCACTGTGGCGATGCTTTCTATATCGATGTGGGTTGGTATAACCGTACTAGTATAAAGAGGGTCGTTACACTTGCCCACCAAGGGCATTCTCAGGTTTGGGAAAAGGGGCAAGCTCAGCTCGAGGTTTGTTGGTCCCTTTGCCATCGTGGAGCGGGTTGGTGAGGTCGCTTACAGGTTGGCTCTTCCATCTGAGTTGGCAGTTGTTCACGACATCTTCCACATCTTGCAGCTGAGGATGTACATGCCAGATCCATCGCACGTGTTGGACTACTCACATTTAGAGGTAGCTCCAGATCTATCAGTGCTAGAGTACCCGGTCAGTGTTGTGAACCGCAGAGTGCAGCAGCTGCACAGGAGGCAGATCTCGCTCGTCAAGATTGTTTGGAGGAATTGTGTCAGTGGAGAGGCCACGTGGCAGCGTGAGGACAAGATGTGGGAGCATTTTCCTTACTTGTTTGAGTGACTGGTAAGTTTTCCTACCTTGTTCTCCAGGTTTCACCCTTAATTTTGAGGACGAAATTGTTTTCTTGTTGGTTAGATTGTAACATCCTCCTTCCCTTGGTCAGCCACCTTTTGATGAAGGTCGCGACGTATCGGGCCATCACCTTCTGAAGGCACTAAGGTTGCTGTCGCGTTGTTGTTATGAATGCGACATGCATGTTGTGACGATCAGTCCTCTGACCGCAGCATGCATTTTTGTCCTTTTGCTTTCGGGATAGACAGGACAAGTGCCAACCACTAACAAGATGAAGGCGACATGTCAGGTGTCGTGTTTAAGGTGTCAGATCTGCGAGGATGACACGTGGTTGTTTTGTTAGTTAGGTCTGACCAGGACTTTAGGATCGCGATAGGTTGGCCATCGTATTTAGTAAGTGAACGTGACACTCAACTTTGAGGCTTTTAAGTGTGCAGGCCTCAGAACAGTCAGCTTCTTCCCCTCTTTCGGTTGTGCTTCTTCTCCTCTGACCCCCCTCTATGTGTTCTCTGTCGTGGGGAGAGTGTGAGGGTATGTGTGAGGAGAGGTGAGGTTTTCTTCTTCCTGGCATGGTGCTCTTCTCCGGTGTGGCTTCCTCATCATGGTGGTGACTCTCCTTTGGCGTGTAGGACGTTCGTGGCTCGTGGACGGTGTCTCCATGGAGCTTGGAGCGAGGAGGAGGTGGCCATGCACACGAGAAGACCCCAACGAGTTGGCTCTTCATTTTGAGGTAGGGACCCTTGTCTTCCCCCTAGTTCTTCAATGCTAGGACCTCCAATCCTCTTCTCCAAGCCTTAGTACTCATGCTAGGTCGTGCATGTGTGTTTGATGGTTCTTATGTTGCATGATTTGGGGTTTGGGTGTTGAGAGTTCCATGGTTGCTTGTGAGGTTTTTGAGTGTAGATGTATTTCTTCAACATGCATGGGTGTGTATGAGGGTGGTTTGATCTCTATTTACATGTTTACATTGTGCTACATGCTCCTCTCCCTTAGTGTTTTTCAGATTTGGGGTCTATGGCTTGAGGAAGGTGCTCTCAGGTGTGTATATCTATGGTCGCGACACGTTGGTTGTCATGACCCAGATCGTGACAACCCTACACGTCGCCTTCTAGTAGGGAAAGCGACGCCTACCTTGTCACGTTCTGGCCGCGACAGGGTGAGTGTCGCCTTTCTGCCTATTTTCCTGTGGATTGTGCGAGGTCTCAGGTACCTGGGCCTCCGTCTGTGGTCGTGACCCAGTTCGCGACAAGTTCCCTGTCGCCTTCTGACTAGGTCACGACAGGCAAGGTGTCGCCTTTAGGTAGCGACAGTCCTTCCGTCGCCTTCTCAGATAGAGAACGGCTTGGCCACCTGTTCGGAGTGTTCCTTCTGCTGTGACTTTGTTTCTTGGCACCTGTGCTGTTTCCTAGCACAATCCTTCTCTAGTCTTTCGCCAAGTGCTAGGCACTTGTGGGCTAGTCCATTGAGAGGTTGTTACCGTTATGTACCTGGACCCCCGGTCCCCACGCGCCTATTTGAGTGTGTTCTCTAGGCGGCGGGTGAGCTCGAGTCATGGAATCTAGTAGCAAATGGGAAAACAGTGGGGACAACGACGTAGAGTCATTTACAGAGCTCTCTTAGCTGAGTCTAGGATGTTGAGGTGGTTTGGTGTTCTTCCGGCACAGATCAGCTAGTCCTTCTCACTGCCTCACACTACGTGGTTCCGATACCATTTAGAGGGGCCAGGCGTGGGACCATAGTCTGGCTACACTACGGCAGTTGTGGTTACTTTAGTTCCACGTCTAACTCTGACAAGAGGTGCTAGACATGGACTGGCGGTCGTGGGTAAGGCGCGTGGCGCACCTGACTGGTTGACTAGTGTAGTTGTTCTGTGGCTAGTGTCTCTATCCAGACAGTTGGTTACTATCTGTTGTTGTAACCTTGGGTTCTCCCTAGTGCCATGGTTTACACAGGTTTCCAGTCCCGACGTTTAGCTTAGACCGATGACCATGTAATTACTTTTACGCTTCCGCACTTACTCTGTTAGTAGGATAGATTTACTCGCTTTATTTAAATTATGCACATCTATATCTATCCTGCTGTTAGAAGCAGTAGGAGATTGGTAGTCCCTACTGGGCTTCTTCGTGAAGCTCATTCCCTCCATTACAGGTGAGACTTTACAGCAGTACCCTCTGCAGCGGGCTGAGGAGACGGGGCTATAGTAGACTACGTTTTTCGTGAGCAGTGTTCCCTAGTACTTGTTATGTCACCCTCAGGGTATGCCCCTAAGGGATCTGTCATTCCCTTTTTTTCTACACATGTACTTTACTACTTTGGGACTGTACTAGACTCGTACTTTGTGTTGGACATTTTCCCCTCACTTGTTGGTACATTTTAGTGTTTTTGTTGTTACTTACTCCCGTTACATATCTTGTTAGACTGGTCCGTTAGCCCTTTCGGGTCATCGGACCCGTGGGCAGTGGTGCCGATGGTTGATCCTTGGCAGGAGTCAGGGGTCCGGGCGTCGAGGCCGTTACACAGTCTGTAACGCCCCTCTTGGACCCGGTACAGTTGTACCAACTCACATCAGATCCAATAGAGGTATTACAGTGAAAAATATCCAACAATAATCGGTTTAGATTGAGATATTCATAAATGACAATTTAAATTTCAACGAGTTGCAATGGAATATGAAATTTATTTTTTTCAATCAACGTTGTATCCAAATACCAAGTCTAAAGCATAAAAGAAGAACTACAATAGTCCAAAGTTATAACAATTCATAAGTCCAAATAACATAATGCTCAAAGTACAACTTATTCTCACATACATAGTCTCTCTCAAACACACACTCAAAGAAAAGAACTAGGCCTCCACGTCCTCACGCTCCGAGTCAGAGTGTACTAACTCCTCGGTATCCTCAGTCTCTACTGAAATGTTAATCAAGTGTGAGTCTACTAGACCCAACAAGCAACAAGGAAAGACAATTCAATATTTATCATATACTAAATTTAAAAATATTATAGCATATTCCCTTTCTTTTCCTTGATACCATATAGCTCTCCCTATCAACATGCACTAGTTCGTTTAGCATTCACTTTACATAGGATGATAACTTATCATGTAAATAAGACAATTTCATATAACATGTGGATTTCATCACATAATAAAACAAAGCATTAAACATTTGCATGTGGCATGGCATATAGTCAAAATCTTATAACAAGTATTTAACATAATGTAGCATGTAGGCCATATCATGTTTCATGTAGTCAATTAGCATGTAGCAAGTAGTTCATTTATCATGTATCATGTAGTTCATTTATCATGTAGCATGTAGTTCATTTGTCAGGTGGAAATAGTTGCCAAGACATAGCCCCACTATTAATAGAGATCATGTAGAGAAACATTTACTTATCACCTAGGCAAAACAGTGATAAAGTCTTAGTTATTGCGCAATACTGGGAAAAGTCCTTCCCACCTTAACCAGTAGAACATGTCTACCTCCAAGATTTCAATCCGTTGCCCATTCATGGATTCATGTAGGTGAGCCATTACCATAGGGGCATTCCATGGTGTAGTTCCATGTAGGTATCTCTATAATAACAATGTCTTATTGGCCATATCATTTCAGAATTATAATATACATGTTTTCATACAATTATGAAATTACATCATGCAATTTATAAATTCATGCATAATTAGAAAAACTATAATGCAAGATTACATAATATATTTTCTCATTTCTAAAGTCATTATTCTACTGTACAATAGTAACCTAATCATGACACTACTTTTACTGATTTCATCATGGTTTATATTCATACTCTTTTCTCCATTAATTGATTTCTATGCATATTTTTACCATTCAAAAAATCATAACAGTGCATACAGTGCTCTAAAATTTCCGAACATTTGGCATAAATTCCATTTCTAATCATGCTTCAACATATAAATTTTCATAATTTTCTTATTTCTGTATCATTTCTTATGATTAATTTTCATAAACTTAAACTACTTAGCATGGTACAACAGTAAAAGAATCATACAATTACTGTGTAAAACCTGAGCACAATGGGTTTGTAATTCAATCCAATCAGCAGTACAATTCTCAATAAAACATCACAACATGGATCAAGCTTGCAACTATTTCATTCTCTATTTACTTGATTAAGAAAATTCTTTAAAACATCCATGCATGATCCATATATCACTGCCATGATTTTCCTGTTTCATAACAATAAAAATCTTACATAATAGAGCCTAACCGAAAGTTCTACACATGCATAGTTCACAGAATATACACAGAATGAGAATCTGGTAGAAAACAACACTGATGAACTTAACGATAAGGTATGCTACCGTTTACACAAGTTAATGTCAACATACTAAACGACAGCATACCATGTCGTTAATATCAGTTGACGGCGGCACATAGCGCCATTAATATATATAGGCATCCAAAGACTTGACGTTTACATGAATTAAACGACAGTCGATGTTGACGTTTAGTTCATCTGACCAAAAACTCAAAAAACCCCACATGAAATGACAGAACTTTAACCCCTTCCTACGTTTTATTTCATGGGTTTAAAAATCCGTAAAAATGATAAATCTCTAGATATAGTATCCTAAACCATTTACCCATGCTACTTGCCTCTAACCCTCCTTCTGGAGTCACGGGTAAAGTTTTGAAGATGCTCGCCTTGGACACAAGGCAGCCCTTTTCCACTGTCTTCAGACTCTCGATCCGACCTCCAAGACTGCAACCACTACTAGAGAACCTTTTGTTCATGGTCCTTGTTGTTCTCCCTTGGTTCAGTTGGCTTCAGATTGCACGAACACCGCACTGCAACCCTTCCTTCGGCCCTCTTTTCTCACCTTCGAGACAGCACAAAAACCCTTTCCCAAAGGCTAAATCGGGGTCTTATAAGGACTCCTACAGACCATCTAAGCTTCAATCCTGACCTTTGAACTAAAAATGCCCCGATCTTCCCATTAAATGCTTTGGAAACAATCGACATTTTCTCCCCGGAACGGTAACAAAAAAACTAGCAAGTCAGGTTAACGCCAACATATGTTGTCGTCGACCATGAAGTTGATGTCCATCGATCATGTCGTCAAACTATTTGCCTGAAAAACCAAATATTCCAAAAAATTATAAACGGCACAATCCCCTATCATTAACAGACAGTAGACGGCAATCGATCATGCCGTTAACTGTAGTCAACGTTAGTAAATCTTGACGTCAAGTTCATAAAAGTTACAGTATACTGTTACATGCAGAAAACACATACACGATTGCATCATTCAATCCAGCAAAAAAAATCTAGGGCACTACACAGTCCATCGGAAGATTGAAGTTATTGAAGCGTCAGCACAAGTTACATATAATTGCTATTATCGAACCTAAACAGGTCCCTTCTTCTATAGAAAGGTATAGGAAAAAACTACATATATCCTCTAGTATTGCAAATGCTATTGAAAATGCTCTCATTTGGTTTTTTTGGGAGAAAGATGTACAAATTTTGATGACTGCTATAGCAGACCAGTACACTACTATTTTATTCTCCTTTACTTCCTATAAAACTTTCTACTTAACTGTGGTGAATGCCAACTACTTTGTGAATGAAAGAAGGCCTCTCTAGGACTACATTATGGACTTATCTGCATCGTGTTCCAAACCATGGCTCATCGGAGGTGACTTCAATTGCTACTTGGATCTCAATGAAAAGAAAAGTGGGAGGAGGATTTATTCTAGATCTATGATAGACTTCCAAGCTTGTGTCTCTGCCTCTGGGCTGCAAGATGTTGGGTACCTGGGGAGTAAATACACTTGGTTCAATGGTCAGCAACACAATGGCATTTGGATCAGAATTGACAGGCTTTTCTTCAATGTCGAATGGGCAATTTTCTGCCCGGTCGTTCATGTTCAACACTTGCCCAGATCTTGCAGTGACCACTGCCCACTGCTTATTTCCATTTCGAATGAAAAGGCGAAGGGCCCATCTAGGTTCACCTTTCAACATATGTGGGGCTCCCATAAAAATTTCATTTTTGATTCTGTTGTTGCATGGAAAATGGTGCCAGTTTCCTCCAATCCAATGCTCAACATGGCACTAAAACTGAAACACATGAAGGCCTTTTACAGAAGATGGAACAAGGAGACTTTTGGCAATGTGTCTCTTAACATCCAAGCTGCTGAAACTTCTTTCAGTAATGTGCAGGAAGCTTATGATGGGGATCCTTCAACGGCTAACTATAGTACTTTCCTCCAGGCCAAAGACAATCTTGAATACAACCTTGCTCAGGAAGAAAAATTTTAGAGACAGAAATCAAGAATTAAATGGCTTAAAGATGGTGACAAGAACACTAAGTTCTTCCATGCTTATCCTTTATCTCAAAGGAGACGCAACATAGTCTCTAAATTATACATAGATGATGGCTCTCCTATGGATGGGGATGATGAAATTGCTAGTATGTTTGTGGAACACTTTTCTAAAGCCTTCACCTCAACAAAGCATCAAATTAATTCTGATATTCTGTAGCACATCCACACCCTCTTGTATGACAGAGACAACAACATGTTTTGTGCCATGCCTATTGCTTCTGAAATCAAAGATGTGCTCTTTAGTATGAACCCGGACAGTGCCCCAGGACCTGATGGTTTTTCTGGACACTTCTTTCAGGCCTATTGGGATTTCATCCAGACTGATGTCACTAATACAGTACAGGTATACTTTATACTTCTGTGGGCACTCCATGCCCACAGATTTCACTTCATCCCTCATAACTCTCATTCGTAAGTTTGACAAGCCCAGGAAGTGCTCAGATTTCAGACCTATAAGTTTGTCCAATTTTTTCTATAAAATTAATTCGAGGGTAATCACTGACAGAATTGGTAGCCTGCCTCCCACGCTGAACTCTGTGGAGCAAGGAGCTTTTATCAAAGGGAGGAACATTGCCGAAAATATTCTCCTGACTAAGGAAATGATTCGACATCTTCAAAGGCAATGCAGGGGGAGTAATGTTATTTTTAAATTGGATATGGTCAAGGCCTATGATAAAATGGAGTGAAATTTCCTTTAAGCTGCCCTCAGATGGTTTGGATTTTCTATCCAAGCTATCTCTATTATTGAACCCCTCCTTTCAAACTGCTAGTTTTCAGTCCTTCTAAATGGCAAGACTCATGGTTTTTTCAAATCAACTAGAGGTCTCAGGCAAGGGGACCCGGCGGCCCCGGCACTCTTCATCGTTGCTGAAGAAGCTCTCAGCCGTGGTCTTACTTACATGTTTCATCACAACAGTGGGGGATGGTATCAAACAAATGCTAGATCCCCGGCAGTGTCACATATGCTTTTTTTCCGATGATACCCTCATCTTCTCTAATGCCTCTGTAAGGCACCTGAAAAGACTTACTAATTTCCTCAAGAGTTATGAGGATGCATCTGGCCAGCTAATTAACAAACAGAAGAGCTCCTTCATTATATCCAAAGATGCTTCTGTGGGTCCCCTTCAGAAAATCCAAAACACCACTGGTTTTGTCAGAGCTACATTGCCAACCAAATAGTTTGGAGTACCCATTTATTCAGACAGGCTGAAACCCACTTATTTTTCCAATGTCATATGCAAGTGTTGGATCCCTTTGAATTTTGATGATTACAAAACACTTGTTATGTTTGTTAACAAGTTTGCAAGTTGAATGCAGAAAATAGGGTACCTTACAAGGCAAGAAGACTTTCAAAAAGGGGATGTTTTGTGTAGGAGTCGACCCTGGTGTTTGCAGGAGTCGACCCCTAAAAAGCTCAGTTTTTCAGGGTCGACCCCAGCTCTTCAAGGGAGTCGACCCCAGTTAAAAAAATCTGTCATGCAAGTGATGCAGAGTCGACCTGGTTTTGCAGGAGTCGACCCCAGAAATACTCAGTTTTTCAGAGTCGACCCCAGCTCTTCAAGGGAGTCGACCTCAGTTCAACAGAAGCAGTTTTCTCCAAAGGGAGTCGACCCCCAGTTTGTTCTGGAGTCGACCCTGACTCTTATGGAGTCGACCCCAGCTAAAGTGGGAGTCGACCCCGGGTTGCAGAACTTCTGAAAAGTGCTTTTTGAACACCTTTTTGACCAAGACCACTTTCCACCTTCTCTCAAACGGCTACCTTTGTGGAAGGGGTATAAAAAGGACACCTGGGGGAAACCCTAGGCAAGGGAATTTCGTGGAGAAGTGTGCCTCCTTCAAGAGTTTCATCTCAAGCTTCTTCTCCAAGCTTTTTCAGCCTTCTAAAGCTTCCATCTGCAGCATCCTTGTAGAAGGCATCTTTTTGAGGAGATCTTTTGCTTCATCTGAGCTTCATCAACATCTGAAGATCATCCTCCCGAGCTTGGCATTGAGTTTGCTTGTTTATCATTATCTCTTTCAGTTCCTTATTGTGTTGGGTGAGCTAGGCACCGCATCAACTAGTTGTGTATTGGTGAGCTAGGCACCGGGCTAACTAGCGATTTGTTGGTGAGCTGGGCACCGTTTCAACCAGCGGTTGTGTTCATCTCTTAGTAAGGGAAATCTCACCGTGTTGGTGAGGACTGGACGTAGGTAGACCAACGGGGGTCTTACCGAACCAGGATAAATCTGCGTGTCTTCGTGTGCTTGCTTTCTTCTTCTCTCTCAGTTCTCTTTGTTTTGCATTCGTTATCATTTCTGCATTAGTTTCCGTTGTCCATTCAAGACAAAGTTTTCAAGCCCTATTCACCCCCCCTCTAGGGCTAGTCATAGTCTAGATCCTTTCACCAAGATAACCACCAAATTGCAATAATGGAAAACTGAATTCCTTTCGTCTGGGAGAAGGCTCATTCTCATCCAACATGTTTAATGACTATTCTGTCTACTCCGGTCACTGTTATGCAAGCATTCCACAGAATCTTAGCTATTTTTTTTGGGGTTCTTATGAAGGCTCCCCCAAGAGACATTGGAAGAGTTGGAAGTCTATCTGTAAGCCCAAGGACTATGGGGTGCTGGGCATTCTAACCTGCACCAAATGCAATTGGCATTCAGAACTAAAATGCTTTGGAGGGAACTCTCTACCAACTCCTTGTGAGCTTGGTTCTTCAGAGGAAAGCACCTATTCAACTGTCACTATTCAGAGGCACACTTCCCCTTTATGACAGCAGTGGACAGAAGGCTCTGGCAGCAAGTAGCCTATCTCTTCCAAAAAAATCACAGAATCATAATTTTGGACCACAACTCAATGCATATTTCTGGTTTGATACTTGGATAGGAAAAGCTCTGTTAAAGACTTATATCCCTGCAGCTGTGTGGGAAACTTTGCTCCATCCAGTAGGCTTTTAGTGACCCACAGGGCACTCATCTCCAGATGGCTATTAGCCACTGCCCCAGGAACCTTTTGACACAATTCTTAACTACAAATGATAGCAAGAACACATGGATTTGGTGCCCCACCTCCAATGGCGATTTCTCCACAAGATCATTCCGCAGAATCCTACAACCCAATGCTTCCTATACTTGGACAGTCCTATGGTCTCCTTGCTTTCCCCTCAAATGGTCTATCCTTACATGGAGGTTGATGTTTAATTCTCTCCCAGTGGATGAAACAATTAAGGCAAGGGTGTCCCCTACTGCTCTAGATGTTCTTGTTGTTTAGATCCTCAAGTGGAAAGTGCCCTTCACCTCTTCTTTCGTGGTGACACCACCACTTAAGTGTGGGCAGATCTTTTTTCAATCTTATAGTTCAGTAACATGACTATTATTTCTGTGGCTGATGACATCATGTTCTTCTTGAACGCTTGCAACTATCTACCACTGGTGAGCTTCTCACTTCCCATGGACTCCCAAAATGACATATAACTGTTGTGATGGATCATTAAAATATTCTTGATGTCCTCTTTTTAGATAGAGAAGCAGTAGTAAACATTAAAAGGACATTGAGATTCAAAATTTTGCTTGTCAAAGGCATCGAGAACCATCCAACTATTCCATCACCACAACAAATAAGAATTCGGAACAAATAGAAATTCAAAACAAACGAACTATTAGGAATAGAAAGAATCCGACTCTTAGTCCTAATTCCTAAATGTTCAATTAGTAGGGCATAGTGAGCAATAAGTAAAACGTTAGGAATAAAAAGTTTTGTTCTAACTAGATGATGCATAAGGGTCTTAAGAAAATGAGTATCTCAGTAGAATCCCAATTTCAAATGAAGGTATTAAGGCAAAAATTCCCCAAGGATGCTAACAAGGCACCCAAATCTCACCAAGGAAATCCCCCCCAAAGTAACTATGTTTATTTGAAGAGCTTTAACTAACTCTCTTCCAACTTATATGAGATCGGCCAGAATAAGTACGAACATTAGCATAATATTTCCTTTGTGTATGGAACAGGAAGAGACAATGGAACACCTATTTTTCTTGTGCAATTAAGCAAGAAGAAATTGAATTGCAAGCAATTTGAGCTGTAAAGTGGATCTACATAGAAACCATTTACCTAAGTCCCTTGCATCTGATAGCAATACTTTCACCCTCCCTGCCCATTTATGTATTAGCCAAACTGAACTTTTTCTTGAATCAATATTCAATCCGTAACCATTTATCATCCCAGAAATAAGTATTATCCTCATTCCCAAACTTCATCCCCAAGAGTACTTGTTTGTCCAAGCTACTAAACGTGAAGCAGTAATAGTTAATAATCCCTGAGGTCATTGGTAATATCTTCGTAGATAGATGAAGACAAGATCTGAAAAACATAATGTTAAGCTATGACATCCTAAAGCCAGGCATAGCAGCAGGCAGACAAAACATGATTTCCCAAACGAAGACCAAATTATATAGAGACAACCATTTATGTTTTATTTTTCCACAAACTAAATACTCATAATTAGTACACAAGAATGTGTACTGCCAGTTCCTTCATCCATTCAAAATAAAAAAGAACTAGTATCTAACCCAACAAAACCCACCGTACAATTATTAAACGATTCAAATATGTCACACACACCCCAATGGAATTATCATAAAAAAAAAATCAACTTGGTGTTATGCCATAAATGACACTGAAAGTAGCTCCTTTCACATATGCACTTAAAACAGTAGAAGGCAGTCAGTAAGATAAAAAAAAATTGAAGCATGAAATTCTAGGCAGCACATGTTAACATAGGAATAGAGATCTTTCAAATAAATGCATAAGGCTATGAGATATAGACAGATAATGAGATCATTCCATCAAAAAATGCTGTCATTATTTGAAGTCATGTGACGAATGGAACAAAAAATGTACAGAGTTATGTGATACAAACTTTTTTTGTACATATAATGCTACAAATAGCACTTATGAGGTTATCTACCTTCGGCACCTTATGTCTGATATGGACATTTTATCTTCCATTTTATGCACAAACTTGGGAGACTTAGTTTCCTACAAACCACCCATTCTCCCATAAAAGGCTGACGCATATTTGGATTGATTTGTTGTCCTCTGTTTTTTTTTTAAACCAAGTCTCATTCTACATTAAGATTCGGCACCTTATGTCTGATATATGTTTATCTGGAGTCTTGGATTTCAGTACAACCAATATCAGTGTGCCCATCGATGTGTTCTTTCATGCCTTTCTTTGCCTGTAACCTTGTTAATCCATTTTCCTATAGAATTTGACATCGATTCTTAAGTGTTGACAGTATTTGTGACTTGGTGTTGGAATCCTGTCCATCAGCTTTGGATGATCTTCTCTCATTCGATTTATGCAAGAGTTTTTTCTGTTGGTAAATATTCATAGCTGTTCTTCTTTGCGGGTTCATTCTCCATACCTAGCATACATGATGTTGTACTTTGTTTTAACCTTTCAGTGGGAGAGTAAGATTACCTCATTAAATATGAACCGAAGCAAATTAAGGATTAAACATGGATTCAACTTATCCAATTTGCAACTGCCAAGTTTGACAGAAGCATGCTTTGTAGCTCATGAGGTCTGAATGTGAGTAGGATCACTAGGTTAAATTGTTCTAGCATTTTGTTTTCCTCATTTATGTTGTGATTAAAATTCACCATTTGACATAGCTTGCATTTTTTGCATTTCTTGCCTTCCTAGACCTTAAGAATGACCACTTTTATGATGCCTATGGATGATGTATTATCTTTTCAAAATTTTTATGTTGTTATTTCTTTGATAATAACTTGTTTTTTGGGTTGAAACGTACTTCTATCAAATGATCATGAGATAAACTAAGTTTTCCTAACTTCTTGGATGTATTATTTAATTAATCCAAACATATAGTTATATGTTCTGTTTCATGACTTCTGAAATGTTAACTATTGGAATTAACATATATTAACAATGAATTGGAGAAGAAAGTAGGAGGTTATGAACACATTATAGTTCGTTGTCCTATCTGAATTGTTGATGAAAATATACTGGAAACTGTGCAGAAGTTTCTAAGTGGGACTAAACCCAGGGACAATATCTTGTTGTGATGTATATTTGACAGTCTTACAATTAATTTCTGTTTCATTCAAGGAGTTCTGATTTGGCATATTTCACTTTTGTTAGGTTACTTTACCCATTAAATTAGCCTTCTAATTTGATATCAAAGACTTTATTTGTTAGTATTTAGATTTAATTTATTGTGCATCATAGGTGTCAAGTTGTAGAAATATTTTGAGCTTCAGAGTTGATGCAGAAGACTGTTGGATCAAGTAACTTAGATTAAGTAAAAATGATATCGATTGACCAGTATGTCTATTCGCAACTTATTCAGTAGTAATTCCATGATGACTGCTTCATCACCATTTCAACTTGTGTAATCTTTGATAGAGCATTTTGACCTTCCCTTGAACCCTAATCCTTTACATGCATTTATTTCTATATATTAGTCATAGAATCCGCAGAAGATAATATATGCCCACAGACAACTTCTCATCTAGTGCCAGATTAGCATTAAAGATCAGAAGACCTAGCAAAGAAAGCCGGCTTATCTATAACAGTACCATGGGTGGAAATAACAAATGAAACTACAACTTCTATTAAAAAAGATGATGATCCGATATGTTATGTTACTATATTCTGCTTTATGGTAAACTAACTAAATTAAATGGTCCCTCTGCATTATCTTCTTTTCATTTTCAATCAAAACCCCACATATCCTTCTAGATTCCTTTTAACTGTAGTACTGATTAGTCAGTGGAACATATTGATTACTAACTAAATTACCATATTCTAGTTGTTTCAACTTTCAAGATTCTCATTTCACCTTTCCCTTTATTATGCAGGAAATAAAAAGATGGATGATACTCATAGGTTTACTCTACCTGGACATTCTCTTTTTGTGTTATCAAGCATTATTTAGTAGACCTTTTACTGTTAAATTTTTAACTATGATTAAGAGTTTTATAAAATGTAAGAAATGTTGTACTTACGTGAGAAGGAGGTGCTCGGTTCAAGGATGAAGGACAATGAGAAGGCATCTAAAGCTGGTTGAAGTATGAGGTCATCATTCCAATGATAGTCTGAACTGTATGTGTCAACTGCTTCAACTGCGGCTGCACCATGTTTGTGATCTCCGAATGGAGTCTCGGAGAGATGCGTGCCTCCATGTCATCCATCATGTGCTCGACCTGGGACTCAGACTCAGTAGTAGCAGTGGTTCTGATGAAGGTGCTACTGGAGGCTGAGCATGAACCCTGGGAAGAAGGTAGCACCTGGCTACTGTCCAAGCTCTCCCCAAAGCTGTAGACCCGACCTTTCTTCAGTGGGCCAGCTGCCGCTATCCACTCCTCACAATCTATCGTTGGCTCCTGATCGATGTCCTCCCCATACTTGTCTATGATTTGCCTCGTGTATACCTCCTGCAAATTGTCAGAAAATCTTCAATTTTAAGTTAATCAAGTATATCTGAAATGAAAAAAAAAGTATATCTGAAATGAAATAGCAATGCTTTGTAAATAAACCTACCACCACCTCCTGGGATCTCGTGGAGTCATAAAGACTTGTCCCCTTCTTCTTGTGTGTTCTTTCAAACACTTCTCAGTATTTGGCTTCACGACCAAATTCTATTTCCTATTTTTACAAATTGCATAAAAGAATTACTTTAAGAATGAATATGAATGCAAATCCAAAAATTAGAAAGATTACTTACCAATCTCCATTTTTGGGTTGCGAAGGTGACCGACCCGCTTGTATGTAGGTTCGCCTCTGGCACTTTTGCACGATTTTCTCTGTCAGTCTGTCACCTATGTCTCCATTGTTCACTGGTCCACTTATCATACAAACTTTCCCATACATCTACCCTCATCCAAGTAGGGTGATGCTCCTTCCAAAGCATTGCGTCATCTGCCCCCTGCAACTCTTCACGTATGTGCTCGGGCTTTAGACAAAAGATCGGACATTCTAGTTTTGGCAATGTGCTCCCACACATGCTGAGCTACAATCTCATCTGTGGGATGGCTGAAACGATACTTCCCCTGCATTATAATTAATTCATTAAACTGACATCATTATACCAAAATAAAAAATGAAGAATGAAGTAGTCCAAAATTCACACAACTGCATACCAGGAATCGCTAGAACATTGCATCCTAGATGTACATGGGCATATCTTTTGTAGTACCCCGGAAAAAAAATCTATTAATTAAAAATTATGGATAAACTGAAATTTTATCAATTAATAAATTCAATTAGTTAAAAAGGTACGCATCATTATTGCATGCGTATAAACCCCTATAAAAATTTCGTAAAAATAGTAGTTATACTTTAAATAATGTTCTCTAATGACCCATCATGAAATTTGGGCGTAGAAAAATCATTTGGACCGAGTATAAGAAATTATATGACTTATTAGCATAATTAAGGAATAAGTCGAAGAACTCATTATTTTATGACCCAAAGTGGATTATAAATAAAAATAAATATGTGGGTAGACTTTAAATAATATGGGATGATAGCCCATTATGATATTTGGACCAATGGACAATCTTGACCCATGAATAAATTCTCTAATAAAAGGATAATTAAAAATCCAATAAGTAAAGTAAGTACATGGGTTGTACAATTAAGCTCACACGAGTTAATGGGCCAAGAGTAAGATCCCAAATGATGAAGGTTAGAAATATTGGCATGAATAATATTTAATTGAAATGAAAGTATGAAATTACTTGAATAAGTGTGATAAATAGATTTACATAAGGATAAAAGGTGAATAATTGGAATTAAATCAATACCCATTAAGTCAAATTAGTAATGGGTTTTACTAATGGTCCTAGCATAAAGTTTTGGGCCCAATTATGAAGAGTCCACCATGAGATGAGAGTTAAATAAGTGAAATTCTTACCTAAAATATTAATAAATAGAAAAGGGTTAAGATAATGAGTATTTTAACTCTTAATCGTCTTAGAAAGAGTTCTAAACCTAGTATAAATCAATAGGACTCTATCCTAATCTAAAATTTGGATTTAGATGAGAGACAATTGGGTTAAATATAAGAGACCCAAATTAAATAGGGAAATTCGTAACTATATTATCTCTTAATTAAAAATTGGTCATTAAAGCACTAATATGACTCATATATATCTTAATAAGAGTCCTAATCATATTCTAAACCATTGGCCACGAAATTAGGCCTCTTCCTTACCCAATTAGATAGATATAGCAAGAAAAATATGTGATAATTATGGAAATTCGTAATTAAAGGAGGAGGAAAGAGTTTTAGGTGATTTAGAACTCTACAAGCCATCAAAACACCCCCCATTTGACCCTAACACCCCACAATTTCGTGCTAAGACTTTTGGAGATGAAGAGGAGAAGATCTGGACCAAGGAGCAAGGAAGGAGAAGGCTTGGAGCAAGAAGGGTTCTCTTATTTTCGTCATTCAAACTAGGGCTTTCTTACTTCTAGAAAAAGGTAGGCAATCTCTCAAGCTAAAATCGTGAAATAATTACCCTAGGTAGCCTTCATGTACCTCTTTAAAAGCCCTATGGTTTCGTGGTATTTCGTTCACTCATTTGGGCGAATTTAATTCATGAATTCTTGCTGTTACCATGAACTGAGATCTTGTGTTTTCTATAATCCCCAACGTGTACTTGATCTCATGCTTTGATAAAATTCTCAGATATACTACATCTTATTATCTTTCAAACGCCCCTGGTCTTGCTTGATTTTGATCTTCCATGAGGGATAATTAAATCTTTGAATATCCATCAGACATGTGCACTCGACCCTCCTTGTTTCCTTTTTAATCTCATGCACACTTGACATCATTCCATGATAAAATTATCATAAAGACTACTACATGCTAGCTTTCAAACGCCTCTAGTTTCATAATTTTTCATCATACATTCATCCCTGAATAATTCATTGAACTCTGACTGTGCCTATTTAGGTCACCGAAATGTAACCTGATCAATGCATATCTAAACCTTGTCTATTTTCAAATTAATCGTGCATGTTGATAGATATACATGTCTACTTTCGTTTAAAACTGGTTTCGTACTTTTTGGATCACCGTACTATTTTAAATAGAATTTACAACGTCCCTATATCACAGAGGACTCGCCCTGAGAAAAAGGGAAAAAGAGCAAACTCACCCGTTATCGCGACGGCGCGACCCGCCGCGATAACAGTGGGGTCGCGCCGGCCTATGGCGTCGCGTCAAGAACGCAGCGGCACGAGCCACCGTGATTCGCTCCAGACCGGGCCAGACCGGCCAGGCCCCGTGTCGCGTCCGACCGCCCTGTCGCGACTTGAATCGTGACGGGTAGGTCTGTCGCGTTCTTGAAATTTCGGCCAGAACCTTTAATTGCTCTTATATCCCTGCTTTAAATGCCATCTAATCCTTGTACAAGTTAAGCCATGTACTGTTAAGCTTAATAAATGATCTGAATATCTTTATTGGATAATATTTAAATGACTCTTATTAATTTAAAAGCCGTGAGCACGACTTATTCTATTCTCATGATTTCTTTACACTTGCACACTAAACATTGTTTATTGCCAATTGACCCTATTAAATTACTCAATAATGTATCTGGTAATTAAGTGAAATTAATTACCTAATTTACCTATTATTTTAAATGACACATGTCATCGTTTTATTCGCGTGATTTGTACACCGTTATCGCGTCCATCTGCCTTCGAGCACTCGAGGTAAGACAGACAACGTTTCATTACTCACTTTCTCTTGACTTGGACCACCTCTCCACCCGGAATACTCTCGATTGGACTAGGGACTCCTTGTCAAGGCCTCCGTAAGTCTTCTTGGCTTTGGCGCACGTCCATTGCCGACGAGCTGGTTGTACCTTTAAATCCCGTTACACTCTTAGGGATCAGTACGATCTAAACAACCTTAGTGAGATCTCTCTTATCTTGTGATCACGCCGGACCATCTGGCTCGTGTACGCGGCACGGCTAATGGGCGGATGTGACTTCTACCTGACTGCCGGTACCCGGCCTGGTACGGTGCAACCGTTACTATCGTAATTTATCGTTGTTTTGCGATTATACCCCTATCTCGTCTACTATCCTTGAACTCTCATGTATTCACGTTCACTCTACTATCTCGTCTATGCATCTAGTACTCTCTTGAAACTCTTGAGCTGTTGTGGCTCCCATTGCTTGTACTATACATGACTGTCTAGCGCCATAATATGGGTCTGGTGACCTACTAACTTTAATGCTAAGTGTGCAGGGCACAGAGAGTGTCCGAGGGGCTCCAATCTAGTCCTGGGGGCAAAGAGCCACCCGAAAATACCTGCAGGGGCTATTGACGGTGTTATGCATTGCACCGGTTCTGACTATCTCGACATTGGCTAGACATCTAATTGTTTTACTATTAGTCTGAGGAGTTCAGACATAGTGTGCCAGTTCTGTGCTATTACTGTGCTAGCACTGATTGATTAACATTTGTCTGAGGAGTTCAGACGAAATGTACTATCGTTAAATGGCTACTGTCCCAAAGTGACTATTGCCATACTCGACTAGTGCACCGTGGTGCAACCATACATGCTATCTCTATACAAGCTATCTCGTTACACGTCACCTTGATGCAAGCTATCATATTACATGTTATTTTGATACACGCTATCTTGTTATACGCTATCTTGTTACACGCTATCTCGTTATGTTGTCATCCTAATTTTGCAATACTCTTGAGAAATGTATTATCGTTCACTTGTTATCTTGTACTATTTCTCTCTTGACTATACTTGATCGTTCTCTCTAGTTAACCTGCGTTACAAGACATTAATCACTTAAAGTATGCTTGTTTACACGAGATATTAAGTCCTACTGAGCGTTATCGCTCACCCTTCGTTGTTTGTTATTGTGTTTTCAGGTAAGTCAAGGTATGACCTTACACACAACAACGGGATTGGACTGGAGTGATGAGCGTCCTGGAGTCATAGCGATGGAATGTCTTTAGTTCATAGAGTCTAGATAATTAGTTGTTTAGTTATCATTTCCAATGTAATGATGTTATTGAGCCCTATGTTTTGGCTCTGAATTAGTGATTGTAATAGTTTAGATGAATTATCAATAAAATGAGGAGTTTTATTACAATTATTGTTCATTAGATGCTCTGATATTTGCGAATGTATGCGCAATTTACGCTACCATACACGTTGTTCATGCCTCCCCGATTTATTCCGCTGCTAAATTGGCGGGGCATGACAGTTGGTATCAGAGCCTAGGATGTCTTTATCAGGATATTTAAGTCTAGGATGTTCTAGGTGAACTTCCTAACACGTGTCTAAGTCAACCACCATACCTATGTGAGAATTGGGTAGAACCATGGTTAAGATCTGAATACATTTACCTATATATATATATATATATATATATATATATATATATATATATATATATATATATATATATGTTAATTTGTAATACTTTAGCACCCAAAGTCTAAAAAGAAATAAATAAAATGTTATTGCTCGCAGGAGATTAGTGGAGATGGCTGGTGAGCATGGACAATTGCGGGACTTACAAAGCACCGTACAAGGGTTAACTCAAGCCCTTAACAACGTGATTCAAGCAGGAGCAAGGAATGGGGCAAGAGATTTATACGGGAGTTTCCAACGAATGAATCCTCCTAGATTTAATGGAACTCTGGATCCCGATGAAGCCGAAAATTGGGTGAAGACGATGGAACGGATCTTTAGAGTTATGCAATGTTCAGAACATGAGAAAGTCCTTCTAGCAACCTTCCAATTGGACCGCGATGCTAGAGCTTGGTGGGAAGCTGTCAGTCGACAACTACCCGGCATCAACATAGAGTGGGATGAATTTTTAGAACTCTTCAACACCAAATATTTTTCTGAAAGGATTCGTGAGGGGAAGGCAAATGAATTCGCCAATTTAAAACAACGAATGATGTCTGTAGCAGAATATGAAGCACAATTTGAAAGACTAGCACAATATGCACCACATTTGGTAAGTACGGAAAAAATGAAGGCAAAGAGATTCTTAGAAGGATTGAGACCTGTGTTCTGGGAAATGTTGGGTCTGCTAAACCATGTAGTATATTCAGACATGGTATCGAGAGCTCAAATAGTGGAGGACACCATGGGACTTCTTGAAAAGATCCATAAGAAGAAGGCGTTGAAAAGGGAACATGCTATCCATTCCAATGATAATAAAGGAAGAAATACAGTAGATAGCAAGAGAATGAAAGGGGAAGTAAAGCGGAAGGAATTCTGTAAATTTTGTAAAAAGCCAGGGCATCAGATGGATAACTGTTGGAAGAAATTGGGCAAATGCTTGCGTTGTGGAAGTCAACAACATCGAGTCATCGATTGCCAGACAAAGAAGAACCAAACTCCACACCAAAGACGGTTACAAGTTCTTGTGAATACGAATCATGCCAATAAAGGTAGACAAGGTATCAGTACTAAACCCTTAGTTCAATTTCATATTATTTTCTCGATAGCAAAGCCCCAAGTGGGGGAGATGATGGAATAAGATATTCAGAATGGAATTGGTAATCGTATCATATCATATGAATTTGGGGACCAAATTCTTTTTAAGTGGGGGAGGATGTAGTACCCCGGAAAAAAATCTATTAATTAAAAATTATGGATAAACTGAAATTTTATCAATTAATAAATTCAATTAGTTAAAAAGGTACGCATCATTATTGCATGCGTATAAACCCCTATAAAAATTTCGTAAAAATAGTAGTTATACTTTAAATAATGTTCTCTAATGACCCATCATGAAATTTGGGAGTAGAAAATCATTTGGACTGAGTTTAAGAAATTATACGACTTATTAGCATAATTAAGGAATAAGTCAAAGAACTCATTATTTTATGACCCAAAGTGGATTATAAATAAAAATAAATATGTGGGTAGACTTTAAATAATATGGGATGATAGCCCATTATGATATTTGGACCAATGGACAATCTTGGCCCATGAATAAATTCTCTAATAAAAGGATAATTAAAAATCCAATAAGTAAAGTAAGTACATGGGTTGTACAATTAAGCTCACACGAGTTAATGGGCCAAGAGTAAGAGCCCAAATGATGAAGGTTAGAAATATTGGCATGAATAATATTTAATTGAAATAAAAGTATGAAATTACTTGAATAAGTGTGATAAATAGATTTACATAAGGATAAAAGGTGAATAATTGGAATTAAATCAATACCCATTAAGTCAAATTAGTAATGGGTTTTACTAATGGTCCTAGCATAATGTTTTGGGCCCAATTATGAAGAGTCCACCATGAGATGAGAGTTAAATAAGTGAAATTCGTACCTAAAATATTAATAAATAGAAAAGGGTTAAGATAATGAGTATTTTAACTCTTAATCGTCTTAGAAAGAGTTCTAAACCTAGTATAACTCAATAGGACTCTATCCTAATCTAAAATTTGGATTTAGATGAGAGACAATTGGGTTAAATATAAGAGACCCAAATTAAATAGGGAAATTCGTAACTATATTATCTCTTAATTAAAAAGGGGTCATTAAAGCACTAATATGACTCATATATATCTTAATAAGAGTCCTAATCATATTCTAAACCATTGGCCACGAAATTAGGCCTCTCCCTTACCCAATTAGATAGATATAGCAAGAAAAATATGTGATAATTATGAAAATTCGTAATTAAAGGAGGAGGAAAGAGTTTTACGTGATTTAGAACCCTACAAGCCATCAAAACACCCTTCATTTGACCCTAACACCCCACAATTTCGTGCTAAGACTTTTGGAGATGAAGAGAAGAAGATCTGGACCAAGGAGCAAGGAAGGAGAAGGCTTGGAGCAAGAAGGGTTCTCTTATTTTCATCATTCAAACTAGGGCTTTCTTACTTCTAAAAAAAGGTAGGCAATCTCTCAAGCTAAAATCGTGAAATAATTACCCTAGGTAGCCTTCATGTACCTCTTCAAAAGCCCTATGGTTTCGTGGTATTTCGTTCACCCATTTGGGCGAATTTAATTCATGAATTCTTGCTGTTACCATGAACTGAGATCTTGTGTTTTCTATAATCCCCAACGTGTACTTGCTCTCATGCCTTGATAAACTTCTCAGATATACTACATCTTATTATCTTTCAAACGCCCCTAGTCTTGCTTGATTTCGATCTTCCATGACGGAGAATTAAATCTTTGAATATCCATCAGACCTGTGCACTTAACCCTCCTTGTTTCCTTTTTAATCTCGTGCACACTTGACATCATTCCATGATAAAATTATCATAAATACTACTACATGTTAGCTTTCAAACGCCTCTAGTTTCATAATTTTTCATCATACATTCATCCCTGAATAATTCGTTGAACCCTGACTGTGCCTGTTTAGGTCACTGAAATATAACCTGATCAATGCATATCTAAACCTTGTCTATATTCAAATTAATCGTGCATGTTGATAGATATACATGTCTACTTTCGTTTAAAACTAGTTTCGTACTTTTTGGATCACCGTACTATTTTATATAGAATTTACAACGTCCCTATATCACAGAGGACTCGCCCTGAGAAAAAGGGAAAAAGAGCAAACTCACCCGTTATCGCGACGGCGCGACCCGCCGCGATAACAGTGGGGTCGCGCCGGCCAATGGCGTCGCGTCAAGAACGCGGCGGCACGAGCCGCCGCGATTCGCTCCGGACCGGGCCAGACCGGCCAGGCCTCGTGTCGCGTCCGACCGCCCTGTCGCGACTTGAATCGCGACGGGTAGGTCCGTCGCGTTCTTGAAATTTCGGCCAGAACCTTTAATTGCTCTTATATCCCTGCTTTAAATGCCATCTAATCCTTGTACAAGTTAAACCATGTACTGTTAAGCTTAATAAATGATCTGAATATCTTTATTGGATAATATTTAAATGACTCTTATTAATTTAAAAGCCGTGAGCACGACTTATTCTATTCTCATGATTTCTTTACACTTGCACACTAAACATTGTTTATTGCCAATTGACCCTATTAAATTACTCAATAATGTATCTGGTAATTAAGTGAAATTAATTACCTAATTTACCTATTATTTTAAATGACACATGTCTTCGTTTTATTCGCGTGATTTGTACACTGTTATCGCGTCCCTCTGCCTTCGAGCACTCGAGGCAAGACAGACAACGTTTCATTACTCACTTTCTCTTGACTTGGACCACCTCTCCACCGGGAATACTCTCGATTGGACTAGGGACTCCTTGTCAAGGCCTCCGTAAGTCTTCTTGGTTTTGGCGCACGTCCATTGCCGACGAGCTGGTTGTACCTTTAAATCCCGTTACACTCTTAGGGATCAGTACGATCTAAACAACCTTAGTGAGATCTCTCTTATCTTGTGATCACGCCGGACCATCTGGCTCGTGTACGCGGCACGGCTAATGGGCGGATGTGACTTCTACCTGACTGCCGGTACCCGGCCTGGTACGGTGCAACCGTTACTATCGTAATTTATCGTTATTTTGCGATTATACCCCTATCTCGTCTACTATCCTTGAACTCTCATCTATTCACGTTCACTCTACTATCTCGTCTATGCATCTAGTACTCTCTTGAAACTCTTGAGCTGTTGTGGCTCCCATTGCTTGTACTATACATGACTGTCTAGCGCCATAATATGGGTCTGGTGATCTACTAACTTTAATGCTAATTGTGCAGGGCACGGAGAGTGTCCAAGGGGCTCCAATCTAGTCCTGGGGGCAGAGAGCCACCCGAAAATACCTGCAGGGGCTATTGACGGTGTTATGCATTGCACCGGTTCTGACTATCTCGACATTGGGTAGACATCTAATTGTTTTACTATTAGTCTGAGGAGTTCAGACATAGTGTGCCAGTTCTGTGCTATTAGTGTGCTAGCACTGATTGATTAACATTTGTCTGAGGAGTTCAGACGAAATGTACTATCGTTAAATGGCTACTGTCCCAAAGTGACTATTGCCATACTCGACTAGTGCACCGTGGTGCAACCATACATGCTATCTCTATACAAGCTATCTCGTTACACGTCACCTTGATACAAGCTATCATATTACATGTCATTTTGATACACGCTATCTTGTTATACGCTATCTTGTTACACGCTATCTCGTTATGTTGTCATCCTAATTTTGCAATACTCTTGAGAAATGTATTATCGTTCACTTGTTATCTTGTACTATTTCTCTCTTGACTATACTTAATCGTTCTCTCTAGTTAACCTGCGTTACAAGACATTAATCACTTAAAGCATGCTTGTTTACACGAGATATTAAGTCCTACTGAGCGTTATCGCTCACCCTTCATTATTTGTTATTGTGTTTTCAGGTAAGTCAAGGTATGACCTTACACACAACAACGGGATTGGACTGGAGTGATGAGCGTCCTGGAGTCATAGCGATGGAATGTCTTTAGTATCATAGAGTCTAGATAATTAGTTGCCTAGTTATCATTTCCAATGTAATGATGTTATTGAGCCCTATGTTTTGGCTCTGAATTAGTGATTGTAATAGTTTAGATGAATTATCAATAAAATGAGGAGTTTTATTACAATTATTGTTCATTAGATGCTCTGATATTTGCGAATGTATGCGCAATTTACGCTACCATACACGTTGTTCATGCCTCCCCGATTTATTCCGCTGCTAAATTGGCGGGGCATGACAGTTGATATCAGAGCCTAGGATGTCCTTATCAGGATATTTAAGTCTAGGATGTTCTAGGTGAACTGCCTAACACGTGTCCAAGTCAACCACCATACCTATGTGAGAATTGGGTAGAACCATGGTTAAGATCTGAATACATTTACCTATATATATATATATATATATCTGTGTGTGTGTGTCAATTTAGTAATACTTTAGCACCCAAAGTCTAAAAAGAAATAAATAAAATGTTATTGCTCGCAGGAGATTAGTGGAGATGGCTGGTGAGCATGGACAATTGCGGGACTTACAAAGCACCGTACAAGGGTTAACTCAAGCCCTTAACAACGTGATTCAAGCAGGAGCAAGGAATGGGGCAGGAGATTTATACGGGAGTTTCCAACGAATGAATCCTCCTAGATTTAATGGAACTCTGGATCCCGATGAAGCCGAAAATTGGGTGAAGACGATGGAACGGATCTTTAGAGTTATGCAATGTTCAGAACATGAGAAAGTCCTTCTAGCAACCTTCCAATTGGACCGCGATGCTAGAGCTTGGTGGGAAGCTGTCAGTCGACAACTACCCGGCATCAACATAGAGTGGGATGAATTTTTAGAACTCTTCAACACCAAATATTTTTTTGAAAGGATTCGTGAGGGGAAGGCAAATGAATTCGCCAATTTAAAACAACGAATGATGTCTGTAGCAGAATATGAAGCACAATTTGAAAGACTATCACAATATGCACCACATTTGGTAAGTACGGAAAAAATGAAGGCAAAGAGATTCTTAGAAGGATTGAGACCTGTGTTCTGGGAAAAGTTGGCTCCGCTAGACCTTGTAGTATATTCGGACATGGTATCGAGAGCTCAAATAGTGGAGGACACCATGGGACTTCTTGAAAAGATCCATAAGAAGAAGGCGTTGAAAAGGGAACATGCTATCCATTCCAATGATAATAAATGAAGAAATACAGTAGATAGCAAGAGAATGAAAGGAGAAGTAAAGCGGAAGGAATTCTGTAAATTTTGTAAAAAGCCAGGGCATAAGATGGATAACTGTTGGAAGAAATTGGGCAAATGCTTGCGTTGTGGAAGTCAACAACATCGAGTCATCGATTGCCAGACAAAGAAGAACCAAACTCCACACCAAAGACGGTTACAAGTTCTTGTGAATACGAATCATGCCAATAAAGGTAGACAAGGTATCAGTACTAAACCTTTAGTTCAATTTCATATTATTTTCTCGATAGCAAAGCCCCAAGTGGGGGAGATGATGGAATGAGATATTCAGAATGGAATTGGTAATCGTATCATATCATATGAATTTGGGGACCAAATTCTTTTTAAGTGGGGGAGGATGTAGTACCCCGGAAAAAAATCTATTAATTAAAAATTATGGATAAACTGAAAATTTATCAATTAATAAATTCAATTAGTTAAAAAGGTACGCATCATTATTGCATGCGTATAAACCCCTATAAAAACTTCGTAAAAATAGTAGTTATACTTTAAATAATGTTCTCTAATGACCCATCATGAAATTTGGGCGTAGAAAAATCATTTGGACCGAGTTTAAGAAATTATACGACTTATTAGCATAATTAAGGAATAAGTCGAAGAACTCATTATTTTATGACCCAAAGTGGATTATAAATAAAAATAAATATGTGGGTAGACTTTAAATAATATGGGATGATAGCCCATTATGATATTTGGACCAATGGACAATCTTGGCCCATAAATAAATTCTCTAATAAAAGGATAATTAAAAATCTAATAAGTAAAGTAAGTACATGGGTTGTACAATTAAGCTCACACGAGTTAATGGGCCAAGAGTAAGAGCCCAAATGATGAAGGTTAGAAATATTGGCATGAATAATATTTAATTGAAATAAAAGTATGAAATTACTTGAATAAGTGTGATAAATAGATTTACATAAGGATAAAAGGTGAATAATTGAAATTAAATCAATACCCATTAAGTCAAATTAGTAATGGGTTTTACTAATGGTCCTAGCATAATGTTTTGGGCCCAATTATGAAGAGTCCACCATGAGATGAGAGTTAAATAAGTGAAATTCGTACCTAAAATATTAATAAATAGAAAAGGGTTAAGATAATGAGTATTTTAACTCTTAATCGTCTTAGAAAGAGTTCTAAACCTAGTATAACTCAATAGGACTCTATCCTAATCTAAAATTTGGATTTAGATGAGAGACAATTGGGTTAAATATAAGAGACCCAAATTAAATAGGGAAATTCGTAACTATATTATCTCTTAATTAAAAAGGGGTCATTAAAGCACTAATATGACTCATATATATCTTAATAAGAGTCCTAATCATATTCTAAACCATTGGCCACGAAATTAGGCCTCTCCCTTACCCAATTAGATAGATATAGCAAGAAAAATATGTGATAATTATGGAAATTCGTAATTAAAGGAGGAGGAAAGAGTTTTAGGTGATTTAAAACTCTACAAGCCATCAAAACACCCCTCATTTGACCCTAACACCCCACAATTTCGTGCTAAGACTTTTGGAGATGAAGAGGAGAAGATCTGGACCAAGGAGCAAGGAAGGAGAAGGCTTGGAGCAAGAAGGGTTCTCTTATTTTCGTCATTCAAACTAGGGCTTTCTTACTTCATGAAAAAGGTAGGCAATCTCTCAAGCTAAAATCTTGAAATAATTACCCTAGGTAGCCTTCATGTACCTCTTTAAAAGCCCTATGGTTTCGTGGTATTTCGTTCACCCATTTGGGCGAATTTAATTCATGAATTCTTGCTGTTACCATGAACTGAGATCTTGTGTTTTCTATAATCCCCAACGTGTACTTGCTCTCATGCCTTGATAAAATTCCCAGATATACTACATCTTATTATCTTTCAAACGACCCTAGTCTTGTTTGATTTCGATCTTTCATGAGGGAGAATTAAATCTTTGAATATCCATCAGACCTGTGCACTCGACCCTCCTTGTTTCCTTTTTAATCTCGTGCACACTTGACATCATTCCATGATAAAATTATCATAAATACTACTACATGATAGCTTTCAAACGCCTCTAGTTTCATAATTTTTCATCATATATTCATCCCTAAATAATTCGTTGAACCCTGACTATGCCTGTTTAGGTCACTGAAATGTAACCTGATCAATGCATATCTAAACCTTGTCTATTTTCAAATTAATCGTGCATGTTTATAGATATGGATGTCTACTTTCGTTTAAAACTAGTTTCGTACTTTTTGGATCACCGTACTATTTATATAGAATTTACAACATCCCTATATCACAGAGGACTCGCCCTGAGAAAAGGGAAAAAGAGCAAACTCACCCGTTATCGCGACGGCGCGACCCGCCGCGATAACAGTGGGGTCGCGCCGGCCGATGGCGTCGCGTCAAGAATGCGGCGGCATGAGCCGCCGCGATTCGTTCCGGACCGGGCCAGACCGGCCAGGCCCCGTGTCGCGTCCGACCGCCCTGTCGCGACTTGAATCGCGACGGGTAGGTCCGTCGCGTTCTTGAAATTTTGGCCAGAACCTTTAATTGCTCTTATATCCCTGCTTTAAATGCCATCTAATCCTTGTACAAGTTAAACCATGTACTGTTAAGCTTAATAAATGATCTGAATATCTTTATTGGATAATATTTAAATGACTCTTATTAATTTAAAAGCCGTGAGCACGACTTATTCTATTCTCATGATTTCTTTACACTTGCACACTAAACATTGTTTATTGCCATTGACCCTATTAAATTACTCAATAATGTATCTGGTAATTAAGTGAAATTAATTACCTAATTTACCTATTATTTAAATGACACATGTCTTCGTTTTATTCGCGTGATTTGTACACCGTTATCGCGTCCCTCTGCCTTCGAGCACTCGAGGCAAGACAGACAACGTTTCATTACTCACTTTCTCTTGACTTGGACCACCTCTCCACCGGGAATACTCTCGATGGACTAGGGACTCCTTGTCAAGGCCTCCGTAAGTCTTCTTGGCTTTGGCGCACGTCCATTGCCGACGAGCTGGTTGTACCTTTAAATCCCGTTACACTCTTAGGGATCAGTACGATCTAAACAACCTTAGTGAGATCTCTCTTATCTTGTGATCACGCCGGACCATCTGGCTCGTGTACGCGGCACGGCTAATGGGCGGATGTGACTTCTACCTGACTGCCGGTACCCGGCCTGGTACGGTGCAACCGTTACTATCGTATTTATCGTTATTTTGCGATTATACCCCTATCTCGTCTACTATCCTTGAACTCTCATCTATTCACGTTCACTCTACTATCTCGTCTATGCATCTAGTACTCTATTGAAACTCTTGAGCTGTTGTGGCTCCCATTGCTTGTACTATACATGACTGTCTAGCGCCATAATATGGGTCTGGTGATCTACTAACTTTAATGCTAAGTGTGCAGGGCACGGAGAGTGTCCGAGGGGCTCCAATCTAGTCCTGGGGGCAGAGAGCCACCCGAAAATACCTGCAGGGGCTATTGACGGTGTTATGCATTGCACCGGTTCTGACTATCTCGACATTGGCTAGACATCTAATTGTTTTACTATTAGTCTGAGGAGTTCAGACATAGTGTGCAAGTTCTGTGCTATTAGTGTGCTAGCACTGATTGATTAACATTTGTCTGAGGAGTTCAACGAAATGTACTATCGTTAAATGGCTACTGTCCCAAAGTGACTATTGCCATACTCGACTAGTGCACCGTGGTGCAACCATACATGCTATCTCTATACAAGCTATCTCGTTACACGTCACCTTGATACAAGCTATCATATTACATGTCATTTTGATACACGCTATCTTGTTATACGCTATCTTGTTACACGCTATCTCGTTATGTTGTCATCCTAATTTTGCAATACTCTTGAGAAATGTATTATCTTTCACTTGTTATCTTGTACTATTTCTCTCTTGACTATACTTGATCGTTCTCTTAGTTAACCTGCGTTACAAGACATTAATCACTTAAAGCATGCTTGTTTACACGAGATATTAAGTCCTACTGAGCGTTATCGCTCACCCTTCGTTATTTGTTATTGTGTTTTCAGGTAAGTCAAGGTATGACCTTACACACAACAACGGGATTGGACTGGAGTGATGAGCGTCCTGGAGTCATAGCGATGGAATGTCTTTAGTATCATAGAGTCTAGATAATTAGTTTCTTAGTTATCATTTCCAATGTAATGATGTTATTGAGCCCTATGTTTTGGCTCTGAATTAGTGATTGTAATAGTTTAGATGAATTATCAATAAAATGAGGAGTTTTATTACAATTATTGTTCATTAGATACTCTGATATTTGCGAATGTATGCGCAATTTACGCTACCATACACGTTGTTCATGCCTCCCCGATTTATTCCGCTGCTAAATTGGCGGGGCATGACATCTTTCCACTAGAGGGCCCCTGATGGAATAAACCGTTTTAGCACATCAGAAATAAATCGAGTGATCTCCTCTGAATTGGGACCAAATTTTTTTCTGCATTTACAAATCATGTAGATTAATGTAACTACATTTATGATGGATACATAATGAACATAGACTCTAGGAAGATACTTACTCACTCTGATCATGATCTATGTAGATCAACTTCTGAGCCTCATCTTCCAATGCACTAGTGGCATCATCCAAGTTGTGTGCTACAAGCAAAATAGAAATGAATATGAGTATTATGGTATTTATACTTTATAATCAAACTAAATAAGTAAATACCTGAAGGAGTAGACGATCGATGGGAAGCTAGTGGTGACACCCCTCCAACACCTTCAATGCCCCCTATTAAATTTAAACGACATAAACATACATAGGTACTGAAGAAACATCAATAAGCATGAAATTTTAATAGGCAAACATGTCACTGGTGAGACCGAGGCTTCAGCGCCTCCTGTAAAATTTAAATGACATAAACATACATAGATACTCAAGAAACATAAATCAGCGAAAAATTTAATAGACATACCTGTCACTGGATTTACCGATGGGACCGAGGCTCCAACACCTCCTATAAGATTTAAATGACATAAACATACATATTATCAAAGCATACATAGCAAGAAATTTTAATAGACATACCTGTCACTAAGGTTACCGATGGGACCAGGCTCCAGCACCTCCTATAAAATTGAAATGACATAAACATACATATTATCAAAGCATACATATCAAGAAATTTTAATAGATATACCTATCACCGGGGTCACTGGTGGGACTGATGCTCCAACACCTCTTGTCAAATTTAAATGACATAAACATACATATTATCAAAGCATACATATCAAGAAATTTTAATAGATATACCTATCACTGGAGTCACCGGTAGGACTGAGGCTCCAATGCCTCTTGTAAAATTTAAATGATATAAACATACATGTTGTTGAAACATACATAATAGGAAATTTTAATAGACATACTTGTCATCAGAGTCACCAGTGGGACCGAGGCTCCATTGCCTCTTATAAATTTAAATGACATAGCAGATACTTTTAATAGACATATCTATCACCGGAGTCACCAGTGGGATCGAGGCTCCAACACCTCGTGTAAAATTTAAATGACATAAACATACATAGGCACTCAAGGAACATAAATAACCAGAAATTTTAATAAACATACATGTCACCGGTTGGACCAAGGCTCTAATGCCTTGTATACAATTTAAGTGACATAAACATACATATTATCAAAACATACATAGCAGAAAAATTTAACAAACATACATCCCCACCCTCTAGAAGCTCCAGGTCTGCCCCTCCTCGAACCATCTCTCCCTTGACAACATTAAAGATCTCCATATGTTAATTACAATATGATGAAGGAAAATTAACAGCATTTGTATCAAAGCATTTCAAGCATAAAAAATTCTTAAAATATTTACTACCAATTTTCAAAAAATATTCATTTCATCTTCAGATAACAAGGATATGCTTAACATAGTCTCATCTTCCTCTTCATCTTCATCATCATCACTATAAGACCCTTCCTCCTCAGTAGACTCCTCCTCTGCTTCAACATAATCCATTAATCCTCCACTAATCTTCTCTAACTCATGTGGATCAACCTCCTCCCCTTCATTATCCTTATATAAACAAAGTGGCTCATTAATTTCACAAGTTTGTAAATGTGTAGAAGCCAACTCAAGAGCATCAACTTGGTCTGTTTGAAAAAAATCGTCATTAACATCCTCCTCTAAATATTTAGTCAGATCCAACTCATAGTCAGGGAGAAGCCTTGCTTTAACCTTGCAAATTGTCCACCAATCATTCCTTTCTTTATTTGTCGATGATGGATAGGCAGTGTAATACACATGTTGGGCTTGTTCGGCCAAAATGAACGGCTCATAAGTATTCAATTTGGACTTATGTTTGACATCGATGATCCCAAATGTTGTGTCATTTAGTATAAATTTAGGATCAAACCAATGACACTTAAATAGAACAATATGGTTGTCTTCACCTAGATACTACAATTCTAATACCTCTTCAAGAATACCATAATAGTCAAGCTCATTATCATTGCAAGTGCTACCTTTGACACACACGCCGCTATTCATTGTGGTCTTATTTTGTCCATATTCTTTGGTGTGAAATTTATATCCATTCACAATAAACCCATTATATGAATGAATGATGTTTGAGGGGCCATAAGACAACTCTCGAATAGAACGTTCATGAACAAGACCTTGTTGAACCTACACATAAAAATAAGATAGTTAGGAGAATTAAATGAGCACAAAGACATTAAATGGAGATGACTCATGAGCGTACTTGATGTCTTAGCCATGTGCAAAATACTTCTTCTGATACTTATCAACATCTATACCATTGAAATACTTCTTGACTATTTTCAACTCTCTACCATGTTATTTGTGTTGTTGAATATCTACTAGTACTTTAACAAGAATAAATGCAAAGACATATATGAATACAATGCAGAACCTCAACTGACTTACTCCAAGAAAGATCAAGTCTAATAAAAACAGAAGTGTGCGACTCAGACACACTCTTCCAATTGTCTGGACAAGATCGAATGCGTTCGACATCAGAAGACTGTTATCTCTGCTACACGACCATGATCTGTTGCTCAAGCGTTCGAGTCGAGGGATGCCCGAAGCCACGACCATGATACTTAATATGGATCCACTCACTCTAACATAGGTTCTCCTCCATCATCATTAAGATGCTGGGATAGAAGAGACCTCAAGTTCAAATACATCGAACAAAAAGTTCGAATATTCTTCAATTGTATGCTTCGGTAATGGAATCGTAAGGGAACCGTCTACACTTTCTTTATTGAAAGATTTTTTTTACAATTCATGCATGCACCTTGACAATTGATATATAAAAAATTGGATAGATTATAAACAGATATAAAAAATACAGAAGACTACATACCTCTCAAAGGGACATCCATCAAAAATGAACTGGCCACCAACTTTAGCTTCATAGGGAGGTGGATGATCAAGTGCCATCGAATCAAAGAATGTCGGAGAAAATATCTTCTCCAATTTGCAAATTGTGGTCACTACACATTTCTCTGAGATGGCAGCGCATTATCTTGCAACCTAATTCTTAATGCACACCAAATCCTAAAGAAATGGCTTAACGCAGAAAGAAATCCCAATAGGCACAAAGTTACCAAATGCAATAGGCACGCCACGGCATAATACGGCAATCGTAGCTTTTCATTCCATATATTTCTCTCATGAACACTCTCACAACGTGCATGTTAGACCACACAAGGAAAAGTGGCATTACCGACGATATTCCCAACGACATTTTCCGTCGATAAATCCGTCAGAATTTCTGATGGATATATTCCGTCGAAAATATCTGTCGGCATTTCCGACGGAACATATTATGACGGAAATTCGGTCGGTATTTCTGACAAATAAATATCATCGAAAATTCTACCGGTAATATCGATGGAATTTCTGACGGCATTAAGTCTGTCGGAAAATTACAACTTTCCCCCATCCTGATCCCAAATCCCACTTGCGCTCTCTCTCTCTCTCTCTCTCTCTCTCTCTCTCTCCTCTCTCTCATCTCTCTCTCTCTCTCTCCCTCTCTCTCCTCTCTCTCTTCTCTCATCTCCGGCATGGAGGACCTTTGCCGCCGCGACCCTGGGTGCCGCTGCGCGACCCCGCACCGTGGGGAGGACCTCGCCGCCGTATCGTCGCTGCCTCTGCCGTACCCCGCCATCACCGCTGCCCTCCCTTCCTCCCCTACTTTAGTCCCGGCACTGGAGGAAGGAGTTGTTGTGCCGTCGCTGGTGAGCCGCTTTCGCCGCTGCCGTTCGTGCCGCCGACAGGTCCTACAGTCGAGGTAAGGATCCCCCCTTCCCTGTCCAGTAGTGGCAACCTCCCCCTCCCCCCTGCGCTGTTTCTCTCTCTCTCTCCCCCTCTCTTTCTCTCTTTACTGTGTTGGCAACCTCCCCCCTGCACTATTTCTCTCTCTCCCTCCCCCCCTCTCTTCTCTCTCTACTGTGTTGGCAACCTCCCCCTGCACTTTTCTCTCTCTCTCCCCCTCCTTTCTCTCTCTCTACTGTGTTGCGGTCCTAGGCTGGGGTTTTCCGGCAAGGGGTCAAAAAATGGATCTTTAGATCATTACAATGTCTCTTTAATTTTATTGATTTAATTCTTTTATTTTGTGTGAGGTTATCATGAATTTTAAATTTTTATTCAAAATCCAGATATTCTTTGTTCCCCTCTGGTTGCTAACTATCTAGTAACTTAAATGAGGGGCTCCCATGATCTGACCCATTCACATCTGGAGAAAGGTTTGGCGGCCTCATGGCTTTTTGGGTTACTGGTGATTTGGACTTTGGACATCTGGAGAAAACCCCCACTAACTACGGTGGCATAAAATTAATTAATGTTTGGTGGAAATCATGATTTGCTATTGCACTTAGCTATCATAAAAGTCTGTCTCTTATTGATTATGTATTTTATATGACAATTGTGGTATTGACATGATGACTATCATGTGCACAGGTATTCATTATCAAACCAGATGATGTTTTTTGTGAGTAGGAAAAGAGATTTAGACTCAATTTATAGAAATGACATATATATATTCTTGGATTGCAAGATACACATGGGAACTAAATATACTCTTTAATAATGAAGACATATTTTAGGAATGAAAAATGTTTTTGTAGTAAAAATATATTTTGGGAATGATGTATACACTAACATTATTGCTGCAATATACACTTGCTTTATTTTGAGATATTGTAGAACCATAGCAGTACGATTAGGGTAGTTGATATGAGTAGTGATGGGTGGTACTATTAATTTAATTGAATTGGATACAAGAAGCTTTCATATGAACCCTACTTTTTTTTTTCACTATACATTTTTTCAACGATAAATCCAATAGTCCTGAGATATTTTAACCATCAAGTCAGAGACCTGTACATCAAAGGAAATTCTCTTCATGGTCAAGCGTCATTTGTATTTGATAAGGATATTTTTGGCTAGAAGACTTATAACCCTACATGTAACTATATATTTTACAATGTTCATTATTAAATTGCTCTTTTATTGCCCTCATAATGAAATGGTTAGAACACAATGTTTTTTTCTCTTGGTCATCGTTTCTCTTGCCATTTCTTTTTTTCCAAATGCATTTCCCCTTGAAAATGCCACAAGTAATCTTCTACGTATACATCCAAGTGTAAATTATGATAAATACCCAGCCGCCCTTACCCCCCCCCTTCCTATGGGAGGCTTATTTTAATTAATATGTGTGTAAGAAAAATTTGGCCAGCACCAGTTTTATACCAACCCAACATATTTGCTGAAACAAATGATCATGATTGGGCTCCACCATCTAACACAAAGATAGGGAAAGCGATTTTATGATTCACACCAAGTACTGGATATCATGTTCATGTTGCTCATTTGTGCATATGTAATTGAAGTCTCCAAATCCACATATCAAACGGGATTCAAAGTAATAGTTGCAGCCCCTTAATTTGAGACATATTCCCAGTGATAATCATAGAAAATGTTCCTTAGTTACTGTTTTCTCCTTATGGGTAACTTTATAGAGTTCCTTCCCATTGAATCATTATGTCCCGCTCCATGACATAGCAATTGAGTACAAACTCTTCCTTCTAGACATTAGATCCTTGATTCGAACTTCATTCAATTGGACATTATTATATGGATTATTTTTAATCATTTATTTTCAGTTTAGTGATTAGTATTGCAGTTCTTACTTTAATGTAATTCATTTACATGTATGTGTGAATTTGGTTTAATATTGCACTTGTTCACAGGTAATATTTTGTTTTCATTTTCCTTTCATATTTATGTGGTTTTTAAATTTGATCTATGCATGTATAGGAATTTATCACTGCACACACCTCACGAGAGCGTATTAAGCCCGTGTCAATGAACCTTCCCGTTCAAGACATTGGGATTGATGTGTACGAGTCTTATTTTCAATGATGAGAACATGTATATCTAACTCAAAGTCTTAAATTGTCTCATTTTGTATAGTCTGTGAATGTTTGATCGTAGTTAGGTAGTTATTTACTATATGTGGTTGTACAGTTGTTGAAAATTTTGGTTGCATCTTCTCACTCCTCTCTAGTATACCTTTATTGATTTTGAATTTTTTCTTAGCCACTTAGAAATAAGTGTTTAAGAAAATTTCTTAATCAATAAATATTTTTGGTATATCGAAGAGCTGTGGGGAGATGCTGCCGAAATGTTTAGCAAACTATACAAACATATAGTAAATGACCATTTGAGTGTGATCAAATATTCATGGATGGGTAAAAAGTGATAATCTAATTAATATGTCCTACCTATTCATTTTGACTTACTCGAACGATGTAACGGTGTGTTGGGTTTTAACTCGTGACATGACATTTAATCTGTGTAGGAAAAATGTCCTATGAGAATCGGTCATGGATGTACCGTGGAATAGTTGATGGAGTTGTGATAGAGGAGTTTAAAGACGGAGTTGACAGTTTCATTCAGTTTGCATTGAGGAATTCATCAGTAGCAGTTGATCTGATGGGTAACATCTGATCTCCGTGTTCGGCTTGTAAGAATAGAAAGCTGATATCGACATGGGATGTGCAACATCATTTGTATACAAGAGGATTTGTTGCCCATTATGAGTTATGGTCGTCTCATGGTGAATTTAATATCTAGTCGTCTGAACCAGCCAACTTTGCCTCCACAAGTACTTACGTAGACATGGTTGTCGATGCTACTAGTCCGGAGTTCAATATTCATGATGACCAAACAAATGAAGAAGTGACGAATAATACAGCTCAGAGATTTTATCAGTTACTTCGAGTTGCTGATGAGCCATTATGGGATGGTTGTGAGAAGCATACATGGTTGTCTGCAGTGTCCCAGCTACTGAATTTGAAGTCTGAATTTCATATGAGTGAGAGTTGTTTTGATCGACTTCTCTTACTCGTCAAGAGTATGCTTCCTCAATCAGAGAAGTTGCCCCATGATTTTTACCGTGCGAAGAAGATGGTGAATGATCTGGGGCTTGGTTTTATAAAAATTAATGCATGTCCTAATCATTGTATATTGTACTACAAAGATGATGCAGATAAGACATCATGTTGTATCTGTAAGCATGATAGATTCAAGCCTAAGAGAGGAGACAAGTCAAAGTAGAAGGATGTTCCATATAAGTCACTGCGGTACTTTCCGATCACACCTAGATTGCAGTGGTTGTTCATGTCCCCAAAGACAGCTGGACATATGACTTGGCATGCGGAAAGAGTCCGTCGTGATGATGGTGAAATCAATCATCCTGCCGATGGTGAAGCTTGGGCTCATTTTATCCGTCTTCATCCTTACTTCTCAAGGGACCCACTCAACATGCGGCTGGGTTTATGCACAGACGGTTTCAATCCATTCGGAGGCTCGGTGGCATCTTACTCATGTTGGCCTGTATTCCTAACACCGTACAACCTTCCGCTAGGCATGTGCATGAAGCGTGAGAATCTCTTCCTTTCATTGCTGATTCCTTGTCCAAAAGTCTAGGAAAAAATATAGACATATATCTCAGACCGTTGATTGATGAGCTGAAATTGTTATGGTTGATGGGGTTCTCTCTTATGATGCATTCAGAAAACAGAATTTCAATTTGAAGGCTGCATTAATGTGGACAATAAGAGACTTTCTAGCATACAACATGTTATCTGGCTGAAGCACACATGGGAGGTTGGCATGTCCTTATTGTATGGAGGATTCTAAATCATTCGTGTTGAAATTTGGGGGAAAAGCATGTTAGTTTGATTGTCATCGTCGGTTTCTATCGAGTGACCATCCTTTCTGAAAGTAAAAGGATTCATTTATGAAAAATACAATTGTGATGGATGAGGTAGATATGGAACAGGTGTCTGGTGGAAACATGGCGAGCCGGGTCCAGAACATACCGACTGTATCACAACTAGCTGGTAGTACCCAAAAAATCCCAGGGTTTGGGAAGGATCATAATTGGATGAAGCAAAGCATATTTTGGGAATTACCTTATTAGTCAACACTTTTGATACGGCATAACCTAGACGTCATGCATATAGAGAAGAATGTTTTTGATAATGTGTTTAACACAGTTATGGATGTCAAAGGCAAAATGAAGGATAACGTCAAGGCACGAATGGATTTGAAAGTACTTTGTAGACGTCCAGAACTAGAACTGCATCATGTTAGGAGAAAAGTGGTGCAACCTAAAGCTTCATATGTGCTTGGGGCTAGACAGATTAAGGAAGTGTGTCAATGGTTGAAGCAATTAAGATTTCCGGATGGATATGTCTCGAATACTGCCCGTTATGTAAATGTCAACGAGGAGAAAATATACAGAATGAAGAGTCATGACTGCCATGTTTTCATGCAAAGACTGATTCCAATTGCTTTTCTTGAGTTGTTGCCGAAGTAAATATGGGGAGCAATGACCGAGCTAAGTCAATTCTTCAGGATTTTATGTGCATCAGAACTCAGACTTCATGACTTGCAAAATATGGAGCAAAATATAATACAGATAGTCTGTAAATTAGAGAAGATATTTCCTCCAGTATTCTTTGATTCAATGGAGCACTTGATCATCCATTTGCCATATGAGTCTAGAGTCAGAGGACTAGTATAATTTCGATGGATGTATCCGTTTGAGAGGTATACTCCTATGTCTCAATTTATTCACATTACGATGATCTTTTATATTTCATATGTATTCATTTGAATTGTTGTCGTAGGTGCATGCACGATTTTAAGATGAAAGTCCGCAACAAAGTACAAGTTGAGGGCTCCATTACCCAGGCGTACCTTATTGAAGAGATATCGAACTTTTGTTCGATGTACTTTGACACGAAAATAAGAACTCAATGCACGCAACCTTCACGTAAGGATGATGGTGGAGATTCTAATGTGTCTGACCGACTCTCTATATTCAAGTATCTCGGATGAGCATTTAGATATTCTTCTACTCGTGCACTCGAAGACAGAGAGTTGGTAGATGCGGAGATCTACATCTTCATGAATTGCGCAAAACTAGACCCTTACATTGAGTAAGCTCTCAACACTAATGTCTTTATGTATGTACCTCATTTACTTGCAATTCGCAGAACTTAGAGGTTGTTTGGCATTTTCATTGCAGAGAGTTTGACTCAGTCATACTGCAACGGAATCCACGTCTGACTGACGTGTAGGTTGAAAAGGAACGGGAGAAGTCTTTTGCTACCTGGTTAAGATATCGAGTAAGTGTCTAAATATTTTGATGCATAAGTGTTATGTTCTTATGCATAATTAGTTGTTGTAATTTGTCATTGTCTGTCCCTTTTTTAATAATAGGTTGAACAAGGCTTTATTACTGATTTAAGAGTACAAGAGATCAGTTATAGGCCCTCGAAGATTATACGTGCCTATCCAGGCGACATTGTGAATGGATATCGATTTCACACAAGAGATTATGGACGGAATAAGTCTACGATGAACAACGGCATATGTGTGAAGGGAAGTGCCTACAATGAAAATGAAGTAGACTATTATGGCATTCTCGAAGAAGTCATTGAAGTGCATTTTTTGGGACAAGCCAACAATGTATTTCTCTTCAAGTGTCATTGGTTCGATCCGACCTCTATTCGTACTGACACAACATATGGGATCGTCGATGTCAAACGTAACTCCAAGTTGAGTACATATGAGCCATTCATTCTGGCAGCACAAGCCCAACAAGTTTATTACTCGAACTATTTGTCCCTCAAATTGAGAGATTGGTGGGCTACTTGTAGAGTAAAAACAAGGCTATTCCCTCAGTATGAGCTTCTCCCAGCTGATATAGAGCTCGAAGATGTTAATGACAATTTTTTCCAATCAGACTGGAGTGATGCACTAGAGTTGGCTCCTTCTACGCAGTTCAGTGTAGATGATATAAATGAACCAATTTGCTTATATAAGGATAACGAACAGGAAGAAGTTGACCCAAATGCCCTTGAGCGGGAGGTGGAGTCTGATGAGGAGGAAGAGTGGACTGATGATGAGGATGGAGAGGATGACGAAGATGACACTGAATTAGACATATCTTCAGCATCTGATGAAGACTATAGATAATATTATAAAATTTTGTAAGAACTGAGTGTTGTTGCTAATTATATGTTATTAAATAGATACTTCAAATTTGAGTGCTGATGATATGTTATATCTTTATTGTTCTCAATAGAGATATGGTACGTGGAGGACGTACTGGGAGGGGGTCCACCTCTGTAGGCCGAGGGTCTATGCGGATAGGTATATATGTGCTCAACTCAATTCTTTCATTATACTGTTCATATTAAATTCATATTTTCTAACGTGCATATAATTTTGCAGGGTCCGCCTCTCCGACTACGCCGGTTGTCCCAATGACAAGTATATGTATATGTACCCAAACACAAAACCCTATATATTACTGTTCATATTAAATTCATATTTTCTAATATGCATATAATTTTGTAGGGTCCGCCTCCCCGAGTACGCCGGTTGTCCTGGCGACATGTATATGTATATGTACCCAAACACAAAACTCTATATATTATTGTTCATATTAAATTCATATTTTTTAACGTGCATATATTTTTGCAGGGTCCGCCTCCCCGACTACACCGGTTGTCCCGGTGACAGGTATATGTATATGTACCTAACACAAAACCCTATATATTACTGTTCATATAAAATTCATATTTTCGAATGTGCATATGATTTTGTAGGGTCTGCCTCCTCAACTACGCCGATTGTCCCGACGACAGGTATATGTATGTGTACCCAAACACAAAACTCTCTATATATTACTGTTCATATTAAATTCATATTTTCTAACGTGCATATAATTTTGCAAGATCCGCCTCCTCGACTACGCCAGTTGTCCCGACGACAGGTATATATATATGTACCCAAACACAAAGCTCTATATATTATTGTTCATATTAACTTTATATTTTCTAACGTGCATATAATTTTGCAGGGTCCGCCTCTTGCCCAGTAGCGTCATCTTTCCCATCCCAATGACCACCAGGTACACCACCAGGTACATGTATGTTTCCATACTTTAGTACGTTTCTTGTCTTCCAATTTTTATAATAATAGTGTACTTAATTGTTTTCAACAGAGGTAGAGAGCCATCATCCAGTAGAGGAGGAGGTGGCTCAAGTAGCTGGACGCCAACCATGTTGGCTTTCTAGGTAAACTTGATCACTTCAAACTTACTGTATTTGTTATTTATGTTATATAGTTCATGTAGAAAATTAATGTGCAATTGCAGGGGGAAGATAGATTTAGGTTCTGCTTCCCGCTATATTACCTCGTTGGTGCACGAACACGTTCCATGACCATTGGACTCATGGAAAGAGTTCCCCCCATCCATTTGGGAATTGTTATTTGACATGTTCATGGTATTATTATTTTTTACTAATTTGAAGTCATTTTTTTAATTACTCTCTATCTCTGTTAGTGCTAAAGTTGAGTAATTTTATTTCTAAACAGCAGAGGTACATGTTCACGAGACTGGAGGATCTCCCTCGAGCACGAGTCGTCTGGGAGTCTACTGCTTAGACTAATTTCAGAAAGTCGATGTGGGAGGCCCGAGACAAGGCAGTGAATACCACAGGCAGCCAGAATCCTACGGCTTGGATGGATTACGGACCTATGTGGATGAGGAGGGACTATTGAGAGTCCCTTTGTCATCGTTGGGCTACTGGACCATGGCAGGAGAGGTCACAGGCGGCTAAACACAATCGAGCAGCTCATCTAGAGAAGAATGTGCACACTAGTGGGTCCGTATCTTATGCGACCCACAGCCAGAAATTGGAAAGCATATTATTGTTCAATTACTTAATACATTAATTATTATTGTGAAACTAACTACGTTTGTTGAATTTTAAGCGTCACGAGCTCGAGCGTGCCCCTACTTTTCGCGAGTTATTTGATCAGACTCATAAGTGGAAGGGAATAGATGACTATGTCAGCGAGAGTGCTCTTACGATTGCCGTAAGTCAAAACATAATTTTTTAATTCAATTTAGATATTAAAAAATTAGGATTTGAATAATATATTTTTAATTTGTTCTGCAGGAGACCTATGTCAGGACGATGGTGGATCACTATGCAGAGGGCACTCCCCAGCCAGACTTGGATCCGGAGACCTAGGTCGACGCAGCGGGAGGGCCAAGGAAGGGCCGAGTGTATGGCTTTAGGGACAGCCTGGATACTACTCCAGTGTTGTCCTCATATGTGAGTTCGGTCGCTCCTTTGGCCTACATGAGTTCATCTGCTGCGACGCTCGGCAGTGGTGGAGAGGACATGAGAACCCTCATCTGGGAAGAGCTGCAGTTGCACTTTGGTGCCATGGTCGAGCAGCTGATCTCTGCCATCCGAGGAGTAGGCCCCTCACAGCAAGCCCCCCAGGTCAATATTACTATTAATTTCATATAGTTTGAATGAAATGAAAACACTAATCTAAACTGTTAAAACACGCAAACCACTAATCCTAAAAAAAACTCTATTATTGTTTAAGAAGTAGATAATAATACTTTCCCATCTTCCCTTAAAACTCATTGAAGACATGTCTGATATCTATCCTCACATACAAGTGGAGGCCACCCAGCTCAATTTATAAGTCGGTGTCCAAAGATCTCAAAAGGGAAAAAAGAAATCCAAATTAAGAAACCTAAAAGAAGGTCCCTTTATACAATCAACTAAAGGACGGATAAAAAATCTACTTGATATGTATAAATAAAAAAAAAGATCTATAAAAAAAACCAAAGTGTAAAGGATCAAAACATGCAACCCGGGGGTCCAAAACCAGAAATAGAGATCTGATCGACATGTCATTCACTCCGACCCAACCATGTGGGTGAAAGTGACGTGTGGGGACTGACGGAATCCTAATCGGATTCCCGGTTTGCGTTTAGTGCTCAAATCACTAATCTAAAAAAAACCCAAGTGTAAAGGATCAAAACACGCAACCCGGGGGTCCAAAATTAGAAATAGGGATCCAATCGGCGAGTTGTTCGCTCCGACACGACCGGGTGGGTGAAAGTGACCTGTGGGAACTGACGGAATCCTAATCGGATTCCTGGTTTGGGTTCAGCGTTCAAACCACTAATCTAAAAAATATAAATGAAAAGGATCAAACACGCAACCCAGGGGTCCAAAATGTGAAATAGGGATCCGATCGGCGTGCCGTTCGCTCCGACACGACCGGGTGGGTGAAAGTGACGTAAGAGAACTGACGGAATCCTAATCAGATTCCCGGTTTGGGTATGATGCTCAAATAACTAATTTAAAAAAAACATAAGTGTAAAGGATCAGGACACGCAACCTGGGGGTCCAAAATAAGAAAGTGGCGTGTGGGAATTGAAGGAATCCTAATCGGATTCCCGGTTTGGGTTCGGCACTCAAACCACTAATCTTAAAAAAACATAAATGAAAAGGATCAAAACACGCAACTCGGGGGTCCAAAATCTGAAATAAGGTTCCGATCGGCATGCCGTTTAGTCCTATACGATGGGGTGGGTGAAAGTGACGTGTGAGAACTCACAGAATCCTAATCGGATTCCCGGTTTGGGTTCGGCGCCCAAATCACTAATTAAAAAAACCTAAGTGTAAAAGATCAGGACACGCAACCCGGGGGTCCAAAATCAGAAAGAGGGATCTCATCGGCATGTCGTTCGCTCCGACATGACCGGTGGGTGAAAGTAACGTATGGGAACTGACGGAATCCTAATCGGATTCCGGTTTGGGTTCAGCGCTCAAACCACTAATCTTAAAAAAACATAAATGAAAAGGATAAAAAAATGCAACCTAGGGTTCCATAATCTGAAATAGGGATCCAATCGGCGTGTCGTTCACTCCGACACGACCGGGTTGGTGAAAGTGACGTGTGGGAACTGATGGAATCCTAATCGGATTCCTGGTTTGGGTTCGGCGCTCAAATCACTAATCTAAAAAAAACTTAAGTGTAAAGGATCAGAACACGCAACCCAGGGGTCCAAAATCAGAAATAGGGATCCGATCGGCGTGTCGTTCGCTTCGACACAACTGGGTGGGTGAAAGTGACGTGTGGGAATTGACGATATCCTAATCGGATTCCTGGTTTGAGTTTGGCGCTCAAACCACTATTCTTAAAAAAACATAAATGAAAAGGATCAAAACATGCAACCCAGGGGTCCAAAATCTGAAATAGGGATCCGATCGGCATGTTGTTCGCTCCTACACGACCGGGTGGGTGAAAGTGATGTGTGAGAACTGACAGAATCCTAATCGGATTCCCAATTTGGGTTCGGTGCTCAAATCACTAATTAAAAAAAACATAATTGTAAAGGATCAGGACACGCAACCCGGGGGTCCAAAATCAGAAATAGAGATCCGATCGGCACGCCGTTCACTTCGACACAACCGGGTGGGTGAAAGTGACGTGTGGAAACCGACGGAATCCTAATCGGATTCCCAGTTTGGGTTCGGCGCTCAAATCACTAATCTAACAAAATATAACTGTAAAGGATCATAAATATTTTCTAATTAAACATAGTGTCATATGTTTTAATTTTAAATTCTCAAAAATAATGTTTATACATTATTTTTTATTTATATTTCTCGTGTTTGTTTTTTGTAATATAGGATCCTCCAGCACCTAATGATCATGAGGTGGGGACAACGGACGATCTAGTAGACCTTTCTTGATTTTTATTTCTTATTATTCTGTATGATTTATATTTGTTGTGATTGATGATTTTATGTTTGATTGTTATTTATTATGGAATGTATGAATATTTTTTTAGCAGATTTTGTAATTTATAATTGTTAATTTTAGTGTATTTTTAAAAAAATTAAGTTGGCTATTTCTAACGGATTTTCCGACAGATATTATCCGTCAGAAATAACGTTGGCACACAAGATTGCCAACGGAAACTATCCATCGGAAGTTCCGACAAAATTTTTTCCGACAAAACCTATCCTATGGAATTTACCGACGGATTTTGCCGACGGAATTGTTGACTGAATTTTCTGTCAAAATGTATCGACTAATTTTTCGACTAAATATTTTGACCACTTCTGTCGGACTTTACCGACGACGTTTCTGACGGAATTTACCGACAACTTTCCGTCGAAAGTACCGATTGATTGCCGGAAGATTTTTTCCCATCGGTAATTTCTGATGGTATTTTTTCAACAGAGGGTTTACGACGGTCGGTCGCCGGAAAGTTGTCAGAAGGAGTGTTTTCTGACGGATTTCCGACGACGTTCTGACGCATCCTGTTCGTCGGAAATCCCACTTTTTCTTGTTGTGGACGCATATCCATCTAGAAATCTCAGTTGTTTCAACCACTTATCACCTTGTTGATCTGTTTGTCACCAAGCACATAAGTTGCTTTCGGTTTAACTAGTTTTCCATTCTTGTTATGCAGTTCTAACTCTGGACCGTTTACAAAGTATTTTCAAGTCCTGCGTGCGTGCTTGATGTTATCTTTTGTTTTTCCTTGTTCATGATCTGATAGTGTTAACACATTATCAAATACATTCTTCTCAACATGCATAACATCCAAGTTGTGTTGGACAAGAAGAGTGGACCAGTAAGGTAACTCCCAGAGAGACTTCTCTTCACCCAGTTGTGCTCCTTCCAAACCACACCGAGAATGTCATGTCCTACTAACAACTTATATTATCAGGCAATTTTTGCACCCATGCTGCAATTTGTTTACTAGACCACCGGTCAAAGCTCATCTAATTCCATTCTGTGTTGTAGAATGTGTCTTTTGCCTTCAGAAAGGATGATGAATCGTAGAAAACGCCGATGGCAATCATGCCAGCATTCTCCACATTTGCTTCAGTATAAATGATTAGTCCTCCATGCAATAAGGACATGCAAGCTTCCCATGTGTACTCCAGCGAGATAACATTCCATACAGGAAAGTCACTTATCCCCATCAGTGCAGCCTCATGGTAAATTTTGTTTACTCGATGCATCATATGTAACAACACTGTCAATCCACAACATTTTCAACTCATCTATCAACGGTCTTAGATAACATCCAAATTGCTTCTAGGATTTTTGGGACTAGGAATGACCAAGGATAAAAAATTTTCTCACTTCATACACATGCTCGGAGGAAGGTTATATGTGTCACAAAAACTGGCCAACAAGAGTAAAAAGTTGCTGAACCTCCAAATGGATTGAACCCGATGAGTTTGTTGAAGTGAGTCCATGCTTCACCCCTGCAGAATGACTGATTATGTCCTCGTCACAGTGAACTCTTTCGGCATGCCATCTCATATATGAGCTGTCTTTGAGGGCATATATAACCGTGAAGTCTAGGTGTGAGAGGGAAGTACTGTAATGGCTTGTAAGTACATCCTTCAGCTTCTTATTCCCTCCTCTCTTAGGTTAGATCGGGAGCATTACAATGGAACCGATATTTTCCTTGCATCCTCTTTGTAATATAACATACAATGATTAAGGCATGCATCTATTCTCTCGCATCCAAGCCCTAAATCATTAACCATCTTTTTGCACGATAGAAATTTTAGGCAACTTTTTGTCTCGAGGAAACTTGCTCTGATGGCGAGTAGAAGATGGTCAAAACAACTCTCACTCATGTGATATTCTGACTTCAAATTCAGCAACTGTGACAACGCAGGCAATCGAGTGTGATTCTGACATCTAAGTCATAATGGCTCATCAGCATCTCTTAACAATTGAAAAAATCTTGTAGCTGTGTTGTTCGGTGCTTCTTCATTATATCCATGTTCTTGACGTACATTATTTCCAGGACCAACTGCAGAACACAATTCAGCACCAACTGCATCCAAAACCATATCCATGTATGTGCTTGTGCCTTAACAGTGTCATGCTCATATGACTAATTTGCCTCATCATGTTCAGTCCAATTCATTGTAGCCTTGCATAACCCTTTAAGGTACAAATGACGCTCACATCGTATTGAATAGAACCTCAAGTTCTTACATTTTGAACACGGACATCGGAATGACCCTTGTCATCCATTTAACTTACATTCCTAGACACAAATTCAATGAAGCTTGATACCCCATCTTTGAACTCCTTAGAGAGTATCACGCCAACTGTTCTACGATACATCCATTGTCGATCTACATACATTTTCCCTGCATACCAACTCAATGTTAAATGCTATAAAACATAAACCCTACCCTTTACTCACATCATTTCAACACAGACAATTTCAATAGGAAGGGAGAATTATTTAGATTATCATGTTTTAACCAATCTGTAAAGGATTGATCGAACAATCAATTACTAGATGTGTTGTACAATTTGTTAAAAGTATCGGCAGCATCTCCCACGCCTCTCTGATATACCAAAAATATTTATAATTAAAAAAAATCTTAAACACTTACTAGTAAGTGTTAGAATTGTTCAAAATCAATAAAGGTATACCAGATAGGAGTGAGTAAATGCAACCAAATTTTCAGAAATTGTACAAACACAATAGTAAATGACCACATAAGTCAATCAAACATTCATAGACTGTCCAAACAGGAAAAATTCAAGACTTTGAGTTAGATATGTACATGTCATTTAAGAAATAAGAACAGACACATCAATCTCAAAGTCTTGAACGGGAAGGTTCATTGACACGAGCTTAACACACCCTTCTGAGGTGCGTGTAATGTTAGGTTGCACCCACACACCTCAACTCACAGAGAACATCCCATGTAAGTAATTAAGATAAAAATTTAAAACATCTTGCTTATCAATATGCATGCATTGAATTAAATAACATTTAATTTAAATCTAAATCAGTATATTAAATGACAACAAGAAACAAAATATATCAATAATGCACAAAATATTATGAAGTAATAATGACTCTAATACATTATACCTAATCTCACATGGTAGATAGAACATGTAGCCAAACGAAATGTAGGAAGAAGAGTTCAGATCAAGACATCTTTATCTAATATCACTTGTAAGTCTACATAGATAGCATGACAAAAGAAACAACATGACTATTTAGGCCTTCAGCTACCCATTCGCCACTCCTTAGATTGGAGGCCACTCCTTAGATTGGAGGCGATAATTTCAGTGATTTGATTTTTTCTTTCTTATTTAATTTTTTTGTGTGACAGGTCAGTGGGAAGGGAGGGCCTACTGGGAGGATTATTTGCCTCCGCAACGATCTACCAAAAAATGGACACAATTTGTGATGATTGCTTGGTAATTATTTAGATGACATGGAATATTTAACAATTCTATTTTTGACAGTTTTTTATTATAAAATTGAATTGAATGATGAGGTTGAATAACTTAAACCAACTCAATGCCCCCTCTATAACCAATTAACTTCTAGTAATTTTACATGCTATCATTTGATTAGTTTATAGGGTGATTAACTTTAAAAAAAGAAATACATTAGAATAACAAATAGTCAATAATTGGACATAGCATCTTTATACCATATTCAGTGATAAAGATATCATGTTCATGTTGTATTGTAGCTATCTTTAAAGATAAGATCATTACCCAATATTAAGTCAATTTATTAACTACTATCACATTAAAGGGGAAAGAAGCCAGTTTAGGGTGTAGCTTGTAATAATAGATGTATTCTCTTGATTTTGGGTCCTTTCCCAATGTTCTTCTGTTTTGGCTATATAAATGTTGGTTCATTCTGAATTTTTCACTACTTAGAGTGCACTTAGTCAGAAGATAGTTGTTAATTCCTTTATTTTTCTTATATTTGTGTTGTTGAGTATTATGATGAATAGTTGGTATATTCATCTTTGATTAGTTACTTGAAGTTGTTCGGTAAATATTCCACTTTCTTAACATTATTGCATTTTTTCCGGAGTTGCCTCAGTTTTTATTTAATGGCAAAATGTGTCATGATGGGAAAGTCATTGGAATCACTCAACCATGGCGTGTGGCTACTGTATCTGTGGCAAAATGTGTAGATATAGAATGTGGTGTTGAGCTAGGCCAAATGGTTGTATATTCTTTTTGATTTGACGATGTTACCTCTAATCTAACAAAAATCAAATATATGACAGATGGATCACTCTTAAGGTGATTTTTGCTTGAATATACCAAACTCTACTCACACGCTAACATTTTCTTATCCCCTCCGTCATTTTGATATCTTGACGAGGACAACCTGTTATCATTGAAGAAACTATTCCATAAGGATGGGAGGACTACTCTGTAATATAAAATAGAATAAGGAGTAGGAGCTCTGTTTAGGTGCAAAATTTATCTAGGTATGCAATAGCAGGAAAGATTCACCTTATATATTAATTAGTTAATGTTCAAGTGGAGAATACCTTCATAATAACATGCTTAAATGCTTCCTACGCACCCCCAATCCAATTTTTTTTGTTGTATATTTGTATTCACCATGCATAGCTTGCTTAAGGCCGTGTCATAACTCAACAAAAATATGAGAGACATGATGCTGATTTCTCTCAATGAAATGCCATCATTGTTAACGTGTTTTCTTTGATTATGTTTATTTGTTTAGACATTTGAAACATTATACATGCTTGGCGGTGACTGGCTCCTGGGAAGTGGCGACAACTCAAGTGTCGCCAATGAAGGCAGCTCGTTGGTTGTGTCCAACAGATGCCGTGAGGCACTACACATGTTGAGGGTGGAGAAGACAAGGGCGAGGAGGCAAGCAAAGAGGAAGGCCTTAGAAGGCAAGGCTGATTGGCCATGGCGAAGATGTGATGATGGAGAAGGGCCGGAGGGGGCCGAGTGAGAAGGGGGAGAGAGAGAGTGAGAGAGTAGGTTGCCAAAAGGATAGAGAGAGAGTGAGAGAGGGGGATAGAGAGTGAGAGAGTAGCTGGCTAGAAGGATAGAGAGATGAAAGAGAGAGATGTTTTGGGAAAGAACTGGAAGCAGCAGAGGTCGGAGGGCGCGGCGGTGGGCTGAGGGAGAGAGCGGAAGAGATAGTGAGAGAGCTGCTAGCGAGAAGGAAAAAGAAAGATGGGTGAGCAGCCGCATACCTTGATGGCCAGTGAACGGAGGCGTAGCAAGGGTAGCCGATGGTCGGAGGATCGACAGAGGCTGCGGCGACGGCTACTCTAGCGAGCTGCAGTGGAAGGAGAAAAGGGCATGAATGGGCGCTGGGGTGGAGGGAGGGAGTTGTGAGAGAGAGGGAACCTTTTCATCTCCCGCCCTCTATTTTTTCAAGAATTATAATAACTATAAGATATGTAGTGAAATATTATATTATATATATCATTTGATATAAATATACATATATGTATTGTATAAGTTATATATTAGATACTTAAGTATGATGTATAACATATATTATTTATTTCATTATTATAATTATTTAACATACTTACATAGAAATGCTATATGTATATGTAAATGTTTGGAGAAATGCTAGCAACTCGGCGCCTGGGTAGCTTACGCTTAGTTGGAATGTCGAGCGCTATTTTACTTGCAACTGGCCTGATTGATCAATACTTGAGCGCCTGGATACCTAGCATTTCTCAAATGTTTGACATATCTAAACATGGAGAACATCTAATGTGTGTACAATTTGGTGGAGGCTCGATCACTGTGGTGCTAGTTAAAGGATTAGAAATCCCAACTAATTAATAATTGGACGTGTGTGTGTGTGTATGTTCATCTCATTGCAGCACTTTTGTACTAAATAAAGATAGTACATGTACATATTTAATCACATTTAAATATATTAATGGAATCCGATCATTGGATTTTATTCCAATCTAAAATCTAAATAAATCTAATCAGATTCGACTGTTGGATTTACTTTAGATCTAAATCCTAACTGATAGATTTAAGTTTGATCAACATCTAATGGTTGGATTCATTCTCAATCTATATGTGATCAAGATCTAACGGTTCAATTTACTAACAATCAGAATCTACCCATTAGATTTTATCTCGATCAAAAATCTAACTAGTAAATTCTCTCTCGATCTATGTATATTTGATCATTTTAATTAATTTAATGCCAATCTATAATAGCCTGATCAAGTTATGAACATTGGACTTACAATATATCTAAATCCTAACTATTAGCTTTAAGTTTAATCAACATCTGACGTTGGATTAGCTCTCGATCTAAATTTGATTAAGGTCCGACCATTGAATTTGCTCTGATTCGATATCCTAATAGTTGGATTTAAATTTGATCAATATCTGATAGTTAGATTTTTCACTCAATCTACATCTAATTAAAATCCATCAGTTCAATTTATTATCAATTGAAATCTAAATGATGGATTTCATCTCAATCTAAAATTTGATCATTAGATTCATTCTTAATTTGTGTACATCTGATCAATTGGGTTTGCTGTCAGTCTATAACAATCTAATCAACATTCACACATTAGATTTAGTATGGATCTAAATCAATCTTAGCCATTGGATTTTAAGTTTGATCAGGATTTTATGTCACTATTGATCTGTAACTGATTAAGATTCGAAAATTCAATCTATTGTCAACAGAATCTGACTATTGGATTCAACATGATTTAAAATTCGACTGTTGGATTCACTCTCGATGTATGTACATCTGATCAATTCATGGGTTCGTTGTCAATCTATACCTAATCAACACACCACATTGGATTAATTATTATTATATATCCTAAGTTGAATTTTAAGTCTGATGAAAATTTGACTGTGGGATTTGCCCATGATATAAATCAAATCGATTAGCTATAAATATAAATAATTATAGTATTATCTATCATAATGTAAATTATAAATATTAATATTAATAATTAATTTTTTATAAAAATAAAATGTTTTTGAAAAAGTTTTATTACATGTATATTCACTAAACAAATAAAATATATTCACAAACACTCAAATATAATGTGTATATCTATATAAAAATATATTATATATTCATAAATTCAAATTTTAATTTATAAATTTATATTTATATATTGCATTTGTTTTATTTTTTACTTATATCATCTATATAAATTACCTATAGATAACATGTATTACATATTATTAAAATATAAATAAGTATATAATATAACCAACAACTATAATATATTAATATAACTAATTCGCAACAGCTAATTAATAGCTAAGTAAAAATAAATAAATATACTAAAAACTGAAATGTAACTTCTACATTTATATTTTTTTAAAATTGTATTCATTTTAATGACATGTTTAAGAAATAACAGGAAAGGGACGAATTAGCTACGTAAGGAATCCATTGAAAAAATAGTAGCTAATTAGAGACGAATAATTCCGTCGCTGATTAGCGAAGGCTTAGCAACGAACAATCATATCCATTCCAACAAAAAATTCCAAAATTTTCGTCGCTAATTTGTCCATAATCAGCGACGGATATGTTCATCGCAGATTCATTGCTGATGAGAGACGCATTAACGACAAAATTGTTTGGTCACAAAATTTCCTAGTAGTTCGTCGATGGATAAGCGACGGACTGGTTCGCCGCAAATATTCGTTGCTGAATAGCTATGGTTTTGCGACCAAATGTAGTTCATCGCTAATACGTCGCTAATTGGCGTCAAACTATTTCCCTCGTGCACTTTGTCGCAAATAAACGTCGATTTTGTGACGAAATATTTATGTCGCTAAATTTCGTCGCTAATTTCTATTTCTCTTGTAGTGGCATGATAGCAAAAAAACAATACTATTTTTAAAAAGAATATTGCAAAACTAGTATGATAAAAGATTGGCCAAATAACGAGATAGTATGTAACGTTGCATAAAAGATAGCACGTTTGGTTGATCTTCTTGTCAACCGAGAGAATATAGTACTTTGATTGATTGTCTTCGATTAAATCTTGATAGTATGGTGCTTGGATGTTATGCCATACACCTTGATCATGACACTCCAATGGGCAAATGGTACGTTCATGCACTCCTCCCAGGACCAAAGCGGGCCCTTTATAATGTTGCTAACATGGTTATGTTTGTTATCTTAGACAATTAAATAGATGGTCAAATAGAGTACCAAGAATATATGAGAATAATTGAAGAATAGATGAGATTATAGAGAGAACGTAACAAATGAGAGGATAGAGAAAATAGATAAGAACAAGGGTCAAAATTGTAAAACAACGTTAAACAGGAGATAGTAACAGTTACACAACACACATAATCATTTGCTGACAGTCTAGTGGAAGTCACTAACCACCCACTAGCCATGCTACGAACACAGGCCAGAGGTCTGATGTGATCTCAAGGTAAGAGAGAAAATCTAAGGCCGTTGGATCATGCTGATCGCAAAGGGTAAAATAAGTATTAATGGTACAACCTACTTGTCGGCAATGGATGTCCGCCAAAGCTAATGAGTCTTACGGAGGCCTCAACAAGGAGTTCATGGTCTAGTCAGAGTATTCCCATAAGAGGTCATCCAAGCCAAGAAAGTGTGTATAGAAAATATTTATTCGTCGTGCCTTGAGTGCTCAAAGGTCGAGGAGTCACGATAATGGTAGTAAAGCGAGCGAATAAAATGAAGACAAGTCCATTTAAAATAATAGGGACATTACATGAATAATTGCACTTAATTACCAGATATATTGTTGAATAATTTCAGTAAGGTCTCATGAAAAAATTTCATGTTTGGTGTGTGTATGTGAAAAGGAATCAATGATAGCATATGAGGGTTGTGCACACATCTTTTACTTAGTAAAACCGTATGAATGTTATCAAAAATATATTAACATGATGTTATTATTCATAACAGTGCATTACAAAGGTTGAATCATGATTATAAAGCATGTTTAGCAAGGCTTACATGAAAATTAGGGTTCTAGAATAGACAGTCAGGTCGTGACGTCAGCCAGCGTCACGTTCAGGTTCTGACAAACTGTGCCGATGTAACGGCCGTGTTCTCGTCAAGACGAGTTAGGCCGACCCGTTTAGGTCACGACCGACAAGCCGACACGATCAAGTTCAACCGAGACATCGACGTGACGACGAGGTTCTCATCGCGACGTGTCGGGGCGACGCGTTTAGGTCGAGACCGTCATGATCTAAAGATCACGACGTAAGGTCCTATCGCATTGAGAATGCAACGTGATGCCTTGTCATGACCCGATTGAGAATGCGACCTATCGGGTTGTCGCGTTCTCAAGTTTCGGTCGGAACTCTGAGAGTTGGTCAAGCCTCCTTGGCTGCTGTCCATGCAACCAAGGGCTTGACACAGGGGCTTTTTTAAAATCAATATCAAATCGTATACTTGATGAAAAATCAAGAAATTAGTTTTAAACAAATCTAGACTTGCAGGGGTATCATCAGTAAAGAGTAATTAGACTTCTAACATGGTATGGACATGTTATGATCAATGTACTTCAATAAACCACACATTATTGAAAAGTAATTTAATTCGAAAAAAGTACTTGATAGAAATTGGGGAAAATGGAATCATTAGATTCCTGACATCAAGTAGCATGTACAATAAAAGTTACAAGGTATGAGATCAAGCAAGGACATGGATTTAAAAGGAATAAGTCAAGTCGAGTACATACACATTCTTGACAGAACTTTGAGCATGAAATACTCGTAAACGAGATGATAGGAATTGGGAAAATATGAGGTTTTCAAAGATGGGATCAGGGACTATCTAAAGTCGAAATTAATTTAATTTTGCTTGAGAGAATGCCTATCTTTGAGCGTTTTTATGATCCTAGGGCAGAACGTAAAGAATGTTTTGATCTCTCCTTCCAAGCCTTCTCCTCCACGAATTCCTCCTCATTTGGCCTCCTACCCATCTCCAAAAGATCTCGTATGGACATTGGGGTGGGCCACGAGGGTTTGAGGGGTTTATTTAAAAGTATTGTGTTGATAATACCTAATACAACTCTACCTCTCCTTCAACTCCAAATTTTCCATATTTATCTTGTCTTTCCTTGCATAAATCCTCTTATTTGGGTTAGATAGGATTTCAATTTCATGGCTAGCAAGTTAGGGTAGAGTTAGGACTCTTTTCTAGATATATATGAGTCATATTAGTGCTTTATTTGACCCCTTTTAATTAGGGAATAGTGTAATTATGAATTTTATAGTATTTTCTTTTTTATTATGCATTTTAAACTCTTTAATTTTGAGTCCCTATATTTATCCCAATTTTCTCTTATCTAAATCTCCTTTTTAGATTAGGATAGGGCCCTATTCATTGTTATTGAGTTAGACTAGAATTAAGACTCTTTTTAGGATAATTACATGAGTTGTAGAGGGATTTTCTTGCCCTTTTTAGTTTACCCATAATTTAGCTATGCATTTTGGCCTATTTATCTTTTATCCATCATGTAGACTCTTGCTTTTAGCCCATTAAGTCATGTATGGAGCAATTATTAAAGCACATCACTTATTTTTGCTTAGGGGTTTATTTACCTCTTTTTAATTTATAGAGTAATGGAGTTACAATTTTTTATCTTACTTTATTTCTTGAATTTATTCATGCGCCAAAAGTTGTCCATTGGTCTAATTCCCATGATGGGCTATTAACACACATTGATTAAAGTCTACCCACACGTTTATTTTGTTTTAAAATTCGCTTTGGTATATGATAATTGGTTCTCCTACTTATTCTTTCATTACGATAATAAGTCAAAAAAATTCTTAAACTTGGTACAAATGATTTTTCTTGGCCTAAATTTCTTAAGGGGTCATTAGAGAATATTATTCAAAGTATAACTATTATTTTTACAAATTTTTTATATGTGTTTGCACACATGCAATAATGATGCGTACCCTTTTAACTAGTTTAAAATTATTAATTGACAAATTATCAATTTATCTATAATTTTTAATTAATAAATTTTTTTGGGTACTACAACATCCCCTCTTAAAAAAAATTTGGTCCAAAAATTCCATGACTCCTCTGGTTAAATATGAATAAACACTTTATGCTAAAAGGTATTAATCATGGTAAGTTCAAAGTTACCTTCCACAATTCCCACTTCGTCATTTGGTGAGGGTTGTGCCAAACCTTCTAGTGTATCTTGATGTTTTGATTCTTCATGACGTTGATCCTTTATTTGTGGGCATTTTCTAATCTTCTGGTCTGGGCTGCCACATCGCAAACATTTGCCTTGCTTCTTCCAGCCATTCTCCTACATGTGGCTCATCTTATTGCGGTGCTTGCATCGACCTTCGTGAATAAGGGCTAATCGCCTGTCATTCTTCTTATTCTTTATTTTTCTCTTACCTCCATTTGGTTACTTCTTTTATGTCATAGAGTTGAGGTCCTTTTTCTAATGGGTGTTAAGAGAGGACAGTCTTGCATCTGATGCCCCAAATCGCCACAACGTAGACATGCACCAGCTTTTCACCAACACTCCTTGGCCACATGACCCGACTTACTACAATGTAGGCAGATGATTCTGAAAATGTCCTTGTTCCGTTCCTTCTACTGGTTTGCCTTCTTGTCATGTTGGCGTCTTCTCTTCCCATTCTTATTGGTCACTTTTCTATCTTTTTGGTCGTTCCAAGGCTCCTTCTAGCAATTGGGTGGCTTGCCGACATGCCCGAACTAGCTTTCCAGTTGACCTCATTTCATCTTGCAGTGGCATACGTTCGACGTCCATTAAGAGTTCCTTCAAGAATAAGGTTGGCATTAGGATACTAAAGTAACATTAAGTTGATACATATATGTATATATTTAAATCTTAATAATGGTTCTACCCAATCCCCACTTAGGTATGGTTGCTAACTTAGACATGTGTCATGGCAGTTCACCTAGAACATCCTAAACTTAAAATTTTCTAATAAGGACATCCTAGGCTCTGATACCAATTGTCATGCCTTGCCAATTTAGCAGCGGAATAAATCAGGAGGACGTGAGCAAAGTATATAGTAATATATTGCATGAACGTCCGCATAATTCAGAGCAACTAATGGGCAATACTTGGAATAAACTCTTCATTTTATTGCTAATTTCCAAAACTATTACAAACACTAATTCTCAGCCAAAACATAGGGCTCAATGACATCATTACATTGGAAAGGATATTTAAGCAAATATCTAACTAGACTCTATAACACTAACGTCATTCCATTGCTAAGATGCCAGGTCACTCATCACTCCAGTCCATTACCGTTGGTGTGTATAATGTCATCATCGGACTTACCTAAAACACATATAACAAATAGCGCAGGGTGAGCGATAATGCCCAGTAGGACTTAAATCTCATGTAAACAGACATGCTTTAAGTGATTAATGGCTTGTAAAGTAATATAACTAGAGGGTACAATCAAGTATAGTCGAGAGAGTAATAGCTCATGATAGCATGATAATGATAGTACTTTTAAAAATAATATTGCAAAACTAACATGATAAAGGATTGGTCATATAATGAGATAGCATGTAACGTTGCACAAAAGTGCCTAGTCGTGATAGTATGTTTGGTTGATCTTCTTGTCATCTGAGAGAATATTGTACTTTGATTGATTATCTTTGATTAAATCTTGATAGTATGGTACTTGGATGTTATGCTGTACACCTTGATCATGACACTCCCATGGGAAAATGGTACATTCGGGCACTCCTCCCAGGACCAGATCGGGCCGTTTATAATGTTGTCTGGCATGGTTATGTTTGTTATCTTACTCAATCAAATAGATGGCCAAATAGAGTACCAAGAATATATGAGAGTAATTGAAGAATAAACAAGATTATAGAGGGAACGTGAACAAATGAGAGGATAGAGAAAATAGATGAGAATGAGGGTTACAATCGTAAAACAACGTTAAACAAGTGATAGTAACAGTTGCACAATGACAGTTCGTGGAAGTCACTAACTACCCACTAGCCGTGCTACGAACAAAGGCCAGAGGTCCGACGTGATCTCAAGGTAAGAGAGAAAATCTAAGGCCATTGGATCATGCTGATCCCTAAGGGTAAAATAAGTATTAATGGTACAACCTTCTTGTCGGTAATGGACGTCCGCCAAAGCCAAGGAGTCTTACGGAGGCCTCAATAAGAAGTTTCTGTCCAATCAGGAGTATTCCCAACGGAGAGGTCGTCCAAGCCAAGAATGTGTGTATAGAAAACATTTACTTGTCATGCCTTGAGTGCTCAAAGGCAGAGGAGTCACGATAACGGTATTAAAGCGAGTGAATAAAATGAAGACAAGTCTATTTAAAATAATAGAAAAATTACATGAATAATTGTACTTAATTACCAGATATATTGTTGAATAATTTTGGTAAGGTCTCATGACAAAAATTTATGTTTGGTGTGTGTATGTGAAAGAGAATCATGATAGCATATGAGGGTTGTGCCACACATCTTTTAATTAATAACCACATGTGAATATTATCAAAATATATTAACATGATGTTACTGTTCATAATAGTGCATTACAAAGGTTGAACGATGATTATAAAGTATGTTTATTAAGGTTTACATGAAAATTAGGGTTGTGTAATAGACAATTACGTCGTGACGTAGCCAGCGTCGCGTTCAGCTCCCGACAAACTAGGCCGACACAAAGGCCATGTTCTGGTCAGGACGAGTCGGGCCGACGCGTTCAAGTCATGATCAATTAGCCGACACGATCAGGTTGAGCCGAGACGCCGACACGACGATGAGGTTCTCGTCACGACGTGTCGGGGAGAAGCATTCAAGTCAAGACCGGCATGATCTGAGGATCGCGATGCAGGGTCCCGTCGCATTAAGAACACGATGTGATGCCTTGTTGCAACCTGGTTGAGAACGTGACCTATCGGCTCGTCGCATTCTCAGGGTCTCGGCCCAAACTCAGAAAGTTGGTTAGGCCTCCTTGGGCTGCAGTCCATGCAACCAAGGGCTTGACAAAGGGGACTTTTTAAAAATTAATATCAAACCGTATACTTGATGAAAAACCATGAAATCAGTTTTAAACGAATCTAGACTTGCAAGGGTATCATCAGTAAAGATTAATTAGACTTCTAACATGATATGGGCATGTTATGAACAATGTACTTCACGAAAAATAAAAATTTGACACATTGATGAAAAATGATTTTAATTCGAAAAGAGTAGTTGATAAAATTGGGGGAAATAGAATCATTAGATTCCTGACATCAAGTAGCATGTACAATCAAAGTTGCAAGGTACGAAATCAACTATGGACATGGATTTAAAGGAACAAGTCAATCGGGTACATGTCTTGACAGATTTTGAGCATGAAATACTCCTAAACGAGATGATAGGAAATGGGAAAATATGGGGCTTTCGAAGATGGGATTCATGGACTATCTAGGGTCGAAATTATTTAATTTTGCTTGAGAGATTGCCTACCTTTGAGTGCTTTTGTGATCCGAGGGCAAGAACATGAAGAATGTTTGAAGCTCTCGGTCCAAGCCTTCTCCTCCACGAATTCCTCCTCCTTTGGCCTCCTTCCCACGTCCAAGAGATCTCAGATGGGCATTAGGGTCGGCCATGAGGGTTTGACGACTTTATTTAATGGTATTGTGTTGATAATTGCAACGACTCTCCTTATACCGGTACGGTTTACACCAACCCCATTGGTATAATGAACGCCGCTATGTGGGCATCCACCCAACAAAATCGATAGACTGAAGTGTACACAATATAACACATCCAGCGGAAAATAAGAGTCAAAATGTAATTTCTTATTCCATCATCCCATTCTATTCACAGTCCATATAGAGGCAAAGAAAACTAAACATTTAATAACTGAGAGATAAAATAAATACATTGTCCACATTGTCTAAACTGAATTACAAAATTTTCCTTTATTACATACTATGATAAGAGAGATGAAAATAAAACATTGTCCACTTGTCTAAACTGAATTACAAAATTTTCCTTTATTACATACTATGATAAATAAAAAGTACAATGCCGAAACTCCACAGATATCCTACTCCTGCTCCGAGTCACTCGGACTATATCCTGGATGAAGTAGAAATCTCTGCACCTTACACCGAAGCAAGAGTGAGTCCAAAAGACTCAGCAAGTAGCATCCACCACATTAAACATACATACACCACATGGGTATTCACATTTTCATATCGCAAGAGTATCACATAAGCATGTACTTGAATAAACTTTTAAAAAACCTAAACATGATTTCTACACTTACCACACATGATAAATGACTTGTAACAAAATTTCAACAATTTAAAACCTATCACATGCTTTTTACACATTCTTCTACATGCTAATCTAAGTCTCACTTACTCACAATTATAATCTAAGACATAGTTAACTTGAACATGGAGTCTACACATATTACAAGAGATATTCTTAGCATGGATTCTATCATCATTTTCACATCTATACCATTGATAGCTTGCTATTTGACATGGATGTGACACGTTCATATAATGAATTATCATCTTTACATACTATTATATTGATTATGTCTCACATGATCATTTACACAATTACACAATTTACACATTCACTTTTCACATAAACACAAGTTCACACTTTATTATATGCCATGACACATAGTCCAAAACACCTCTAGAAGGACACACACTTGTCAATCACACACATATCTATCATCTAGGCAACATAATGATAGACCTTAGTTACTGCGTTAATCGGAGAAGCACTCTCCACCCTAACCAGCGGTACTTGTCCGCCTCAAGATTTAATCCCAATGCCCATGGGATATCACACACTATGACCTTCCTATGGGGACTTTACCACAGTACAGTTCCTCAGCCCTCTACAGTAGCAGTGTCACTCATTGACACATTTACACATTTTCTCAAATCTTTTAACATACACTTAATGCACAATTTTAACACATCCATTTCATTCTCACACATTTACATACTTCAGTATTAACTAGCATGGTACTACTGTTCTCAGTATTAAACAGATTCGAAACAAGTCTAATCATGCTGAAATTAGTAGATTTTATTAACAACATATTAACATGTATTAATTGATCAATATTCACATAAAACTATCATATGTAGTTTTTGTCATCATTTCATTACAAAATTTAATCACAAACTTCTCACAGATTACCCATCATGCATACAAATTTTGCATTTTTATGAATTACACACAAATTATGAAAATTCTAACAGTGGTATTCAAAGGTAAACATATTCAACTAACATGGATTTTTCATTGTTCAGACCCACAACTCATTCTACACATGGATATTGACAGTCTAAACATATGTCAATTTCTAGGAATTTAATTGTTTCCACACTGTTTATTTGAATTTCTACACTAATAAAACATGCTTACTATTTTACCATTCAGAAAATTTTATAATTAGCACAGAGCTCAGAAATTAGTCAAATTTATATAGCATGATCTGACATATATCCACTTGCCACAAAAATTCTCAAACATCACACATTAACATGGAATCATGCAAACAAGATTTTTGTCTAAGCAGGTTTAATACCAGTTTTCAGAAAATCTGATAAATAATACCGTGAACCAAAAATTATCAAAATCATTTGACATGATCCACAAGAGATAATTTACATATAGTAATTTTTACCATATATCCTCAGGCGTAAAATTCCAAAAAATAGTTCATATAGGTTAGACATGCACAGTATCGCAGTTTGGCGAACTTGACGGCATGCAGGTGGCCGTCTATCAGGTTAACGACAACAAATAGTGCCACCAACTCAAGATCTTAATGGCAAGGGATCCCGCCGTTATGTTCATGTCTGTGCGAAACACAGACTGCACGCCAGAACTTGGTGAAATTGGGGATCCAGGACTCGAATAAAAATCCATATAATACCTAGGACCTACTAGACATATGTAGGAGTGATGTGAAAGGGTTACTTGCCTTTGATAAAATCCACAATCAACGAATTAAGCTGGAGAAGCCCTCCTCGGCCTGAGCCAAAGAGCCATCAAAACTCCCTCGATCCGGGTTCTGTGATGGTCTTTACGGTCCACCGGGGTTGGGACGATGCTCCTTGATGTCCAGCCTTCCTTCCAGTCACTGTAGAGCACTAGATGAAGCCTCCAATCACTGAATTTCAGAGCTCAAAGATTGGGTTTTCGCACAGAGAACTAGGGTTTTGACTCAAGAGCCAAAAAGGGTTAGATCTGGTCGGAGATGGGGTGTTTTATAAAGCTAGGGTCGGAGACATAATTGGATAAGGCTGGGTTACCGTTGGAGAATGGTTACCATAACAAGGGGCGAAGATTTCGAGGGTGTTTCTAGATCTGCAATCTCAACAGATCTGGGAGGTTAACGTCAACATCATAGACTGCCTATTCTGAGTTGGAGTCCATCGATGTGGCCGCTGACTCCCTATAGACGTCACTCATGTTGACACCAACAGGTTGTCTGCACAGACTTAAAACTACAGAAACTTTATGTACACCACACATGTATATATATTAAGTACTAGCACAATAAAATTTATTAAATCGATGGCTACATTATATACATACATAAGCAATCACCCAAAGATGAAAAAATCAAGGGCCTTACACCCTCGCCCCTTAAAGAAACTTCGTCCTCGAAGTTAGACTGACACTAGTCAAATAACTGAGGATACTTTTCTCATGCATCCTCAAGCTCCTAAGTAGCATCCTCTCGCGAGAAGTTACACCATACCACTTTCACCGACGCAATGCTCTTGTTAGGAGATGCTGAACCTTCCGGTCAAGAATAGTGACTGGTTGCTCCACATAAGAATGATCTGGCTGGATCTCCACTGGCTCGTGGTTCCGGTCAAGAATAGTGACTGGTTGCTCCACATAAGATCTCCACTGGCTCGTGGCTAATAACATGAGATGGATCTCTGACATACCTCCTGAGCATAGATACGTGGAAAACGGGATGGAAACTAGCTTAACGCTGGGGTAAAGCTAGCTCATATGCCATGTTGCCCAATCGTCTGAGAATCTCATACGGGCCAATGAATCTAAGACTTAGCTTACTATGCCTGCCAAATCTAACTACACCACGAGTAGGCAAAATCTTTAAAAAGACATGCTCACCTACCCGAATTTCAAATCTTTCCTCCTGTTGTCGACATAACTCTTTGCCTATCTTGTGCCGCAACAAGCCTCTTCCTAATCAATTAGACCTTATATGAAGTCTCCTGAACTAACTTGGACCAATTAGCTACCTATCGCCTGTCTCCTCCCAACACAAAGGAGATCTACAAGGCCTACCATACAAACCTCAAATGGAGCCATACCAATACTCACATGAAAACTATTGTTGTATGCGAACTCCACTGAGAATAAATGGCGCTCCCAATCATCCTTCCAATCTAGAATGCACGCCCTTAACATATCCTTGAGCGTCTAGATAGTCCTCTCGGACTGTCCATCTGTCTGGGGATGAAACACCGAACTAAGCTTCAACTCCGAGCCTAACGCATCCTGAAGACCCTTTCATAACCTCGAAGTAAATCTCGGATCTCGATCGAAATGATCGACTTCGGCACACCATGCAACCTAATAATGCTACTAATATACAATCTAGCTAAGCTCTCTACTGACTGCTTCTTCTTCATGGGCAAGAAATGCGCAGTCTTTGAGAATCTATCTACCACTACCCAAATCGAGCCATTACCCCGTCTAGATCGAGGCAAACCCGTAACAAAATCCATAGTGACAGCTTCCCACTTCCATACTAGGATCTCCATCTTTTGTATAAGACTAGATGGTCACTGCCGCTCGGCCTTCACTTGTTGGCAAACTAGACATCTAGACACATACTCTGCTACATCCTTCTTCATGCCAGACCACCAAAAAGATCTTTTCAAATCTTGGTACATCTTAGTGTTACTCGGATGAATAGAGAATCTAGACCTATGAGCCTCCGCTAAAACATGCTCATGGACATCTACAATGTCTGGAACACAGACACGGTGATAGAATCTAATCACGCCATCCTCATCATGAGCAATGCCCGCCCTTCCCACTAACTCTTGGAGTCTAGGGTCGGCTTTCTACTACTCAATTACTTCAACCAACACCGAAGACCTAATGGACAACTGAGCTACAAAAGCCTGCACAATGATGGCTCTAACTCAGTCATCGCACATGCTGCATCCTCCAACATCTTCCAATCCTGTTGGAGAGACGACCTCTTCCTACTAAGGGCATCCGCTACGACATCTGCCTTTCCAGGATGATACTGGAGGTCGAAGTCATAGTCCTTCAGGAACTCAATCCATCTTCTCTGCCTCAGGTTTAATTCCTTTTGGGAGAAAAGATACCTTAAGCTCTTATGGTCAGTGAACACCTCAAATCTGACACCATAAAGATAGTGTCTCCAGATCTTTAGTGCATGAACCACTGCCGCAAGTTCAAGATCATGAGTCGGATAGTTTTGCTCATGCTCCTTCAATTGACGAGAAGCATACGCTACTACCCTTCCTTGCTGCATCAATACATAGCCAAGGCCAATCCGAGATGCATCCGTGTAATAGCAAAACCCTCTACACCGCTCGGCAAAACTAACACAGGAGCCGATGTGAGCTTAGTCTTCAATAATTGAAAACTACTCTCACACCTCAGACCAGGCAAACTACTCCCTTCCTAGTTAGCTGAGTCAATAGGGCGGCGATGGATGAAAATCCCTCAATGAATCGCCGATAATAACCAGCCAAACCATGAAAACTCTAATCTCCAAAGGAGTCTTGGGAATCTCCCAATTCATAACAGCCTGGACTTTTGCTGGATCCACTGCTACACCAGCACCAGAGATTACATGCCCAAGGAAATGAACCTCGTGCAACCAAAAATCGCACTTGCTGAATTTTGCATACAGCTTGTGCTCTCGGAGAACCTCTAATACTACCCTTAAATGCTGACGATGTGTGGCCTCATCCGAAGAGTAGACCAACACGTCATCAATGAAAACTACGATGAAACTATCTAGGTATGGTCTAAACACCCTGTTCATGAGATCCATGAATGCTGTAGGGGCGTTGGTTAGACCAAAAGGAAGGACCAAAAACTCATAATGTCCATAACAGGTTCTAAAAGTCATCTTGGACACATCCTCACTCATAATCCTCAACTGATGATAACTAGACGGCAAATCAATCTTAGAAAAGACTGATGCATCTTGCAGCTGGTCAAACAAATCATCAATCCGAGGTAAGGGATACATGTTCTTCACCGTCACTTGGTTTAGCTTTCTATAATTGATGCATATCCTAAGTGACCCATCCTTCTTCTTCTCGAATAAGACAGGTGCAACCCAAGGGGAAACACTAGGGCGAATGAATCCCTTATCTAAAAAATCCTGCAACTGCTTCCTTAGCTCAGCTAATTCCGCAGGGGCCATCCGATAAGGGGCCTTTGAGATAGGAGAGGTGTCGGGAAGCAACTCTAGAGTGAACTCTATCTCCCTAGCCAGTGGCAATCCAGATAAATCATCAGGAAAGACATCTAGAAACTCTCGCACTACATCTATCTCCGCAAGAGTAGGCGACTAATCAGCCTTGGGTACTAATACCATGCTGGCAAGAAAAGCGTCACAACCCTTATTCACCATTCTCATTGCCTTCATGGCTGAGATGACAAACTTCCCCACTGAGTTTCTTGGCAATGGATGAGAAAACTCATCCTCACCAAGAATGCGGAAAACAATCTTCTTCCCACAACAATCTACTAATGCATAGTGCTCCTCTAGCCAATCCAGACCAAGAATAGCATCATAGTCCTTTATCTTTAGCAAGAAGAAACACCCTTCTAGGACTCTATCCTCAATGCACACCGGTAAAGATAGAATACACTTCCTAGTCGATATCGTACCTGCGGGTGTGTGCACAGACAAAGGGACTTCTAACTCCTCAGACTCTAAAGCTAACTGCCTAGTAAAATGCTCAGAAATGAACGAGTGAGTGGCACCCGTATCAAACAAAACTCGAGCGTGAAAACCTAAGAACAAAACCGTACCTTCGGTAACATGCTCCGCCTGCTCGGCGTTCTCACGAGCTAACGCGAACACTCGAGCTAGGGCTCGAGGTCTCCCTGGTCATCCTGTCGCTGGCGCTGCTACTACTGCCACTGGAGCCGCTCCACGCTGAATTCCCTGCTGAAGTTTGGGGCAATCCTTGATCTTGTGCTCACTGCTTCCGCACTTCAAGCACTTCCTCGCTATTTCCAGCATTCTGAACCACCATGTGTCCTCCCGTAATGAGGAGACTCCTTGTTTCCACTAGGGGAACGTTGATAAGATACCTGACTGCTTCCCGATGCGACGAGATGCTGCGGTGACTGAAAAGCTGCCTTCTTCCTATCCTGCCTCTGAAAAGGAGCCACGGGCCTCTTCTGAGAAGCCTTCTTCTCCTCCAGGTTCTGCTCCATCTCTCCCTCCTGATGACACGCTGCGCTAAGGGCATGCTTGAGGGTACGATGGTCGAAAGCCACGAACCTCAACCTCAGTGATGGTCTTAGACCCATCACGAATTTCTTCGCCTTTCTGCGCTCATCAGCTACAATATGAGGGGCATACTTTGATTGCTCGGCAAACCTGGCCTCGTACTCCAGCACAATCATGGAGCCCTGAGTCAACGAGATGAACTCCTGCTCCATCTTGTCTTGGATGTGCTCCGAAACAAACTTGGCTCGGAGGAGCCTCACGAACTCATCCCAAGTAATCTCCACAGCACCATCCTCGAACCGAGTACGTAGTATCGAGGACCACCACACGTCGGCTCAATCCTGCCAAAACCATCCATAAGGACCAAACCAATATCATCTATACTTAAAGAAATAACCACCGAATTAATTTACACATACCTGTAGCATATAGGTGGCTAAAGTGACTTTGTCATCCTCAGCACATCTAATAGCCCAGAAGATCTTCTCGATCTCCCTCATCTAGCTTTCAGCAAGTAACGGATCGCTCTCGCCCTTAAAAGAGGGTGGTGACATCCTCTTGAACCGTTCCATGATGGAGGGTCCACCATGGTCATCTTGGGGAGCTGACACCTGAGCCTGCTACAACAAACAACATAAGCAACACATATAGCATAGCAACATAATAAACAAATCATCAAGTAAAATAGACTACTTTATCTATCATTCTAACCTGAGCCTACTGAGCCTCCAGTTGAGCCTGGAGTGTAGCCTGGGTGTGGGCCTGCGTCTGTATGGCCTGCACTAAACCCTGTATGAACACTCCATAGTCTACTGGTGGCGGTGGAGGAAGCATATGACCCTGGGGTGCTGGGGCTTGCTGCTCACCCTGATCCTCACGCCGAGGCTCATCTCTCTTCTGCTCACCCTTACAAGCAGGAACACCACGCCAACCACGTGAAGCCATATCCTACAAAATGATTTAATTCATCCTTTAGATTTATGATATCAAATTCCTAACTATTTACCTAGCTATGTGGACAATCTACACAGACTTAGCATATAATGAAGATGATGGTATATGCATATTTATGTACAATTTCAGCCTGTATCTCTGATACCAATCTCTGTAACGACCCTCCTTATACCGGTACGGTTACACCTACCCACATTGGTATAATGAACGCTGCTATAGTGGGACATCTACCCAAAAAAATCGATAGACTGAAGTGTACACAAATATAACACATAATAGCGGAAAAGAAAGAGACAAATGTAATTTCTTATTCCATCATCCACATTCTATTCACAGTCCATGTAGAGGAAAAGAAAACTGAACATTTAATAACTGAGAGATGAAAATAAGTACATTGTCCACATTGTCTAAACTGGATTACAAAATTTTCCTTTATTACATACTATGAAAAATAAAAAGTACAATGCCGAAACTCCACAAGATCTCCTACCCCCGCTCCGAGTCACTTCGGACTATCTCCTCGGATGAAGTAGAAATCTCTGCACCTGTACGCCGAAGCAAGAGTGAGTCCAAAAGACTCAGCAAGTAGCATCCACTCACATTAAACATACATACGCCACATGGGTTATTCACATTTTCATATCGCACGAGTATCACATAAGCATGTACTTGAATAAACTTTTAAAGAAAACCTAAACATGATTTCTACAACTTACCACACATGATAAATGACTTGTAACAAAATTTCAACAATTTAAAACCTATCACATGCTTTTTACACATTCTTCTACATGCTAATCTAAGTCTCACTTACTCACAATTATAATCTAAGACAATAGTTAACTTGAACATGGAGTCTACACATATTACAAGAGATATTCCTAGCATGGATTCTATCATCATTTTCACATCTATACTCATGAATAGCTTGTTGTTTGACATGGATATGACATGTTCATATAATGAATTATCATCTTTACATACTATTCTATTGATTTATAATCTCACATGATCATTTACACAATTACACAATTTACACATTCACTTTTCACATAAACACAAGTTCACACTTTATTATATGCCATGACACATAGTCCAAACCACCTCTAGAAGGACACACACTTGTCACATCAAACACATACCTATCATCTAGGCAACACAATGATAGACCTTAGTTACTGCGCAAAACCGGGAGAAGCACACTCCACCCTAACCAGCGGTACTTGTCCGCCTCCAGGATTTAATCCCAATGCCCATGGGATATCACACACTATGAATCTTCCCGTGGGGACTTTACCACCGTACAGTTCCTCAGCCCTCTAAGGTAGCAGTGTCACTCATTGGCACATTTACACATTTTCTCAAATCTTTTAACACACACTTAATGCACAATTTTAACACATCCATTTCATTCTCACACATTTACATACTTCAGTATTAACTAGCATGGTACTACTGTTCTCAGTATTAAACAGATTCGAAATAGGTCTAATCATGCTGAAATTAGCAGATTTTATTAACAACCATATTAACATGTATTAATTGATCAATGTTCACATAAAACTAACATATGTAGTTACTGTCATCATTTCAGTACGAAACTTTAATCACAAACTTCTCACAGGTTGCCCATCATGCATACCAAATTTCGCAATTTTCTGAATTACACACAAATTATGAAAATTCTAACAGTGGTATTATACAAGGTAAACATAGTCAACTAACATGGATTTTTCATTGTTCAGACCCACAACTCATTCTACACATTGATATTGACAGTCCTAAACATATGTCAACTTCTAGGAATTTAACTATTTCCACACTATTTATCTAAATTTCTACACTAATAAAACATGCTTACTGTTTTACCATTCAGAAAATTTTATAATTAACACAGAGCTCAGAAATTAGTCAAATTTATATAGCATGATCTAACATATATCCACTTGCGACATAAATTCTCAAACATCACACATTAATATGGAATCAGGCAAACAGAGATTTTTATGGTCTAAACAGGTTTAATACCAGCTTTCAGAAAATCTGATAAATAATACCGTGAACCAAAAATTATTAAAATCATCTGACATGATCCACAAGAGATAATTTACATATAGTAATTTTTACCATATATCCTCAGGTGCAAAATTCCAAAAAATAGTTCATATAGGTCAGACATGCACACTGTCGCAGTTTGGCGAACTTGACGGCATGCGGGTGGCCGTCTATCAGGTTAACGACAACAAATAGTGCCGCCAAGTCAAGATCTTAACGGCATGGGATCCTGCCATTAAGTTCCTGTCTGTACAAAACACAGACTGCATGCTAGAACTTGGTGAAATTAGGGATCCAGGACTCGAATAAAAATCCATAAAATACCTAGGACCTACTAGACATATGTAGGAGTGATGTGAAAGGGTTACTTGCCTTTGATAAAATCTACAATCAACGAATTAAACCGGAGAAGCCCTCCTCGGCCTGAGCCAAAGAGCCTTCAAAACTCCCTCGATCCGGGTTCTGTGATGGTCTTTAGGGTCCACCGGGGTTGGGAAGATGCTTCTTGATGTCCATCCTTCCTTCCAGTCGCAGTAGAGCACCGGATGAAGCCTCTACTCGCCAAATTTTAGAGCTCAAAGATTGGGTTTTCGCACAGAGAACTAGGGTTTTGACTCAAGAGCCAAAAAGGGTTAGATCTGGCCGGAGATGGGGTGTTTTATAGAGCTAGGGTCGCAGACATAATTGGGTAAGGCTGGGTTACCGTTGGAGAACGGTTACCATAACAAGGGGCGAAGATTTCGGGGGCGTTTCCAGATCTGCAACCTCAACAGATCTGGGAGGTTAACGTCAACATCATGGGCCACCTATTCTGAGTTGGCGTCCATCGATGTGGCTGCTGACTCCCTATAGACGTCAACTCATGTTGACTCCAACAGGTCGTCTGCACAGACTTAAAACTACAGAAACTTTATGTACACCACACATGTAGATATATATATATATATATATATATATATACATATAATCTACAATGCACACATGAAAATAATACTTATTCATGCAATGTAAACAAGTAAGTACTATGCATAATAAAATGTATACATCGATGGCATACATAAGCAATCACGCAAAGATGAAAAAAATCAAGGGCCTTACAATAATACCTAATACAACTCTACCTCTCCTCTAACTCTGAATTTTCCAAATTTATCTTGCCTTTCCTATCATAAATCCTCTTATTTCGGTTAGATAGGATTCCAATTTCATGGCTAGCAAGTTAGGGTTGTGTTAGGACTCTTTTCTAGATATATATGAGTCATATTAGTGCTTTATTTGACCCCTATTATTTAGGGAATAGTGTAATTACAAATTTTATATTATTTTCTTTTATTATGTCATTTTAAACTCATTTAATTATGAGTCTTCTATCTTTATCACAATTTTCTCTTATCTAAATCTCCTTTTTAGATTAGGATAGGGCCCTATTTCATTGATATTGAGTTAGACTAGGGTAATGACTCTTTTTAAGATAATTACATGAGTTGTAGAGGGATTTTCTTGCCCTTTTTAATTTACCCATAATTTAGTTACGAATTTTGGCCTATTTATCTCTTATCCATCATGTGGACTCTTGATTTTGACCCACAAACTCATATATGGACCAATTATTAAAGCCCATCACTTATTTTTACTTAATGGGTTTAATTACCTCTTTTAATTTAGAGAGTAATAGAGTTACGAATTTATATATTTTTTTTTATTTCGTGAATTTATTCATGGGCCAAATGTTGTCTATTGGTCCAATTCCTATGATGGACTGTTAACACACATTAATTAAAGTCTACCCACATGTTTATTTCAATTTACAATTCCCTTTGGCACATATAATAATGAGTTCTCCGACTTATTCCTTAATTACGTTAATACGTTACATAAATTCTTAAATTTGGTCCAAATGATTTTTCTTGGCTTAAATTTCTTAAAGGGATATTAGAGAATATTATTTAAAATATAACTATTATTTTTACAAAAATTTTATATGCATTTATAAACATGCAATAATGATGCGTACCTTTTAACTAGTTTAAAATTATTAATTAAAAATTTTCAATTTATCTATAATTTTTAATTAATAAATTTCTGGTATAGTACATGATATTCTCAATTCAACACATGCGCTTCACATGATAACATGTTTATCGTGTGTAGACACTTATGCATTATCTGTCGACAATTGTGCTACACCGGTCGACATCATGAATATCATGTGTCGGCAACACTAGTGAGAATAAAGATGCGATTGAACACAGATGGATACATTAGATATGATAATATCCTTAAATGTATGTAATTTTCATATTTTTTTTATCACTAAAATACATAATCATGGAGATAAAAGAGTCAATAGTATATTATGATGGTGATTGGTGTGTAATTAATTTAATGATCATTAGTAAGTTTTAACTAATTTAAGATTGGTGGATGATTAAATTAATGTCAAAAGTAACTTCATATATTTAATTTAAATAGATTAACATGATTAGATTAATGATTATTATTATTCATGATAATCTCATTAGATTGCTACAATTTATATTATCTTAATATTCATCTAGGTAGCAGATGCTTTAAAAAAAAAAAAAAAAGGTAGCACATGCTTTAAAAGAAATTAATAAGAAAAGGTGGTAGATGATAGCACCTGGTACAATAAAAAAAGTAATAAAAAGAAGTAGTGGAAGATATATATAGAATAAGAGCATTTTAAGTATTGCATTACAAAAGTGGACGAGTTAGTCTATTTTTTTCACCGAAGTACAAAATCAAAATATATGTTAACCCACTTTGACTCTTTGAATTAACACTTGTGTTATCAAAGTAAAATGTCATTTAACCCAACATAAATTTAGCCTTAGGGTTGGGTTGGGTTAACCCAACCCTTTTCCAAAGTGGCTGGAGTTAACATGATCTAAACCAACTAGGCAGGTTGGACAGCCAACAGAGGTTGGCTATGTGTCCATGCAATACCCACACACTACAATAAAAAATGGGTTCAGAGACTAACAATTTCGGTCTCTATTCGGTCACTATTTGGTCACTATTCGGTCACTTAACGGTCCAGTGACTGAACAGTGATCGAATAGGGACTGAAATTGTCGGTGAAGAATTTTTGGTCACAAATCTGTGACCGAAAACTTTCGGTCACTAATCAGTCGTTGATAGTGACCGAATTTCTTCGGTCGCTGATGGTACCAGCGACTGAACACTTCAGTCACTATTTCGGTCAGTAAAACAGTCACCGAATAGTGATTGAACTTATTCAGCCACTATGTCGGTCACTATTTTAGTGACCGAAATAGTGACTGAATCGAGTCGGTCGCTATCAGCGACTGAAGACATTTAGTCACTAATCAGTCACTATATTAGCGACTGACTTAGTGACTGACTCATCAGCGACCGACGCGATTTGGTCATTAGTCGGTCACTGTTTTAGTGACCGAAATAGTGACTGAATTGTCGGTGGCTGATAGCGAACGACGCAATTCGGTCACTAATCGGTCTCTATATTTTTAATTATTTTTTTTAAATAGATATATATTTTAACAAAATAACCTATGTAAAATAATAATAAATATATAAAATGTTCATAACAATAATAAAACATAAAATGTCTACAACAATAATAAAACATAAAATGTCCACAACAATACATAACAATCAAATGAAAACCATGAATCCTCGTCCTCGTGCTCCTCCTCGTGCTCGTCCTCGTCTCCTCCCACGCCACTCGATGAAGAAACCTACAATAGATATATAACAATAATAAGTTAAAATTAAATACTACTATAATCAATAAATTATTTAAATTTATAGATTTTATTCACTCACTTTTAAACTAAATTATCTAGCTTAATGTGAATTCGAACGTCGAGCTCAAACCGGGAGTCCGAATTGAACTCCGTCAATTTCCACAAGTCACAATCATCGCCATGGCCGTGCTGGAAAAAACCGGAGGTCAATCAGATTAGTATTTCTAATTTTGGACCCCCAAACCTAAGTTCTTCATTTTTAAACTAAACTAACTTGCTTAATGTGAATTTAAGTGTCGAGCTCAAACTGAGAGTCCGAATTGAACTCCGTCAGTTTCCATAAGTCACACTCATTGCCCTGACTGTGCTGGAACAAACCGGAGGCCGATCGGATTAGTATTTCTAATTTTGGACCCCCAAACCTAGCTAAGTTCTCCCTTTTAAAACAAAACTAACTTGCTTAAAATGAATTTGAGGACTGAGCTCAAACTGGGAGTCTGAATTGAACTCTGTTAGTTTCCACAAGTCACAATCATCGCCCTGGACGTGCTGGAGCAAACCGAGGCCAATCGGATTAGTATTTATAATTTTGGACCCACAAACCTATGTTCTTTATTTTTAAACTAAACTAACTTGCTTAATGTGAATTTGAGGATCGAGCTCAAACCGGGAATCCGAATTGAACTCCGTCAGTTTCCACAAGTCACACTCATCGCCCCAACCCTGTTGGAACAAACTGGAGGCCAATTGGATTAGTATTTCTAATTTTGGACCCCTAAACCTAAGTTCTTCATTTAAAAACTAAACTAACTTTCTTAATGTGAATTTGAGCGTCGAGCTCAAATGGAGAGTCCTAATTGAACTCCGTCAGTTTCCACAAGTCATACTCATCGCCTCGACCGTGTTGGAACAAACTGGTGGCCAATTGGCTTAGTATTTCTAATTTTGGACCCCAAACCTAATTTCTTCATTTTTAAACTAAACTAACTTGCTTAATGTGAATTTGAGCGTCGAGCTCAAACCGGAAGTCCGAATTGAAATCCATCAGTTTCCAGAAGTCACACTCATCCCCCCGACCGTGTTGGAACAAATCAGAGGCTGATTGGATAAGTATTTCTAATTTTGGACCCCAAAACCTAGCTAAGTTCTTCCTACTTAAACAAAACTAAACTATACTAACTTGCTTAATAAGAATTTGAGCTTCGAGATCAAACTAGGAGTCCAAATTGAACTTCGTCAGTTTCCACAAGTCACGCACATCGGCCCGATCGTGCTAGAACAAACCGAAGGCTGATCGGATTAGTATTTCTAATTTTGGACCCCCAAACCTAATTAAGTTATTTCTTTTTAAACAATACAAAACCAAAATTGACTGTTAAAATAGAAAAGCTAAAATAAAATCAATTTACTCACATGAGGGGCCCGTGCTGATGTCGATGGTGCTACCTAAGGACGATTGCTGACATGGGAGAGGGCCTGGGAGATAGCCTGGGAGATGGCTTGGAAGAGCTGGGCCTGCACAGCGTCAGACACCTGCATCTGTCTCGTTTGGGCCAGACGAGACTCCAAACCGGAGATCGTATCTAGAATGAAGCCCATCATGTCACTGGGAGAAGTACTTGGAGCACCAGGTGTAGTGAATGCACTAGTCTAAGGGGCTGAACTCGAGGTGCTAGATAACACCCTGCTCATGTCCATATTGTGCCCAAAACCATACACATGGCCTTTCTTTGGGGCACCATGTAACGTCGCGCGTCTTTTGGATCTTCTTTCGGATCTTTGTGGATCCTGTGCTTAGTGGTTGTGATGGCTATCGTGAGGCCAATGTGGTTTGTGTATGGTACGTGTGCGTGTCCTAAGGGCCTATTGGGCCGATAGTCTGGTCCTGCAGCACCCCCGTGTCCTCAGCCTGTCATCGAGACAGGGAGGAGTGTCGTGTTATGAACGCGACCGAGGTGACCGTCGCGTTCTGGTGGCCGCCTTGGGGCGTTGGTCGTGTACATGTGCGCCACGTGTAGCGCGCAGAGCGGCATGCAGGAAGGCGATGCCTAGGTCCGTCGCGACCAGGGTGCGACGCGAAGATACGTCGCGTTTTAAACCACTCGGTGTTTTTAAGAAACCCCAGCCGGACAGAACTATAGTGAGTTCTGCTCGGCCAGGGGAAGGGGAGCTGCGGTGATTTTTGCGGGAAATCTGTGTTTTCGGCGTGCTCGTGCCGTAGGAAGCTCGCGTGGAGCGAGAGAAACGCCGGGGGAGCGTTGTATCGTGTGTTCTTCACGAGGTAGGGTGACTCCTCTCGTTTCCAGGGTAAGAATCGCATGGAATGCAGGGTGTGATCAGTTTAACGCTTTCTACACAATAGATATCATGCCTAGGAATCCATTAAAGCATGAAAAACACTAATTAAGGGTGGTTTGCATGGTGTGGGTTGGTAATCCGTGGAGGGGATGCTGGATTAGGGTTTCCATCTGCTAAGGCAACGGATCCCCCTGTCGTGATCAGGTGGCGACGGGCCGACCCGTCGCGTTAAGGTTGTGAATGCGACTTGTTTATGCATCGCGTTAATGTGTTGAAGGTGACCTATCGGGCTGTCGCATTATGAAGGCGACGCAAGCCCATGTCGTGACCACAGTCGAGTAGTCTGAATGTGCATGATTTATGTGATATGATTATCCGATTGTTATTATTCGATGAATTTGGTAATACCGTGCAGTGTATTGGCACTTGTGGTACTCTGAGAGTGCATGGTTTTAGAAGCTAGCACTTTGGTTGTGTAGCTAGCTAGTTCTTTGCGTAGTTGCATGGTGTACACGCAACAATGTTGAGTTCACGTGTTGTGGACAGTTGTTACTTGAGGTTTACGTGACGTTTCACGTTTTTGTGTGTGAAATGCATGTGGTTCTGTGTGCGTGGCAAGTAGTACGACGCCTACCGTGGTTACCTCTCTAGTTCGGTGCCCCAGGTTCTCTGTGAGCCAGGCTGTTAGCTAGGGGATTTGTCCCAGTACTTGTGCTGTACTATCGAGGTCTGTGTCCTCTGACTTGGACACCCTCACTCCTTTGTTTGAGTTGTATGTCCGGCTGAGGGAAAGACGACAGTAGGACAGTAACTCTTGTGTTTGTTTTTAGTCACTTGTAGCGCGCCCTTAGTTGGGGGTACGGACACCGGTTGTCGACACTGGTCCCCGACTAGTCCTTTTCCAGTGCCTCACTCTAGGGTGCTCTAGCCAGAGACCCTAAAGGTGCTAGGCATGGGCTTGCGGTTGTGTGTCCGCAGGAGTGGTGTTTAGTTGGTCTCCACAGTTGTTTGACTTTTTCACGTGGAGCGGCAGCTAGACCTTTCGTTCGTGGCTGCGAGACTGAGAGGTAGACCTGTGTTAGTTTGTCCGAGTCAGTCACTGGTGTCGTGAACTAGTTCATGTGGCTCATGTGTGGCGGTCTCTACTGTAGCTCGTACACCAATTTGGGTTTGCCGTTTATTTATTACAGTTGCTTTACGTAGTCGGTAAACGGTGAGTACATTTACAGCTTTAATATCCTGCTTAGTTGTTCTAGAAATTGCTAGCGCAGTTTACTACTTCTGTACCTATGTTTTGGTTTGCTCGGTGTTGGTGGAGTTCCCTACTGAGCTAGTGACTAGAGAGGCTCACCCCTACCCCCCCACAGGTGAGGGCGAGGAGGACGTTTCGTTACCGTCGTCCAGTTCGGAGCTGCGTCGCAGCGGTGTTGGACCAGCACTCCAACAGTGTAGTTTCTTTTCTCAATTGTACTAGTTTACCTCGGGGTATGCCATAGGTTCCTGTACTTTCTTGTACTTTTGTTGAAATTTGGCTATGTAAATCTTGTACACTATATATGAGTTGGTGAATCATATATGTGATCAGGTGTGTTCCTTTATGTTTCACGGACGTGTGTATGATATCCCTTGCGAGGCTTCGGCCCGTTCGCGGGAGGCAGACTCGGATCAAGTTCGTTAGTGGTTTAACTGGCTTGAACGAGGCGTTCCATCACACACCAGATGCCGCAACCCATACCTCAGGATCTAACTACGGCTGCTCCTCCTCCTCGGCGTACTTATCTGTCATCTGTTGGCTATACGACTTCTGCAAAAAAAAATGACAATGTAATATTAATCTGTAACGAAAAAAATTAAATAGTGAATACCTTGTAAATACTTACCGCAACCTATCGGGCTCTGTTGTTAATGTATTGATCCGTCCCCTTTTTCTTATGTGTCTTATCAAACACCTCATGAAATGTCGGAGGCTGTTTTAGCTCTTTTTCCTATTTCACATAAAAACATTACAAAAATGAGTACCTATATGAATAAAATATATCACAAACAGACATATGATTTACCAATCTGGACTGATGGGTCGCAAAGGAGACGGTCCCACTTGTATGCATGTTGGCCTCTGGATTGGTAGCCCGATTCACTTTTATTGTTGTGGAGGTTTGTTGCCATCTCTCTGCGGCCCATATGTCACACAAACTTTCCTAGTAGTCTCTCGTCATCCATGTTGGTGTGCGCTCCCTCTAAAGAGCTGGGTCTGCACTCTGACAAATTTTCTATGTGTTTTTCCTGGCATTATATAACAAATGTTTAAAAATTGATCGGGCGGTGGTCGTCCATACTAATTGAGACTGCGCCTCATCCGAACGACGCGTGAATCGATGATTGCTCTGTACAGATAAGAGTTAGTTAACTTAATGTAGGAATAATAAAACAAATAAATTATAATAAGAAATTACATACCATGAACATCTGATACAACAACTCCTAGACCTCCATCGGAAAATCAATGAACCTATGAATAGGCCCAGGAAAGTGTGCCTGAATTGTTCTTGTGATGAATTGAGACGCTTGGGAGGGCTCTATTTTATCATTGTATTTATGTAACTTGTTACAATGAATTTATGAACTAAATATGCCTCCTTAATAAAAGATACATATAAGTTTATTATATACCCATTTATCCACACCTCTCGCAGAGTGCTTTCATAAAAACTGCCTCCCCCCTCCTGTATATTGACAGCATCCTCTGCCTCTGGCACCATAGATGCACCAGCCAAAAAAGCTGGAGGTGCGGAAACACTCGGCCCTAGACAAAAATGCACGACGACGTAAGCAATGTACAAGAATATAAATAATGACTATACAAATATTTACAAATTTAAATATACATACCTGCTACTGTAGGAGCAGAAGGTGTACACTGACCCGAGTCTGTAACATTTTAATGGCATAACAATCAATGCACAATGAAAGTTCAACTTTAAATATACATACCTGCTGCTAGAGGAGGACGCACAGAGGAAGGACCAGCAGCTGTAACAATTTAAATGTATAAATAATGCACAAAGAAAAATACAACTTTAAATATACAATGTACAAGAATATAAATAATGACTATACAAATACTTACAAAGCAACTGTAATAATTTAAATGGCATAAATAATATGTATAAATAATGCACAAAGAAAAATACCAAAGAAAAATATACAATGTATAAGAATATAAATAAACACTATATAAATACTTACAAATATAGATATACATACCTGGTACTCTAGGATGAGGAGGTGTAAACTCACCCGAACCTGTAAGAATTTTAATAGCATAAGAATCAATGCACAATGAAAGTACAACTTTAAATATACATGTCTGCTGCTACAGGAGGAGGCACAGAGGAAGAACCAGAAGCTGTAACAATTTAAATTGCATAAATAATATGTATAAATAATGCACAAAGAAAAATACCAAATAAAAATATATATACATACCTGATGCCGCGAACAAACCCCTCCCACGGCTGCTCCTCCTTCCAGAACTGGAGCTCGATCGTGCTCCACGTACCATATCTTCATAGGGAACATAAAAAATCAATGTTCATTAGTCAATTGCTTATATTGAAAGTGGGCAACTTTAAATATATTGAAAAGATGTGAAAAAATTCTACCCATTTTAAAATGATATCCATTTCCTCCTCAGAATGATGACGATATATCTAATTCAGCCCCATCTTCATCATCATCATCTACACATTCATCACTGGTATATTCCTCCTCCTCATCAGAACCTTCACATTCAATATATGTTCGCCTTCCACTACTCCCTTTTATCTCATGTGGATCGACTTCTTCGACCTCATTTCCTTTAGACAAGCAAATTGGCGCTTCAGACTCGTCTTCTCCAGTATGAGCTGTCAACTCTACATTTCAACCAAGTCTTCTTGAAAGAAGTCGGTGTTGACCTCTTCAGGTGTCTGATCAGTCATGTCCAATTCATAATCAAAGAATAGTCTTGACTTAACTCTACAAACTGCCCACCAATCATTTCGTTCTTTGTTCATAGATGATGGATAGCTCATATAGTACACCTGCTGGGCTTGTGTGGTTAAAATGAATGGCTCATAAGTATTCAATTTCGACTTATGTTTAAGCTCGACAATCCCATGTGTTGTGTCATTTCAAATAGAATTCGGATCAAACCAATGACACTTGAACAAGAATATATTATCTTTTCCTAGATATTGCAATTGTAAGATCTCCTCTATAATACCATAGTAGTCATATTCACTTTCATTGTATGTACTTCTTTTAACACATACGTCATTGTTCATGGTAGACTTACTCTACCCATAGTCTTTTGTATGAAATCTATACCCATTCACAATAAATCCAAGATAGTTCTGTGCAATTTTTGATGGGCCATAGGCTATCTGACGAACTCTTTCATCAATAATTAAACCTTCTTCAACCTACGTATAGAGATGACTAGTTAAAAAGTGAACATAACTTATCTTTCGTACTCTTTAAGTATGTACACTTACGCGTTTTCTTAGCCATAAGGCCAATGACTTCTTTCGTTCTTTTTCAACCTCATAATCACTGAGATGTGGATTTCTTTGAATTATTTCTGAATCAAATTGTCTGCAATATGAATGGAAGACCACCTTCAATAGCTAGAATAAGGGCAAATAAGTTATATACAAAATAAATTGTGAGTTTAGCACTTACTCAACATAACACTCTAGCTCAGCACAATTTAAAAGAATATATATCTCTGTGGCACATAACTCTTTGTCATCTAGCATACGAGTTGAAGAATGTCCGAAAGCACGTCCAGGATGATTAAATATGGAGAGTCGATCTGAACACACAGATTCCCCCCCATCATCATTACGTGGAGGTTGAGTACGACGAGTTTGTATGTCTACTTCAAAGTACATCGAACAAAAGTTTGAGATTTCCTCCATAATGTATGCCTCAGCAATAGAACCCTCAACTTTAGCTTTATTTTGGACTTTCATTTTGAGGTCATGCATACACCTACATCAACAATGTACAAGACAAATAGGAAACATATCATATATAAGGTGCAATTCTAAGAAGAAAAATATTAATATTCGCATATACCTCTCAAATGGATACATCCATCTATATTGTATTGGCCCTTCGACTTTAGTTTCATATGGTAGATGTATGAGTAAATGCTCCATCGAATCGAATAATGCAGGCGGAAATATCTTCTCCAACTTGCATATGATGGTGACCACATTCTGTTCAATAGTTTGCACATCCTCAAGCCTGAGTTCTGATGCACATAGAATCGTGAAAAATTGACTCAGCTCAGACAATGCTCCCCATAGAGGCTTCGACAACATGTCACGAAATGCAATAGGTAGCAACCTTTGCATGAACACATGGCAGTCATGGCTCTTCATTCCATATATTTTTCCCTCATTGATGTTGACAGAGTGAGCAATATTAGACACATAACCGTCAGGAAATCTCAACTGTTTCAGCCACTAACACACATCCTTTACTTGTCCTCCTCCAAGCACATAAATTGCTTTGGGTTTAATTGATTTCCCGTTTACTTCTACAAGTTCTAACTCTGGACATTTACAAAGCATGGACAAGTCCAATCATGCATTCCCGTTGTCCTTTGTTTTACCTTTTATGTCCATAATGGCGTTGAACACATTATCAAAGACATTTTTCTCGATATGCATCACGTCTAGATTGTGCCGCACAAGAAGAGTCGATCAATAAGGTAGCTCCCACAAAATGCTTCTCTTCACCTAGTTGTGCTCCTTCCCAAAACCTGAAAGGTGTCGGGTACTACCCATCAGTTGTGTGATATCTGGAAAATTTTCTACACGTGCTGCCATATGATGACCAGACAACCTCTTGAATATAACCTCATCTCGTTCCATTCTGTTCTTTAGGAATGCATCTTTTTGTCTTCTGAAAGGGTGATCAGCTGCTAAAAACTGTCGATGGCAATCAAACCAGCATGACTTCCCAACATGTTTAAGTACAAATGATTTGGTATTATCCATACAGTAAGGACATGCTAGCCTCCCATGTGTGCTCCAACTAGATAGCATTCCATATGCAGGAAAATCACTTATCGTCCACATCAATGCTGCCCTCATGGTGAAATTTTGCTTTCTAGATGCATCATAAGTATTGACCCCCTCAGTCCATAATAATTTCAATTTATCAATCAATGGTCTGATATTGATGTCTATATTTTTTATAGGACTTTTAGGACTAGGAATCAATAAAGACAAGAACAAATTCTCTCGCTTCATGCACATGCTCGGAGGAAGGTTGTATGGTGTCAAGAACACTGGCCAGCTAGAGTAGGAAGCCACTGAACCTCTAAATGGATTGAATTTGTCAGTGCACAAACCAAGCCTCACATTACGTGACTCCTTTGAGAAGATAGGATGAGCATGGTTGAAATGAGTCCAAGCTTTGCCATCTTCAGAATGACTCATAATATCCTCATCCCGACGTACTGTTTCTGCATGCCACCTCATATGTCAAGCTATCTTTGAAGACATATACATCCGCTGCAGTCTGGGTGTAAGGGGGAAATATCGCAATGACGCATAAGGTATATCCTGCAATGATGCATAAGGTATATCCTTTCCCCTAGAATTGACCCCTCTTTTAGGTTTAAACCTATCATGATGGCAAATAGAACATGATACCTTATCTACATCCTCTTTGTGATACAACATACAATGATTACAACATGCATCTATTTTCACATATCCAAGTCCTAAATCATTGGCCATCTTCTTGGCACGAAAAAAAAATGGAGGCAGTTTCTCGTCTCGAGGTAACATGCTCTTGATGATGAGGAGGAGATGATCAAAGCAATTCTCACTTATATGAAATTCAGATTTCAAGTTCAGCAATTGTGACACCGCTGACAACCGAGTGTGTTTTTGACAACCATCCCACAATGGCTCATCAGCATCCTTAAGTAACTGATAGAATTTTTCAGCTCCCTTATTTGTCACGTCTTCAGCGTATACAGGATCCTCATGTACATTGAATATGGGACCAGTAGCATCTACAACCATGTCCACGTACGTACTTGTGTCTTCCACATTACTAGGCTCGTGCGACCAGAGCTCCTCACCATGACATGTCCAACTCATATAACCTTCAACAAACCCTTATCTGTATAAATGGCGTTGAACCTCCCATGGTGAATTCCACTTCAAATTTTTACAAATCATACGAGTACATTGGATGCAACCTTCACTGTCTACTGCTGTATTTGGATTCCCCAATGCAAACTGAATGAAAGTCTCAACTCCGACCCTAAACTCCACAGACACCACATGATCAACTATTCTACGATACATCCATGAACGGTCTGAAGCCATTTTTTTTCTACACCCAACCAATATTAACAGACAAATAACTTTAAAATTCAAACTCACACATCCTTCGACGCAACCGAAATGAATAGGAAAGATATATTATTTAGATTATCACTTTTTACCTATGTGTGAATATTTGTTCGCACTCAGATGGCCATTTACTATGTGTTTGTATAATTTGCGGAAAATTTCGGCAGCATCTCCCCACCCCTCTTCGATATACCAAAAATATTTATTGATTAAGATATTTTCTTAAACAATAACTAATAAGTGGTTAAGAAAATATTGTAAATCAATAAAGGTATATCAGAGAGGAGTGAGTAGACGCACCTGAAATTTTCAACAAATAATACAAACACATAGTAAATGACCACCTAACGGTGATCAAACATTCACAGACTGACAATTCAAGACTTTGAGTTAGATATACACGTTCTCATCATTGGAAATAAAACTCGTGCACATCAATCCCAAAGTCTTGAATCGGAAGGTTCATTGACACGGGCTTAACACGCTCTCGTGAGGTGTGTGTAGTGATAAATTACTATACATGCATAGATCAAATTTAAAAACGACATAAATATGAAAGGAAAATAAAAACAAAATATTACATGTGAACAAGTGCAATATTAAACCAAATTCACACATACATGTAAATGAATTACATTAAAGTAAGAACTGTAATACTAATCACTAAACTTGATTTTGTAATTAGGATCTTAATTGGAAGAGAACCGATAATTAATTACGGGATCTCAAATAAAATTAGTAAAGAGGATCTTAATTGGATAAAAAACCATGCCAATCGAGGTTTATACATAAATTCAGGAAAAAAAATTTCGTTGTAAAAAAATTTCTTGCAAGGCATTGAACAACTTAGAAGAAAAAAAAAAGTGGGGGCACTGGCCCTGTGTTCTTGAATTTCACCTACTTACACGGCAACCAATAGCTAAGAAGAAAAGATTTTGGGGAGTCAGGTTTGGAGAAATGGAGAGGGACTGTCTACTTGCCCATGGGGCCGCTGCAAACCTTCACAAACGCCTATTCACACTCAATGACTCCTCATAGATGCATGTTTGCCAAACATGCACTAGTCGTGAATGTGAATAGGCGTTCGTGAAGGTTCGCAGGTGCCCCATGGGCATGTAGGCAGTACCTCTCCATTTCTCTGAACCTAACTCCCCCAAATCTTTTCCTGTCAGCTACTGGTTGCCATGTAAGTAGGTGAAATTTAGGAACATAGGGCCAGTGCACTCACTTTTTTTTTTCCTTTAAAGTTGTTCAACACCTTGCAAGAAATATTACATATGAACAAGTGCAATACTAAACAAATACATTACAATAAGAAGTGTAATACTAATCATTAAACTGAAAGTGAACAATTAAACATAAACTAACTAATGTCTAGAAGGAAGAGTTTGTACTATTTTTTTTCCTAAATTGGGATGTATGAAAGGTGCGCGGAATTATCTAAAGCAATAATCTAGAAGGGGGGTTGAATAGATTACTACCAATTAAAAGCACTATGACCTTCTTTTTGATCCAACACTGACTTATTGAAATCTTAGACATACATGTATTGAATTCGAACTATGGTGTGTGTGCAAGTTGTGATTAGAAACTAAGCAACCTATCTAGCGTGTGAACAATCATTTGTGCGTACCAAACATCTATCGTAGAAATGTGCAAACCATAAGAGACGAAGATTTAAGGTGGTTCGGAGTACACAACTTGTGTATCCTACGTCCACCGTCCACACACACACGCAGAAAGATTGCTTATCAGCAAGTTCAACTCTACAAACACACACACGCATGTTGTCTGATGCAAACATGCAATCAGAACAACAACCCACACGTGGATCAAGCACAAGGGGCGCTCAAACCACTACCACACACAAAGAATAGTGAAACGTATGGAAGGAGAAGAGTTTTGAGATGTAGAAACAAATCCAAATGTGAACTCTTTATGGTGGTCGTCCAGAAGAACTCCAAGCTCCGTGTTGATGATGATTAGATGATGGAGAAGATTGAATTGTGGACGGACCGACTTCAACTTCGCTCGTAAGATGGATCTTCCTCGCGCTGGACGGAGAGTTGAAGTAGAGCAGTAGAGAGAGAGAGCCTTCCTTTTGGATTTTGCTAGGGTTTTGGTATGGTGGCTTCTTGCTGCGAAAATACCTTCATATGATCTATATATATGGGTGTCCAAGTATGGAGAGTCGTGCTTAAAGGGATCACCCTAATATAGAACATATCCTGACCATCAGATATGACTTGTTCTGCAGCTGTCGACAGGCACATCATAGCTGTCGACAGCTACTGCTCAAATCTGGTTCCCAGAACCATGTAGGTTCCTGGAAAACTTGGGCTGTTGACGGGCGATCCCTGGTTGTCGACAAGCAGCCTTATCTGTCGATAGGTAAACTCCATCTGTTGACAGCTACTGCTCCATTTGAGCTTCTAGTAGCATGTTTGTTCCTGGATGGTTATCTGTCGACAAGTGCCTTCATGGCTGTCGACAGGTAACAACTTAAAGTGTTTTTCTTGATCTTTTGTGCTTGGATTTTGATGCTTGACTTGTATACATTCACACCTACATTAAAAGTCATGCTAAGTGAGATACAATGAATACATAGGTGATCAATAAAAGCATTATTTTCATTTATTCATTTCTTCCATGTCTTGATCATATTTGTCATGTTTCCAACATTTACACAACATCAATTATGTCACACATCATCAAAAACATTGATGCACGTGTCACCATACACATTGTAACCCAACATTTTTCCCCTTTTTGATGATGACAAAATTTACAATTGATGTTTCTCCCCCTTTTGACAACATTTTAGAAAATAAATCATACACACAGTGACAAAAAGTACATCCATCACATGAAATAAATAAAAGCAAAACAAGGGAATGACATAACTAACAGAACTAACAGACTCATGACCCAAACCTAGTGGAAAGAACAGATGACCCCAAACTAAATCCTAGACTCTCTAAACATCGTCATTCCTATGAGCAGTGGGATGATGGAGGTCATGGAACTCCTTGGTGAGCTGATCAAGCTGCTGCTGAATGTTGGCTTGGGAAGCATCCATTGCGTCTATTCGAGTGTTGAGTTGTTCAAAGCTAGTAGTGAAAATTTGTTGCAACTGAGCCATCTGACTGGCGAGAAAATCCCGAAGAGATGGTACTTCAGCCGATGGAACTTGATCTTCAGGAACATTTGCATCACCTCTTTGAGCATCCATGGGCTCTGGTTGTGAGTCTTCATCACCTTCTGCATCTTCAGCGAATTCTTCTTCAACATCCTACTCCGTACCCTTTAGAGTCCTAGTGACTCTCCCATCAACTAGTTTGTAACCCATCCTATGGGCCGCAGTGAGATCAAAGGCACCACGGGACTTGAGAGTTATGCATTCATCATCAGAAATGGGAATGCCAATGAAGGATAAGAGTGAGGTAATGGAGCGAGCATATGGCATAGATCTCTTTTGATTAGTGAAGCATTGTTTGATGAGGTCTACCATAAGTTGAGGGAGGTTGATTTGCTTTATCTTGAGGAAGAAGAATAATAGGGACTTGTGGACTTCAGTGACAAGTTCCCTGCTTCCATCTTTAGGAGCAACAAGAGTTGTGAAGATGTGATGGATCAGAAGGTTAAGAGGAGGGAAGGAGTTTGCATTGATTTTGACATGGTCCTTGGTAGTATCATAGAGCTATTGGGTGATGAGAGTATAGTACTCCGAGGCAGAAGGATGGCAGACATGAACATCAGCCCCGGAGTTGGGAATTTGAAGAGCACGGCTTAAGAGGTTGGGTGTTACCTAGAAGGAGGTACCTTTCACCGTGGTGTACAGCTCCATATTAGCAGTCATCCCCATATTGTTGAAAAACTCGGTGACAACAGTCGGGGAATAGCATAGGTGAGAATATAGAAACATCGTCTAGCCCTGGGTGTCAAACAGGGGTTGGAGTCCTAGAAACATGTCCTCCAGGGACTCGAAGTCCACATACCATGGCTGAACGAATTTGGTTAAGGATCCTCGTACCTGAGAGAGTTGCAAATGCTGGGGAATGATCAGTTTGGGCAGACGATCGCCCCAGTGCTTACTTCTGCGCTCTGCAGATACCCCTGAGCCTTCGCCGACATCGGGCGAGGTGAGACGCCGACGAGAGGCAAGACGTTTGCCCTTGGGAGCCATGGAGAAAGAGATGCATGAGGGAGAGAGGATCTTGAGAGAGAGGAGGAAGACGAGAGAAAGAAGAGACAAGGAGAGGATATTGGGTGTTGGCACCCTGGAGAAGGGGGTTTAGGGTGAGAGAGGGATGAGAGCACCTTTTGGGGGAAGGTGAGGGGATGAAGAGTTGTGTTTCCCCCTTTGGATGTATTTAAAAGAAGTTTGAAAGAAAGGGGGACCACAAAATCTGGCCAAAAGAGGCACCGGTTGGGCTTTTGAACTGCCCAGAAGGCCGACTATCGACAGGCACCTTGCAGCTGTCGACAACTATTGGCATATTTGTTCCAGAAAGGGATTTTTATAGAAATCAATGGGGAATGAGTGTCCAAATGGGATTCTAAGGTTGAGAACTGATATATACCCATTATAAAGTCTCATACCCACTAATATTGAGACACATCAATGATCTACAATGGTTAAGAAATGATACCACGGGATTCTTAAGTTGTAGCATTTAGAAAACACCGTTCAAAAGCAAATGAATAAAAAATAACCCCTTTGAGTAAAACCATTGTAGAAAAACATATTCCTTAGTGGGTGACGGACATTTGTGATGCCCAAGTCCCCGGTTACTCAGTGATTCTTATCATTGCTCTGCCGTTTCCAATTTCATATTTGTTTTTATTTTAATTTTCATAAATTTGGAAATAGGTAGCTTTTCTCCCCCTTTTTTTGTTTTGTTGGTAAAATCAACTTCAAAATGTTATCTAAGGTTAAAATCCAATGAAGGACATTAATTTCAAGAACTTTCTTACTTGTCAATCCATTTCAGAAAAATGATTATCCACAAGGGAGTTATTCAAGTGAGTTAGGTTAAAGCCATTGATTTGTTCAATGTTTTCTAGATGACACAACCTAGACTCATACAGAGAATATTATTTCAAAATCATTGTGATTTAGTCAATGTCTTTAGTACTATATGAGTATGAAAGGTTGTAACTTAGTATAAATGCATAATTCTTCCCTTGACAGAGTTATGGACATACTCATTGAGAAATGATGTGGAAAGATGAGAAATTCAAATATGACAACCATCTATCGACAGCAAGGATGTGGCTGTCAACAGCTATTGGGAAACAGGCAAACTGGTATTCTGGAAGAGGTCATCTGTCGACAGCTGAAGAAGGAGCTGTTGACAGCTACTGTTGCACAGAAGAAATGTGGTTCTGTGAGAGGGGATCTGTCGACATCTGATGGTCTGGCTGTCGACAGGTACATGAAAACTCAGTTTTAAGGCATTGAAGTGAGTGACATGAAGACCAAGTGTTTGATAAATAATGACACAATAAATATGAAGGTTATCTCTCAAACATTTCACTCAACCTACCTTCACATACTCCCCCATAGTGTATGCATGTGATACTCATCATTCAAGCGATTCAATCAATGATATGAATAATCATGCCAAATATTTCCACACAAAAGAGACATCCATAAGCATGAAAGCACCAACATTCGTTATTTTTAAAGAGATACATGTGCCAAAACTGAAAAAAAAACAATTACCCCATTATGAAGTTAATGACATTTATGTATAAGAAGGCTATGGATACTTGGCGGAGTATTTTTACTCACGCAAAATGATAGTTTCCAAACAAGCCGAACTTGTTCTTCCACATATCATCATTTGATATACCACATAGTTACTACACACAATGATCATTTACTCCTTAATTTGGCATTGGATTCATTGAATTTTGCACAAGCTCAATTCTCTTCTTAGGGAGGTGAACCTATCTTCTAATAAGAGTTTAGTGAAAATATCAACCAATTGTTTTTCAGTTGGAATTAAGTCAAGTTTTAGGTTTTTGTTGGCTACCTCATCTCTCAAAAAGTGATGTCTAATTTCAATATGTTTGGTCCTTGAGTGTTGAATTGGGTTCTTTGAAAGGTTGATAGTACTAGTGTTGTCACATAGGATATGTGTACATCCAATGTCAATGTTGTAATCACACAATTAACTTTTGATCCACAACACTTGAGCTGCACAACTCCCTGCAGCAACATATTCTGCCTCTGCAGTGGAGAGTGAAACTGAGTGTTGCTTCTTGGATGCCCACGAAACCATGCAACCACCTAGAAATTGACAATACCCACTAGTGCTTTTTCTATCAATTTTACACCCAGCATATTCAGCATCAGAATATGAAATCAAGTTAAAACTGCTACCTGCTGGATACCATAAACTCAAATCATGTGTACCTGAGAGATATCTGAAAATCCTTTTAATTGCAATCAAGTGGCTTTCCTTTAGACTAGATTGATATCTAGCACAAAGATAAACACTAAACTGTATATCCGGTCTACTTGCAGTAAAGTAAAGGAGAGAGCCAATCATACCTCGGAATTGCTTTGCATCTACCATTTTACCTTTCTCATCATTTTCCAGTTTTACACTTGTGCTCATTGGTGTAGAGGCTGGCTTGGCTTGTTCAAACTGAAATCTTTTCAGTAATTCCTTGACATATTTCTCTTGATCGATGAAGAAGCCATCTTCATATTGTTTTACCTGCAAACCAAGAAAGAATTGAAGCTCCCCCATTAAACTCATCTCAAATTCACTGTGCATGTGTTTTGAAAACTCTTCACACAGTGAGGGGTTAGTGGAACCAAAAATAATGTCATCCACATAGACTTGAACAACAATTATATCATTGCGAACACATTTAGTAAAGAGAGTTTGGTCCACCTTACCTCTTGAGTAGTGTTTACTAATCAAGAAATTGCTTAGTCTGTCGTACCAAGCTCAAGGTGCCTGTTTCAAACCATAAAGAGCCTTGTGCAATTTATAGACATGGTTAGGCTTATCATGATTTTCAAATCCAAGTGGTTAAGACACATAGACTTTTTCTTTGATGTAACCGTTTAGGAAGGCAGTTTTAACATCCATTTGAAAGAGTATGAATTTATTTAAGCATGCATATGCTAACAATATTCTTACTGCCTCAAGCATAGCTACAGGTGGAAAGGATTCTTCAAAGTCTATCCCAAATTCTTGATTATACCCTTTGGCTATCAGTCTAGCTTTGTTTCTCAGCACTTTACCCTCTTCATTCAGCTTATTCCTAAATACGCATCTTGTTCCAATTACAGAGATTTTAGGGGTCCTAGGAACTAAGCTCCAAACATTGTTCCTTTCAAATTGCCCAAGTTTCTCATGCATAGCATCTATCCAATTGTTTTCTTTTAGTGACTCTTCAACATTTTTAGGTTCCACTTGAGAGACAAATGCTAAATGATCTTGTTTAACAATATGTCTAAAGTGAGACCTAGTATGAACTCTATCATTAACATTTCCAATTACATTATCAAGTGGGTGATCTTTTGAGTACCTAACATTTATGATTGCTGAAGGACTTGGTTGGTATTGATCTTGTAGTCATTGCTCTTAAGGAATTTGATCTTGGGGAGTTTGTTCTTGAATAATTTGAGCATTTGGGTCAGCTTCTGAGCCTATCAACAACCTCTTCTTGGTTTGTCGACAGGGCTTCTCATCTTGATCTTCAAGGATTTTTCCTTCTTCTTTATCATACCGGGAAACATTTGAATTGTTAGTCTTAGCATGAGACTCATCAAAAAGAACATGTGGAGTCTCTTCCATAGTTTTGTTTTTCTTATTAAACACTCTATAAGCTCTAGAGTGTTCTAAATAGCCTAGAAAAATACCTGGATCACTTTTGGCTTCAAATTTATCTAAGTCAACCTTATCATTGTTATGGATAAAAACATTGGAGCCAAAGATCCTTAAATACCCAATACTGGGTTTCTTACCTTTTAAGAGCTCATACGGGGTTTTCTTCAACACAGGTCTTACCATGGCTCTATTGAGGATGTAACATGATGTATTCACTGCTTCTGCCCAAAAACTCCTTGAGAGTTGGCTTTCGACTAGAAGAGTGCGAGCTATTTTCACCAAGGTTCTATTCTTTCTCTCCACTAGGTCATTTTGTTCCGGAGTCCTTGGAGAAGAAAACTTGTGATCTATACCTTGGTTCCTGCAAACTTCAGAAAATGAATTATTGTTAAACTCTCCCCCATGATCAGTGCGGATTGAGCATATTTTGTTTGTGTTCCCATGCTCAATCTTTTTAAAGAACTCTTCAAAGATTTTAAGTGCTTCATTTTTATGAGCCAAGAATTTAACCCAAGTGAACCTTGAAAAATCATCTACAATGACAACCCAAAACGTTTGCCATTGAGACTTAGTGTTCTAGTAGTTCCAAAAAGGTCCATGTGCAACAGTTCATAAGGTTTTGAAGTAATTATGGGAGCATTTGATTTGAAAAACTTTCTGGTTGCTTTCCCTGTGAACATGCATCACAAAATCTTTCATTTTTATTGAACTGAATTTCAAGAGTCCACTTACCAGTTTCATCCTCATGATCTTGTGCAAACATTGTAACTTGCATGGCCTAGCCTACGATGCAACAAAGTCAATTCATCTTGCTTATTTTGCAACAAGACACAATTTCTATTTTCTAGTTCATCTAAATCAACTAGATAGATGTTATTCACCTTTTTTTCTAGAAAACTGAGACTTACTATTTCTTTATCAACAATTTGGCATGCGTTTGATTCAAAGATGACTTTATGGCCTTTATCACACAATTGACTAATGCTAAGAAGATTGTGATTGAGACCATCAACTAACAGAACATTGTCTATTGAGTTAGAGGCATACTTCCCTACCTTACCTGTGCCAAGTACTTGACCCTTATTGTTACCTCCAAAGACAACTTGACCTCCATCTTTCTCCACCAGCAGACAAAATATTTCTTTGTCGCCCGTCATGTGCCTCGAGCAGCCACTATCCAAGTACCATTTGTTTTGATTTTGGGCTGCTAGGCATTCCTGCATAAATGGATCAGACAAGAGGTTTTGATACCCAAATTACTTTGGGTCCCAAGTTTCATTCATGTCAAAAAGTAAATGCTTTGGAATTCAAACTTGTTTGTATTTCAGTTTGTTTAAATTATTCCAGCATTGTTTTTCAGTGTGGCCAAGTTGTTTACAAGAATTACATGATGGTGTTTTACTCAAGGCATTTCTTTTGCTATTTTGTTGAACTTGTGTTTGCATTTTACCCTTTTGTTGCCTGGATGGCTTTCCCTTTTCAGTGTACTTCCAGGCCTATCGACAGATCTTATTGGGTCTGTCGACAGATTTCTACACTTGTTGAACATATGAGATCTTTTGTTTGTTTTTTCAGTTGCTTACTTGTAGGTTGAACTTGCTTGCTTATACTTGGACTGCAATCAACAAATGAAGTAATCAATTTTTCTCCATGTTTCTTTTGTTTTTCAGTTTGAAACCCAAGATTTGACCCATGTCCAAAACCACATCGAAATTTTGACCTCCCAAACCACATCGAAATTTCTTTTCCTTTTAACAAATCTTGAGAGATCATCAGTTTTACCTTTTAGTTTTTTTGAGCTTGTTCCAACTTTGCCTGGTTTCTTGCACTCATAGCACACAATCATGTCAGATTTTTTATTAGAATCAAATTTATTTGAAAATCTCTTTTTGGAAGAGTTTTGAAGTTACATGAGCCTTTTTTTTGAACCTGAAGAATTTTTTAAAATGTCTATTGTCATGGCCATTTCACCATTCTCACTATCACTAGACGTTCAGATTCATCACTTTCTTGTTGTACCTTTTTTCTTGGAGCTAAGAACTTTTATTAGAGGCTTTAAAGTAATGGATTTTTCTAGGAGTAACCTCAGTTTCTTTTCTTTTCAGGTTTATCTCATAAGTCCTCTAAGATCCAATTAGCTCATCCACTTTCATTATGGAAAGGTCTTTAAAACCTCAATGACAGTGGTCTTACTATGCCAAGATGATGGAAGAAACCGAAGTTCCTCCTAACTAAGTCCCTCTCACTGTATTCTTTCTTAAAGACATTTCAAACCATTAATATGATCATGAATCTAGAAAATATTTCTGAAATGGTTCTTCATTTTTTATCTTAAACATTTCATATTCAGACACTAACAATGCTAGCTTTAGTTCCCTTACCTCAGACATACCTTCGTATATTAGCTCCAATTTGTCCCCACCTTTCTTTAGCTGACTTACATTGGAGACTCTTGAGAACTCCTTCAGATGCATGGCGCACTGCATCATGTTCAAGGAACTCCAGTTGAGGGTTCCTTTGCAAATTTGCTCTCTTGTTCAGGTAACTTCATCAGCGAGCTGCTCATAAGGCCCCTTGCTGACGATCTTCCACAGCTCATAGTCTTGAGCTCTCATAAACACCTGCATACGATTTTTCCAGTACGTATAGTCAGTGCCATCAAAGTAGGGAGGCCTGGACACTAAGTATTCTTTAGCCATAAATCCCTTGTTAGTTTCCATGGGACCAAATTTTCCTGATCGTGAGATCAAGCTATTAAAGTAGTAAATCAGAGAAACCTCGCTCTGATACCAATTGAAAGGTGTGCGGAATTATCTAATGCAATAATCTAGAAGGGGGGTTGAACAGATTACTACCAATTAAAAGCATTATGACCTTCTTTTCGATACAACACTGACTTATTGAAAACTTAGACAGATATGTATTGAATTCGAACTATGGTGCGTGTGCAAGTTGTGATTAGAAACTAAGCAACCTATCTAGCATGTGAACAATCATTCGTGCCTACCAAACATCTATCCTAGAAACGTGCAAACCACAAGACACGATGATTTAAAGTGGTTCAGAGTACACAACTTGTGTATCTTACATCCACCGTCCACACACACACGGAAAAAGACTTCTTATCAGCAAGTTCAACTCTACAAACACACACATGCACGTTGTCTAATGCAAACACGCAATCAGAACAACAACCCATATGTGGATCAAGCACAAGGGGTGCTCAAACCACTACCACACACAAAAATAGTGAAAAGTAGGAAGGAGAATAGTTCTGAATGGAAAACAAAGCCAGATGTGAACTCTTCGTGGTGGTCGTCCCGAGAACTCCAAGCTCCGTGTTGATGATGATCAAATGATGGAGAAGCTTGAATTGTGGAACGGACCGACTTCAACTCCGCTCGTGAGATGGATCTTCCTCGCGCTGGACAGAGTTGAAGCAGAGCAGCAGAGAGAGAGAGCCTTCCTTTGAATTTTGCTAGGGTTTTGGTATGGTGGCTTCTTGCTGCGAACTACCCTTCATATATCTATATATAGGGTGTCCAAGTATGGATAGTCATGCTTAAAGGGATCACCCTAATATAGAACATATCCTGACCATCAGATATGACTTATTCTACGGATGTCGACAGGCACATCATAGCTGTCGACAGCTACTACTCAAATCTGGTTCCCAGAACCATGTAGGCAATCCCTGGCTGTTGACTGGCAGCCTTATCTGTCGACAGGTAAACTCCATCTGTCGACAGCTACTGCTCCATTTGAGCTTCTAGTAGCATGTTTGTTCTTGGATGGTCTATCTGTCGATAGGTGCCTTCATGGCTGTCGACAGGTAACAACTTGAAGTATTTTTCTTGATCTTTTGCGCTTGGATTTTGATGCTTGACTTGTATGCATTCACACCTACATTAAATCATTCTAAGTGAGATACAATGAATACATAGTGTGATCAATAAAAGTATTATTTTCATTTATTCATTTCTTCCATGTCTTGATCATATTTGTCTTGTTTCTAACATTTACACAACAACATTAATTATGTCACACATCATCAAAACATTGATGCACATGTCATCATCACATTGTAACCCAATGTATACCTCATTGGTGTTTGCCTTATCTGTCGACAGGTAAACTCCATCTGTCGACAGCTACTGCTCCATTTGAGCTTCTAGTAGCATGTTTGTTCTTGGATGTCTATCTGTCGATAGGTGCCTTCATGGCTGTCGACAGGTAACAACTTGAAGTATTTTTCTTGATCTTTTGCGCTTGGATTTTGATGCTTGACTTGTATGCATTCACACCTACATTAAAAGTCATTCTAAGTGAGATACAATGAATACATAGGTGATCAATAAAAGTATTATTTTCATTTATTCATTTCTTCCATGTCTTGATCATATTTGTCTTGTTTCTAACATTTACACAACATTAATTATGTCACACATCATCAAAAACATTGATGCACATGTCATCATACACATTGTAACCCAATGTATACCTCATTGGTGTTGTATTTGGCTTCTTTACAAACGTCTATCCCATGGCTAATAAGTGGTGTGTAACACACTTCTAAATGCCTATCCCATGGCTTGATATGGCCAACATGTTTTCTTGCATTTAGTACTAATTGCTCGTTAAAATTTTAATTATGTACTTTCTTATACCTTTTAGTTATCATGACATATTACAGTTCATCTCTAGATTGACCAACTTGTTATCTCCTTGCTACATTGACTCTCTTCGTAGTTCTTGATTTTTTTTAGATTTATCACGCTTTTGATTTAGCTTGTTATACTGGTGACTTCTAGAGTTAAAATATTAGTCACTTATAATTACCCACATGAGATGTAAATTCTAGTGGATAAGTATGCTTATATATAGCAGATGAGATATAGATCACAAACACCCTCTAGTATAGGTCCCTGATACTGCATAATATGACTGCTAAGGAACTCTTTTCTTAGCCCCCTGCTCAAGAGTTCTTCCATGATAATGAAAAGAGTAGGCGCTAATAGATCTCCTTGCCGCACCCCTTCTGAAGTACCATTAATGATAAGGACCGAGAACCAACAATTTGAAAATAATTACATACTGATAATCTGGAAGAGAAGCTGAATCTACAAAGCACCTAAAAAAGGCAACACCACTCCACTCAGTCATAATCCCTCATCATATCTAGTTTGATAATTGCATTTTTCCTCAGACCTTTCTATTCACATCTTTAACCATTTGTAGGGCAATAGATACATTGTCGATAATGTGGCAGTGTGAACGATGATTTTTAAGCCAGTATGGATGGAGGATGCTGATCAACCTGCCACACAGCCAAAACCGCACCTGGTCAAAATTGGGTGTAGGTCGATGTAAGAGACAAGATGCGTGCACTTTTAGCAGGCCACGCTCAGAACTTACGTGTCATGCACCTCTGATGGGTGTCAACGCACTTAACATGAGACCCAAGAGAAACGACGTGGATGTACCCTGCCGTTATCAACAGGAGACCTAAGAGAAATGGCGTGGATGTACCCTGCTGTTATCAACATAAGACTCAAGAGAAACGGTGTGGATGTACCTTGCCATTAACATATGAGACCTAACAGAAACAGCGTGGATGTATCCTGCCATTATCATATGAGAACCTATAGAAACGGCAGGCTGGGTACACCCCGCCGTTATCATACTCCGCCAGTTCAAAGAAGAGGCCCCTTCTCACATCCACGGCTATAAAAGGAGAGCCTCGGTCCCAGAAGCAAAAGGAGAAGAAGGTTTTTATAGAAGGCTGAAGTAGGCTTGCGGCACAAGTTTCTTGGGAGATTCAGAGGGAGAGACCAAGGAGCGAGGGTTCTTTGGCTTTTCTTTTCTTCTTGTGTCTGGGAAGCATGGGAAGGAGGGAGAAGGTGAGTGCAGTAATGAGAGCTCTGTAGCAGAATCCCCCTTTTTTCCATTGATGATATTTTTATGCCTGTTTCTTGTTATCTTATGTAGCATGAATATTTTATATTACTCATTGGGTGTGTGCTCGTGAGTATATGCATATGAATGTATGAAGATACTTACCGTTCAATCTCTTTCATGGTCTCTCTTTTCCTCTTCTCTTTCACTGTGGATGTGTGTCATTTCTAACTTCTTTTTGAGGGTTCATCTCCTTGCTCACTAGAAGAGCATTTCTGGGGGTCTCCATATACCCATTGGTGTCATGAGCAGAGACCCTATCCTCTCCTCCCTCCCCTTCTTCTTTGTTGTTCCCCTTTTCAAGCTTTAGAATAATGAAGGAATGAGATGTGGTGACAAGCCCAGTGAGAGATCTCCCACCTCTCTACTGGCACTACTAGAACCTCTCACAACTTTTCTTCTCTCTTTCCCTATTTATTTTTCCGGGTAATGCTTTGTACGAGATGTCTTTGTTGGAAATCGACCTGGGGCATCACATGCGCAGCGGAAGTAAAACCAAAAAAAAAAACGATTTCCATCTATGTACTTGATCGGGCTATGATGTACAGTGCATGTAAACATACATACAAATAAGGCGTGAGACAATCTCACCTAGGGGAGATCGTATATCCCCTGAAGTGCAGAACTAGTCCTTGTTTGAAGGAGATCTCATGAGACTCCCTCTAGCGGTATCCACACAGTGGATGATCGGCGATGATAATGACCCCTCCTACACCAGTGGTGCCACTCCTCCTAGTCGTGCAATGACACACAACAGCTAATAGCAGCAAGTAGCAGCAACAACAAGAGGGCTCGGCCCTCCTAGTTCTCCTCTTGCTTAGGGAGAGCACAGCAGGGAGAGTTGGGAAGGGGGGATGAAGAAGGTGGTTTCTCTTCACAAGCTCTAGCTCATAAACTTCAAAGAGAACCCCTTCTATTTATAGAGAGCCTAAAGGACACCTCATCAGGGACACCTCATCATGTCATGATGACAAGGGACACCTCACAGGGACACCTCACCATGTCATGATGACAAGAGGGACACCTTGCAAGGACACCTCATCATGTAGTCATGACAAGGGACACCTCGCAGGGACACCTCACCATGTCATGATGACAAGAGGGACACCTTGCAAGGACACCTCATCATGTAATCATGACAATGAACACCTCGTCATGTCATGATGACAAGGGACACCTCACAGGGACACCTCACCATGTCATGATGATAAGAGGGACACCTTGCAAGGACACCTCGTCATGTAATCATGACAAGGGACACCTCACAGGGACACCTCATCATGTAATGATGGTTAATGATGATGAGGTGTCCTCCTTCCAGAAGGGGTGAGGTGGCATGATCCTAGTATGCTCCCTTAATGGATCCTTATCAAGGCTTATTGGGTCTTACCCAATAGGTCCATAATGGGTTAAATAAGGCTTATTGGATAACTTTTATCCAATCCTCTATTCATCGTGTTATCCACCTTTTGTGTGTGACCCTCTAGGCCCAATATCGAGCTGGCCGTGAGTTGTACTCGTTAGAACTCCTTCTGACTTAGTGAATTATTATCTCCATAATAATTCACTCAACTCATCGATTATGAAAATACTAGGCCACTATGCCATAATCCCCTGACGATACGAGTGATCAAATCCATTGGACCTGTCTGCCCACAGTTACCGTGTACCTGTAGTCCCTCATCCATCTATTATCCTAGAGACCATATATTAGGCATGGTGTTGTCAGGTCTATATGGAATCTGTTAAAGTCAAACTCTTATCGGATTCTCTCGGAGAAGTCCTTCTCACTAAATCCAATTGACCCTGGCCAGGGATTTGCCTGAGTAAGACAATATGGGATATTCCTCTCACGATACCGAGAGTGGATGATCCTTTATTGACACATAATTGCCTTCATAAGGTTGGCTACCATTCCCAATGACTCGCTATACTAGACCTGGAACATCCAGACCTATAAAACCAGTATCAAAGAATGGAGTACTCAAACAAGACATCTTTGGTGTCTCAAGTCTAAGGACCAGTTACACAACTGAGACTACGGAATCTCTATCTGACAATCAAGTATCATTACCAAATAGCATTCCGAGAACGGATCATTTAGTGAACTCATTCTCCAATAAGCACCTGCACCATATCCCTAGTGTCTCCACACAAGCAGCTATGAGACCAGTTGCTTCCATCATATAGACAGGTATAAGGCACACCGGTCTTTCCGGTCATCTCAATGTCCTTCTTGAGTTATGCCTATGAACTATATTTAGGATCTGTGTTTAAAGAGGATCGACCTCATTATCATGATCCATTCCCATTGCACAGACCCTGGACATCACAGTATACATACGCATGGAATATACAGTGAGAAAATACCATTATAATATTACCAAAAGATATTGTACATAATTACAAGTGCCATCACTCACGTGAATTGGCTTGTAGGGCACCTATAACTAGCAATCTCCCACTTGACCTAAACCAATCACCTACATTTCTGATTCCCATCAGACCTCGGTGTTGCTCAATAACATTTGAGTCAGTGGCTTTGTCAGTGGATCCGCAATGTTATCATCGGATGAAATTCTTTTTACTGCTACATCGCCACGGGCCATAATCTCTCTGATCTGTGGAACCTCCTTAGAACGTGCTAGACTTCTGATGAGACCTAGGTTGCTTTGCTTGAGCAATCGCCCCGTTGTTGTCACATAACAAAGAAATTGGCTCTTCATGGCCAAACACCACTCCTAAATCTGTGATGAACTTCTTCATCCAGACAGCTTCTTTTGCTGCTTCTGAAGCAGCAATATACTCCACCTCGGTAGTTGAGTCAGCAGTAGTCTCTTACTTGGAACTCTTCCAGCTTACTGCTGCTCCATTCAGGGTAAAAACATACCCTGAGTTAGACTTACTATCAACGATGTCAGACTGGAAACTTGAGTCTGTGTTGCCTTCAACCTTGAGACTATCTCCTCCATATACTAGTAAAAGATCCTTAGTCCTTCTTAAGTACTTAAGGATACACTTTACTGCCTTCCAGTGTTCTAAACCTGGATCTGCCTGATACCTGCTCGTAACACTTAGAGCATGCACTATATCAGGTCTAGTACATAACATTGCATACATGATAGATCCTATAGCAGACGCATAGGGTATTCTATCCATGTATGCCCTTTCTTCTAGAGTCTTTGGAGACATACTCTTAGAAAGAGAAATTCCATGTCTCAGTGGTATGAGACCTCTTTTGGAATTTTCCATGCCAAATCTTTTGACTATGGTGTCTATGTACATGGACTGGGACAAGCCAGGCATCCTCTTAGATCTATCTCTATAGATCCGGATCCCCAAAATGTAGGATGCTTCCCCTAAGTCCTTCATGGAGAAGTTCTTTGATAACCAAGTCTTAACTGTGGATAGCATTCCAATATCGTTTCCAATGATGAGAATGTCATCCACATATAACACCAAGAAAATGATAACAATCCCAGTTATCTTCCTATATACACAAGGCTCATCTTCGTTCGTAACGAAGTTATAAGATCTGATTAACTCATCAAATCTTATGTTCCAACTTCGGGAAGCTTGCTTTAGTCCATAAATAGACTTAAGCAACTTGCACACCTTATCATGCTAGTTCAAATTAAACTTATCTCATTCATGCAATAATATGAAAGCAAGTTAGGCATGGAAATTCACATATTGAAAGAGACATATCTAACATGGATCCTATACACATTCATTCATATTTCATAATTTTACATGCTACCACATTGGTTTCACACATTCACATATTCACTTACACATTGCAAAATTTTCACTTATACACTATCACATTATTCTCATTTAATTGCCGTGACACATAGTCCAAACCACCACTAGAAGGACACACATAACACATAACACATAGACGCCACCTAGGCACACCAGTGACGAATCTTGGTACTGCGCAGACTGGGAGAAGCCTTCTCCACCCTAACCGGCGGTACTTGTCCACCTCCAAGATTGCATCCTATTACCCATAGGATATCACACATATGAATCTTCCCGTGGGGACTTTACCACAGTACGGTTCCACAGCCCTCTATGGAAGTAGTGTCACACGCGACACAATTTCACATTTTCCAATTTTAACTCATACACAATTTAACACATTACACTATGTCCACATTCATGAGCATTTTTAGTTTCCCTAATCATGGTACTACTGTTAACAGAAATTAACATTCATGGATTTACACTAACCATGCTGAAACTTGTAAATTTCATCCACAATTAACACAAATATACATTAAATAGTCATTCTCACATGAAAATCAAAGTTTATACCTACTGTTATCCAATCAACTTGAAATTTTAACCACGGGTTGTTTACAGGTTGTACATCATACATGCAAATTTTCACCTTTTTTTTGGAAATACACACAATTTACAGAAAATAAAACATCCATTTGCATGTTTACCCATAAATCAATTCATCAAAGATTTATACTGTCATGGTCATAATTAACAGTCTACAACCCTGTATATAACAATCATAACATCACATAAATTTTCCCAAGATTTTTTTTTTCATGCATCATATCAATTTCTGGAAATTTAAAACGATATATTCATGCTCCCAGTTTTTCAGTCCAAAAATTAATACAAATTACACAGTCATTAGAAAATCCCTAAAATTTCAAGACATGAACTGACACTCATCCAGGTTGTCTGAAAATTTTATGGCACTTATGTATTACATGGATTTTGTAAACAGAAATTTACAATGTTTATAACCTGTTTAGCATACATTTTAGGCAATTCCAATAATTCATATAATTAACAGAAATTCATAGAAATCTCACAACACGACCCACTATCCATATTACATAGCATATAAAATTTATAGTATATCCTCATGCGTGAAAGTCCTGAAAATACCTCATATATGGAAGAACAGCTCACTGTTCATTCTGAAGAACTAAACGACATGGTCTAGCCGTTCTCACAGATTAACGGCAGTCGATGATGCCACCCAGTTCGGATCTTAACGGCAAGAGATCTTGTCGTTAAGTTCCTATCTGTGAAAAACACAGATTGAACTCCCAAAATGAGGAAGAATGGGGGTTCCAGGACACGATTAAAAAATCCAGAAAAATACCTAAGACCTACTAGACGTGTGTAGGGATAGTGTGGAATGGGTACTTGCGTTTGAATAAATCTACAAACAGATTACAAGGTCGGAGAAGCCCTCCTCGGACAAAGCCAAGAAGCCTCCAAAACACCTCCACTCTGGCTTCTGTGATGATCCTCGCAGCACACCAGAGCCGGGGATGTGTAGCTTGATGTCAAGGGTTCTTCCTTGTCGAAGTAGATCTCCGGAAGAAGCCACCAGTCTTCAGATCTCAAGGCTCAAACTTCTGGTTTCGCACAGGGACATAGGGTTTCTAGGGTTTTCTTTGCCAAGAGACAAAGGGGTCTCTTCCAGCTGCTAAGGGGTGTTTCTATATAAGTCTAGGCTTGGGGCATGCGTGGGCAGGGTCTGATGGGAGTTGAGAGCCGTTGGGAGACATCTCCCCATTCAGTGAGCGAGCAAATCTCGGGATGTCTGAACCTACTGCGCACAGAATTTCAGACATATAGACGTCAACATACATGGCCGCCTACTCAGAGTTAGCGTCCATCGATATGGCCGTCTACTTATCCTTGGCGTCCACTGATGTTGCCGCCAACAAGGTCTTCGGCCAGAACATACAATCATGCAGAAAACCATGTTTACTCTAAGTATATACATGCATGTTACATAATTATAATGTAAATACTATATACACAAGGCAATGAACAATATTAACTAACTAACATATACATATATACACTAAGATAATATGTACATAACATCTACATATTTACACATAATACTATACACAACATTAAATCAACACATGAACAAAATAAAATGGCAAAAATTTGAGGGCCTTACACCCTCTCTCCCTTAAAAAGATCTTCGTCCTCGAAGATCGGATCACGTACCTGCGGTGACATAATCGGTGTTCTCTCGTGGAATGAACTACTTCATCTTCGGCACACTCTAATCCGATGACTTTTGCTACCACATCTGAGACATCTTCCTTCCTTTATCCAACACAAGTCTCCGCCGTTCCGCTTGCCGCACTGCACACATTCGGGCTTCTCGCTGCCTGAAGTCGCCACTGACTGGGGTACTGACTCTACCGGTATCATAGCAGACTACTGACCTTCTTCAAGCTTCTGCATCTTCCTCCTCTGCCGCATCTTCCTCTTCTGCCGTTGGAACGGTTCCGGTAACTTATCAAATCGAGCCTTTTTCTCTTCCAAATACTGCATCATCTTGTGCTCCTGCCTGCATGCCGCGCTAAGAGCCGCATCCATAGACCTATGGTCACATGCTACCAATCTAGCCCTCAATGCCGGTCTAAGTCCCATCACAAACCTCTTCGCCTTTCTGTGCTCATCAGTCACTATGTGAGGTGCATCCTTAGATAATTCTGCAAACCTAGCATCGTACTCCAAAACTAACGTCGAGCCCTGAGTCAACGTCAAGAATTCCTGCTCCATCTTGTCTTGGATATGCTCAGGGATATACTTGGCCTCAAACAGTCTCGCGAACTCTTCCCATGTCACTTCCAATCCTACTCCTTCAAACTGCGTGCGAAGCACAGAAGACCACCATGCATCCGTTCGCTCCTGAAGCATATATGTCGCCAGACTAACCTTGTCATCCTCTACACATCTGATAGCTCTGAATATCTTCTCAATTTCCCTAAGCCAACTCTCTGCAACTAACGGCTTACTCTCCCCCTCAAAAGAGGGTGGAGCCATCATCCTGAACCTCTCCATATCGGAAGGTCCATTATGCCTATGCGCCTGAGGAACTGGTGCTTGAGCCTGAGCCTCTAGCTGAGCCTGAAGTGCAACCTGGGTATGGGCCTGCGTCTGCATGGTCTGTAACAGACCTTGCATGAACACTCCATAATCCACCGATGGCAGTGGGGGAAGTACAGGACCCTGGGGTGCCGGGGCCTGCTGCTCACCCGCATCCTCACGCCTAGGCTCATCCTCTCCAACATGAGCACCACACCTACCATGTGAAGCCATATGCTGCAAAATAATTCAATCACTATTATAAACTACATTATTTAGTTCCTAACCACTTTCTTATCTATCTTTCGTTCATTATTAATCATTTCTACACATGTGGACAATTCCATAAAGATAACATATTATGAAGATGATGGCATATGTATATTCATGTACGATCTCAACCGGTTGCTCTGATACCAATGTCTGTAACGACCCTCCTTGTACCGGTACAGTTATACCAACCCACGTCGGTACAATGAATGTCGATACAGTGGGACATTTACCCAACACGTTCAATAGGCTGAGATGTACACAAATATAAACATATAACAGCAGAATAGAAAGGACTGAATCCAACGATCTTATTCCATCATCATCATAAATCCACAGTCTATATAGTACAAAAGTGAACTAAACATTTCATAATTGAAAATAAATTACATTGTCCACTACTGAATTACACAATGTCCTTTATTACATACTAGGAAAGAAAGTACAATAAAGAAATTCTTCCACAATGGTGCTCCTCCTCACGCTCGGAGTCGCTCCCAACAATCTCCTCCAAGATATGGAGATACTTGCACCTATATGCCGAAGCAAGAGTGAGTCTAATAGACTCAGCAAGTAAACCCATGCACATTATACATACATACATCATATTCACAATGAAACTTCTAAAGAGACAAATGGCACATATATCATGGTTCAAACAATCTCTGCATCCTATGCATGCAGTTCTTGTAATCCTTAAAGACATGATACATGCTTTACGTTACTACTCACGTCAGGTATTAAACCTATCACATACTTCCCACACCTTTTCTTACATACTATATCAAATTAAAACTCATTCCATTCAGGCTATAACATATATGCAACTTAAGCATGGATTTTACACATAATGGAAGTAATACTTTTAGCATGCAACCTATATACATTGAGCACATGACACATGCTATATCATCATTAGATGTAAACCTATCACATGATTTCTACACATTCATTATCATGCTAGTTCAAATTAAACTTATCTCATTCATGCAATAATATGAAAGCAAGTTAGGCATGGAAATTCACATATTGAAAGAGACATATCTAACATGGATCCTATACACATTCATATCATATTTCATAATTTTACATGCTACCACATTGGTTTCACACATTCACATATTTGCTTACACATTGCAAAATTTTCACTTATACACTATCACATTATTCTCATTTAAATTGCCGTGACACATAGTCCAAACCACCACTAGAAGGACACACAAAACACATAACACATAGATGCCACCTAGGCAACACAGTGACGAATCTTGATACTGCGCAGATCGAGAGAAGCCCTCTCCACCCTAACCGGCAGTACTTGTCCACCTCCAGGATTTCATCCTATTGCCCATAGGATATCACACACATGACCTTCCTGTGGGGACTTTACCACAGTACGGTTCCACAGCCCTCTATGGAAGCAGTGTCACACGCGGCACAATTCACATTTTCCAATTTTAACTCATACACGATTTTACACAATTTAACACATTACACTATGTCCACATTCATGCACATGTTCAGTTTCCTAATCATGGTACTACTGTTAACAGAAATAACATTCATGGATTTACACTAACCATGTTGAAACTTGTAAATTTCATCCACAATTAACACAAATATGCATTAAATCGTCATTCTCACATGAAAATCAAAGTTTATACCTACTGTTATCCAATCAACATAAAATTTTAACCACAGGTTGTTTACAGGTTGTACATCATACAGGCAAATTTTCACCTTTTTTTTTTGGAAATACACACAATTTACAGAAAATAAAACATCCATTTGCATGTTTACCCATAAATCAGTTCATCATAGATTTATACTATCATGGTCATAATTAACAGTCTACAACCCTGTATATAACAATCATAACATCACAGAGATTTTCCCAAGATTTTTTTTTTCATGCATCATATCAATTTCTGGAAATTTAAAACGATATATTCATGCTCCCAGTTTTTCAGTCCAAAAATTAATACAAATTACACTGTCATTAGAAAATCCCTAAAATTTCAAGACATAACTGGCACTCATCTAGGTTGTCTGAAAATTTTATGGCACTTAAGTATCACATGGATTTCGTAAACAGAAATTTACAATGTTTATAACCTGTTTAGCATACATTTCAGACAATTCCAATAATTCATATAATTAACAAAAATTCACAAAAATCTCACAACACGACCAACTATCCATATTACATAGCATATAAAATTTACAGTATATCCTCATGCGTGAAAGTCCAAAAAATAGCTCATATATAAAAGAACAGATCATTGTTCATTCCTGAAGAACTAAACGGCATGGTCTGGCCATTCTCACAGATTAACGACAGTCGATGATGCCGCCCAGTTTGGATCTTAACGGCAAGAGATCTTGCCGTTAAGTTCCTGTTTGTGAAAAACACAGTCTAAACTCCAAAATGAGGAAGAATGGGTTCCAGGACACGATTAAAAATCCAGAAAATACCTAAGACCTACTAGACGTGTGTAGGGATAGTGTGGAATGGGTACTTGCCTTTGAATAAATCTACAAACGATTACAAGTTGGAGAAGCCCTCCTCGGCCAAAGCCAAGAAGTCTCCAAAACACCTCCACTCCGACTTCTGTGATGATCCTCGCAGCACACCAGAGCCGGGGATGTGTAGCCTGATGTCAAGGTTCCTCCTTGTCGAAGTAGATCGCCGGAAGAAGCCACCAGTCTTCTGATCTCAAGGCTCAAAGTTCTTTTCGAACAGGGACATAGGGTTTCTAGGGTTTTCTCTTTGCCAAGAGACAAAGGGGGCTCTTTCAGCTGCTAAGGGGTGTTTCTATATAAGTCTAGGCTTGGGGCATGCGTGGGCAGGGTCTGATGAGTTGAGAGCCGTTGGGAGACATCTCCCCAATCATGAGCGAGCAAATCCAGGATGTCTGAACCTGTTGTGCACAAAATTTTAGACATAAGGTCTTCGGCCAGAACATACAATCATGCAGAAAACATGTTTACTCTAAGTACATACATGCATGTTACATAATTATAATGTAAATACTATATACAAAAAGGCAATGAACAATATTAACTAACTAACATATACATACATACATATACACTAAGATAATATGTACATAACATCTACATATTACACATAATACTACACAACATTAAATTAACACATGAACAAAATAAAATGGCAAAAATTTGAGGCCTTACACCTTGCCTTGGACGATATCCTTTTGCCACAAGTCTTGCCTTAAAGGTCTCTACCTTTCCATCTACTCCAATCTTCTTCTTGAAGATCCATTGCACCAATGGGTACAATACCCTCAGGTGCATCAACTAGGTTCCAAACTGGTTGGAGTACATGAATCCATCTCAGAATTCATGGCCTCTTGCCATTTCCTAGAGTCTGTGCTCATAATAGCCTCCTCGTAGGTTTGAGGATCAATATCTTCGAAGTCTTGCCCTTGATATGTCCCACATATTTTTTAGGAGGGATAGGAACTCTACTTGACCTACAAAAATTTGTAATTTGTGTGATAGGTAACTGAACAGACTCTTCTTGCAGAATGGTGCTTGAGCTAGGTCCCCAACCTCACTCAATTCTATCACACTCCCACTGTTTCCACCAAGAATGTTTCCTTCTCAAGAAACACGCTCTTGGCAACAAATACCTTTTGGTCTCGGGGTGATAGAAATAATACCCACAAGTTCCTTGGGGTATCCTATGAATATGCACCGTTCTGACCTTGATTCCAATTTATCGGATTGTGTCTCTTACGTGGTAGGGAGCCCCAAATCTTAATAACTTTTAGATCGGGCTTCTTCCCTTTCCATATTCATATGGAGTGGACACTACCGTCTTAGTTGGAACTTGTTCAAAGGTAAGCTGCGGTTGTAGGGCATATCCCCAGAATGACATGGGTAGGTTGGCAAAACTCATCATGGATCGCACCATATCCAACAGGGCGATTCCTCCTTTCCGATACACCATTGAGCTGAGGTGTATGAGGAGGAGTCCATTGGGATAGAATCCCATGGTCCTTTAGAAATTGGGTGAACTCTGTACTCAGTACTCTCCTCCTCGATCTGAACGAAGAATCTTAATACTCTTTAGTTTGATTTTCTACTTCATTCCTATATTCTTTGAATTTTTCAAAGGCCTCAGACTTGTATTCATTAAGTACACATGTCCATACCTTGAGAAGTCATCAGTGAATGTAATGAGTAAGAATATCCTCTTTGGCTTGTATGGACATAGTCCACATACATCAGTAGTATGAGTTCTAGTAACTCAGAAGTTCTCTCTCCAGTCCACTAAGATGAAGAGTTGGTCAACTTTCCTTGAAGGCAAGATTCATAGGTTGCATATGATTCATAATCAAATGGATCTAAATATCCATCCTTTAACAAACTTTGAATTCTACCCTCATGGATATGACCTAGCCTACAATGCCATAGATAAGCTTCGTTCACCTCATCTCTTTCTTTTAGACGTACTAACATTCATGGCATGTGAAGCAACATCTAATGTAAACAAACCATTGAACAATGTTCCTTTACTAATGATCTCATCATCCAAAATTAGTGAACAACCATTGTTTCAAAAACAAACATATATCCTTTTTAGTCAAACATGAAATGGAAATGATGTTTGATGATAGAAGGAACAAAGTAACATTTATCCAACACAAGTGCCGCTCCACGAGGTAGTAGTAGGTGACTTCGCCGACAGCAACAACAGCGCTTTTGCGCCATTCCCCATTCTTAGTCAACAGCAGCTTTTGCGCCAGCCTCCTACACTTTGTCAGAACCTGCAACGAATTGCAAATATGAGATGCACATGCGGTATCTAATACCATGCATTATCATAATTTTCTGACAAATGGAGATCAATCATGAATATACCTGAAGCTTCTCCAAGCTTCTGCTTTGTTCTTGCCTTCCTCTTCTTTGATCTCATCAACAGGAGAACTGGCTTCTCCTTCTTATGGTACCCTCAGCTTCCCTCAACATATTAAGGAGCTCAGGCAGGGTTGCCACTATCTTGTTCATATTGAAATTCATAATGAACTGTGAAAAGGAATCTGGAAGGGATTGAAGTATTAGATCCACACACAGGTCATCCTCGAGGACACAAGTCCTAGACTTGTGAGTTCTCGATCCACTCAATCATCTTCAGGACATGTTCTGAACCAATGCCCCTTCTGTCATCCTCATCCTGAACAGACTCTTTAATATCTCGTATCTTTGAGTCTATCCTTGCTCCTCAAACAAGGTGCGAAGATGCAGCATGATGATTGAGCATCCATCTTTTCATGTTGTCTTTGCAGCTCGGAGAGTCATAGAGGCTAACATATATATTGAGCAAGAACCAGTCTTCCTTATACTTCTTATAGTGAGAAATAACTTCCTCACTAGTCCCTTCCACTGGCTCGGCCACGATCTCATCGAGGACATACACAATTTTCTCTGCTGTAAGAACAATTCTCAGGTTCCGAAGCCAATCACGTAGTTAGGACCATGAGATGATTGACATCTAATATGCTACGGAGTCGGTTTGCAAGCGACATTTTCTGAAAATAAAATGTAGCAGAAATAAACAACATGCAGACTTTTAGATTTTGTAGAAAATTAGACATGGATTTTATCTCAATTTTATCCCACTATTTCTTGCAAGACACATGACACCCTCTAGCATGTGAATTGGAATTCCTCCGGCAAACTCCTAGTGGGGATGGGGATCCAATTGGCATCTTGGCATGACCTCGAGGGACTCGACAATCATACCAAGCCCAAATGGTAGGCAACTCTTGTCAATCACAACTCTTGTGATTCCCGTCATAATTTGGCCTCCAAATTACCATGGCACAGAGAGACTTCGCCAACCATGAGGTTTGGTTAAGTCAACACCATCATTACTAGATGAGTTTGATTCGGTGATGTTCCCGAGGGACTCGGCCAAACATACCCTGTCCTCAAGTCACCGGTAACATCTCCATGTCGTAGGCCAGATATCAAATTCCAATATAGGTGAGCCCGGAGTGACTCCGCCATCCCACTCTATATTAAGAAAACATGTCTGCCCTATAATGATGGAAGGCCACATGAGTCAATCTTATTGCTACAACACGCTTGCCACTTAATATATTAAAGCAGAGGGGTTTTTATTTTATTGAGTGGTATCATAGCTAAATAATACACGTCCCACACATATATTAGCATATACTTACTCACATGCAATATGTACTTAGTAGGTTGGAAATGAATATAAATCATATATATAAAACCACACCAGATGATCATGGACCAAATTCTAGCGTGATCAGCCTGAGCCAAAAGACTTGATCACTAAGCCCTATGTGTGTTCCCAATGCATCCCATGCACGGTGTTCATCCTCCTCTTCGTCATTAGCTCCGTCGGTGATTCCACGCTTCTTGCCGTGCCTCCGAGAGTGATTTCAAATAATACAATAATTACAAATGACTATAGGCACGCAGACCCAAAAATGTACATTTAATCAATTACGAAACCTTGATCATATCAAGGGAATTACACCATTGGGTGAGGTAAAATACACAACGATTTTCATGAGAAAGATAAGGGGGCTCGCAGACCCCAATGAATCACCATCCACACATACACCATGGGTGAGGTAGAAATACACAACGATTTTAATGAGAAAGATAAGGGGCTCGCAGACCCCAATGAATCACCATCCCACATAGGTCCATGATCATCCCCCACAATATACACATCACATGGATATATATAAGCTACTAGAAATTAATTAAACACTTTAACTAATAAAACTATTAGATTAACTCTTAATCTAATCCATGGATTAACTATTATTCAATCTGAATCGATCAAAATATCAAAACACGAACATCATAGCCTAACCTTGGCTCTGATACCACTGTTGGAAATCAACTTGGTGATGATCAGTCTGCTCCCATGTAAATTAATTACATATTTATTTTTGTGATTAACAAAACAATTACAAAGTCTACTAACATATTTTTCATGAGAATTAAGCATAGGAACAAGAACAAAGAAAAACAAGACAAACGGGTAAGTATTTCTTACACCACAACAAAGTAAGTTCAGAGCATTATTTTTTGTCTAAATATATAACGATTTGATAAGTGATCGCATAATGATTTCTGTGTAACTATAACGATTTCCTTACATTCATAAAGATTCGCTAAGTGTCTATGAATACAAAGAAATTGATACCATAACAATTTGATAAGTGATCGCATAACAATTTCTGTGTAACTATAACGATTTCCTTGCATTCATAAAGATTCGCTAAGTGTCTATGAATGCAAGAAATCGATACCATACGATTTGATAATGATCGCATACGATTTTCTTTGGAGGTCAGAACAATTTGCCTTCATAAGGATTTCTTTAAGTCTTCGTAACGATTTGATATTTTACATCGATTTCTTTAAAGAATCATAATGATTTCACATTGATTTCTTTACAGAATCATAATGATTTGTACATCGTTTCCTTTAAAGAATCATAACGATTTTCACATCGATTCTTTACAAATCATAACGATTTGTACATCGTTTCCTTTAAAGAATCATAATGATCTTCACATCGATTCTTTACCGAATCATAACGTTTGTACATCGTTTCCTTTAAAGAATCATAACGATTTTCACATCGATTTCTTTATAGAAATCATAACGATTTGTACATCGTTTCCTTTAAGAATCATAACGTTTTCACATCGATTCTTTACAGAATCATAACGATTTGCATATCTATTTGTTTACAGAATCATTATGATTTATACATCGTTCCTTCATAGAAACAACAGTTTGTGCATCGATTTCTTCATAACTTCACAAAGTCTTGTACAACGATTTCATAAGTCATGCAAATAACGATGTCATAGAAAACAACGATTTGTTTTCCATTATGTTGAAAAGTCAATATCTTCCTGAATCTTTTCTGACTGCTGTGCTTTATGAAGACTGAATGTATCTGCATGCATGCAGACAATATTTCCACTTTCGTATTACTCTTGTAATATCCTTTGTAACTGCAAAATGGCTTTATTCGTATTACTCTTGTAAATCCTTTGTAACTGCAAAATGGCTTACTATTTTGATGAATGCTTGCTCTAACGCTGACTGACAACCAGAGACAGCTTAGCTGTCTACTGTTTAAGCTCATAAATGTGTGCAGGTCACTGACAACATATCGTCGTACACGTTGGACCAGTTGAAGCCAAAGGACATCTGAGGAGAACCTATCTCTTTGCGTGCACAAATGGATAACGTACTGTTGACTGTAAGCTTCCAAGTGTCAAGCAGTCTAACGTAAACAAATGCTTAGAGACAACGGACTTCTCAACGTTCGAATTTGAAATAAACGTATATATAGAAGATAGAAGCTCTAGAAGAAGAATAACAAGAAAGACAACGCTGTTTCTCTAGTCTTCTGCAAGTTGTGAACTGAGCCAAGCTTCATTCCTTTAGATTAGCTCTTTATGCTCTCTGCATTGCCTGTGCATCCTGAGAGAGAGTTGTTTGGTTTTGAGAGAGTGAGACTTGATTGTAGATCATCTTCTCTCAGTCCCTTGCTTCAGATCTGCATTGTATTAGCTTGATCTAGGGGCATCATCTTCTGATCACATTCCTTGTGGTTGTTCCCTTCTGTAAGAAGGAAGACCTGGTGGGATCCAGGGTGTGATGTTCCCTTCTGTAAGAAGGAAGACCTGGTGGGATCCAAGGTGTGTTTCCCTTCGTGTTGAAGGAGGACCTGGTGTGGTATCTAGGGTGTTGTAATTCCCTCAGATTGAAGGAAGACCAGCTGCGGCTGGGTGTAAGGGTCCATAAGGGGGACAGTTACCCTTGGTAGTGAAATCCTGAGAAATTGCTCAGGGACTGGACATAGGACTCTAAGGAAAGAAGGTCCGAACCAGGATAATTTCTTGTGTTGTGTGATTGCCTATTGTGTGTTTGTTGTTTTATCCTCACTAATCTAACGACCATAAAGTGTGTTTGTGTGACTCTGGGCTAGCTAGCTGGGCAACAAGTGGTATCAGAGCAAGTCTCTTCTACAAGGAAGAAGATCCAACGATCTGAAGAGTAAGATCCATGGCAGCCCAAGGAAACATAGAAGGTCAGTTCGTAAACTGACCCCCTCTCTTTGACGGTGAAGATTACACATATGGGAAGACCAGGATGGAATATTTCCTGCAAGGTTTTGATTTTCAAATCTGGTTAATCATAGAAGAAGGTGATTACGTTATCTTAAATACAAAGGATAAATAGACAGGCGACGACAAAAAGAAGATCTCTCTCAACTGTAAAGCCAAGAGCATACTGTGTTGTACTCTTAGTAAAAAGGAGTTCAACCGTGTGTCTGCCTGCAAATCCGCAATGGAGATGTGGGAGAAACTAAGAATCACCTATGAAGGCATGGACAAAGTTAAAGAAACCAGAATAGACATTCTAGTAACTCAATATGAGAAGTTCCAAATGCAGCCAAGTGAATCAATAACCCAGATGTTCAGCAGATTCACAGATATAACAAATGGGTTAGCTAGTCTTGGAAGAAGTATGAGAATGGAGACATGGTCAGGAAAATTCTCAGATCTCTTCCATCCTCTTGGACCCCTAAGTAACAGCAATAGAGGAAGCAAACGATCTGAAACTAATGTCTTTGGAAAAGCTCATTGGGTCCCTTATGGCCCATGAGATCAACATGGAAAGGTTAGGAGAATCCTCAAGTAGAAAGAAGCACACCAACGCTCTCAAAGCAGTAGAAGGCAGCTCTGAGGAACATTCTGAAGATGAAGCCAGCGGTGAAGACAGTGAAGACGAAGAAGCTATGCTGTCTAGAAGACTTCAGAGAATTCTGGCCAAAAAGAAAAGGTTTCAGTCTGGTAGAAAATACTTCAAGAACAAGGAGTTTAAGAAGCCAGAAGGAAAAGACTTTAAGAAAGCTGAGCCCATCTGCTACGAGTGTAAGAAACCTAGACACCTTAAGGCAGAGTGTCCCAAGCTAAAGAAATCTGAGTTCAGGAAGAAGGACAGTTCAAGAAAATTCAGAAAATATGAGAAGAAAGCCATGGCAGCTGCTTGGGACAACAGCAGTGACTCAGACAGCGAGTCAAACTCAAGCAGTGAAGAAGAAGAAGCCAATCTAGCTTTCATGGCCAATATAGATGAAAAGGTAACTTCTGATTCATCCTTTGATTCATGCAATGATTCAGATTCTGATAATCTAGAAGAAGCATTCAACGAACTTTATAATAAATATAAGGAAGTTTCTAAACTACTAAAAGCTAGTAAGAAAAATGTTGCTTGCTTAGAACTACTAACTCATATTTAAAATCAGAAAATGACAATTAGAGAAGTAAGTTAATGAACTTAAAAGAAGAAATGAGTTGCTGTGTGAAGATTTAAAAGGCAAGAATAAACAAATAGTTAAGCTAGAAAAACAAGAGAGTTCAGACGAACTAAAAACAGAAATTAAAAGATTAACTGAAGAAAATGAAAAACTATCCAGCACATTAGAAAAGTTTACTAATGGTAAAACAAACTTAATATTGAAAGGTGCTAGACGGTCAGGTAAAAAGAAGCATGGGATAGGTTATACACCCCCAGATAATGAAGACATAATAGTATACCCTAAAACATATCCAACTCCAAAGTTTGTATCTGAACAAGACACAAGGTATAAAGTAAACGTTAAATATTTTGAAAAAGTAACTAAAACTACATGCTGCAATCACTGTAACAAACTAGGTCACAGTAAGAAAACTTGTCCAACTAGACATAAAAAATGGATAATAAAAGGAGAAAATACTGTTACTAACCAACCAGGACCCAAAAGAACTTGGGTACCTAAAGCTTGATGTTTTTATTTCAGGAGAATCTTCGAGCATCCAAATGGTATTTGAACAGTGGGTGCTCAAGGCATATGTCAGGGAATAAAAAGTTGTTCTCTCACCTTAAAGTTGAAGAAGGAACAGTCACCTATGGAGACAATGGAAAAGGGACTGTCATTGGTAGTGGTTTAGTAAACAGCAAAGGAAAAACAGTAATTGATGATGTGCTATGAGTTAAAGGATTAAAGCACAACCTTATTAGTATCAGCCAGTTGTGTGACAAAGGACATCAAATCAGATTCCAAGAATCCAAGTGCAGTATCATGAAGGATGGAGCAGTCATCTTTGAAGCAAACAGAGAAAAGAACTTGTACGTACTATATCTTGAAGAACTAAAGGAGCAAGATATCTGTTTAACTGCTAGCAAAGAATAGTCTACTGAGCTGTGGCACAGAAGATTGGGCCACTGCAGTTTGGATGGCATAAGGAAGCTATTCAAGAAAGGCCTGGTGGAAGGTCTGCCAAAAGTCAGCACCAGAATGGATGGAGTTTGCAGACCATGTGCTAAAGGAAAACATGCTAAAAGCTCTTTCAAGTCAAAGACTGTGGTAACTACCTCTAAACCCTTAGAGCTCCTTCATATGGACCTATTTGGGCCAATGAGGACCACAAGTCTTGGAGGAAAGAATTTTGGATTTGTCATAGTAGATGATTATCCAGATACACATGGGTCTCATTCTTGGAGCATAAAGATGATACCTTTGATAGCTTTGTGAGCTTCAGCAGAAAGGTACAGAAAGATAAGAGATATTGCATTGTTGGAATTCGATCAGATCATGGAGGAGAGCTCCAGAATGAGAAGTTTGCAAGATTCTGTGATGATCAAGGGATAGAGCACAACTTCTCAGCACCAAGGACACCTCAACAAAATGGAGTTGCTGAAAGAAAGAATAGAACTCTTTTAGACATGGCAAGAACCATGCTGTCAGAATATGATTTACCAAGATATTTCTGGGCTGAAGCAGTGAACACAACAAGCTACATCATAAATAGAGTAATGATCAGGCCCATACTGAAGAAAACAACATATGAGTTATATAAAGGGAAAAAATCGAAGATCAGCCACTTCAGAACTTTTGGATGTCCATGCTTTATTCACAACAACGGCAAAAGAGATATTGGTAAGTTAGATGCCAAGTCAGATGAAGACATCTTCATGGGGTATGCTTCTAAACCTAAAGGCTATAGAGCATTAAATAAACGTACACTATTGATTGAACAAACTGTGCACATTATCTTTGATGAGACTAACCCCTCCTTGAAAAAGGAAGAAAATAATGATAATGATGCAGATGAACGGTCTAAAAAGTTAAAGAACACATCATTTGAGGACAAGAAAGATCCACCTCTGGAAGACATGCAAGAAAAGGATATCGAATATGAAAATCTTCCAAAGGAGTGGAGACACAAGAAAGATCACCCACCTGAGAACATCATTGGTGATCCATCTGTAGGGGTAAGAACAAGAGGTAATGTAATCCCTTGTGATTATCTAGCATTTGTTTCTCAAATAGAGCTTAGGACAGTCAATGAAGCTCTTACTGATGAATCTTGGATTATAGCCATGCAAGATGAACTTAATCAGTTCAAGAGAAACCAAGTATGGTCACTTGTTCCTAGACCATCAGATCATCCAGTGATTGGCACCCAATGGGTGTTCAGAAACAAACTAGATGAAACTGGTGTGATCCTAAGAAACAAGGCCAGATTGGTAGCTCAAGGCTATTCACAAGAGGAAGGCATAGATTTCGATGAAACCTATGCACCTGTAGCTAGACTTGAGGCTATTAGAATTCTGCTTGCATATGCATCCGCATTAGATTTGAAATTATTTCAAATGGATGTTAAGTCTGCATTTTTGAATGGTTTTATTAAGGAGGAAGTCTATGTAGAACAACCTCCAGGTTTTGATGATACTGATTTTCCGGATCACGTTTTCAAATTACACAAAGTATTATATGGTTTAAAACAAGCACCTAGAGCCTGGTATGAAAGGCTTAGCTCTTTTCTGTTAGACCATGGTTTCATTAGAGGTCAAGTAGATAGTACACTATTTATCAAGTCCAAGGTCAAACATATACTACTTGTGCAAATTTATGTAGATGACATAATTTTGGGTCTACTGATGAATCTCTTTGCAAGTACTTTGAAAAGCTTATGCAGGGAGAATTCGAGATGAGCATGATGGGAGAGCTAAACTACTTCCTTGGATTGCAAATCAAGCAAGAAAGGATGGCACCCACATCTGTCAAGCCAAATACATCAAGGAACTTTTAAAGAAATTTGGATTTGAAGATGCAAAGCCACTGTCAACACCGATGAGTACATCTACAAGAATGGACAGTGATCAAGATGGTAAGAAAGTAGATCAAAAGATCTACAGAGGTATGATAGGCTCATTGCTTTATCTAACAGCAAGTAGACCAGACATTATGTTTAGTGTATGCATGTGCGCTAGATATCAAGCAGACCCTAGAGAGTCTCATTTAATTTTTGTCAAAAGAATATTTAGATATTTAGCTAGAACTCATGACTTAGGTTTGTGGTATCCAAAATCATGTGAAATCAATCTAGTAGGATACTCTGATGCTGACTACGCTGGATGCAAGATAGATAGAAAAAGCACCAGTGGTTGTTGTCAATTCCTTGCAGGATGTCTGATCTCATGGTCCTCAAAGAAACAAAATTCAGTAGCACTGTCTACAGCTGAAGCTGAGTACGTAGCTGTTGGAAGTTGCTACACACAACTCTTATGGATTAAGCAACAAATTGAGGATTATGGACTCAAGATCAAGACCATTCTCTTGCTATGCGACAACACCAGTGCCATTAATTTAACTAAGAATCCAGTACAACATTCAAGGACAAAACACATTGAGGTTAGATACCATTTTATTCGTGATCATGTAGCTAATGGCAATATAGAAATTTCATTTATTGATACAAATAATCAGTTAGCAGATATCTTCACAAAGGCCTTACCCGAAGAGAGATTTACTTCTCTTAGAAGGGAATTAGACATGTGTAAATTGTGAAAGAACTATCTGTTTAAGACTAAAATATTAAATTTCAGAGTTCAAATCATTTATCCCTCTTGAATTAAGCAAAAGATTTCATTTGTCTCCTTTGTGTAAATATCCTTAACGGTTAGCTATTTTAAAAGGTTTTTTTACTGTCATCGAACCTATTGTTTTGTCATTTTCTGCCATTATGACCCTTCTGATTTCCTAAAAGCCACTTCTCTTTTTTATGTATATCCCGAAATCTGTGTGAGAACGATTCATCTCCCACCTTTTATCTCTCTCTCATTCACTTGCCTGAGCCGATACCCTAACGACTCATGCATCAGCTCTTTGAATCATTCTAGCTTCAAACCTCTTCCCGCTAGAAATTTCTTGAGGGCTTTCACATTCCTCTTCATCTCAATCCGTCAGAAACTCCTCCCATCCAAAACCATGGCCTCTTCTGGTGCATCCAGCAGTGTTGGGGGCTACAGGGCTGAGTTTCTCTCCGCAGAGCAACAGGCAAGGTTCTCAACCGTGAAGACGAAGCTGTGTGGTCACAAGGCAGTGGATGTGGCCGACCTGAAGAAGAACGACATGAGCAGTTTTGTAGAAGCTCTGGACAGATTGAAGTGGACAACGATCACTACCATCTCTGAAGTAAGTTTTTCGGACCTGGTAAAAGCCTTTTATGTGTGTCTGAAGTCAGAAGCAGACGGGACCTTGACCTCCATGGTTAAGGGAACCCAGATTAGGGTCTCACATGATCTATTGAAGACTTTGTTTGATATGACGACCTCCAGACACAGTGGAATCCTTACTGTGGACATTCAGGCGAAAGAACTAGGGATAGTTGGTCCTGAGTTCAAACTGAAGGATGATAAGCTAGATATAAATCAGATGAATGCGTTCAACCGCCTCCTGCATTTCGTAGTTTGTCAGATTGTGACTCCGAGGAGTGCTACGTTTTCAACCTGCACTAGGGCAGACTCGGATTTGATGTTCTGGGCCATCTAGAATCAAGAAATCAACACAGCAGAGATTATGATTGAAAGGATGAAATTTGCCAGTGCTCAGGTATGGGACACCAAGAGTAAATTGAATGTATCCCTACTGTATGCTCATCTTCTGACCAAGATTTTGAAGCACTTTGGCATAAGTATAGTGGGTGATATATCTGAGAAAATGGGCCAAGCAATCCGGTCCAGAAATTTGAGAAAAAGTGGTTTCTCCGTGGTCAATGGAGTATGGTCAAAGACCTCAGTGGCTGAGGGTGAAGCCATTATTGGCAAAGCCCAAGAAGGCCAGGAAGCAGTAGCAGAAGCGGAACAAGAGCCAGCAGAGTCAGCAGTAATGGATGTTCCAGTGGCACAAGAAGAATCTGTTCAGGCAGAAGCACCGGCAGCAGCAGCAGTAGAAGTACCATCCAAAGAAACAACAGCAGCAGGATCCAGCAGAATAGAGGACATTCCTCCAGAGAATATTGAGCCAGTTGGGCACAATGTTGAGGAAGTTGCTCCATCCTCCCGAGTTGCTCCAATTCTTCGGAATGTACTGGTATTCCTTCAGAGTTCTTCAAGGGATCCAGTAGTCAATGTGATTCCAGAAGCAGAAGCTGTGGCATCAGGCCACACTGAAGAAATTGTTTTGGAGGATGCTCCTGTTCAGGGGAGCAATCAGTGGAAGCTGAGGCAGCACAGACTCAGGGGGAGCAAGGAGATGCTTCTGCAGTACCTCAAGGGGAGTATTCTGAAGATGTCCCCATGCAGGAAGGTGTAAACAGTGAAAATGTTGAAACTGGTGAGCCCACTAAAAGGCCAGGGTGAAAGATGAAAAGAATTTCCCGTAGAAGACCGAAGAAGCAGCTAAGGGAGAACCTGAAGCCCTTGCTTAAACGGTTAGATGATCAAGCTAAGGTTCTGAGCTCAATACAATCAGAGGTCAACAAAATTTCCATTAATCAGACCTCAGCCACAAAGGAGATGTCTCAAGTAAAAAATGCAGTAAGGTGGTTCAATAAGGAAATGGGAAGCATGAAGTTCATGCTTTCTGAGATTTTGAAGGTAGTTGGAGCCCAAGCTCCTCTTTCTCCACCTCCTACTGCTCAGAGAAGTGAAGCAGGAGTTTCTAGGCCATCAGGGCCTGCTGAGCAAATGGCAAGGCCATTAGGGCCATCAGTGGTGGTACAAGAAGCAGCTGTGGAGTCTGGGCCATCAAGGCCAGCAGAACAGGTGTCTGGGCCATCAGGGCCACCTGAAGAAGGGTCTGGGCCAGCAGGTCCAGTGAGGTTTGAGTAGTGTCCTGCAGTGGAAGCGGATGTTGCACCTGAGCCCCCTGTTCCTTCACCCATCCTAACTCCAGTCCCTCTTTCTCCACCTTCATCTTCAACTGCTCCACCAGCTCCTCAACCCTTCAAACAACCACAACCTAGAACCATTTCCTCACTAACACCATTTCCATCTCAATCTTCCTTCTCTCCCTCTTCTTCCCAAATCATTCCTCCTCCTCCTGTTGTTGAAAATCCTCCAGCCTCCTCATCAGCTAGAGCCTCCTCTTTATCTAGTCATTCTACTTCAAAACTTTCTTCCTTTCTCAATTCCAAATCACTTATTTATCCTTCTACACCACCTACTTCCATAACCTTCATCCCTGAAAATCCACAGCTTGGCAGCGCGTTTCTCACTCAACTTGAGGATGAGTTTGAATGATCAACTCTCACCAAAATTCTGGAAGTTGCCACTTATGTCCACAGGACTGTCTCTTCCAGTCCTCCTCAGAAGAAGAGAAAATTCTCCACCTCTCTCTCTGTACCTTCTACACCCAAATTCCCTCCTCTTTGGTTCTCCCTCACTGCTGAAATTGATAGGAGACCAATTTATCGAGAATATCTGCAGAAATGCATTTTCTCCACCATTTTTGGCATTCCATTTTTGAACCTCACTGATCACCTCACCATTGTTCTTCCCTATTGCCACTTGTCCAAAGCTAATCAATCCAAAATCTTTCAACTGGCTGAGTGCAAGTCTGAAGACCAGTGGGCCAAAGGGCACAAGACTCTCTACACCAAATACCTTCACGCCAGAGATGACAACATTTCTAGTCGAGATTACCCACTCTCTCTCTCTGAGTGGTTTGTTTCTCACCATCAAACTATCTGGGGTCAGTTCATCCTTAAAGAAATCAGGATCGCAAGGCACTTTCAGCTCTACAATGATTACTGCTATCTGAATAAGATTCCTGAGGTGCAGTTTGGTCAGTTTCATGATGCTCTTGCTTTCCTTCGGACAGAGCACCCTGTGAATTGTTCTTTTCAAGTAGATTTCACCTCTCTTAAAATGTCTACAACTGCGTTCCTCCCCAAGCTACACTCCTTGGTATTTGATTCTATTGCTGGCTCTCATGCTTTTGAGCGCTTTGCTAGAATATTGGGCAGACTGCAGGCCAAGCAAGGTAGGCTCCCTTCTTTTCAGAGATTCATCTTCAGTGAATATCATCTTGGACATATCTCCTCTGAAGTTCTCGCTCCTTTAATCTCTGAGTGTGAAAGGCTTTCTCCCACAGACTGGGAAAAGCACTATAGGCAATCTGCTCTCCAGCTGGAATCAGTCAATAGTTCTTTGTTCAAGGCCGGAAAGCCAAGCTTATCTGCTGAAGCCTTCATGGATCTAAACTCTATCAATCCAGTTCAGGAACTGTATGTTCAGTGGGCTTCAAGATACTCAGCTTACTTTTCTTTGAAGAAGGCCCTACTTGATCGTCAGCTTTTCTATCCCATTACTCTTGATATATTCCTTCAGCGTGCTAGTTTTGGACAGAGTACTTTTTTCAGATTCTATATGGATAAGGATTAGTATGCTCTATTCTTGGAGGACCAGCGTCAGCTGTACATTCAGCTCTTGCTCCCCTCCATGGGTCCTTCTTTCTCTATAGCACCTGGTGTCTTCACTCAATTTTTTGAAGACTAAGAGATTAAGGCATGGGAAATTATTTCTCACCATGCCTCTCTTCTTTCTCCTCTCTTCTATCTCCCTGTACCTTCTCAACCTTATTACAATATCCTTGAATGTGTATCTCTTTCTTCTTTGTCATAGTGTATCTTTTTGCTTAATGACAAAAAGGGGGAGAATTATTTTAGCATTTCTGAAATACATTCAAAGGTTAATTACATTCAAGCTTTATTTATGAAAATATGCTTAGAATAATTTCAGATCATTCATGCATCTTGTTAAGTTTTGTCATCACTAAAAAGGGGGAGATTGATGATCAGTCTGCTCCCATGTAAATTAATTACATATTTATTTTGGTGATTAACAAAACAATTACAAAGTCTACTAACATATTTTTCATGAGAATTAAGCACAGGAACAAGAACAAAGAAAAACAAGACAAACGAGTAAGTATTTATTACACCATAGCAAAGTAAGTTCAGAGCATTATTTTTTGTCTAAATACATAACAATTTGATAAGTGATCGCATAACGATTTCTGTGTAACTATAACGATTTCCTTACATTCATAAAGATTCGCTAAGTGTCTATGAATGCAAAGAAATCGATACCATAACGATTTGATAAGTGATCGCATAACGATTTTCTTTGGAGATCAGAACGATTTGCCTTCGTAACGATTTCTTTAAGTCTTCGTAACGATTTGATTTTACATCGATTTCTTTAAAGAATCATAATGATTTTCACATCGATTTCTTTACAGAATCATAACGATTTGTACATCGTTTCCTTTAATGAATCATAACGATTTTCACATCGATTTCTTTACAGAATCATAACGATTTGTACATCGTTTCCTTTAAAGAATCATAATGATCTTCACATCGATTTCTTTACAGAATCATAACAATTTGTACATCGTTTCCTTTAAAGAATCATAACGATTTTCACATCGATTTCTTTATAGAATCATAACGATTTGTACATCGTTTCCTTTAAAGAATCATAACGATTTTCACATCGATTTCTTTACAGAATCATAACGATTTGCATATCGATTTGTTTACAGAATCATAGCGAATTATACATTGTTTCCTTCATAGAAACAACGGTTTGTGCATCGATTTCTTCATAACTTCACAAAGTCTTGTACAACGATTTCATAAGTCATGCAAATAACGATTTCACAGAAAACAACAATTTGTTTTCCAATTACGTTGAAAAGTCAAATATCTTTCTGAATATCTTTATGACTGCTGTGCATTTATGAAGACTGAACGTATCTGCATGCATGCAGACAATATTTTCCACTTTCGTATTACTCTGGTAATATCTTTTGTAACTGCAAAATGGCTTTACTATTTTGATGAATGCTTGCTCTAATGCTGACTGACAACCAGAGACAGCTTAGTTGTCTACTGTTTAAGCTCATAAATGTGTGCAGGTCACTGACAACATATCGTCGTACAACGTTGGACCATGTTGAAGCCAAAGGACATCTGAGGAGAACCTATCTCTTTGCGTGCACAAATGGATAACGTACTGTTGACTGGAAGCTTCCAAGTGTCAAGCAGTCTAACATAAACAAATGCTTAGAGACAATGGACTTCTTAACGTTAGAATTTGAAATAAACGTATATATAGATGATAGAAGCTCCAGAAGAAGAATAACAAGAAAGACAACGCTGTTTCTCTAGTCTTCTGCAAGTTGTGAACAGAGCCAAGCTTCATTTCTTTATATTAGCTCTTTATGCTCTCTGCATTGCCTGTGATTTCTGAGAGAGAGCTATTTTGGTTTTGAGAGTGAGCCTTGATTGTAGATCATCTTCTCTCAGTCCCTTGCTTCAGATCTTGCATTGTATTAGCTTGATCTAGGGGCATCATCTTCTTGATCACATTTCTTGTGGTTGTTCCCTTCTGTAAGAAGGAAGATCTGGTGGGATCCAGGGTGTGTTGTTCCCTTCTGTAAGATGGAAGACCTGGTGGGATCCAGGGTGTGTTTCCCTTCGTGTTGAAGGAGGACCTGGTGTGGTATCTAGAGGGTTGTAATTCCCTTCAGGTTGAAGGAAGACCAACTGTGGCTGGGTGTAAGCGTCCATAAGGGGGACAGTACCCTTGGTAGTGAAATCCTGAGAAATTTCTCAGGGACTGGACGTAGGACTCCTAAGGAAAGGAGGTCCGAACCAGGATAATTTCTTGTGTTGTGTGATTGCCTATTGTGTGTTTGTTGTTTTATCCTCACTAACTCTAACGACCATCAAAGTGTGTTTGTGTGACTGTTTTTGTAATCAGGTTTTCAAGTACTTAGTACTTTTTAAGTATCCCATTCACCCCCCCTCTGGGCTAGCTAGCTGGGAAATATTTGGGTATGTACTTGATCGGGCTATGATGTACGGTGCATGTAAACATACATACAAATAAGGCGTGAGACAATCTCACCTAGGGGAGATCGTATATCCCCTGAAGCGCAGAACTAGTCCTTGTTTGAAGGAGCTCTTGTGAGACTCCCTCTAGCGGTATCCACACAGTGGATGATCGGCGATGATGATTGTGGCGGAACGCCTCGGCCAAGCCGGTTAAACCAATAACGTACTTGATCCGAGTCCTCCTTCCGCGAACGGGCCGAAGCCTCGCAAGGGATACCAAACCACAGTCCGTGTAAACACAAAGGAATATACCACATTTTATATATATATAACAAGTTACATAGCCATATTTCCACAAAATTGAAAGGAAGTACAAGAGCCTGGGGCATACCCCGAAGTACAACTGAAGAAAATAAACAACTAACTACACTACACTACTGGAGCTGCTACTACACAGCTGGAGGTACTGTACACAGTTCGGTTCGGTTCGGTTTCCTCCATTTTTGGAGGAAACCGAACCGAACCGAATTTAGTTATTAAACCGAACCGAACCGAACCAGTTCGGTTTGGTTCAAACCAAAATTCTAACTGTTCTGGCATTTTAAGGATTTTTCTGACATTTTTTAGGTTTTTTTGATATTTTTTTGGCCTGTTTTAGGCAAACTGGGCAAAAATGATGGGTTTTGGGTGGTCGCGAGCTTCGAACTCGCGACCACCCGGCGCATCTCACGATTTTCAATGTGACCTTATTCCACCACTTCGTTAGACGTCCGACCAAAACCATTTTCTATCTGGAGGTCATACGAAATTCCGGCTATGAGACCGATCAAACGTCAGAATTTGTGCTCACCCTTGGCCAAACGGGCTGGGATAGAAAGAGGTCTTCCCGGTTAAAGCATGAAGTGTGAGCTTTCTGGGAATTCCCTGATTGACTAAGTTAACCCGACTTCCCGGAAAAGCTCTTTACCTGCCCCACGGACCGCGCCCTCCACTGCGCCACCCCTTTTTTTGTTTAATTTTATTATTTATATAAGTATATATTTATATTTGGTTTATTTTGGTTTCCCAGCTCCAAACCGAACTGAACCGTGAGGCTCATGAAACCAAACCGAACCAGTCAGTTCGGTTCGGTTTTTCGGTTTGGACCAAATAATGAACACCCCTAGGTACCGACCCTGCACCGCTACGGCGCGGCTCTGAACTGGACGATGGTTGTGAAACGTCCTCCTCGCTCTCACCTATGGGAGTAGGGGTGAGCCTCGCTAGTCACTGGCTTAGTAGGGAACTCCCCCAACACCGAGCAAACCAATAACCACAGGTACAAAAACAATAAACAATACCAACAATTTATGGAACAGCTAAGCAGGATATAAAAGCTGTAAAAGTACTCACCATCTGCCGACTACGAAAAACAACTGTAATAATTAAACGGCAAACCAGTACAGGTGTACAAGCTAAAGTAGAGAAATCCAAACACGAGCCACGTGAACTGGTTCGCGACACCAAAAACTGACTCAGACAAGCTAACACAGGTCTACCTCTCAGTCTCGCAGCCAAGAACGAAAGGTCCAGCTGCCGCTCCACGTAAAAAGTCAAGCAACTGTGGAGACCAACCAAACACCACCACCTGTGGACCACACGGTCACAGGCCCATGCCTGACACCTCTAGGGATCCTGGCCCGGAACACTCTAGAGTGAGGCACTGGAAAAGGACTAGCTGGGGTCCGGTACGTCTATTGGTGTCCGTACCCCCAACTACGAGCGCGCTACAAGTGACTAAAGACAAACACAAGTGTCACTATCCCACTGTCGTCTTTCCCTCAGCCGGACGTACAACTCAAGCACAAGAGTGAGGGTGTCCAGGTCAGACGACACAGACCTCAACGGTACAACACAAGTACCTGGACAAAGCCCTGAGCTAACAGCCTGGCTCACAAAGAACCTGGGGCACCCAACTGGAGTGGTAACCACGGTCTGGCATCTGCAAAATGTCCGCCAACTGAGGGTCTTCCTACTGTGCCTGCAACACCTGCCTGAACACTGACGGTCGAACTGACAAACTGCTCGCCACTGCACGGTCTCTGATCCTCGACGGAACGAACACTCCCTGGGACAGCTCCTCGAATAGCCTCCACTCTCTGACCATCAACGAACTCAAGCGCACGCGCCTGCTCAAAGCATCGGCTACGACGTTAGCCCTTCCTGGGTGATAGGAGAGGGTTAGGTCGTAGTCCTTCAAATACTCCATCCATCGGCACTGCCTCAAGTTCAGATCCCTCTGGGTGAAGATATACTGCAAACTCTGGTGATCGGTGAAGATCTGAAAAGCCTTGCCATACAAGTAGTGCCTCCACAACTTGAGAGCGAACACCACTGATGCCAACTCCAAGTCGTGGGTAGGGTAGTTCTCCTCATGCTTCTTGAGCTGCTGAGAAGCATAGGCAACGACCCCACCATACTGCATCAGCACGGCACCCAAACCTGACCTCGACACATCGGTATAGACCACAAAACCACCGCTGCATGATGGCAAGACTAACACTGGCGCTAAAGTCAACCTTGTCTTCAGCTCTCGAAAGCTCTGCTCACAGTCCTCTGACCAAACAAACTTGACGTCCTGCCTAGTCAACTTGGTCAACGGCGCTGCTAACTTGGCAAAATCCTGAATGAACCTCCGGTAGTAATCGGCCAAACCCAGAAAACTGCGGACCTCTGACACCGATGTGGGCTGCTCCCACGAAAACACGGCCTCCACCTTGGTAGGGTCCACTGCCACACCAGAACCTGAGATCACGTGCCCAAGAAAGTGCACCTCCCTCAGCCAAAATTTGCACTTGTCGAACTTGGCATAAAGGCAGTGACTCCGCAGGGTCTCCAGCACGATCCTCAGGTGCTCCTCGTGCTCCTCCTCAGAAGCCGAGTAGACCAAAATATCATCAATAAAAACAACCACAAAATGATCTAGGTACTCACTGAACACCCTATGCATCAGATCCATGAATGCTGCGGGTGCGTTCGTCATCCCAAATGGCATCACGACGAACTCAAAGTGACTGTACCTGGAACGGAAAGCCATCAAATCGACATCTGATAGTACCCGAATCTCAAGTCAATCTTCGAGAAAACTTTGGCCGACTGCAACTGATCAAACAAATCATTGATCCTCGGTAACGGGTACCTGTTCTTCACAGTAACCTGGTTCAATTGCCGATAATCGATGCACAAATGAAGACTGCCATCCTTCTTTCTCATAAACAAAATAGGCGCGCCCTACGACGAACGACTCGGGCGAATGAAGCCCAGCTCAAGAAGCTCCTGCAACTGGCACTTCAACTCACGCAGCTCCACCGGGGCCATCCGGTAGGGTGCATTGGACAAAGGCATCATACCAGGCAAACGCTCAATGGAGAACTCTACCTCCCGCTCAGGCGGCAAACCAGGTAGATCCTCTGGGAAGAAGTCGGAGAACTCAGAAATAACCGGCACGTGAAAAACTGAAGATCCGCTAGGCTCCAAAGAACAAACCGAAGCAAGGTACGCCACACAGCAATCGCGGATCAAACAGCGAGCTCTACACAAGGAAATAAATGGCCGACGGGTAGACCGGATACCTCAGAAGCAGAGGACGGGCTCTCCAGGTATCCTAAACTGAACGGTCTTCCACTGGCAATCAACCACGGCTTAGTGAGCCTCCAACCAGTCCATGCCCAGGATGATGTCAAAGTCGCAAAGCTACAGTGCGTACAACCTAGTCGGCAACTGGTGCCCCTCGACCTCGACTGCCACACCCTCCAGGTAACCAAAGGAATGCATATAGTTACCAGATGGGAGATCGACCATCACATCACACTGCCTCTCAGGAGCATGACAAGCAAGGGACTCATAGAATTCCTCGGAAGCAAAACACAAAGAAGCATCGGGATCGAACAAAACATGAGCAACTCTGCCAAGGATAGGTAGAGTACCTATAACAAGGTTTGACGCCTCTGCCTGCTCCCGGGTGAGCGCCATCACGCGACCACGACCACGCCCACGCTGCGGTGCCTGCTGGGGCTGCTGCTGCTGCGGTGCTGCTGCTGGTACGGCTGGTACTGCTGCGGCTACGGAAACTGTTGAGCCAGCTTCTGGTACTGCCCCCGTTGCTGCTGACACGGTGCCTGCTGCTAAGGAGGGTACTGGTACTAAGGCAGCTGCTGAGCGTACTGCACTGGCTGCTGCTACTGCGGGGCTTGCCCCATGGGGAAATCCCTCCTGAAGTGGCCCGGTAAGCTACAGGTGTAGCAAACTGCCTCCTCACCGCCCTGCTCAGCTGCCTGGACAACTGACTGCTCTGCAAACCTGGACTGGCGCTTCTGCTGTCAGCTCTGACCACCCCCGCGAGTAGACAACTTCCTAAACTATGAGTGAATCCCGACACGGAGGAAAGGAAGTCGCACTACCGCGGCTACCCGCTGGACGTTGGTAAGGTGAGGACCTAGAAGAGGCTCCTCCCTGCTGCTGCTGCTGAGGCTGCCAGTTCTCTCTGTCCAAGGCGGTGGCCTTCGCCACGGCCTCTCCTAAGATGGTACACATGTGTGCCGTCACACCCCACCTCAGGTCTAGTCTCAGTCCTGCTATGAACCTCTCTGCACATGCCTGATCGCTACCTGCGACATGAGGCACATGCCTCAACAACTGGACAAACCTCTGGTGGTACGGCGAAACTGTGAGGTCGCCCTGAACCAACGCGTGGAACTGGTCCCGTCTCTCACATCGAGCGTAGTCGGGGAAGTACTCGCCGTGGAAGACCTCTGAAAACCGCTGCCAAGTGATGTGATCCAACCTCTTCCCCTGGAAGTGAGTCTGCCTCTAAACTCTCCACCACTAATGGGCTGCTCCCTTGAGCTAGTACACTGCCAGTCGAACCTGGTCCTCCTCAGCGCACTCCATGGTCTCAAAGATGCGATCTAACTCAGGGGTCCAGCTCTCTGCCTTGTCTGGATCATACTCATCGTGGAACATCGATGACTGAAGGTGTATGAACCTCTCATGGAGAGCGGTCCTGTTCTGCGTAACCGTCGTCCTTCGCCGCCTGGCTCGGGTACTCCCAGTGCCCGACCACTGCTGACGCTCTGGCTGCTCCACCTCTGGCTCTACCTACTGCTCCGGCACCACTGGAGGAGGTACCAGAAACTGAACACCTGCTGCTGTCTGCCCGGGCTGGTACGCTCCCTAGTACAAGTTCCTAAAGAACTGCTCTGCTAAGGGAAACCAGTCTGCATACTGCTGCGGCTGAGGCTAGTACTCCTGCTGTTGCTGCCCACCTACGACTGCTGCTGCCGCTGCACCCTGAGGTTGTGCCACTAACTAGTCTGTCGACACCTCCTCCCGGACCTACCCCTGCGCGGGCATCTCAAACTCATCCTGCTGCTCGACCAACTGTTTAGCCTGACTGCGCCTACGCAGAGCCATGTCAAGTTGCACGACAACACAACTAACAAGGCTAACAAAACTACTCGGGCGGCTACCAATGTACTTGTACTATCGTTGGGACTTTCTGTTGCAGTTTAAATCCATTACAAGTCCTATCAGACTCTCGCTCTGATACCAACTGTAACGACCCGAGAACCCAACCCTCGGCCCACACCGAGGACCCGATTTTCGCGGTCGCCGCCCACGGATCCAGGGACCCGGAAGGGCTATAATCTACATCTAACAGGATATGTAACGCAAGTAAACGTCAACCGCTAATCTAGAAGTGTACGTGCGGAAACAGAAAAGAGAGTGAGACCACCACGTACCACTCTAAGTGCAGTCCCAACGCACGCACGCTAGTACAAGTAAAAGGCAGGGGAAGAACAAGTCCCTTAGGGGCATACCTCGAGGGTGACGTACACTGAAACAGGGGAGCCACTGCTAGCTAAGGGGACCCCGACTATCGCCCCGCACGTGCCCTGCCTCTGCTGAGAAGTCTCACCTGGGAAAAAGAGGGATGAGCTTCACAACAGAAACTCAGTAGGGACTACCAATCTCCTACTGGCTCTAAACAGGCAGAAGAATATATACATAAAATAAATGACAACAGTTTATATCTTCTCCCTACAAATGGAAGTGCGGAAGCGAAGCTACAACTAGCACGGTAAGAAAAATACACACGGTCAGAAACTCTGTACGACTGCTCGTCGTGACCACCACACGGCTAGCAAACACAGACGGAGGGAACTCCGCCTGGACAAGGAACACTAGCTACGGAAAGCACTACCACTAGTCACGGTCAGATGCGTCCACTGACGTCTTATCCTCGACCCGGGTCTGACTATCACGTCTCGTCAGAGTGAGGTAGCACACAAGTAACACAACAGTAACCGCCGTAGTCTGTCCGGACTACGGTCCCACGCCTGACCTCTCCAAATGGTTCCGGAGTCTTAAGGAGCGAGGTGGTGAGAAGAAGGACTGGCTGGCCGGCGCCGGGTAGAACTCCTAACTGTCCTCGGCGTCCCAGACCACCCATGAGAGCTCTGCAAGTGACTCACACGCCACTGTCCTAACCACCGTTTTCCCCTAAGCTCTAGAGTCCGCCTGATGGCTGCCAACTCGAGCACACTCGTAGCCCGGAGTACTCCCTCAACAGGCTCCCGAGGATGGGGGTCCCAGGCAACGGTAACAACCTCTCACACGGGACAAGCCCTCAAGTGCCAAGCACCGGGCAAAAGACTAGTGTAGACTGCACTAGGGAACTAGCACAGGTGCCACGGGTACAGTAAAAAGAAGCGGAAACTACAAGAATCAGAAATCTGTCTCACGGCTAAGGTCGCGACACATTGGGCCGCCGCAACCTGGTCGCAACACCCTACCCTGTCACGACACTGTCGCGGAGGCCGTAGCCGTCGCGACCAGGTCACGACGCTCAGGAGCGTCACGATCCTATCGCGACCGGAAAGTCCGTCGTGATAAGATCGCGACCTCCAGAAGGGTCGCTCTTCAGCAGAGGGGGGTTCCGGAGTGCTTCTTATGGAGACCACCCCGAAAACACCGAACAAGCATTCCACAGGGGGAGGGGAGCATGCTTAACATGAAAGAAAGCCATTAAAGCATCCAAACCACCCTTAAAGCCCCACAGACATGGATTTATATGAATCTACACTCAAGGAAAACCTCACTCAAACTCAAGCATGGAGTTCTCACACTCCCAAGCCCCAAACCACAGAGGAAACACGATGTAGAGGGGGAATGGAGCATGCTTTGGGCGAGAGGATCAAGGGTCCCTACCTCCACCCGAAGAACGAACCCGTTAGGGCCTTCTCGTAGGAAAGAACACCTCGTCCTCACTCCAAACGGCACAAACACGTCCCCTGCACGAGCGGGACGACACCACCTCAGCACAGACGCCTCAAGCACCACGATCCGCCAAGAAACTGCACGAGAAACTCGAGAGGGGAAGGAGAGGGGGAAAAGAGAGCTGAGAGGGAAAGAGGGGGAAATGGGGCACGACCTTGGGTTTTAACCTGGCGGCCCCCAGAATGCGACGGAGCAACATGTTGCGATAAGACTCTTGTCGCGACGCCCCTAGGTGTCGCAACCTTATCGCGACGGTCGCCTCAGTCACGACCCCAAAAAGCGGGTCAAAACCTCGAAGACCGGGAAAGTGATCGCGACAGGTGCCCATGTCACGTTCACGTGCGTGCGCCTGACACCCGACAGAGCCGTTCTGACAGAAAGGACACCAGTCACATTTGTCAGAAGGGCCATCGGACGTCGCAACCACAATTCGACGGCCATACCGTCGCGACAAAAATGTGACAGCCCTGGTCATCGTGACCCGAACCTTGTCGCGACCAGGGAGCATGTCGCGACCCTGAGGATGGGGCCACAGGGCCCAAGGGGACCGGGTCTTACACTTGGAGGCAAAACATGTTGTCACTCACGTGACTGGCATGCCTATGCTATGCGATTGCCGATTCATCTCTCGCTATCATCGCTCGAGTAGCACTCGGTGGGACTTGAATTTGCAATATGCATCCATCTGAATGAGAACATGATAAAAATCCAAACAAAATGATTTTTGTGAGGGATTATGCCAAATCCATTTCCACAACGTGGCACGCCCAGTGGGACCAAAATTCCCTTCATCTCTTCACCAAAATAGAAAGCCTTGTGGCCTCCGTATCAAATACTAATTACTGGTTTGCACTGACTTGCAGGTAACTAGCATTTCTCATGGTTGAAGTGCATTTTGGACCGCAGATCGTGCAGGACCATGTTCGATATGGCTACTTAGCCGTTCCGACCCGCTTCAGAGACTTTCCTCTGGTTATCGAATTCCGCAACTTCTTGGGGGTTGCCTTCGTCAACGTGCTGCACCAGGAGGTTGCAGCTGAGACCAAAGAGATCACAAAGGAGATGAGTTGTCAGGTTCACCATGTGGACCATAGCAACAAAACCTAGGGCAAGAGGGCAGGAAGGCATCGTCAGCATGCAATGGTGGACAATGAGATCATTTCTCGCCACGCACGCGTCTCCAATTCTGGGAGAAGTGTGCTAATAGGCGACGTAAGGATCGACCTGCGAGGTGGACATGCTGATGTGGAACCGGAACAAGTGATACCAGCAGTGCCGGTGAAGAACTCATTTCAAGCCATAGTTGGAAAGAAGGAAATGTACAACACCTTTGAGGGCAAGCTGCCACCGAAGCCCATCAAGTTCAAGCAGGTCTGGAGACCGAGGAAGATCAGAATCCCTGAAGAGAAAGAGCCCATAGTGCAGGGAGCATCGCCGAAAGAAATGCCCGAAGCCAGGGTTCCAAATAGATGGCACCCGTGACGTGCCCTCCGATCTAAGGCTCGACAAGGGGATGCACTTGCATATGTCTATTTCCACAACAAGATAGTGGAGCTACGTCGACCTGGTGGTCCGCTAAATTTCTCTTCAAGATGGCTGAAGCCCTCAACAGATGCAGAAGTTCTATCTGCTGAACTAGAAAGCAGCACGGGCGAAAATGAAGAACTAGAAAGTAGCACAGGTGAAAATGAAGAGCCTTATGAGTTCGTGGCTGCCCCTCCTTTAAGGGTCAAACCAAGAATCTCAGTCTTTGAGAGGTTGTCATTTCCTTCTAGGACATCTCGAAGGGTTGAGAGGAACAAAGATGAATCGTGGAAAATTTTTGCTTGTCATATGGCCGCGTCTCGAGTCGCTATGGAGACTTGTCGGCTGAGGATGGAAAACTAGTGGGGCTGGCAGAAAGGGCCGGTCCCATCACTAGAAGAAGAGCAGCCACGACAGCCATGACCGCCACACTCAGAAGTGCCAATGTCCCTGCAACAGGAATAGTAGCGGTTACTGCTAATGTGGTCACTACTCAAGGTAGCGGTGACAATAATGAAATCCCTCCGCCACAACCCAAGGTGATACAAGAAGGAACAGTCCTAGAAACTCCTAGCCTGCTTTAGATCCAGCTATTCTGGCTCTACTACAACGATACCAGATAGAGATCGAAGCACTTAAGAGACAATTGGCTGGCGAAAGCATTACAAGAAATGTGACACAGGAAGTTGAAATTTTGGGAGAAGCTTTCCAAGGAGCTTCAGGATCAATGGGGACATCGCCTCAGCTTGTTGTTGCACAACCGGCGAGCGATCATCTCCAACACTCACCTGCGGCACTGACTCCCCAACAACAACAACAATACCAGCAACAACAATACCAACAACGACAATATCATTACATGCAGCAACAATAGTCAACGTCTACTCAGGCTCCTGAACAGAAAGTGGATAATCCCGTGCCAAATCCACTAGCACCGGTGACCATCATAAACACACCAGACAATCAACCAACACACTTCTATCCTCAGCCAATGGATCCCACGGCTATCAACAAGATCATGGTAGAGTAGTTGATTGAGATGAAACTTGCTGAGCGAGGTGATGCGGATCATACACATTTTGATGTGTATCGAGTGCCCTACCCCGTGCACCATGCCACGAAGAGACTGCCACCAGGAATAACTAAACCCTCAAAGTTCAACAAGTTTAATGGGCAAGGGTCACCAAAGGAGCACATAGCCTATTATATTAATGTGATGGGCGACCTGGCATCCGATGAGTCGTATCTACTCAATTTCTTTGGGTCCTCTTTCATGGGTTTGGCATTTGAGTGGTACTTTAGCCTGCCTGTAGGATCTGTGGCTGATTGGGCCGACATGCAGAAGACGTTCAGGGAAAGATTCTACATTGCTGAAAGGGAGGTCACGATTCCTGAGCTATATGCGGCAAGGCAAAGAAATGATGAGTCTACACTGGACTATATCTAGAGGTGGAGGAACCTTAGCATGAGATGCAAGCACCCTCCCCACCAAGAAGATGCAGTGCAAATCTGCAAGCAGAACCTAAAAAGAGAATTGCTAGAAAGAATGATTGGAATGGAGATCCGATCATTCGATAGACGAAACAATGTAGTGGTGAAAATCGAATCCTTCTTGGCGAGGTATTCCACTAATTCATTTACGAGTCAAAAAAAGCAAACCAGTTGACAAGAAGCCTACTGGAAAGGAGGTACACACTATTGACCTCAAAACCTTCGAACAACAAAGAGGTGGGGGCAAGGTAGCTGGGACTTCTGACAATATACCTGAGTCTCAGAGAAGAATTATTCCCTTTCAAGAAAAAGTAAAGAAACCATATTCCTTTCCTAAGGAAAAGACGAAAGTATTGTTCGAATGGGCTATGAAGTACAACAAAATTACATTACCAAACCCTAAGAGACCTGATGAAGCTGCAAAGAAAGACGATCCTCGGTACTGTCCATACCATCAAGTCCTGGGACATCCCCTAGAGGATTGCTATGTGTTCAAAGATATTATGGAGACCTTTGTTAGAAAAGGGGAGTTGCAAATGTGGAAGTACAAGGTGGACACACTCTAGCCACATGAGGCTCCTGCTCGACCAGCTGCAGCCAATATTATTTCTCTATATCAGCAATTGCCAGAAGAGGTCTCTGAAGCAAGCAATCAAAGGACATATGAGAGCTATGTCCTTGCCCAGTCAAGGAACAGAAGGGTTGGCAGAAAGTGCCCAAGAAGATAAAGATGAGAAGTCAGCTCCACAGGTACACATTCGGGGAGTGACACCTCAACCACCTCCACCAGTTGCTACCCCAATATGGTATTCAACAGAGCCTAGGGTTGTCATGCAAGGAAATCCCAGCAATAGAAGGCATCAAATGCCTCTACCTATGTACAGAGGGAGTAGCCCTTCACTTGACAGATTGCAAGCACTGATTGATGAGCTAGATGAATACGAGCAGCCCGAAAGACATCTTGTCCAGTTGCAGGAATATGTGACATGGGAAGAGCTCGAGATGCTAACATGTCATGTCCCGAGAATTACGCAGCGGATATTAATTCGAAGAATTCGAGCCAATAATTCGAGACGTGAACAGTCGGCAAATAAGCCTCTAGCTAGCACGCACTAAATGTGTATCAACACAACATCATAATAGGGCCCATATGTTGAACTCAATATAAATTGTATTCAAATCTCATATTTGTCTCAAATAACTAAATACAGGACTAAGACTCAATAAAAGCAAAAGTACATACTACCTCACTTCCTACTACATTGTTCTAACACTCAAAATAAACTAACTATAGATAGACTCATAATTGGAACGCTCATCACTCAGACGCATTCCCATCCTCGACTTGCTCTTCCTCTTGCACTTCATGGTCACCTAGATAGGGTAAACGTAGGGAATGAGCAAACTAGCCCAGTAGGATTTATATCTCAATGTGCGGGCAATGATATAAGTGATTAACATTTTAGAACTAGGTAAGTACGATGAATGATATGCAAGTACGAATAAAACACGTTAAAACATGATATAAAACAAGCTAGAGAGAGAGATCATGATAGAACAAGGTTGATGAACAAGATGACAAGAGAGAACTAGAAATAGATCACTTTGTACAAGCACGCAAGATATCATGTAAATTGCAATAAATGCAGGATGACCATATCACGCAAGCAAGCAAGCAAGCACGCACGAGCACGATCAAGTAACACTAATCAGGCACGTAGACACTAATGTACACCGAGAAAAGATCCATCAAGAATGTACACTAGGTCACGTGTATGTGGTATTGTATCTATCATTCAACACGCACGCACGATTTTTCCCAGCGCAGATGCAACGCCAGTAATCATTATACCCCATGGTTAACAGTATATCTATGACTCGCCGTCATTGGGGCTAGATTGGAGCCCTTGGACACACGCCGTGCCCTGTCAGCATCTCACTTAAAATTTTAAATGTAGATACCCACAGTCATTTATAATGGCCAATGAGAGTTTCAATAAGTAAGCGTGTGTAATGTCATGTTCATGATGATGAGGAGAACAAGTAATAAGTAATGGAACATGATTTCATGAGTATAATTGGCAAGAGATAAATTCGGCAGCATAACGGTATGATTTATACTTTCGTTCAATCTTTACATTAATGGCTTTAGTCCAGTTTGTAAGTCTCACTCACGAGAACAAGAAGAGAAAGGAAGTGCGTGCTATCTCCAGGGAACTTCAATGGTACAACCAACTCGTCAGCCATGTGGGAATCCATGGTCAGAGGAGATTTACGGAGGCCTTGGTGAAAAGATCGCTAGTCTACCGATTCGGAATGACCGGTAGAGAGTTTCCAATTTCCCAAGAAAGGCTGCCTAATAGTGCTAGTGTGTAGTGCGGTACGCGTGTCTCAATTCACAAACCATCGGTCTCAAACTCGCAGGAAGCACTTGATAAGATAACATGGAATAAAACTATGCACTTTAACTAATCATGGTTTGCAAGATTTCATGATAACCATTATCATTTAAACGTGGAAGAACAGTAGGAAGATTAAATCACAAGTAGCACGAATAGATCATAACATTTAAGGAGCACTTAGAATAGCATTAATGTAATCAAAGCTTTTAAATGGGTTAATAAATTTTAAGCCATTAAATAACAATCATGTAATGATCAGACCCAAGACAGGTAACTTACACAGCAAATATCACATTTTTACAGACCTCGGGTATATGCGGAAAACTTTGTAAGAAAACACGTGGTTTCCGGTAAAAATCCTGAGATCGCGACATAGTCATATAAGGAAGGAAACAGGGTGTTTTCAGGTCGGGGTCAGATCGCGACAGGCTCATGTAAGGAAGGCGACAGGTCGGGCCCAGAAGGCGACACAGGTGTGTAAGCATCGCGACAGGGAAGTCAGATCAGGCAGGTAGATAGCGACAGAGCGTATGTCGCCTTGAGAAAGCGACAAGGGGTATGTCGCAATCAACCCTCTGAAAGCGACATATCGGGCCGTCGCGTTCACAGGGTCCGTGCCTGGCTCGAACAGAGCAAGGACAGTGCCTTGGATTGCGGACCTGTCTTTCCTTCTTTTGACATAGGGTTGTTCTAAAATAGAGAACAAATTGCACCGTGCGTGAAAAATAACGAAACCAGTTTTAAAATAACCTAGACATACTAGGGTACTTCCAGTAAATCGGAATTGAACAACAAAGATGGTTTCGATAGGTTTTGATCACGGGGAACAAAAGGTCAGACCAAGGGTAACTTGAAGACGTAGTTTTATGCAGCAACCCTCTTAATGTGCTTATAACTCTCTGACTAATGATATTTAGAGAAAACATTCAACATGAAACCTGACGAGGACAACTAGTAGAATAACTTTCATGTTATACATTTTCTCTAATTCGGTCTTGAAACACGTGCAACATATTAAGAACGGGAAAAGCTTTAATAGTGCGCGACTTTGGCAAAACGCTTATAAATCAAGATCTACTAAATGAAACTCGATGAAACCAGTGAGAAATGAAAGTTAACTTGATGCTCTACACATTGGTATAGTATATGTTAAGGTTTGGCCCGAGAAAACCTACCTTTTGGGTTGAAGAAGTCTCATTATTCCAGAAAACCCATGTTCAGACCACTTGGAGGAAAACGCTTACTACTCCGTGTATACTGCATGGAATTTGGGCATTCCACTTGGGTTAGAACGTAGACTTGACCCTCTTTCCAGGGTTATAGGCCTTGAAAGGTTTGGTTTAGGTTTGACTCACCTTTGGTCGACTTCAAGAGGGTGGTTTCTGCAGGTCGCAGCAGACGAGAAGGGGAAGAAGAACGGCTTCTTGTGGTCGTTCCACAGCTCCTCAGCCACCAAGAGCTCCTCCACACGACCCTAGCAAGTTCTAAATTCGTTCCTAGGATTTGGGTGAAGAGTATTTAAGTAACCATGGTGTTTAGGAGTCCTATTATAACTAGGAAATGAGGGTTTCGGGATTGGCATGTTTGGTTTCCTATTTTTGATGATTTCCTCCTCCCTTTGAGTGTGTGAAGCATTAGGAAACCTCCCCTCATAGTTAGGCAAGAATTTGGGTTGCCATGAATGCATGATTGCATCCCAATTCAACTCTAATTGCCTCTTTTTAATTTCAGCTTATTTATGGTTACGAATTTCTATGTATTTTCTTGCTTTATTTGATTTTTGGGCCAAATGTTGCCCATTGGCCCAATTATGATAATGGGACATCAATATATAATGTTGGAAGTCTCCCCAACACTTTTATTTAATTTTTGATTGCGTCGTATTTCCGTGTTAACGGTTTTCCGACTTGTTTCCTTATTTAGATAATCGGTCGCAATAACTCTTAAACCTAGCCCAAATAATTTTTATTGAACCAAATTCCTTGATGGGTCATTAGAAGATATTATTTTAAGCCCATATATGATTTTTATTTAATTTTCTGACTCATCCAAGTACGTGTGATAATGCTTTTCCGACTTATTCATAAATTACGATAATAAGTCGTGAAAACCTTTAAACATGGCTAATCTGATTTTTCATGGAACAAATTTCTTTGTGGAACATTTAGTAAGAATATTTAGGGTTGATCTATGATTTTTACGGAATTTTTCGATGTGTTTTAGAACATACGATAATGATACGTATGTTTTAAATACTCTGATATTATGGAAATTTTTTATTTCCATTTATTTGAGTTTTTATGTAGTTAAAATTTTCAAGGTGCTACATAACACTTGAAGCACCGACAGAACAAGAGGCACTCCAGCCTCAGGAAGACTTATTCTAGGGACAGGAGCTGATGAAACCTAAGAAAAAAGAAGAGAAGATCCAGGAACAAGAAGGCAGTTGCAGCTCTCTCATGCAACACCATCTCGTCCCTACTGGGTTTGGTTGAGCACCATGAAGAAGAGAAAACCTACCATTTTCCTAATGATATTAATCAAGTCGGATCCTCGGGTCTCGAGTTCATAACGAGATCCAGAAGAAAATGGGGTCGCCCTCCTCTAGCAAATCAAAATATCATTTTCAGAGGAGAGCCATCATATCAAATCGCCGAGCCTGAGGTTCAAGGAGTGCAAGTCTATGACGACCCTCCTTATACCGGTACGATTATACCAATCCACGTCGGTATAGTGAGTCCCGTCACAGTGGGACATTTACCCAACACTAGTACACAAGGCTGAGATGCTCATAAATATAGATACAGAGTAGCAGAAGTAAAAGAACTACTTGTCATTTCATTTCATCACCCACATTTAACATACATGGTTCAAATAACAATTTTTTTAGAGAACTAAAGTCCACATAAATAAAATGTTAAAATCAGATTACATACCTCGTCCACAATTACATAATAGTTCTATTACAATGCCTCAATTACATACTATGAAAGCAAAAGTCACAACGTCGGCTCCACCAAGCTACTCGCCACACTCGGAGTCACTCTCCACTGTCTCCTCCAAAGGTGTCGGGTCACCAACTAAACCTATACGCCGAAGCAAGGAGTGAATCTAAAAGACTCAGCAAATAATTCCATACACATCATTCATGCATACATCACAGTAGGTTCTACATTCCAATTCACAAAGCAAAACATATAGCATGCTTGAACATTGATAAGAGACAACCTATCATGGTATTTCTAAAAAAATTAAAACATATGGTACATGACTTAAGATATTCCAAAATAAATATCCTATCACATACTTACTACTCATTCAATCACATTAAGCTACAACATGATAGCAACTAACATGGGATTCTCACATACATAAAATGAAACATTCCTATCATGGTTTCTACACATTCTTACACATGCACACTATCATTTCGTACACTTTAAGATTGCTGTTTTGACATGGATTTAGCAATTCACATCCCTTCGCATGAGAGCTACATTCCCGATTATACTACAATATGATAACAATTTAACATGGATTTGTTCACACATAATTGAGACATACTCCTATCATGGATTCTACACATTTTTACACCTATAAAACATCATCATAAACACATTAGGTTGCTGTTGTAACATCATTTCACATTAACATATCATGGATCACAATTTCACAATCTAACACATTGGTTTCACATGTTTGCACAATTACTCATTCACATAGTTCTATTTTTACACATTGCACATTTACACATATTCACACTACACAATTTACACATATTCACAATCACATTTACACATATTCACATTCACATTTCACAATTTAGTGTCGTGACACATAGTCCAAACCACCATTAGAAGGACACATCACATACACATAACACATAGCCGCCACCTAGGCAATACAGTGACGACTCTTGGATTGCGCAGACCGGGAGAACAAGTCTCCACCCTAACTAGTGGTACTTGTCCACCTCCAGGATTTCATCCTAATGCCCTTAGGATTTTAACACATTGAACCTTCCCATGGGGACTTTTCCATGGTACGGTTCCACGGCCTTCTATGGAAGCAGTGTCACACATGGCACATTCTTACACATTACACATTCCGATTTTTACACACATATTACACATGATATATATATATCTTTACATTCTCTCACTTATACACATGGCTCTGTTTTCCTATTCATGATACTACTATTGACAGAAATCAAACATTCAGTACCTTACACTAATCAGGTTGAAACATATATAATCAACCATGTTCATATTAGCATGCGTTGAACACTCATTTTCGCATGGAAATTTTATAGAGCACTCCACAGTTATCCAAATAACATGAAATTTTAACCACACACTATTTGCAGGTTCATGACCTCACATGAAAATTTCGAGATTTTTCTGAGTTATCATATATTTACAGAAATTGGAACATTCAGTCTCATCCTATTCATAATTCAATTTAACATGGAACATAACATGAATATCAGATTTGACAGTTCACAGCCCTGAACCTGACATACACATTGTCACAGGAATTTCCCTCGGATTTATTGTACAACACACAATTTACTGTAAATTTTACAAAACCTACGCATGTTTTCTATTTCCAAAACAGAAATTGCAATAAATCACCTGAGCATGGAAAATTTCCCATAATTTTAGAACATAGACTGGAATACCTACTCATGGTCTAACAAAATTATGGCATTCAAGCTCGTTATGAATTACGCAATAGTAACTAACATGATCAAGGTCTTATCATACATGCATTTTCATAAATAAAACCATTCATGCCATTTACAGAAATTCATAAGAGTCTCACCACACATTCCACCATTCATATTACATAACATATATGTTTACAATATATCCTCATGTGAAATCTTTCAGAAATTATTCATATAGAAGGAAGAACAACTCACTGTTCTGTCCTGAAGAACTTAACGACATAGTTTGGCTGTTAAAGGAGCTTAACGGCATCATCGTTGGCCATTAATTGAAGATCTTAATGGCAATGGATCTTGCCGTTAAGTTCAGGTCTGTGCAAAAATACAGACCCGAGCTCCAAAAGAAGTAGAATTTGGGGGGATCTAGGACACGATAGAATCTCATTAAAATAATAAAACCCTACTAGACACCTACATGGATGAAGTGGATGGGTTACTTGCCTCTTAATAAATCTCCAAAGGGATCAAAGGTGTCGTTGAAGCTCTCCTTGGGCAGTCCCAAGAAGCCTCCAAAAGAGCTCTCCTCCGGGTTCTGTGGTGTTGTAGCTTTCAGTCCGTGGTCGGGGAAGCCTCCTCCTATGTCCAAGCTAGCTTCTAGTTGCTGTAGATCGCCGGATGAAGCTCCAAACCGCCGGATCAAAGCATGCAAAGTCCAGCTCTCCACCAGTTCGAGCTAGGGTTTTCTCTCCTGTTTCAAAAGGCCAAGAGAAGTCCTTGCAGATTGCAAAGGGTTTAGTTTATAGGAGAATGGGTTGGGACATCACGCAGGGTGATGTGAAGGCCTGATAGCCGTTGGGCACATCTCCCCAATGGCTGGGCTTGCTTGCCCCGAAATTTCGGGGTCTGCAGCGCATGCAGGTCAGTGATATTAACCTCCACATCCATGGCCGTTTACTTAAGTATTAACGTCCAACGATATGGACGTTGAGTATCATGGACGTCCACCATGTTGATGCCAATTGGCCCTTCGGCCAGAACTTAAAAACATGCAGAAACCATGCGTACGATGTATATATATATATATATATATATATACATGCAATATATGTGGTATAGTATACACACCATCACACATGCAAACATACAATATTTATAACCTATTTACACACATGCACACATAAGTATCACTAACTAATACGTACGTAGATATATATACATACATGCACATACAAGCATGTATTATCCACACATGAAATAAAGCAACAAAATTCGAGGGCCTTACACCCTCTCCCCCTTAAAGAAACTTCGTCCTCGAAGTTGAACGATACTACTCAAACAAAAGGGGATACCTCTTCTTCATCGCATCCTCAAGCTCCCAAGTAGCCTCCTCTCGCGAGAAGTTCCGCCATAGAACTTTCACCGACACAATACTCTTGTTCCGGAGATGCTGAACGTTTCGATCAAGAATAGCTACTGGTTGCTCCACATACGATAGATCTGGCTGAATCTCCACTGCCTCGTGACTAATCACATGAGATGGATCTCGGACATACTTCCTGAGCATAGAAACGTGGAAAACGGGATGAACACTAGCTAAAGCTGGGGGTAAAGCTAGCTCATATACCACGCTGCCCAATCGTCTGAGAATCTCGTATGGGCCAATGAATCTAAGGCTTAACTTTCTATGCCTGCCAAATCTAACCACACCACGCGTAGGCGATATCTTTAAGAAGACATGCTCACCTACCTCGAACTCTAGATCCTTCCTCCTGTTGTCGGCGTAGCTCTTCTGCCTATCCTGCGCCGCATCAAGCCTCTTCCTAATCAACTGAATCTTATCCAAAGTTTCCTGAACTAACTCCGAACCGATCAACTGCCTATCGCCGATCTCCTCCCAACATAAAGGAGATCTGCAAGGCCTTCCATACAACGCCTCAAATGGAGCCATACCAATGCTCGCATGGAAGCTGTTGTTGTATGCGTACTCCACTAGAGGTAGATGACGCTCCCAATCATCCTTCCAATCCAGCACACACACTCTCAACATATCCTTGAGCGTCTGGATAGTCCTCTCAGACTGTCCATCTGTCTGGGGATGAAACGCCGAACTGAGCTTCAGCTCCGAACCTAACGCATCCTGAAGAACCTTCCACAATCTCGAAGTAAATCTCGGATCTCGATCCGAAATGATCAACTTCGGCACATCATGCAATCTAACCACACTACTAACATACAATCTAGCTAAACTCTCAACCGACTGCTTCTTCTTCATAGGTAAGAAATGCGCAGTCTTCGAGAATCTATCTACAACTACCCAAATCGAGTCATTGCCCCTTCTAGATCGAGGCAAACCCGAAACAAAGTCCATAGTGACAGCTTCCCACTTCCATACTGGGATCTCCATCCTTTGCATAAGGCTGGATGGTCGCTGTCGCTCGGCCTTCACTTGCTGGCATACTAAACACCTGGATACATAATCTGCCACATCCCTCTTCATACCGAACCACCAAAATGACCTCTTCAAATCCTGGTACATCTTAGTGTTACCCGGATGAATAGAGAATCTCGACCTGTGAGCTTCTGCTAACACATGCTCACGAACATCTACCAAATAAGGGACACAGACACGGTGATGAAACCTAATCACGCCATCCTCATCACGAGCAATGCCTGCCTTGCCCACTAACTCTAGGAGTCTAGGGTCGGCTTTCTGCTGCTTGATCACTTCATCCAAAATCGAGGACCTAAGAGATAATTGGGCTACAAAAGCCTAGCATAGTGATGGCTCTAACTCAGTCAACGCGCAAGTCGCATCCTCCAACATCTTCCAATCCTGCTGGAGCGAAGACCTCTTCCTGCTCAGAGCATCCTCTACGACGTTCGCCTTTCCAGGATGATATTGAAGGTCGAAGTCATAGTCCTTCAAGAACTCAATCCATCTTCTCTGCCTCAGGTTTAATTCCTTTTGGGAGAAAAGATACTTCAAGCTCTTGTGGTCGGTAAACACCTCAAATCTGACACCATAAAGAGAGTGCCTCCAGATCTTTAGTGCATGAACCACTGCTGCAAGCTCCCAATCATGAGTCAAATAGTTCTTCTCATGCTCCTTCAACTGACGAGAAGCATATGCCACTACCCTTCCTTGCTGTATTAGCACACAGCCTAAGCCAATCCGAGACGCATCGGTGTAGATAGCAAAACCCTCTACACCGCTCGGCAAGACTAACACCGGAGCTGTCGTGAGCTTAGTCTTCAACAATTGAAAACTACTCTCACACTTCTAGGACCAGACAAACCTCACTCCCTTTCTGGTGAGCTGAGTCAATGGGGCGGCGTGGATGAAAATCCCTCAATAAACCGCCAATAGTAACTAGCCAAACCCAGAAAACTACGAATCTCCGAAGGGGTCTTGGGAATCTCCCAATCCATAACTGCCTGGACCATTGCTGGGTCAACTGCTACACCAGCACCGGAGATAACATGCCCCAGGAAATGAACCTCGCACAACCAGAAATCACATTTGCTGAACTTAGCAAACAGCTTATGCTCACGAAGAACCTCTAACACTACCCTCAAATGCTGACGGTGTATGGCCTCGTCCGGAGAGTAGACCAGCACATCATCAATAAACACTACGACAAAGCTATCTAAATAAGGCCTAAACACCCTGTTCATGAGATCCATGAACACTGCAGGGGAGTTGGTCAACCCGAAAGGAAGAACCAAAAACTCATAATGTCCATAACGGGATCTGAATGTCGTCTTGGACACATCCTCACCCCGAATCATCAACTGATGATAACCAGATCGCAAATCAATCTTAGAAAAGACTGATGCATCTTGCAACTGGTCAAACAAATCATCAATGCGAGGCAAGGGATACCTGTTCTTTACTGTCACTTGGTTTAGCTTTCTATAATCGATGCATAACCTAAGTGATCCATCCTTCTTCTTTACAAATAAGACAGGTGCGCCCCAAGGGGAAACACGAGGGCGAATAAATCCCTTATCTAGCAACTCTTGCAACTGCTTCCTTAACTCGGCTAACTCCGCAGGTGCCATCCGATATGGAGCCTTTGAGATAGGAAAGGTGCCCGAAAGCAACTCTATGGTGAACTCTATCTCTCTATCCGGTGGCAATCCAGATAAATCATCGGGAAAAACGTCTGGAAAATCCTGCACTACCTCGATCTCTGCAAGAGTAGGTGACTCATCAGCCTCAGGTACTAACACCACGCTGGAAAGAAAAGCATCACAACCCTTGTTTACCATGCGCATCGCCTTCATGGCAGAGATGACTAACTTTCCTGCCAAGTTCCTTGGCAAGGGATGAGAGAACTCGTCCTCACCAGGAATGCGGAAAACAATACTCTTCCCACGACAATCTACTAATGCATAGTTTTCCTCTAGCCAATCCAGATCAAGAATAGCATCATAGTCCTTTATCTTTAGCAAGAAGAAACACCCTTCCAGGACTCTATCTTCGATGCACACAGGTAACGACAGAATGCACTTCCTAGTCGATACCGTACCTGCAGGTGTGTGTACAGACAGAGGGACCTCTAACTCCTCAGACTCTATGGCTGACTCTAGAGCTAACTGCCTAGCGAATCGCTCGAAAATGAACGAGTGAGTGACACCTGTATCAAACAAAACCTGAGCGTGCACACCTAGAAGTAAAACCGTACCTTCGGTGACATGCTCCGCCTGCTCGGCATCCTCTCGTGGTAGAGCAAACACTCGAGCTGGGGCTCGAGGCCTTCCTGGTCTTCCTGTAGCTGGCGCTGCTGCTGCTACTGCTGCTGGGGCTGGCGCTCCGCACTGGACTCCCTGCTGAAGTCTCGGACAATCCTTGATCTTGTGGTTGCTGCTTCCGCACTTCAAGCACTTTCTCGCAATCATCCAACACTCGGAACCACCATGTGTCTTCCCGCAATGGCGACACTCCTTCTTCACACCAGGGGAACATTGAGAAGGTACCTGTGCACTGCTGGTTGTTACTGGATGTTGCGGTGCCTGGTACATTGCTTTCTTCTTGTCCTGCCGCTGGAACGTAGCTTCAGGCCTCTTCTGTGAAGCCTTCTTCTCCTCGAGATACTGCTGCATCTCGCCCTCCTGTCTACAAGCAGCACTAAGAGCCTCGTCTAAGGTACGATGGTCAATCGCCACTAGCCTCATCCTCAGTGATGGCTTCAGGCCCATCATGAACTTCTTTGCTTTCATGTGCTCATCTGTCACGATATGAGGTGCATATTTAGATAATTCTGCAATCCTGGCCTCATATTCGAGCACATTCATGGAGCCTTGAGTCAAGGAGAGGAACTCCTGCTCCATCCTGTCCTGGATATGCTCGGGGATGAATTTTGCCCGAAAGAGCCTCACGAACTCGTCCCAAGCAACCTCAATAGCACCGTCCTCGAACCGGGTACGCAGTAATGAAGCCCACCACACATCAGCTCTCTCCTGCAACATAACCTTCATAAGCACCAACTAAACAACTTCAACTTAATAGGGGATATAAACAAATAAACTAGCACATACCTGTAGCATATAGGTGGCTAAAGTAACCTTATCATCGTCCGCACACCTAATAGCCCGGAAGATCTTCTCGATCTCCCTCATCCAGCTTTCTGCTAGTAACGGATTGCTCTCCCCCTTAAAAGAGGGTGGCAGCATCCTCTTGAATCTTTCCATGATGGAAGGTCCACCATGGTCCTGAGCTGGAACTTGAGCCTGCTACATCAAACAACAAATAATACACATTCAACATAACATCATACCATTAAATAAAATAGACTACACTTTGATTGATTATGCTAACCTGAGCCTCCAACTGAGCATGGAGTGTAGCTTGGGTGTGGGCCTGCGTCTGCATGGCCTGCACCAAACCTTGCATGAACACTCCATAATCCACAGGCGGCGGTGGGGGAAGTACAGGACCCTGTGGTGCCGGGGCCTACAGCTCCACCTGCTCCTCATGCCTCTGCTCGCCCTCACGAGCAGGCACACCACCACGTCTACCTCTCGAAGCCATGGCTGCAATAAATTTCAGCCACCAATTAGAACTACGCTATTTAATTTCCTAACATTTTTCTTATCTATTTTCCACTCATTATTAATGTTTTCTACACATGTGGACATTCCTATGTAGACTTAGCATGTAATGGGGATGATGACTTATATATATATTCATGTGCAATCTCAACTGGTCTCTCTGATACCAATCTCTGCGACGACACTCCTTATACCAGTACAATTATACCAATCCACGTCGGTATAGTGAGTCCCGTCACAGTGGGACATTTACCCAACACTAGTACACATGGCTGAGATGCTCATAAATATAGATACATAGTAGCGAAAGTAAATGAACTACTTGTCATTTCATTTCATCACCCACATTTAACATTCATGGTTCAAATAACAATTTTTTTAGAGAACTAAAGTCCACATAAATAAAATGCTAAAATTAGATTACATAGCTCGTCCACAATTACATAATAGTTCTATTACAATGCCTCAATTACATACTATGAAAGCAAAAGTCAGAACGTCGACTCCACCAAGCTACTCACCATGCTCGGAGTCACTCTCCACTGTCTCCTCCAAAGGTGTCGGGTCACCAACTAAACCTGTACGCCGAAGCAAGGAGTGAGTCTAAAAGACTCAGCAAATAATTACATACACATCATTCATACATACATCACAGTAGGTTCTACATTCCAATTCACAAAGCAAAACATATAGCATGCTTGAACATTGACAAGAGACAACCTATCATGGTATTTCTAAAAAATTTAAAACATATGGTACATGACTTAAGACATTCCAAAATAAATATCCTATCACATGCTTACTACTCATTCAATCACATTAAGCTACAACATGATAGCAACTAACATGGGATTCTCACATACATAGAAGGAAACATTCCTATCATGGTTTCTACACATTCTTACACATGCACACTATCATTTTGTACACTTTAAGGTTGCTGTTTTGACATGGATTTAGCAATTCACATCCCTTCGCATGAGAGCTACATTCCCGATTATACTACAACATGATAACAATTTAACATGGATTTGTTCACACATAATTGAGACATACTCCTATCATGGATTCTACACATTTTTACACATATTCACAATCACATTTACACATATTCACATTCACATTTCACAATTTAGTGCCGTGACACATAGTCCAAACCACCATTAGAAGCACACATCACATACACATAACACATAAACGCCACCTAGGCAATACAGTGACGACTCTTGGACTGCGCAGACCGGGAGAACAAGTCTCCACCCTAACCAGTGGTACTTGTCCACCTCCAGGATTTCATCCTAATGCCCTTAGGATCATAACACATTGAACCTTCCCATGGGGACTTTTCCATGGTATGGTTCCACGGCCCTCTATGGAAGCAGTGTCACACATGGCACATTCTTACACATTACACATTCCGATTTTTACACACATATTACACATGATATACACATGTCTTTACATTCTCTCACTTATACACATGGCTCTGTTTTCCTATTCATGATACTACTGTTGACAGAAATCAAACATTCAGTACCTTACACTAATCAGGTTGAAACATATATAATCAACCATGTTCATATTAGCATGCGTTGAACACTCGTTTTCGCATGGAAATTTTATAGAGCACTCCACAGTTATCCAAATAATATGAAATTTTAACCACACACTATTTGCAGGTTCATGACCTCACATGCAAATTTCCAGATTTTTCTGAGTTATAATATATTTACAGAAATTACAACATCTAGTCTCATGCTATTCATAATTCAATTTAACATGGAACATAACATGAATATTAGATTTGACAGTTCACAGCCCTGAACCTAACATACACATTGTCACATGAATTTCCCTTGGATTTATTGAACAACACACAATTTACTGTAAATTTTACAAAACCTACGCATGTTTTCTATTTCCAAAACAGAAATTGCAATAAATCACCTGAGCATGGAAAATTTCCCAAAATTTCAGAACATAGACTGAAATACCTACTCATGGTCTAACAAAATTATGGCATTCAAGCTCGTTATGAATTACGCAACAGTAACTAACATGATCAAGGTCTTATCATACATGCATTTTCTTAAATAAAACCATTCATGCTATTTACAGAAATTCATAAGAGTCTCACAACACATTCCACCATTCATATTACATAACATATATATTTACAATATATCCTCATGCGAAATCTTTCGGAAATGATTCATATAGAAGGAAGAACAACTCACTGTTCTGTCCTAAAGAACTTAACGGCATAGTTTGGCCGTTAAAGGAGCTTAACAGCATCATCGTTGGCCGTTAATTGAAGATCTTAATGGCAAGGGATCTTGCCGTCAAGTTCAGGTCTGTGCAAAAATACAGACCCGAGCTCCCAAAGAAGCAGAATTGGGGGGGATCCAGGACACGATAGAATCTCATAAAAATAATAAAACCCTACTAGACACCTATATGGACAAAGTGGATGGGTTACTTGCCTCTTAATAAATCTCTAAAGGGATCAAATGTGTCGTTGAAGCTCTCCTTGGGCAGTCCCAAGAAGCCTCCAAAAGATCTCTCCTCCGGGTTCTATGGTGTTGTAGCTTCCAGTCCGTGGTCGGGGAAGCCTCCTCCTATGTGCAAGCTAGCTTCTAGTTGTTGTACATCGCCAGATGAAGCTCCAAACCCCCGGATCAAAGCATGCAAAGTCCAGCTCTCCACCAGTTCGAGCTAGGGTTTTCTCTCCTCTTTCAAAAGGCCAAGAGAAGTCCTTGCAGGTTGCAAAGGGTTCAGTTTATAGGAGAATGGGTTGGGACATCACGCAGGGTGATGTGAAGGCCTGATAGCCGTTGGGGACATCTCCCTAATGGCTGGGCTTGCTTGCCCCCGAAATTTTGGGGTCTACAGCGCATGCAGGTCAGTGATATTAACCTCCACATCCATGGCCGTTTATTTAAGTATTAACATCCAACGATATGGACGTTGAGTATCATGGTCGTCCACCATGTTGAAGCCAATTGGCCCTTCGGCCAGAACTTAAAAACATGCAGAAACCATGCGTACGATGTATATATATATATATATACATGCAATATATGTGGTATAGTAAACACACCATCACACATGCAAACATACAATATTTATAACCTATTTACACACATGCACACATAAGTATCACTAACTAATACGTACGTAGATATATATACATACATGCACACACAAGCATGAATTATCCACACATGAAATAAAGCAACAAAATTCGAGGGCCTTACAAAGTCCCACCCCCTCTGGGGCTTTATAAAAATGAAGAAACTGGGGGCACGGTACCATCTTTTGCCGAGTTTTTGGCAACAAGGGAACATACCAAATCATTGCCTACACCTCCAATGGCACAGGAAAAGGTTGACCACGAGCATGGCAGTTCAATTGTTGAGGTCCAAGCTCGGAACTGTATAAGTGATAAAAAAGAGTTGAAACTGGATGATGTCAAAGCAGACAACATAATTTTCAAGTTACTCAAGAGAATCCCCACACGATTCAATGTCTGGGAGATCTTGTCATTAAGTGAGGAGACGAGAATGGTGTTGATCACGACCCTTGAAACTCCAGCTCAATATGAAGCATGCTTGATAGAAATGCAGGTAGAGGTTGTAGTTGCCAATGCATAATCTATCACTTTCACTCCAGATGATATGCTCCTCCCTATGATGATACACAATAGGCCATTGTACATGAGGGGGCAATTGAATGGGCTGCCCCTGAATAGAATATTTGTAGATCTGAGAGCGGTAGTCAACATATTGCCTTATAAAATCTATCATAAGTATCACTTCGATGTGCACCTTGCTACAGTACATGATGTGAGGATAGCGGGCTTTAATAAAAAAATTGAAGCTCCTTTGGGAGTCGCAGAGTTGGACCTAGTGCTGGGGGACTTCAGGACAAAAGTCCAATTCCATGTGATTAATGCTAACACATCTTATAAAGCTCTATTACGCCGACCATGGCTTCACCAGAATGGAATAGTTCCATCTACCCTACATCAATGTATCAAATATGTCAAAGAGGTGGAAGAGCACAGGGTCTTTGTTGATGCACATCCATTCAAGGTATATGAATGTCACCTCTTGGATGCCAATATATACCTAGAGCAGTCAGAAGATCGAGTCCCCCCAAAAGACGAAGAGGAAGAGGTCTTAATCACTGATGGGTGGTTCCCACCACTGCCACCAGAGTTTGTTGTTGCCTCTGTAGAGTCTTCAGCATCAAAAGAAGTGGGTGCACGAGCTAGTTTCCACAAACTCAGAAGAGGCAAGAGACCAAGAAGTGACAATAGACATATTGTCAAATCAGACACAAGTGACACAAGAGTCTGAAGAAAGCATGCTAGTTGAAGACCAACAAAGAGAATATGTGGAAGTGCTAGAAGCAGAAGCTGATGATGAAGGATTCATAGACCTTCAACCAACACCAGAAGAGCTAGAGGACGGTGTCCAAGCCATAGTTGATGAGTTGATAGAAGTGAACCTCGACACAAAGGAGGATTATAGGCCAACCTTCCTAACTGCCCTCATCCCAGAAGAAGAGAAACAACAGTACATACAACTACTGCAGAAGTTTCGGGACTGCTTTGCCTGGAATTACAAAGAGATGCCGGGACTTAGCCCTCAGGTGGCCCAACATGTCTTGGCGATTGATCCAAATATTGAACCGATCAAGCAGTCTCCTAGAAGGATGAGACCAGAGATAATCAATAAGATATGTACAGAGGTTGAAAAGTTGATAGATGTGGACTTTGTTGAAGAGAACCAATACACTACTTGGTTGGCGAACATCGTCTCAGTCAGAAAGAAGAATAGACAGATCAGAATTTGTGTGGACTTTAGGGATCTGAACAAGGCTTGCCCGAAAGATGATTTTCCAGTACCCATCATTGAAGTAATGATTAACGTTACTACCGGACATGAAGCCCTGTCATTTATGGATGGGTCATCTGGGTACAATCAGATCCGGATAGCAGAGCAAGATAGAGTGCACACAGCTTTTAGATCACCTAAAAGGATCTTTCACTATAAGAGAATGCCCTTTGGTCTTAGGAATGCCAGTGCCACCTACCAAAGAGCGATGACAAAAATCTTTGATGAGATTATCTACAAGAAGGTGGAGTGTTAAATTGATGATCTGGTGGTCAAAACCAAAAGAAGAGAAGATCATCTAACTGGTCTCAGATCTGTATTTGAAAGACTAAGGCAATATAAGCTGAAGATGAATCCAATGAAGTGTGCATTTGGGGTATCTAGTGGGAAATTCTTGGGCTTTATTGTTCGATACAGGGGAATAGAAATTGACCCCATCAAGATCAAAGCTATCCAGGAGTTGCCACCCCCAAAAAATTGATAGAGCTCAGGTCTTTGCAAGGTTGGTTAGCATACATCTGCAGGTTTACATCCTATCTATCCCGGCGCTGCTAGCCTTTTCACAAGCTTATGGGGAAAGATGTTCCTTTCCGATGGAGTCAGGAATGTCAGAATGCCCTGGATCAGCTCAAAACTTATTTGAATATCCCACCTGTACTCGGAGCTCCAACAAAGGGTCGCCCTCTAGTCTTATACATAGCAACCACAGAACATTCCTTGGGAGCCATGCTGGCACAGGAAAATGAGGAAGGAAAAGAACAAGCCCTCTATTACCTCAGTCGAAGGGTAGTAGGTGCTAAAGCAAGATATTCTCCAATTGAGAGGGTATGCCTAGTCTTGGTGTTTGCGGCCAAGAAAATGAGACAGTATATGTTATCACATGAGATCAGACTGATATCCAGGGCTGACCTTATCAAATACATACTCTCTCAGCCGGCACTGAGGGGGAAGATTGGCAAATGGACCGTGATACTAATGGAATTTGACATCAAATATGTACCTTAAAAGGTAATCAAAGGGCAAGTCATAGCAGACTTCTTTGCAGCTCATCATGTGCCAGAAGATTCCCCGCTTATTATAGAACTACTGAAAGATGAGACTCTTGAAGTGAATCAACTACAAATGGTTGTATGGCAGCTGTATTTTGATGGGGCTTCGAGAATAGAAGCAACTGCACATGGTAGTGCAAGAGTCCTAGTAGGGGCAGGCATTGTCTTGAGGTCGCCAGAAGGAGAAGTGACACACACCTCATGTTTCATTAACAAATCATGCACGAACAATGAAGCTGAATATGAAGCTCTGATCATTGGCTTGCAAGTGGCCCTCTACATGAACATTAGGGTGTTGCATGTGTTTGGAGACTCAATGTTGATCATCAAACAAGTCCAAGGAGAGTTTGATGTTAAGAAACCCGAGTTCCTACCCTATGACGAAAAAGTGAAGAGGTTGTTGTCTAAATTTTATCAGATCCACATAGAGCACATCAGCAGGAGCAAGAATGCACGAGCAGATGCCTTGGCAAAGCTAGCCAGCTCCTTGGCAGTACTCCCGGATGAGAAACTAGAGATTGTTATCATGAATCAGCGTCAAGTCCCCAGTATGATAAGAGATGGGCCTGAAGAGGACGAGCAATAAGAAGTGTATGTGGCAGAAGAGACCATACAAGAAGATTGGAGGGAGCCCCTGCTACAGTGGTTCGAACATCAACAATTACCAAGACAAAGAGAAGAAAGAACCAAACTAATCAGGACAAAGAATTCATATGAATTCAGAGGCAAAGTTCTGTTCAAAATTATGACAAATGCCAAGAAAAAGATCCTATTAAGGTACTTGTCACCTGAGGAAGCCTGGAAGGTTATGAAAGAGGTACACACTAGATCCACCGGCGCCCACCAAGTCGGGCCGAAGATGAAAATAGAAATCAAGATGCTTGGTTATTATTGGCCGAATATGTTCGAAGACTGTGGCAAATTCGCCAAAATATGTCAAAAATGTCAAGAACATGTGGTCATACAAAGAATACCTCCCATACACTTGCGTCCGACCATTCCAAGCTGGCCATTTGCACAATGGGGCATAGATGTTGTGGGTCTTTTGCCACCTTTGTCATCGGGGTGCAAGTACATCTTGGCAATCACCGATTATTTCTCGAGATGGGCCGAGGCTGTAGCATTAAGAGAGGTAACTGGAGAACCAGTGACCCACTTCATCCAGCGAAACATCATTTTCAGATTCGGAAGCCCAGACCGAATCATATCAGACAATGGGACAGATTTCAAGAACCAAAAGGTCTTCAAAATTGCCGCTAAGTACAAAATAGATTGGAGGACCTCTAATCCGTACAATCCGCAGGCCAATGGCCTAGCTGAAGCTTTTAATAAGACATTGTACATCGTACTGGCCAAGAGATTCAGTGCCAACAAAAGAGACTGGAAAGATCTAATGTACGAAGCTTTATGGGCTTACCGAACCGTCTACAAGACACCAACGGGTTGCTCACCTTTCTCCCTGGTGTACGGTTCTGAAGCAGTGGTGCCGTTAGAGCTCGAGGTGCCATCTTTGAGGGTAGCCATTCAGCATGGGTTAGCCCCAGAGAGCCAGACTAACATTGAAAGAAGACTTGAAGAGCTTTCCAATTTGGAAGGGAAGCGACTACAAGCACAACAGAATATTCAAGTCTATCAAGCACGCATATCACGTGCTTTTGACAAGCTTGTCAAGGGCCATGAATTCAGGAAGAGGCACCTTCTTATGGTAAAGAGAAGAGAAGTTATGGCCGGCAACCTGAAGGGCAAGCTGAATGAGAATTGGACAGGGTCGTACGTAGTACAGAGGGTCCACAAAGGCAGCGCCTATGTCATAGTTGATCACCGAGGTGAGGTGCAGTTTCCACCCCTTAATGGCAGACACTTGAAGCTATATTTTGCATGTCGCCCTGACCTAGGTGACCGACGTCATGAACAACAAGAGAATGAACGAGAACCGGAGCCGAGTGACTTGTTCAACAAATGAAGAGCCCGGCTACCAAGAAATGTTGCAGTAGCAACAACAGGGAGTCTCTATACTCAATCTTCCTCCCATTTAAAAAAAACAAAAGCCAACAAAACAATCAAAATGATAAAACATTAAAAACCCCCGGGACGTTGGTCACCGATGATGAAGAGCCAAAAAAAATGCAAAAAAAAGAGAGAGAAAGGCATGCAAAAGCATGGCAAAAGAAAGAAAGAAAGAAGTGGTAGCCATACCGCTAGTCGGACTATGGCTTTGAGGTGACGAATGTCCTGAAAAAGTTCTAAAAAAAAGGAGCTAAAACTTGCTTATTTGATTTCCATTGGTTTCAATGGACGGTGATGATAAGAGTCCTCATCATCAAAATAAAGATGCTATGATCTTCCGCATCTAGCTTCCTGTTTGTTTTTAAAAACTGCGATTTCATGAAGCAATTGTAGGGACCCTACCTACTAAGGGTATACTGAGGATATTCCTGTGTGGGCCAAATTGGGTCAGCTCCTTGATATGCGTCAACGCAAGAAGGGCCAAAGCCAACATGCGTCAACACATGAGTTGACATGCGTTGACGCAAGAAGGGCCAAAGCCAATATGCATCGACAAAGGAGAATAGAAGCTAACTTTCTGCTTGGCTACTGTGCCAAAATTGGGTCATTATTTAAGTGGCTCACCTTCTTTTAAATGTGCAGGTACCTCCGAGAGCGGTACTGACAAGCCCAAACTATCGAAGTCAACGTAACATAAGGCCAGGTAAATAATGCAATACATTGCATTTGCAAAGTATGAGACAAGGAGTTGTCAACAAGCTTGAACAGCCAACGTCAACCTAGATGCTGGCAGATTTTTGCCCGTCAACATCAATGTTACTATGCTCTTTCAAAAAAAATGGACAAGATAAAAATAAAGGGGCTTAAAATTGAGGTGCCCTATCAGACTTGTTCGGATCACCACACCAAATAAGGGAAAAAATGACTTGAAACCCTATTACAGTAAAAACCCGCCAAGGGTACCGTAATCAAAATAGGGTACCCCGCTACACGAATGCTTGGAAGGGCGTGTAGGCAAAAGCAAGAGGGGGTCTGATTGGGTGAAAACCTGAAAGGGCACTCAATTTGATAATGAGAAAAAATAAATAAAAATACATAAAAGAGTTGAATGATGAATGACCAACAAGTCAAAAATGAGATCACTCTACGACCTTAATCAACGAGTAACACTGTCGACAGATAGCTATGAAACAACTAGCGTCATTAAGTCCAAGTGATCGGCGTCGACGACAAGTGACCCAGTCAATAGATGGATATGAGACAGTACATGACCCCATCATTAGATGGCTAAGAGACAACAAATAAGAAGACAAGACCCCATCAGCAGACGGCTATGAGAAGACAAGACCCCGTGATCGGACGGCTAAGAGACCATAAATAAGAAGACAAGACCCCATCATCAGACGGCTAAGAGACAACAAATGAGAAGACAAGACCCCATCAACAGACGGCTATGAGAAGACAAGACCCCATCATCAGACGGCTAAGAGACAACAAATAAGAAGACAAGACCCCGTCATTAGACGGCTAAGAGACAAATGAGAAGACAAGACCCCGTCGACAGACGGCTATGAGAAAACAAGACCCCATCGATAGACGGCTATCGGAAGACAGACCCACCGACAGGCGGCTATGAGCAGACCATACTCCGTCAACTGATGGCTATGTGATCAAGGGATCGTCAACGCCTCCAAGCTCAAGCAACTGGTAGCGACAACCAAGAGATCCTGCCCTCCACATCGAGATTATTGCATTGTTTTATCTAAAAAAAAAGAGAGAAAGAGAAGAAAGGAGAAGAGGCTAAAAAATAGAGATGCCTCATCGGACTTGACTTTCGGGCAAGGGTAAAAAGGACTCAAAGCCCAGCCATGGTGAAAACCCGTAAAGGGCATCATGGGCCAAATAGGGTACCCCACTACACGAAATCCCGAAAGGGCGTGTAGGGAAAAGCAAGAGGGGGTCAGATTGGGTGAAAACCCGAAAGGGCACTCAATTTGATAATGAGAACAAATAAATAGACAAACAATAATCCATTCAACAACAACGGCAAGCAATGAAGTCAATGTCCACTATTACTGATCCAATAGAGTTTACAAAAGGCCCCGAACTTATTCTCGAGATACAACTTTTGAAAGTAAAGATAGACAAATGGGAAAACAGAAGTACTTGACAACTTATAGATCTTTGAAGATCTCTTCTAAGGTCAGGATCCCAGCAGAAGGGAAGACCGACATTGCTTCCAAATTTTCTTCTTGTGCCCGGATTTCCTTCAATGCCAAAGTCACACAGGCTGCCCTACCTTCAGCTGAGGAAATTGCTTCAGCTTGTCGTGCTTGGGATGTGGTAAGCTCTTGGAGTTCGGCCTCTAATGTGGACAACTCGATCATCAGCTGTGCAACCCGGTCCTCTAAAGTTGATACTTTGGCATAGGAATTGTCAAACACCGTACGCAGCTATTCCAACTCTCCTTGCGGAGGCCCTAGTGCTGATTCGTGCTCAAAGCATCGCACCTTCAAGACGACCAAGCAGCCGGGAAGCTCATTAGCAAGAAACTCTCGACGCTTTACTAGCCTGAGTAGCAAGGTTACCCTCTTGGACCAATCTTCTAACAGACAGCCCATAAAGATCAATACTTCAGTTATCTTGTCTGTAGTGGCCTTGGGAGATGAATAGGAAATTTGTGGATTGTGCATAACCATCAATTGCAAGATCTCCAAATTCTGTCGGATTGGAAGATTCGAAGGAAAGGTACCTGTGGAGGGAATAGCTATAGGCATCTAGAAAGATACCTCGTTGTCTACTTCTGACCATAATTCTATAGCCACCGCTCCATGAGAAGGGACCTCCTTGGCGGCAGCTAGAGCACCGACAATACAAGGAACCACTAGAGTACTAATCGAACTGCTCGCAAAATTTGAAGCAGGAGGAAGGGGTGATGACCCAGCTATGACTTGAACAGCACTTACGGCGGAGCAGGTCACTTGTGGCAAATATTGCAGGTGGGTTGGAGCCAACGCACTATCCGACCCAGGTGCTTCATGGAGGCCACTAGGCTGTAAAGGAGCATAAGGGTTACTACTCAAAGCTGTAGGCTCCAAAACATCAGTTGGTGGCAACCTAGAAACAACTAAGGCACCGATGTCGCCTGTGCTAGTAGCTGCTAAGCAAGGGGAGCCCTGAGAAAAGAAATTATGAGGATCTATATCTACACTATAGTTGAAACAACTTAAAAGGAAATGGCAAAGAGAACATGATGAAAAGCAATGGCGATGGAAACGCAATGGAAAGGTACCATAGTATCAACCTCTGCAACATTCCCTTCTGGCGTTGTCTCTGCAAAATGGCTCCCACCTCCACGGGAATCCACGTCAGAAGAGCCTTGGAGAGAGGACTCGCCATCCTTAGAGGAGCTCCCCGTGGATACAACGGTCGGGTGAGAGATGCCACTCACCTTCGCTATCGACGGTCCCCGACTAATCTGCTGGCATTCCGACTCATCAATGGCATGTGGAGCGGTGGTCTTCAAGCTGGGTGGAGGAAGAGCTAAAAAGAGGGGGGGACCCAAAAGTGAAGGTCAACTGGGAAGAGGTCAAAGGATAGGAAAGGTGAAAGAAGCTCGTAAAGACAGAACAACTCACAAGGCGAGGAAATGGAAGGCACAGAATCGATCAGCTCAATGGGCGCACTTGTCATAAGCCGAGAGATAGCGGAAGCGATTGCTTCACCCCCAAAAGAAATCCCCATAGATGGCACAATTTCAACTTGCCCGCTAGAAACGGTAGTAGACTCGTGCCAAGATAGAGTAAGGGGCAACGTCAGAGGAATGAATTCTGACACCACGACATCCATCGGGGAAGGGATAGTATCTGTGCCTGGTAAAGGTCAACTTGGCGCATGATGGATGAAAATACATGAGAGGTAGGAGATAACTTACCAAGTGACGAAGGTTCTGTTAGTTATGGGTGCCCTCAAACCAATCATAACTTGTACAATCTTGTTCTTTAATAATAATTATAAGGCTTTTATATTCATTATGTGTAATTCGTTTATCATTTCATTATGAAGTCCATGAATATGCACAATGGATACTAATTATGATGAGATCATAACAATGAGATTAATATCCTTTAAGTGTATATTCTTAATTGTTCCTACTCGGAGGATACTCGAGAAGGACATCGATTATCCAGTTACACTAGTACAGGATGCACCTGCTCATATGATGAGAGTGACTGGTCTCATAGTCACTTGTGTGGAGACACTAAGGTGAATCTGTAGGTGCTCATTGGAGAATGAGTTCACTGAACTGATCCGTAATGAGTTGTTGGATGGTAATGTTACCTAACTGTCAACCAGCTAGACTCATTGTCACAGTGGCGTGATTGGTCCTTAGACCTAAGACACCAAGGACACCTTGTCGGTGGACTTCTAGATTTTGACCTTAACTTATAGATCTCTAGCCATGGGGTCTTAATCAGTTAAGTGTTCGGATTTAGCGGAATACCCTCGAAGGTGATTGTGTGGTCAACATGGGATCGCTCGCTCTTGGTAATAAGAGAGTGAATGCTCTAGGGAAAGATGCCTGATAGTCTTTGGCCAGGGCATGACTACTTATCAGAAAAGGAGTTTTCTGATATTGTTATGCGGCATCTAATCCAAGTGAGTGCGCGTATTAGGGTTTGACAGTTGACCATACCCTAAGTGCACTCGGGAGCATTGTACAAGCGAAGGACTATAGTCACGTTGTATCTGTTGACACAAAAGGTTCCTTGAATGGGTTGCTAAACCCCAATGCTTTCCAGAATCAAGTGGTGTTGCTTGGCACCCAACTTGATTAGAAGCCCGGTCAATTATCGTGAGACGATAATTGATTATGTAATTAGTTAATATGAGATATTGATTAATTGCAGTAAGTCAATAAAGAGTTATTGGGCTTAATGGGCTGAAAATTTGACTAGCACTTGGGCCTAGAGGGTCACACGCAATAGAGTTCCTAGCAGACTGGGTAGGATGACCGATATAGACATTAACTGGGTTTTTTTGAAAAACCGCAAAGTCTATATATACACGTGGAGAGTTAAACCATGGCCCAAGCTCCAGGCTCTCTCCCTAGCCGCCACCTCCTCTCTCTCTCCCTGGGCACCCCCATCTTCTCTCTCCTCTCTCTCTGGCACATGGTGGAGTTGAGATCCAGGAGACGCATGGAGACCGAGGAGATCCCGTCTGCGTCCGAAGCTCGCGTGGATACGTCTAGAGGCCGGACACCTGAACGGCTTGAAGCACCAGCGCCTCCAGCGCTACCTCCTCCCCATATTCGGGAGTTTCGCAACCCCGCAAAGGTAATGATCGGATCTTCCTACGTGCGGGTTCTCCATTTTTGTTCGATTCCGACCGCCGGCAACAATATCTACCGGAGGGAATCACATTTCCGCTGCGCTCTGTACGATTCCTTACAGTGGTATTAGAGCCAGGTTGTTGGTTTGGTCGGAATCGGCACCATGTGAACGTCATTTCATGCATTTTGTCGATTCGCATTCTGCATGAATCGCCAAGTTTGCCACGTTCTTGGGTCGCACATGGGATGCACTTCCTGTTTGATACATGGAAGTTGTTCTTGGTACCAAGGGCTTCGCGAAGAACCCTTTGTGGCGTCGTTCGGCCCACTGTAGAGGCCACACGACCCCCTGCAAGATGCCACTGCCATGCTTCTTGGACAGTCCAAGAAGGGGCGCTTGCTGCAATTTTTGGGGTTTTTTCGATTTTCTGGGCATTTGGGGGCCTTGGGAGGCGGCCTCCGGCACCGCCGGCGCCGTCCGCGGCTGCCGGTGACGGCGCGGGCTCGACGGGGCCGCCCTCCGCCGGAGGGCGGCGGCGGCTAGGGTTTCTACGGAGGGGGCGACCCCGCGCGGGGCGCCTGCGGGCCGCGCGCATGTCGCCCGCGGGCTGCGCGCGTGTCGCCCGCAGGCAGCGCGCGGGTCCGCCCGCAGGTAAGTCGCGGGCAGACCCCCCATGGGTCCCGGGCGGGCGGATCCGGTCCGCGCCGGATCCGACCGGACCGGATCCGCCAGACCCAAACCCCTTTCCCATTTTTTTTTAAGTTTTTAAATTGTTTAAAAGCCAGAAAAATTTAAAAAAAAAAAACAGACAATTTTGAAATTTTATTTTCAGTGTTTTAAAATGTTTAGCTCTCTGCAAATTATTTTTCATATGTTTGACCCCTTGCTTAATTAGTTCAAGGGAATTCTAAAATTGTTTTAGTTATTTCCTCTCATCTAATTAATGCATGTTAATTAATTTAAGAATGTGATTCTTGTTAAATTAATTAACCGTAAATTTTGGCGGATTCATGTAGTAAAAGCGAATGGCATTTATCTAATGTTGATTAGATGTTTTCCATATTAGCTAAATTGTTTAGTTAAATGGTTTTCAAAATATAATTATTATATTTTTGAAATAAAAGTTATTTCAAAAGTAATTATGTGATAATTGCTTATTGATGCATGTGATGTGTTGATGTGTGGATGGATGATCATGGACCTAGATTTCATGTGATGATGTTTATGGTTTATGGCATGTGATGTAATTTATGAGGACTGTGTGCCTCCCACTATCCCTCTATTAAATTCAGGTTGTACATTCTATCTCCCTCCTGTTATGTACTCCCCTTGACTTGTTCAAGGTTTCTTATTATTATCTGATGTATATTTATGGGCCTGCGAGCCCAATTAAATGTTACTTGTAATTTTAAGAAGCGGATTGGCGGAGATGGAGGAGAGTACCATGCAAGACCTTTATGGAGATAGTGTTACATCAAGCAAGAGCATACGATGCGGGGCTGCCATATGTTTGCCATGTTTGTGGATTACCAACTGGCTCTGGTAATGCCACTCTAGGTTAAAGTCCATGATCATCCATCGTTTTTCTTCATATATATGATATATGTGTAATGTGCTATGATATATATAATTAAATATATGATATTCCAAATTCTATATATCAATAGCACGCAGATATAGAGACCAAGATAAAATATGTCAAAATCCCTCGTTTAAATTTTAAGCCGTAGCGTAATCATTAAGAATGAATTACCTGGCCCTCCATCATTATAGTTTTAGGATTGCCATTAGATCGGGCAAGTTTGTTGTGCTATCCACAAGGCTTGCCAAATCTGATGACAAACTAAAACTATGGCATGGTGATGCCTTAAACGGGGTAGAGGAACGGTGTAGCTTTGTTGTGCTATCCACAAGGGCTACATCCAAATCTATGCTCGTTACGTAATGATGGTACTGCTTAGACTGGATTTGATGACTTGTTGTGCTATCCACAAGGTCATTAAAATTCAGGGGCCAAAATAAGATCGGATATTGCAAGAGTTGCAAGTGTCAAGGGTTGACCGCTTTCAGATCATAGTATGATTTGTTGTGCTATCCACAAGGTCATGCTATGAGTTTGTAAGATTCCGATCCCCACTAGGAGACCGTCGGAGTCTCCCATTCTGTATATCTAAGGGTTATACAGTCTGTTGAAAAATAGTGGGAGTTGATCTTGATTAAAGTCCTAATCTAGATTTAATTATTATTATGATCATCTGCTAATTGTGTTTACATTTCCTTTATAGGCAAAAATGTCGTCAGGTAACCCACTCTGTGGCATACTGGATGCCAACAAATTGACAGGCCCGAACTACTCGGATTGGCTCAGGAACCTGAAGATTGTCCTTAGGTCTGAGTGCATTGCCTATGTCCTGGAAGGTGAGATCCCCGCTGAACCACCTCTAGATGCACCTGAAGGGGAAACACTTGAATTTGCGAAGTGGAAGGAGGATTCCACTTTGACCTAATGCTACATGCTTGCCTCAACGAGCAATGAGTTGCAAAGGCAGCATGAGAACATGGATGCTAGATCCATCATGCAGCACTTGCAAGAGCTCTTTGAAGAGCAGAGCAGGGTAGAGAGATATGAGATATCCAAGGCCCTGTTTAGAGCTCGCATGGTAGAGGGGTCTTCAGTACAGACTCATGTGCTGAAGATGATAGAGTGGATTGAGAAGCTCGAGGGGCTTGGTTTTCCTCTTGACAAGGAACTGAGCACTGACCTCATTCTCCAGTCACTTTCAGATTCATATTCCTAGTTCATTGTAAACTTTACAATGAACAAGATTAAGGTGAGTTTAGCTGAGATGCTCAACATGCTGAAGACTGCTGAGGGCAACCTTAAGAAGGAAAAGCCCACTGTTCTCATTGTTGGAAAGTCCGAAAAGAAGAGGAGAGCAGTGCAAGCCTTTAAGAAAGGCAATGCAAATAAGCAGTCCAAGTAGAAGCAAAAGAAGGACATAAGCAAAGGAGAAGAAAAGGGCGAGTGCTTCCACTGCAAGAAGAAGGGGCACTAGAAAAGAAATTGCAAGGACTACCTTGCAACGAAGGCTCAGGAGAAGCAGAAGCTTGGCGAAGCTTCAGGTATCTATATGATAGATCTTCACTTGTCTATTAGAGATTCTACATCTTGGGTTGTAGACACTGGATGTGCTTCTCATGTCTGCAATGATGTGCAGGTGCTGACAAGTAGAAGGAAGCTGAGCAAGGGCGATGTGAACTTGAGGCTTGGAAACGGCGCAAGTGTTGGTGCACACACTGTGGGGACAGTGAAGCTCAATTTACCCTCAGGAGATTTACTTTTATTAGATGATTTCTACTTTGTGCCTAGTATCATTAAGAACATTATTTATGTTTCTTGTTTAGACAGAATTGGATACAAGTTTACCATTGAGAACAATAGTTGTTCAGTTTATTTAAGAAATAAACTAGTTACTTTAGCAAATTTGGTAAATGGTTTGTATCTGCTTGATGTTTCTTATGAAAATCTCCATGTTGATGTTTCTCCTAAGAAAGTAAGAATAGTGTGAACACTACCTACTTGTGGCATTGTAGGCTTGGTCACATTGGCGAGAATAGGCTTCAAAAGTTGCATAAGAATGGATACTTAGATCCATTTGATTATGAATCATATGCAACTTGCGAATCCTGTTTAATGGGTAAGTTGACCAAATCTCCATTTAGTGGACATGGGGATAGGGCCAAGGACATATTGGAACTAATACACTCGGATGTATGTGGTCCAATGTCTACCCAAGCCAAGGGTGGCTACTCATACTTCATTACACGGATGACTACTCAAGGTTCAGATTTGTTTACTTAATGAAGTACAAATCTGAAGCTTTTGGGAAGTTCCAAGAATTTAAGAATGAAGTTGAGAAGCAAACTGGAAAAAGCATTAAAATCTTACGGTCAGACCGAGGAGGTGAATACTTGAGTACAGAGTTCACACAATTCTTAAAGGATAATGGTATCCTTTCTCAATGGACTCCTCCCTATACACCACAGATGAATGGTGTATCAGAAAGGAGGAATCGCACCTTGTTAGACATGGTACGATCCATGATGAGCCGTTCGCAGTTACCAGTTTCCCTATGGGGATATGCGCTAGAGTCAGCGACATATCTACTGAACAGGGTTCCCAGTAAATCTGTGTCTTCTACTCCATATGAGATATGGAAGGGTAGAAAGCCTGATTTTAAACATGTTAAAATCTGGGGCTACCCACGTGAAGAGACACGACCCACATAAACTGGAATCCAGAACTGATAAGTGCAGGTTTGTTGGATACCCAAAAGAAACATTTGGGTACTACTTTTACCATCCTGGTGAACAAAGAGTGTTTCTCGCCAAGAGAGCTGTCTTCTTGGAAGAGGAGTTCCTTACCCAAGAGGACAGTGGGAGTAAGGTAGATCTAGAAGAGGTTCTAGATCCACAAACTGTGCAAAGTCCACCAGTTGAAACATCGGTTCCGGAACCTGTTCAGAAATATACACACATTCAGCGTAGGTCTGGTAGAGTACCTAAACAGCCTGAAAGATATGTTGGACATATCAGTGAAGGCATGTCTTATAATGAGGATGATGATCCAAAGATCTACCAAGAGGCTGTTGATAGTCCTCACTCAGGGAAATGGCGAGATGCCATGAATTCTGAGATGCAGTCCATGTACACCAACCAAGTTTGGAACTTGGTAGACTTGCCTGAAGGTATTGTACCTATTGGATGCAAGTGGATCTTTAAGAGAAAGATCAGTGCAGATGGACAGATCGACACTTATAAGGCAAGGTTGGTGGCAAAGGGGTATCGTCAAAGGCAAGGAATTGACTATGACGAAACTTTCTCACCAGTTGTCATGATAAAGTCGATCAGAATTCTTCTCGCCATTGCTGCATACTTTGATTACGAGATCTAGCAAATGGATGTAAAAACTGCTTTCCTCAATGGAAACATTGAGGAAGAAGTGTATATGATACAGCCTGAGGGTTTTACATCCAAAGAGTGTCTAGATAAAGTATGCAAGCTTCAAAGGTCCATCTATGGATTGAAGCAAGCTTCTCGTAGTTGGAACATAAGGTTTGATGAGGCTATCAAATCTTATGACTTCGTTAAGAATGAAGATGAACCATGTGTGTATAAGAAAATCAGTGGGAGTGCTATCACTTTTCTCATACTTTACGTTGATGACATCTTGCTCATTGGGAATGATGTAGGGATGTTATCATCAGTAAAGGTTTGGTCGTCAAAGAACTTCTCCATGAAGGATTTGGAAGAAGCATCCTACGTATTAGGAATATGTATCTATAGAGATAGATCTAAGAGGATGCTTGGCTTGACCCAATCCATGTACATAGATACCATTGTCAAAAGGTTTGGCATGGAAAATTCCAAGAGAGGTCTCATACCAATGAGACATGGGATTAATCTCTTTATGGAGCAGTCTCCAAAGACTCCTGAAGAGAGAGCAGTCATGGATAGAGTCCCCTATGTCTCGGCTATAGGGTCTATCATGTATGCCATGCTATGTACAAGGCCTGATGTAGCATTTACTCTAAGTGTTACGAGCAGATATCAGGCAAATCCAGGTGAAACACACTGGATGGCAGTGAAATGTATCCTTAAGCACTTGAGAAGGACTAAGGATATATTTTTGGTTTATGGAGGAGGGGACTTGAAACTTCGGGCATATACTGACTCGAGTTTCCATTCAGATCTAGATGATAGAAAGTCTACATCTGGGTTTGTGTTCACCTAAAACAGAGGTGCAGTGAGCTGGAAGACTTCCAAGCAAGAAACCACTGTAGACTTGACGACAGAAGCTGAGTACATTGCTACAGCTGAAGCCGTCAAGGAGGCAGTGTGGATGAAGAAATTCATCACCGACCTTGGTGTGGTGCCGAGTGACTCTGATCTGATCCCATTGCTGTGTGACAACAATGGGGCCATTGCGGAAGCGAAAGAGTCGCGGTCTCATCAGAAGTCGAAGCACATTCTAAGGCGATTTCACCTGATCAGGGAGATTATCACTAGAGGAGATTGTAGACACCCATTTCTGACCCTAAGTCGAGCAAAATCCCTTGTCGTATCATTGACGCCCCACGTTGGCTCATCATCGTCAAGCTGGCTTTCTCCGATCATGGCATCATTCCCATTAGTTCATCACCCTGGAGAACTCTTCCTGGTCAAATCAATCTCTTTCACTGAAAGCTCTCTGAGTATAAGTCCGATATTTAATCCCGAAGGCTGTGCATGGCTGATTGGACACATTATGTGCCGAAATGTAGAAAAGAAAAGAAGGCGACAGGCCCTAGGTCGCCTTCCTGAAGACAACAGCTCCTATGTCGCGTTCATAATTCCACATCTTAAATCCTCAGAAAATCACAAAACGACTCAAGTCAGATTTCCATATGAGGAAAGCGACGTATCGAGCCGTCGCGTTCAGAAGGCGACACCTAGGCCATCTCGTTCAGGGCCTTAAACAGGAAACTCAATCCGAAGTCAATTTGGACCCATGCTATTGATGGTAATTGCATGTTTTGGACGTCCAAATCAAGTCCAAATCCTCTCAAATTCGGAGCAGACCTTCCTAACATGTTCCTTTCCGAGTTCCAATAGCCCTTGCACAGCCATACTTGCCCAGAGTCGGACTCTTGCCCATTATTCCTCTCAGACCCGAGTTGAGAATAATGACCCATAAGTACCTCATCTCTGCATCTTTTCGGGCAAGGCCGTATTCTTTGGTTTGCTGAGCAAGAGAGCTCCATCTTCCACGAAGAGAGTTTTCCCTCCAAACGATCAGCAAGAGCCCTCCAGGGCGTTTTCCCATCGGCTACACAATTCTTCCTCCCTTCTTCTCTTTATTTCTTTGATTTCATGCATGCATAGCTTCGTTTTTCTTTCTAGTTTAGCATTAGATCACGACACACACCTATTCTTAACACCCACAGGGTTAAAAGCCCCAATCTCATGAGTTCCCTCCATAATAGTTCATGATTTCATGCTTTTCATTGAATAGATCTTCTACACACGAGTTCTAATGGGTGTTTTATTTGTTTAAACAATTTTGGCAGGTGTTTAAAGGTCAGAGCAAGGTGAGGCTCTTGCCCTTGGCCGGCTGAGGAGCAGGAAGACGAAGAACCCAAGTCTCCATCCACTGAAGACGAAGGCGACGACCTCTGTGTCACGATCAGGAAGGCGCCGATGCCTACGTCGCGTTCACGTTAAAGCATAGCAACACCTCCTCTGTCGCGTTATCAGGTACGCCTTCTCCTTCACCCTTCCTTTCCAAGGTAGTCAGTCCTCCACCTGAATATCAAGAGGCGACTGCGTTGGTGGCGATCACGGTCAGTTCTTAATCCCTACACCTTTCGTAATCAACTTCAAAAGGGGATACAAATCCCGTGATTACACCTTTTGGCGATCACGGTGGGACCACTTGTGCTCATCACGCTTGTTCTTCCTTTCCCTGTCGTCCCTATCATCTAACAGGTGTGTTGTTTGTTAGTTTTCTTTTTTGTGCTCTTCCTTTGAATTTGTTAGTGTTCTGTGGTTCTGGGTGAGAAGGCGACAAGAAGGGCGTCACGACCTAAGTAGCGACACGCTGCACGTCGCAATCAGGTTAGTACAAAGCCTCTGTCTTGTCCGGTTGTGTGCAGTGTGCTGTAAGAAAGACGACGTTTTGGTCGTCGCGTTCAAGAAAACGACAGCAGAAGCGTCGCCATCAGGTATGCGCTCTACCCATACACTTTTTCATTATTTTAAAGTCTTCTGAAGTCTGGGAGGGACGCGACAAGGGTTGCGTCGCGTTAAAGGAGGCGACAGGGGCATCGTCGCGATCAGGTCAGTACTCTGGTTTCATTGAGTTTCCTTGCAATTTTGGGTTTGCTTTCACATACTCCATTCAGATTTCATCATGCCATGCTCTTTTCCATGCTCTTGAGAGATTGACACTCTTGTATTTCATAGGGTTGTTTGACTTTTTCGTGCATAATTAGGACTTAATTGCCCTCTGTCCACTGCGAGAAGCAACGCGACAGGGTGATTGTCGCTATCTTGGTAGCGACATCTTCCTTGTTGCCTTCCCTCTCTGAGAGCAATTAATCCTAATTCTTGTTTTGTTAGTCCTAGGTTAGAATTTTGCATGCACTTCGGTGCACATAGGATTTGCATACATCGCTCCATATTCGTAGCATAGGTTTCCTCCTCGGCGACGTTCGCTCTCTCGGCCACATACTCCTTGTGTCCGACTAGAGCACTCGGTCCCCGCTGACCGTGGATTCCCACACGGTCGCCGGGCTGGTTGTACCCGTCGCCACCTAGGATCGAGTCTAGATTCATTTGGTAAGGTAGAGAGAACCCTAGTCCTACCCGAAGTTGGAAGCCTTCTCCCATTTAGGAAACCCTTCCTCATTTGGAGAGAACTTGCTAAAAGTCAAAATCACTAAAAGGCAAATTCGAACCAATTAAAAGTAACCATCATCATTGCCAACTGCTTGCTTTGGGTGAGACGTTTTCTCTTTCCTGTCTGCATAGGATTGTTTGTTTAGGAAACTAAGAGTCTGTCTAGGTTAGGTTGTCTCTCTCTCAAGTCTGGAAAGGCTCTTCCCATCTCTCTCCACCCACTTTCCGAGCATGGAGTCTTTCTTGAACCCAATCTACAATAGTGAGAATCTCGACACTGCCCTCCAGAATTCCCGGGATTACGAAGAGTCCCTCCCCCATGATCTCTTTAACGAGCTGACCCGACCTTGGGTCGCTACCGTCCATACCTCTGAGGGTCGCCGTCGCGACGAGGGCAGCCCGTCTCAGAACACCCACCCTCTTCAGTCGGACGATCAAGCCGCTCAGCTCTTGCACCTAATTCCTCAGCTTGATCAGTCTCAAATCCATACCCTCATGACGGCCCTCAAAGGAAAGGCCGCTTCCTCACCCTCACCCAGAGCGGGCGCATCACGCCCACAGCAGCTACATCCGGCCCCACGTCACCATGGGACGAGCCGACAACACCCCATCTGACCGCGGACCATCCGATTTACGCCATTTGAGTCTGTGCACTGTATTCCCGTGAGTCGAGGCCGCGGTCTCCACCATATCAGCCATGTTACTCCCCTCATCGTCCTGAGCCACGCGCCAGGCCCACCTCTCGTGCCTCGTCCATCTACGCTCAGCCATCCGCCGCACCGGACATGATGTCCGAGTGGGCATCCATCAAAAAGGAGCCCTAAGAGCTCCGTAAGCAAGTCGACCCAAGGCAGCACCACGATGTGCATATGCCAAATTTCAATGGCCTGTGGGTCCCCTCTCCATCCGAGCTGCCAAAGTACCGTAAGTACAACGGCTCAGGCAATCCCTACACTCATATCAAAGATTTCATCTATGAATCCGCTCCCTACCAGCATGACCGTCGTCTCATGGCATATCTCTTCCGCTGGTCGCTGGACGGGCATGCTCTTGATTGGTTCTACTCCCTACTACCCAAGGACGCTGAGGACTTCGCTGTCGTGAAGGCCAAGTTCTTCGAACAATTCCAAGACAGGGTCGGACCTGAATATTCCCTCACGGATCTCATAGCTGAAAAGATGAAGCCGGATGAGGATTTCTCAGCATATGCCGATAGGTGGAGGCAAATGGCCACCAGGGTTCCGGGGTACCTTCCAGAGGGGGAGAAGGTGAAGATCATCATCGCCAATGCCACACCTGCCTACCGCAACATTTTGGCAATGAACGACATCTCCAATATGCATCAGCTCTATAGCCGGGCCCGGTTCATCCAGACCCAGCTCAAAGATTCTCCCATCCATTCCATGTTTGAACCCCAGAAGACTCGTTTCCAAAGGAAGCCTCAGGGGCCTGTCACCGAAGGCGTCCAAGTGAACGAGCAAGTAAGCGCGTTCAACCCGACCGGCCAGAGCCAAAACCGCCAATACAATGCCCAGGGTCAGAACCTTACCAATCCGCCACAAGGGCAGCAGCAGCGCCAATACAACCAAGTACCACCTCCTGATGGCTCTCAACAAAGGCGTCCCATGGGCCCTAGGAGAGCTCATTATCCACCATTGCCAAAGACACTATCCGACATATTCTTGGCCTTGGTCTCCACAGACGCCATTAGGCTCCCTCCTGAGAGACGTCTGAACCCGAGTGTGGATCAAACCCGATACTGTGTCTTCCACAGGCAGCCTGGTCATACCATCGATCAATGCTTCACATTTAAGGACTTGGTGTATGACTTGCATGAGCAGAAAAGTTTAGACTGGACAGCCCTCCGGCAGGTGATCGGAGACATCAAAGAAAGGCAGAGACAACAACAGCAGCAAAGGCAGCAGCGCCAACCACCCCCTCCACAACAACAACAGCAGCAACATCAGCAGCCACTGCAGGACCTCGGGATCATCCACAACCCCTTACCTAACCATCCACCAGCTCCGAACCCACTACCACCACAGCAGCCTGCCCAGGTAAACCCCATCGTCCACCACCCTCCTCCGCAAGCAAACTAGACGTACGATGATGAGCTGGACGTTCAGATGATGGCCATTAACCAGTATCCTATCCAATCCCAAACAATACAACCAGCCTACATGGCTCCCCAATCAGTCCCTCCTATAGTTTCCATGGCCAACGCCGTCATACTGCCCGCCAGTTCAGCATATGCGCCAGTCGCTAGTTCACCCATCATCTTACCCTTCACCCCGCCTGTCTCCATCCCGTTGCCCCCTATCATACCTGCTCTCTCACCCATCATCCTACCACCACCTGGGCCGGACCAACCCTCCGCCGCAACATTATCCTCCGCTAGACAGCCACCCACCAATCCAAACACCCTACGGAGCAGGCGAGTCTTTCGCCGTCCGTACCCACCTATCTCCACCACCACCACGTCCACAAATCCCCAGCAGGTCCTGCAGCCGCCACAGCAACAACAAGCTCCACAACAAGCACAAGATGAGGGGTTGATTGAGCCACTGCCTGGAACCCACTATGACATCCTCAAGCACCTGGACCACGTGCCAGCCAAGATCTCCATTCTGGAGATAATAAAGAAGTCTAAAGAGCACCAGGAAGCCCTGAGGAACTTTCTGCAGAAGGTGGTTGTGAATGAAGACATGATGGCAGGCAAGCTACCTAGTGCCCTGGCCTTGGTGACTCGCGGGCCGGCAATCACATTTGCAGAAAGTGAATTAGCACCCCCAGAAGCCAGGAGGCTCCCCCTCTGTGTCACTCTAGTCATCAACCATATAGCAGTGGGAGCGGCACTGGTCGATACGGGGGCATCCATAAATGTCTGCCCGCTGAGTACGCTAAGAGCCTGTGACCTGTCAGAAGGTATGCTGAGGCCGACGCCCACCACCATTGCCGCATACGACAATTCTAGAAGATCCTGCCACGGCATGGTGACTGTGCAAGCCGAACTGGGACCCCTCGCCGTCACAGTGGACTTCTACGTCCTAGATATCGATCCCATGTTCAAGGCTATTTTAGGGCGCCCATGGTTAGAGTCACTAGGAGCTGTGCCATCTACCGCGCACCAATGCCTGAAGTTCCCGTTCCAAGGGAGAACCATCAAGGTCAAGAGCATAGCCACCACCCACTCCGTAGATGCCCTCCACGATACCCACCTCCCAGCTGTGTGGCCAGCCAATAAACCCATCATCTCAGTGCTAGACGTCAACTACCCCTGGAGCTACACGTTCCAGTCCCAGCGAGAGGTCAACCTAGCCCAAGTCAATGCGGTCAAGAGAAAAGAGCCACTAAGCACGAAGGGGTGGCAGATTATGATGAAATTGGGGTATGAAGAAGGCAAGGGCCTAGGGGCAGAGCTACAAGGTATAGTCAAACCCATCCCCGACATCGTCATGAAAAGCCGATGGGGCTTAGGATACAGGGAGAAATCCAAACCATGGTCATCCAGCACATCCACTCTTAAGGCCGACCGAGAGCCACTCACCTGGACACTCTGGTGTCACTTTGTCAGGGGGCCTACCCAACCTAGATACAACACCGTGGTAGTCGAGGCAGAACTCTCACAGCACGAGGTGCATGGCCGGAACTTCTCTCGGCACACGGCCCCGTTGCTGACCTATAGAGCCCTAGAAGCCCTCCGTCCGACCAGGAGGAGAAAGATCAGAGACCCAGAGGCTGAGTGGTATAGATGGTTCGACATAGAAGACATCACCATCGCCTTCAGCCGACTGTTCTGGGAAGAGGAGAGAACCTGGCCGCCAGCTGCGGAAGAATTGCTAGATCCACCCGTTTCTATCACATCCAAAAGGCAGCTCATGAGCGATGCCTCAGACGTAGGAGAGCTAGACATCCCCTACGAGGAGGGGAAAACTGTTGATGAACTCTGGAGAGGCATCTGCCTAGCCATCCACCCATCCCTCCTGGATTCCCTCCTTCCCAGTCTGGTCCCATCCTCTCCTCCTTTGCTGATCCAGCTGACTCCCCAGCTCCTCACGGCGGCGCACAGCCTCCTCACACCCCAGCTCCCACTGGCTGTCCTCTCCGCCCTTCAAGCTGACCCAGGTGACCACGAGGTCACCCTCTCCTGTTGCATGCTCTCCTCCGATCCCCAAAAAAAAATGTCCACTTTCAAATGCATGTTGAGGTCGAGGAGTCGGCATACGTCCTGCACTCTGCTGATCAGGGGCACCCCTCGACTGAGGGTCCCCCTCCTGCTCCTTCATTAGGAGCCATCCTCTTCGAGGACACCATGTCCTCCCCCAGTCCTGTAGAGTCGTCTAGTTTAGAAGAGTCTAGGGTAGGTGAGTCTAGAGTAGATAGGCCTAGGATAGAGAGTCAAGTCAGCCCGCTATCCGCCAATTCCAAACACCGTCCTAGGAAGCAGCGGGGAAAAGCTATTCCCCAGAGATATCTTCAAGAGCTAGCTCGGCGGTGTCAAGCGCTGTTATTGATAGAGGAGTTCACGAGAGAAGCGCTGGTATTCGAAGAGGTGTTTGAGCAAGATGGGGTGTTCATAGACGACGGGTTTGGTGTCTACGAAATAATGAATGATGAGGACCCAGTCGATGAAGAGGATAGCGAAGTAGATGACGCTGCCGAAAAATATGCCAGTGGAGTAAGGAGGTTCGACAAGCCTACAACGGCAGTGGATGAATCTACTAAGGAAGTCAACCTTGGAACAGAAGTAGATCCCAGGATTGTGATTATCTCAGCAAATCTCCCTCCTGATGAAGAAAGGAACTGGTGCAAATCCTGAGGGAGTACAAGGACACATTCGCCTGGTCTTACGAGGACATGCCCGGCCTAGACCCCTCACTAGTGGAGCACCGACTGGTACTGAAAGAAGGGGCAAAGGCAATCAAGCAGAAACTCCGAAGGTTCCACCCACTCACAGCCCTGAAGATGAAGGACGAAGTAGATAAACTCTATAAGGCTAGATTCATCAGGGTAGTGCTTTATCCGAACTGGGTGGCCAATATAGTCCCTGTCATGAAGAAAGACGGCAAAGTCAGAATCTGCATCGACTTCAGGGATTTGAATAAGGCATGTCCGAAGGACGACTTCCCGCTTCCACATCTTGATGTGCTAATCGACAATACTGCTGGGTATGAGACCCTCTCATTCATTGATGGGTGTTCAGGATACAACCAAATCCGTCTATCTCCTAAAGATCAAGAGAAAACATCCTTCACCACACCCTGGGGAACATACTGCTATGTAGTCATGCCGTTTGGATTAAAGAATGCCGGCGCTACTTATCATAGGGCGATGATGGCCATTTTCCACGATATGATGCACGTTTATGTAGAGGTATACGTGGATGACATCTTGGTGAAGTCAAGAACCAGGAGAGAACACCCCGAAATCCTAGCCAAGGTGTTGCAGAGGTCTAGAGAGTATCAGCTGAGAATGAATCCGAAAAAAATGCGTGTTCGGGGTCTCATCAGAAAAGCTGTTGGGTTTCATAGTCAGTAAGCGGGGTAATGAGATCGATCCGAACAAGGCTAAGGCAATAGCAGAAATGCCTCCTCCAAAGAATATCGCACAATTAAGAGGGCTAATCGGACGTTTGCAATTCATCAGAAGATTTATCTCCCAGCATTCGCAAAGATGTCGCCCATTTTATGATCTCTTGAAAGGAGGGGCAAAATTCGAATGGAATGACAAATGCCAAGCAGCCTTCAATGAGCTGAAAAGTTATCTCATGAATCCCCCAGTCTTGCAGCCTCCTGTACCCGGAAAGCCGCTAATCCTATATCTCTCAGTCATTGAGGACTCCCTAGGAGCTGTCCTGGCACAACATGACGAGTCTGGGAAAGAAAGGGCAGCATACTACCTGTTTAGGATCTTCAACCCCGCTGAATCCAAGCTCACCACCGCGGACAAAACTTGTGCCGCACTCGTGTGGGTAGTCCAAAAGCTCAAGCACTACTTCCTAGCCCACGAGGTCAAGCTGATCTCAAGGATGGATCCACTCCGTTATCTTCTTGAAAAGCCCGTCCTTTCTGATCGGCTGGCACGCTGGCAGAGTTTCCTCTCCCAGTTTGACATATCCTTTGTGGTCCAAAAGGCTGTCAAGGTGTATGCCATCGCCGAGCATCTAGCCCACCTCCCACTCCCTCACAATGACTCCCTCCAAGAGGAATTCCCCGATGAGGAACTCTCAGTCATAATCAAAGACCCCTTCTGGTCCCTTCATTTCGATGGTGCGCTCAACTCTCAGGGACGGGGCATTGGAGCCGTGCTGCTTACCCCGGAAGGTATCACCATCCCCTTTGCATATCAACTCACCTTCCCCGCTACCAACAATATGTCAGAGTATGAGGCTCTCCTTGCTGGTCTCAAGCATGCTTATCTGCTGGGGGCATCACACCTCAGAATTATAGGAGACTCTCAGCTCATCCTGCAGTAGGTGCTCTCAACTTACCGCACTCGTGACCCGAAGCTTAAGCCATATCAAGACTGGTCACGTTGTTGGCAAGGCAGTTCCATAAGCTTATCTATATCCACACTCCTCGTTCTCAAAACATCCTGGCTGACGCTCTGGCGTCGCTAGCCTCATCCCTATCCTTCCCTCTGAGTCGCCGGACTGAGACAATCATCGTCCAGCGTCTCGATGTCCATCTACCCAGGACCCTTGGTTTAGCGAACTTAGGGCAACCTTAGAAGAGAAGGTTAGGAGAAGAGGAGCGCAGCAAGTCATGTTAACTGAGCTCGAGGAGATCCTGAATGAAGAAGAACTGCCATGGTACTTTGTGATAGAGCAATACTACAGAGATGGAACATATCCTAAAGGGGCAAGTGGAGAAGACCGCAAGGCCATCAGAAGAGCCGCCTTAAGGTACACAGTTGTCGGAGATGTTCTGTACAGGCGAGCCCTTAATAGAGTCCTTTTAAGGTGCCTTACCGATGACGAAGCTTGGAAGGTGGTGGAAGGGGCCCACTAGCGAATGCGGAGGGCACGTCAACAGTCAGATGCTAGCAAAGAAGATCATTAGGCAGGGCTATTACTGGCCAACCCTAGAAGAAGACTGTACCATCTACGTTCGTAGGTGTGTCAAGTGTCAACTCCATGCCGATAAGATCCATGCCCCTTCCTCCTCACTACACCCACTCTCCACACCATGGCCATTCTCCATGTGGGCTTTCGACATTGTCGGTCCTCTTGGTGATTCTAATGCTCAAACCAAACAAAAGTCATTTATCCTAACTGCGACTGAGTATTACACCAAGTGGGCAGAAGCTGAAGCCTTCACAGAAATCAAAGCAACCACGGTGTGCCGCTTCATCATGAGAAACAGCATCTCGCGGTTCAGAGTGCCAAGCAGCATCGTCACGGACAATGGGCCGCAATTCATCGCACAAGAGCTCCAGGACCTCTGTAAGAAATACAACATCACGCTACATCATTCATCACCGTATTACCCACAAGGAAATGGCCAAGCTGAAGCAACTAACAAAACCCTTCTTAAAATCCTAAAGAAAACCTGTGAGTCGCATAAATTCGCCGACTGGCCCGAGAAGCTAATAGAGGCTCTATGGGCCTACCGTACCTCCGTCCGCACTCCCATGGGACAAACCCCGTATGCTCTCACATACGGGATGGAGGTGGTAGTTCCATATGAGATCCTAATTCCTTCACTAAGAGTCCAATAGACAAGGAACTTAATCTTGATGAACGTCGAGAGGCGTTACTAGTCCAACTGGAACTTTAGATGAAAGGCGGCTTATGGCAGCCGACCATGTGCTTTCCTACCAAAGGCGAATCTCAAGGTCTTTTCAAAAGAAGGTAATTGAACGAAAATTCCAAGAGGGTGATATGGTCTTGAAACGCATCTTTATCAACCCGGAGGTCCTAGGTCCAAACTGCAACCCAGGTCCTAGGTCCAAACTGCAACCTAACTGGGAGGGTCCGTACGTTGTGAGGGAGGTCTACCCTGGAAATGCATATCGTTTAATCAATGCTAAGGGCGTCGAGTTATCACATCATGGAACGGGTTGTACCTCAAACGTTTCTATCCTCAGGTCTATAGGTGTGAGGCCACAAACACCTAGATCGGGGAGTAGCCCCATGTTGGGAGTCTAAGATACCTCTCTAATTGCCAAGGGCTGCTCTAAGTTAGGATTAACACACACACGCACACGGCAAGCCCGGATAACTACACTCGGTGGGTACTGCAATTATGTGGGCCCTACTCTAGTGATGCATCGGTCATTCTCTCCTAATCGGTCGAAGTGTAGGGGCAAAAGGGTCGTAAGGGTGAGGTCATCAAACTGCAGCATACCCCGACGAGAGGAAGTCTCAAACAGGGACGGTCAAAATAACAAAAGCGCAAAGAAGCAAAGAAACGAAAAGAAAAGAAAATCCATAATAGAATAGGGGCATGGCAAGAGTTGCAAAGTCCCCGCGGGACACTAATGAGCCCGGTCGTACGCATGCCCCAAAGCAAGGCAAGTCTATAGCAAAAGACCATAAAGTCCCTCCACAACAGACCCAATCTCCGAATGGTATGCTGTAGGAAGTAGCCGAACCCAACGTCCTCATACCCACACAAGACTTTCCTAAATAATCTTCCGCTTCTCCCTATAAGGCTGAGTCACCTCTTGGGTGGGGCTTAATTAGTCGCAGCATCAACCAAGGGTAGGTTTTCCGAGGCGTTGCCACCCCTACGCACGTCCTAACTTAGAAAGCCCTGTGGCGAGAACCGGAGGTGATCAAGATTCCTAACCAGCGGCTCGAATCGGTTTAAGTGTTGTGGCCCGAAGATGCGAGCACCTTCCGTCTCGCGTGTCTTATTTTAGGAAGGGCCAACGCCGGCTTTAGGCGCTAAAAAAAAAAAAAAAAACTCCAAAAAATCAAATATTCCCAAAACTCCAAAAAAATCAAATATTTTCAAAACCTAAAAAAATCAGATATTTCCAAAACTCCAAAAAAAAATCAAATATTTCCAAAACTCCAAAAAAATCAAATATTCTCCAAAACTCCAAAAAAATCAAAAATTTCCAAAACCTTAAAAATCAAATATCCCAAAAATCTCAAAACATTAAATGATTCCAAGTCGTTTGCATACATGCATTTCATTTGTTTATTCGCATCGTTTGCCTATTTAATAAGGCCTAGCCCCTTGACAAATTATCAAGGTCGCTCACTCGTCGCTTTTTTGAAGGCAAGGGGCTAAGCCTAAGAACAGATCTGACTTGTTTCGTGGTTGTCTAAGTGTGCAGGACGGAAAAGAAAGCGGCACTCATATCTCACTCGTCACTATCACTCAGTCGCAAACCATAAAAAACACACAAAAGAGTTCCATTCCATTCCATTCTATTCATATCATGTACAAAAGAAAGGAGAAATAAGTACAAACCCTCAACCACTCTCCCCCGTACCCTCAGGCGGGCGGGGAGATGGAGGGGCCATCACTCTCGGCCCAGTCTCGCTCCCCTCTGGCGCTCTCTCACGCCGTCGTCGCTCCTCCTCCTCGTTCCTCCGTCGTCCGGAGGAACCCGTCAGATAGTGCCCAACGGACCCGCTCAGGATACCGCTCCGGCTGGTCGCTGATCGGCTGCGCCCGACCAACGCCAGGGCCCTCTCTAGCCCCCTCATCTCGGATCGCAGCATGTCGCTGCGATGCCTCTCCTCCCCCAGCTGGGTGCGGAGGTCCCCAGCCTCGGCGCGCAGTCGTGCCGCTTCCTCCGCCTCCTGGCACCAGTGCGTCGCCTCCGCCGCCTCCTGCTGCCAGCGGGCCGCCGCCTCCGCCTCCTGGCGCCACCGCGCCACCTCCGCTGCCTCGGGGCGTAGGCGCAGCTTTGCCATCTCCGCCTCCAGCGTCGTCGTCCGCGCTAGGGCGGTCCTCAGCTCCTGCTCCTATAATATCAGAAAAAATCTTGTCAGAAATCACGAAAGAAGCAAAAAAACCAGGGGCATCTAAATAAGCAACTTACCCGCTCCCGCAGCTGGGCTACGGCGTCCTCCGCTCGGGCCGCCGTCTCCGCTAGCTGGCCCTCCAAGACGGAGCGGCCAAGATCCTCTCGGGAGGAGGAAGCCCCTCCCACCATCTTCTGCGCACGGTCCAGCTCTGCCCGCTGCAAAAGAAAATGTCAAGGGTCAGTCAACCACAGTTAGAAGCAGAAGGGTAGGGTGTAGAGTACTTACCAGCTGATCCACCACCGCCTGGAGGTCGCCCCGCTGCTGGATCGTGGAATGGAGGATGCCCTCGAGCGAGGAAATCCGTCCCTTGGGGTCAAGCTGCAAACAAGCCGAGTCAGTCACATAATCAACTAAGAACTCAAAGAGACTGAAAGCAGTAAAATACGTACCGGTCGTCTGGACCCCTTGTACACCTGGGCCCTGTACTTCCGGGCATAGGCCCGGAAGTAGTCCTCCTCGCTGGCAGCCTCGGAGACCACCTCCTTGCCCGCCACTCCAATCGTCCAGCTGCTCTCGGACCTGGACTGTCCAGTCCGTGATGTGCTAGATCCGCAGCAGCTCCGGCCCGGCCTCTCCCACGACCTCTGTCGGGTCGGGAACTCCACCACAGCCTGGTGGAGTCCCAGTGTCCGCGCCACTAGCGGTGGTGGAGCGGGACCACTGTGTTAAAGCAGTGAAGCCAAATGTCGCTAAGAAGTAGGGACGGCCCCGCTCCACCCACGGCTGGGTGGCGTCGTCCTCCCCGATGTAGGGAGTCCACTGTACCTGCACATCACAAGTGAAGACCCATCAGTCAATTGTCAAACAAGCTAAGTAAAGGAAAAGGTTAAAGCTAGAAGTACTTACATGTCCGAAGGGGACGTTGTCCAGAGCATCATGGATGAGCGTCACCTGTCGGCACAGGGACCGCTCGTCGCGGCAGAACCTCCAGCGCTGAAGGAGAGGTACAGCGCCGCGTCGTCTCGGCACCCCCCGACCAAGTGAAGGGAGGTGGTAGTACGCCCACACCTGCAAAAGCAAAACGATCAGTGCCACAGTTAATTAAGACAAGAGGAAAAATAACAAAGGCTAAGGGTGAGAAGCATACCTGTAGAGAGGGAAGAACCCGCGACGCGGTCTCCCTGTTGGAGGTCCCCAGGCTTTCAAAGAGGTGGGCCAGAGGGCCGCACCCCATGCATAGCTCCAACCTGGGTCAGGTCCTCCAGTAGGGGCAGACACCGGCAGCTCAGGGTCTCCCGCGTACCCAAGATCAACTCCCGATCACGCGGATCAGGAAGCACCTCAAGTCGTGGTCCGCTGCCGCTCCCTCCTCCTCCGCTAGTGCTGCTCTGGCGTCCGCTTTCAACCGGGCCATGTACTCCGCTGGCCCTCTCCAGTCTAGTGGCGCACGTCTGCCACCCCGAGGCTCGCCTACAGCCTCTTCCTCGGCACCAGGGAAGATCGCTCCCGCGTTACCTCTAGCCCCAAAAGTCTCTCCACCATCTCCTGATAGCTGGTGTAAGTCACCACGGTCACCGCCTGGCCATCTACCCTCAGGCCGGTGATCCGTGCCACGTCCTCCAGTGTGGGGATCATGTGACCCCACGGGAGGAGGAACGCCTAGCACTCCGGGTCCCACCTCTCCTTCAATGCTTGGATGAGCGCCACGTCCGGCGTCAGCTCATCCAACGTAAGAAAAGGGCCGAACCCTATCTTCTCCAGACGGGACCTCTGGAAATCCTGAAACCCCTGGTAGATCGCCCGGATGATGGACCATCGCAGCCGGGACCGTAGCTCGCTCTGCAAAACAATCACAGAAAACACAAGGATCAGCAAGGAATCAATAGAACAACACTCTGTTCAGGTAGCGACGGGTATGCTGTCGCCTTCAGAAGGCGACACCAGAGGCGTTGCCTTCCTCCTGTGAAGGCGACAAGCAGGTTGTCGCCTTCTGAACGCGACGCTTAGGGCGTCGCGACCTGTCTGGTAATGCGACACCCCCCCTGTCGCGTTCACAGACTGACCGAAAACGGCAAGAATCTATTTTCCGGCCGTTTCACCTTGGGCCAAAAGGCCCTACATCACCTCTCCCCCATACATTCAAGGGTTTAGGGCTCGGTTGCCTACCTTTTGGGCCCACGGGCTCGTCCTCGTCGCCCGGCATCACCGCGGGCTCCTCCTCCATCGGCCGACCGGGAAGCCTCCGGGGCCGCCGTCGAGGTCCCCTCACCCGGTTGCCGGCGCCGGATGGATTTCTTCCTCCGCCCCCCCGCCATCGCCGCCTTGGCCTTCTCACCACCCTCCATCAACAGTCACCGAGAGAGAGAGAGAAGGGAGATAGAGAGAGGGAGATAGGAGAGAGAGAGAGAGAGAGGAGGAGATGAGTGAGAGAGAGAGAGCTCGCCGGAGAGAGGAAGGCCAGGAAGAGAGATCGCCGGAGTTGCCGGAGAGAGGGAAAGAAGGAAAGGAGAGAAGTTTGAAAGAGGGAAAGAAGAGAAAGAGGGCGCTCGGCCTGAATTCAAACAGCCTCAAAACCTATGAACGCGACAAGGTCTATGTCACCTTCTACCCAGGTGGCGACGATGGTCATGTCGCCTTCATTTTTCAGGTCGCGACCGTTGACCTGTCGCCTTCTTGGTAGCGACAGGCCTAACGTCGCCTTCTCAAGCCAGTGCTTTTAAACTCCAAAAAAAATTCAATGCTCATTGCAATAATCCAATGCTTACATCGTGTCTCCTATTACATCATGTCTCCTATTACATCAAGCCAACCAATCTCCCCAAGTCTCATCAAAGCATCAAAAGTGCAATCAAGTCTATCTCTCTAGCTCACGGTCCCCTCGGTGGCCGAATCTTCTCATGCTCCACAAGGTACGCCTGGTACGTCTCCTGGTCCTCGTCAAGTCTCAGCGGGAGTGCATGGGTAGCGCACACCCTCCACAAGGCCGGCGCGCTCCGCACGGCCTGCTCATCCTCCGGGTTCCCCAAGCGTCGCTTCTTCACGGGAGGCAAGTGTGATGGCGGAAGCACTCTCGTCCTCGGCTTCCTGACCTGTAGGTAGCACCGCTGCGGGTTGTAGAGTACGGTCGCCATATTCCCTATTAATTGCAAGTCCAAGCCGCGTCCTAGTGGTAGTCGGATCTCCGCTCCGCGAAGTGCCGCTATGCCCAAAGCGAAGTGCTCCACTGGTAGGGTGCTGAAGTAAAGACGCCACGCACTCCTTGTCTTCTTGTCCGCCGTCCTGCATAAAACCTTATCGGAGAATTTGGCCGCACCGCCAATAAAATTCAAAGGATGGCACCCGAAGATCCGACTGTCGGTGGTGGGGTTGTCTACCGGTTTAAATTTAATCCTCACACCCAACCAACACTCTAGAAGGATCATAGAGCCGTAAAGGAAACCTCCCGTGGAAGCCGAGGTGAGACCCGAGTAAAGATATGCCAAGACGGCATGAGAGAGTGAAAGTCCTCGCCATGCCCCACTAATCGCACTAAGGCTAGCATAGTCTATGAGGTGATCCCGGACGGGAAGAGCACCACCCCGCATAAGCATATGGCCACGGCCTTTGCGATTTCCCGGTGGTCCACACTCTTATCCTTGCACTTGGATATGACCCACTTAGACAATGGCACTAGATGGATGAATTGTGGGCTAATTATGGTGTAGATATCCCCCGGATCAGTCATGAACTCTCCTAGGATAAACTTTGGGTTAATGGGCTCAACTGTGTAGCTTATGTTTTGCTCATCCCCGGGTTTAGTCTTGGGAAGAGCAAGGAAGGCCTCAACCTCTTCTAGAAGGACGGTCGCCTCAAATTTGGGGAAAATAAAAGTATGGGTTTGTGGGTGCCATAATTCTATCAAGGCCGTGATACTATGCCAATCAAAGGAAATTTTGTGGTAGTTGTGAGCCGCTATCAAAACTCCACCCAAACCCCACTCTCTCAAGAACTTAATGACATACATGGGTAAGGCTTTGATCATTGGGGCAATCCAAGTGAGCTTAGAGTAGCGGCGAGAGCCGAGGAAGAGCTAGAGAAGAAAGGAAAAGAAAGAAAAGAGGAAGAACAAGAACACAAAATTAATGATGAAATTCGGAGTATAAAATCATGGAAATTGAAAACACCAACCAACTTACCTCTCTCACTTCCTCGCTCCGGCTCAAGTGGTTGGGAACGTCCGTGATCCTCATGAGAGCTTCAAAGGTCGCCCGAGCACGCTTCGGACCTTCGTAATCCGCCTCCCCACCCATAGGATCAAGAGGAGCTCTCTTCATGGCCATGAGAGCTTGCAAGACTTGAAGAAAAGAAGAGAGAGGTGGGAGCTCCGAATTTGGCCTCTCATCCCCCTTATTTATAGAGCTATAATACTCCTATTCCTGTTAGGAAAGGGTAGGGGAGACCCATTAGGAGTAGGACCTTGAGTGGAGAGCAATAGGAGTCCAAGTGAGAGTCAAAACCAAATCATATGCTGAAGGCTTTTGAGCTCGGGCTGAGAAAACTTGTGAAAGCGACATATCGACCTGTCGCCTTCAAGATGGCGACAGGCCTTGTGTCGCCTTCTTCAGTCAAGGGTCGCGACAAGCCCTATGTCGCCTTCTGACTAGTCTGTGCTGTCTTGCTTATTCTTCTGTGATTGTTCAGAATATTTGCGCATATGTTTTGATGTCATTGTTTGGTGCATTGTTTCATGACTATCCTTATTGCTTTGATTGTTGAAAACCCATAAAAATCAGAAAATGCAGGAAAATCCATAAAAATCCAAAAATTTCAGAAAATCAAGAGACGTCCGTCAGGTAAGTCAGGTAAGTATCTCTAACCCTAATCCCTCCGCATTACTATATGATATCTACGCTATTATATCAGCTCAAGGACCGGCTGGTTCCCAGTGTGTTCCAGGATCTGAGTTCCCCTTCATCAAAAACGAAGATGATCTAAGTACACACTGCTAATCGCTGGATAGGCCGTTGGGTGGTATGACTTGGGGACGATGGATTCTATCGCACGTCAGGGATGCGAACTGTCTTGACCCTTGCTTATATTGTCTAGCAATATTATCCTTGAGCACTTGTTATTTTCTCTCTTTCTTTGCATTCGTTTTATGATTTCCTTTTTCTTTAGCCCAGCATGCATCATGTAGGAATTTTGAGCTTCACGAATCATGATTTGTCAAAGTCAGCTTCTCAATGATGTCCCAACCCAAATCCTCATTTCCAGACAAGAATTCCATTCCAAATTTGAAAGTTTTCCTCGAGCACAGACTAGTCAGAACAATCACAGAAGAATGACTGTCGCCTTCATCCCCCATTCACTATAACAGTCATTCCTTTATCCCCGATCCGCTCATTAGTCGTGACCCGCTCGAAGGCCAGAGTCGAATCGACCCGCCGGGCAGCACCTATCCCCTAATGAACAAAACCTGCACGCTAAAGATAGCCAGGGTACCTCTTGAATCAGGAGGTTGATCATTCTTTTCTTTGATTTTCATTCGTCCCAAATAGGAACCGTCCTTGCACCCTGTTCCCAGCCATGTTCGAAGTTAACCGGATAATTCTCGCTGCTTATTCGTCCAGAATGGGTGTCTCTTTACCTTGATGCCCGCTTTTCAGCTCATTCCGCTACATTGTCGTTTCACGCCACTTTCGCTCCATCACCGCTCCACTCCCTTGCAAAGCAGGCATCAAGGAGGGGCAATCTGTAGACACCCATTTCTGACCCATAAGTCGAGCAAAATCCCTTGTCGTATCATTGACGCCCCACGTTGGCTCATCATCGTCAAGCTGGCTTTCTCCGATAATGACATCATTCCCATTAGTTCATCGCCCTGGAGGACTCTTCCTGGTCAAATCAATCTCTTTCACTAAAAGCTCTCTGAGTATAAGTCCGATATTTCATCCCGAAAGCTGTGCATGGCTGATTGGACACATTATGTGCCGAAATGCAGAAAAGACCAGAAGGCGACAGGCCCTAGGTCGCCTTCCTGAAGACGACAGCTCCTATGTCGCGTTCATAATTCCACATCTTAAATCCTCAGAAAATTGCAAAATGACTCAAGTCAGCTTTCCATATGAGGAAAGCGATGTATCGAGCCGTCGCGTTCAGAAGGCCACACCTAGGCCGTCCGTTCAGGGCCTTAAACAGGAAACTCAATCCGAAGTCAATTTGGACCCATGCTATTGATGGTAATTGCATGTTTTGGACATCTAAATCAAGTCCAAATCCTCTCAAATTCGGAGCAGACCTTCCTAACATGTTCCTTTCCGAGTTCCAATAGCCCTTGCACAGCCATACTTGCCCAGAGTCTGACTCTTGCCCATTATTCCTCTCAGACCCGAGTTGAGAATAATGACCCATAAGTACCTCGTCTCTGCATCTTTTTGGGCAAGGCCGGATTCTTTGGTTTGTTGAGCAAGAGATCTCCATCTTCCATGAAGAGAGTTTTCCCTCCAAACGATCAGCAAGAGCCCTCCAGGGCGTTTTCCCATCGGCTACACAATTCTTCCTCCCTTCTTCTCTTTATTTCTTTGATTTCATGCATGCATAGCTTCATTTTTCTTTCTAGCTTAGCATTAGATCACGACACACACCTATTCTTAACACCCACAGGGGTTAAAAGCCCCAATCTCGTGAGTTCCCTCCATAATAGTTCATGATTTCATGCTTTTCATTGAATAGATCTTCTACACACGAGTTCTAATGGGTGTTTTATTTGTTTAAACAATTTTGGCAGGTGTTTAAAGGTCAGAGCAAGGTGAGGCTCTTGCCCCTTGGCCGGCTGAGGAGCAGGAAGACGAAGAACCCAAGGCTCCATCCACTGAAGACGAAGGCGACGACCTCTGTGTCGCGATCAGGAAGGCACCGGTGCCTACGTCGTGTTCATGTTAAAGCATAGCGACACCTCCTCTGTCGCATTATCAGGTACGCCTTCTCCTTCACCCTTCCTTTCCAAGGTAGTCAGTCCTCCACCTGAATATCAAGAGGCGACTGCGTTGGTGGCGATCACGGTCAGTTCTTAATCCCTACACCTTTCACAATCAACTTCAAAAGGGGATACAAATCCCGTGATTACAGAGATGTACTGGTGGAAAGAGTTCCTTCAGTTGACAACATTGCAGATCCACTGACGAAGCCTCCGACTCAAATTGTGTTTGAGAGCCACCTAGAGTCTATGGGTTTAAAACATAAAGGTGATTGGCTTTAGTCCAAGTGGGAGATTGTTAGTTATGGGTGTCCTCAAGCCAATCATAACTTGTACAATCTTGTTATTTAATAATAATAATAAGGCTTTTATATTCATTATGTGTAATTCGTTTATCGTTTCATTATGAAGTCCATGAATATGCACAATGGATACTAATTATGATGCGATCATAACAATGGGATTAATATCCTTTAAGCGTATATTCTTAATTATTCCTAGTCGAGGATATTCGAGAAGACATCGAATATCCGGTTAGACTAGTACAGATTGCACCTGCTCATATAATGAGAGTGACTGGTCTCATAGTCACTTGTGTGGAGACACTAAGGTGAATCTGTAGGTGCTCATTGGAGAATGAGTTCACTGAACTAATCCGTAATGAATCGTTGGATGGTAATGTTACCTAACTGTCAACCAGCTAGATTCATTGTCACAGTGGCATGATTGGTCCTTAGACCTAAGACACCAAGGACACCTTGTCGGTGGACTTCTAGATTTTGACCTTAACTTATAGATCTCTAGCCATGGGGTCTTAATCAGTTAAGTGTTCGGATCTAGCGGAATACCTTCGAAGGTGATTGTGTGGTCAACATGGGATCGCTCACTCTCGGTAATAAGAGAGTGAATGCTCTAGGGAAAGATGCTTGATAGTCCCTGGCCAGGGCATGACTACTTATCAGAAAAGGAGTTTTATGATATTGTTATGCGGCATCTAATCCAAGTGAGTGCACGTATTAGGGTTTGACAATTGACCATACCCTAAGTGCACTCAGGAGCATTGTACGAGCGAAGGACTATAGTCACGTGGTATTTGTTGACACAAAAGGTTCTTTGAATCGGTTTCTAAACCCCAATGCTTTCCAGGATCAAGTGGCATTGCTTGGCACCCAACTTGATTGGAAGCCCGGTCAATTATCTTGAGACGATAATTGATTGTGTAATTAATTAATATGAGATATTAATTAATTGTAGTAAGTCAATAAAGAGTTATTGGGCTTAATGGGCTGAAAACTTGACTAGCACATGGGCCTAGAGGGTCACACGCAATAGAGTTCCAAGTAGACTGGGCAGGATGACCGATATAGACATTAACTGGGTTTTTGTGAAAAACCGCAGAGTCTATGTATACACGTGGAGAGTTAAACCCTGGCCCAAGCTCCAGGCTCTCTCCCTGGCCGCCACCTCCTCTCTCTCTCCCTGGGCGCCCCCACCTTCTCTATCCTCTCTCTCTAGCACATGATGGAGTTGAGATCCGGAGATGCGTGGAGACCGAGGAGATCCTGTCTGCGTCCGGAGCTCGCGTGGATATGTCTAGAGGTCGGACACCTGAACGGCTTGAAGCACCAGTGCCTCTAGCGCTACCTCCTCCCCGGATTCAGGAGTTTCGCAACCCCGCAAAGGTAAAGATCGGATCTTCCTACGTGCGGGTTCTCCATTTTTGTTCGATTCCGACCGCCGGTATTGATATCTACCGGAGGGAATCGCATTTCCGCTGCGCTCTGTACGATTCCTTACAGCTTCAACTTGTTGGGAAGCAAACTCTTCAAAAGACACGATCGCAGGGCCCGATGGAGAAATCTGGAGCTCGGAAATAGCCTTCCTCTTCTTTGAAGTCGAGGCTTTCTTAGCCTGGGCGACGGTAACCGCTATAGGCAACTTATTTACTACAGGACACTTGGTTGATGGCGGTGATGGCATCTCAAAATTTGTAGCGGTGATGTCAAAGTAAGATGGCTCTTTGCGTCTAACAAGTGGTCTCGATACTTGCTCGATCTTTCCCTGGCCAACTTGTCTGCAAGAGCTAGGGTGATTAACAAGAAAGATACAGAGGAGAAAGAATGGGACATGAAGAGAACATGAGATACCTGGCACACCATTATACAAATGTGATAGAGGCCAATAAGTAAGGGTCATCTCCTTGACCTGGAAAGCAGCTTCCTTAACCAACCAACATACGTCAATGATCTTTCGACAATATTCAACCATGGCCGCTAGGTCATCATGCCCAGAAGAAGACAAAAAGTGATACAAACTCAAGTGGTCCATACGCTAGCCTTCTGCATAGTGAAAAGATACGTGGAGATCTCGATCAAGGATCACTTCTTTCCCTGACTCGATGGTTAAGCCGTGTGTTTGGAGAAGGACAAATAGCTAAGAAGTGTGCTGATAATATTGCAGATGCCTGTCCACCTGTGATACAAATGCCCTACCTGGGAAACTCTGGTCAACTTCGACCCTATGCAGAGCAGCAATGGGAATACCTTCCTCAATGGGAAAGGGAGCCGGAGGGTCTAGCCGATCCGCACTGAGGTGGCAAAGATGGAGGAGTGTCTTTGAAAAGTCATCTGCAGGCACTTTAACCAGACAGGGTGTTGAAGCGGAAGATTGTTTCTTCGCAGCCTTCCTGGCCTCCAAGTATCTATTGACTACCTGCTTGTCTTTAAGCATGAGGCGCATCAGATGATCCCTGTCTATATCAAAGGTCAACATCTCATGCATTCTCAAGATCTGCCTTTCCGCTCTGTCCCAACAATCTAGCTTGCAACTCCGATAAAAGCTAGTCTGAGTATTCCACCACTTGATATATTCAGGGGTCACATGGGGAGTGCGCTCGAGGACAGGTGTAATCACGGGATTTGTATCCCCTTTTGAAATTGATTGTGAAAGGTATAGGGATTAGGAACTGACCGTGATCGCCACCAACGCAGTTGCCTCTTGATGCTTAGATGGAGGGCTGACTACCTTGGAAAGGAAGGATGAAGAGGAAAGCGTACCTGATAACGCGACAGAGTGGGTGTCGCGATGCTTTAACGTGAACGCGACGTAGGCACCGGCGCCTTCCTAATCGCAAGCCGGCCTAGGGGCAAGAGCCTCACCTTGCTCTGACCTTTAAACACCTGCTAAAGTGGTTTAAACAAACAAAACACCCATTAGAACTCGTGTGTAGAAGATTTATTCAATAAAAAGCATGGAATCATGAACTAATATGGAGGGAACTCACGAGATTGGGGCTTTTAACCCCTGTGGGTGTTAAGAATAGGTGTGTGTGTCGTGATCTAATGCTAAACTAGAAAGAAAACGAAGCTATGCATGCATGAAATCAAAGAAATAAAGGGAAGAAAGGAAGGAGAATTGTGTAGCCGATGGGAAAACACCCTGGAGGGCTCTTGCTGATCGTCTGGAGGGAAAAATCTCTTTGTGGAAGATGAAGCTCTCTTGCTCAGCAAACCAAAGAATCCGCCTTGCCCGAAAAGATGCAGAGACGAGGTACTTATGGGTGATTATTCCCAACTGGGGTCTGAGAGGAATAATGGACAAGAGTCCGACTCTGGGCAAGTATGGCTATGCAAGGGCTATTGGAACTTGGAAAGGACATGTTAGGAAGGTCTGCTCCGAATTTGAGAGGATTTGGACTTGATTTGGACGTCCAAATGATGCAATTACCATCAATAGCATGGGTCCAAATTGACTTCGGATTGAGTTTCCTGTTTAAGGCCCTTAACGCGACGGCCTGGGTGTCGCCTTCTGAACGCGACTGCTCGATATGTCGCCTTCCTCATATGGAAGGCTGGCTTGAGCGATTTTCTGAGGATTTAAAATATGGAATTATGATCGCGACATAGGAGCTGTCGTCTTCAGGAAGGCGACCTAGGGCCTGTCGCCTTCTGGTCTTTTATGCATTTCGGCATGTAATGCATCCAATCAGCCATGCACAGCCTTCGGGATGAAACATCGGACTTATACTCAGAGAGCTTTTAGTGAAAGAGATTGATTTGACCAGGAAGAGTCCTCCAGAGCGATGAACTAATGGGAATGATGTCATGATCGGAGAAAGCCAGCTTGATGGTGATGAGCCAACGTGGGGCGTCAATAATACGACAAGGGATTTTGCTCGACTTATGGGTCAGAAATGGGTGTCTACAGATTGCCCCTCCTTGATGCCTTCTTTGTAAGGGAGTGGAGCGGTGATGGAGCGAAAATGGCGTGAAACGGCATTGTAGCGGAATGAAGCAGAATGAGCTGAAAAGCGGGCATCAAGGTAAAGAGACACCCATTCTGGACGAATAAGCAGCGAGAATTATCTGGCTAACTTCGAACATGGCTAGGAACAGAGTGCGAGGATGGTTCCTATTGAGACAATGAAATCAAAGAAAAGAATGATCAACCTCCTGATTCAAGAGGTACCCTGGCCATCTTTAGCGTGCAGGTTTCGTTCATTAGGGGATAGGTGCTGCCCGGCGGGTCGATTCGACTCTGGCCTTCGAGCGGGTCACGACTAATGAGCGGATCGGGGATAAAGGGATGACTGTTATAATGAATGGGGATGAGAGAAATCTTGTATAGAAACCATCACTGGCAAACTGGACCGAGCACAATGATGAACTGTCCATCCCCATGTACTTTTAAATTAATTACTTGCCTATTTTGGTGATAAACAAAACACTGTCAAAAGTTTCTCTAACCTTGTTTATCTAGCCATAAGCACAGGAATTACCCAAAGAAAGTCAAGCATTTGTGGTAAGTCTTACATACATCTTTTTTCAGAAGAGCCATAATAATTCCTTCATTAACTATAACGATTTCCTCTCTAGAACAACGATTTACTTGAAAGATTGAATAACCTTGCTATGTCAAATAATTATCGTAACGACTTCTTCAGAAGTTATAACGACTTGCTCATTATAACGACTCTGTAAGTTATCGTAACGACTTCTTCAGAAGTTATAACGACTTGCTCATTATAACGACTCTGTAAGTTATCGTAACGACTTCTTCGGAAGTTATAACGACTTGCTCATTATAACGACTCTGTAAGTTATCGTAACGACTTCTTCAGAAGTTATAACGACTTGCTCATTATAACGACTTGTAAGTTATCGTAACGACTTCTTCAGAAGTTATAACGACTTGCTCATTATAACGACTCTGTAAGTTATCGTAACGACTTCTTCAGAAGTTATAACGACTTGCTCATTATAACGACTCTGTAAGTTATCGTAACGATTTCTTTAGAAAGTTATAACGACTTGCTCGTCATAACGACTCTGTAAGTTGTCGTAACGATTTCTTTAGAAAGTTATAACGACTTGCTCGTCATAACGATTTCTTTTGAGAGCTACAACGACTTGCCATGTTTCATAACGATTTCTTTTATCATCTGTTATAGAACGACTTGGTTGTGGTAACGATTTCATAAGTTATCATAACGACTTCTTATCAGTCTACAGCAACTTGATCATAACGATTCTATCAGATTTTCACAACGACTGCATAAGTCATGTTTCCATTAATTAATGTTTTTTTCCTTGATTTAATCTACGTTGAATAGTCAAAGTCACATCTCGTCTGATTGACTGCCATGCATTTAATAAAGACTGAACGTATCTCTGCATGGACACAGAACATATCTTCCATTCTCGTGTATTCTCTGCATGCATCTTTTAGAACGATAAAGTATTACTACTATATTTGTGTCTATCTGCTTTGACGTTGATTGACATATGGAGATAGTATAGCTGTCTACCATTAAAGCTCAACCTTGCAGAACCTTAAGGATGTACTATCCTACAACAACGGACACAGAAGGAACTACAAGCAAACTCAGAAGATCTTATCTCTTTGCGTGCTCCAAAGAACAAAAGACTGTTGACAGGAAGCTTCCACAAAACCTTCAGTCTAACGTACACCAAAGCTGTGAGACAACGGTCATCTCCTTGTCCTCATTCAAATCGGAGATACAAATACAGATGAAGCTCGGAAGACAAATTAGTGAGAGAATTCAATTCATATTGAAGAGCGGCTAGAACTCTGCAGTTTTCAAGTCTTCAAATTTTTCTCTAGAGCCAGAATTCACTCTTTTCGATCTTGGCTCTTAGCTCCCTGTGCTGTGAGAAGAAAATTAAGGAAGAGCTAGTTTAGTTCTGAGAGAGTGCACTTTATGTAGATCTTCGTCTCTCAGTGCTTGTAGCTTCAGATTGAGTTTTGTAAAAGCTTGATCTAGGGGCTAGTCTCTTTCTCTCAAGAATTTTCCTGTGTTATTCCTTCGTGTGTGAAGGAAGACCTGGTGGTTTCCAGGGTGGTGTTTTTTCCCTTCGTGCGTGAAGGAAGACCTGGTGTTACCAGGGTGTTGTGTTCCCTTCAGGGGTGAAGGAAGACCAGCTGAGCTGGGTGGTTGTTTTTGTCCATAGGGGGACTGTACCCTAGTTAGTGAAATCCTGAGGGTTGCTCAGGGACTGGACGTAGGACTCCTAAGGAGAGGAGATCCGAACCAGGATAAATCTGTGTGTTGTGTGATTGTCTTCTTTGTGTGATTGTTGTTTTTACTAACCATTACTAATCCCCTTCAAGAACTCTTTATGTTTGTTTGAGTTCAGGCTTTTATCTGATAAACTTTTAAAGACCCATTCACCCCCCCCCCTTGGTTAGCCAACCGGGCAACACACAAGCTCGAGGAAAACTTTCAAATTCGTAGTGGAATTCTTGTATGGAAATGAGGATTTGGGTTGGGACATCATTGAGAAGCTGACTTTGACGAATCATGATTCATGAAGCTCAAAATCCCTACATGATGCATGCTGGGCTAAAATAAAAGGAAATCATAAAATGAATGCAAAGAAAGAGAGAAAATAACAAGTATTCAAGGATAATATTGCTAGACAATATGAGCAAGGGTCAAGACACTTCGCATCGCCGACGTGCGATAGAATCCATCGTCCCCAAGTCATATCACCCAACGGCCTATCCAGCGATTAGCAGTGTGCACTTTGATCATCCTCGTTTTTTATGAAGGGGAACTCAGATCCTGGAACACACTGGGAACCAGCCGGTCCTTGAGCTGATATAATAGTGTAGATATCATATAGTAATGCGGAGGGATTAGGGTTATAGATACTTACCTGACTTACCTGACGGACGTCTTTTGATTTTCTGAATTTTCTGGATTTTTATGGACTTTCCTACATTTTCTGATTTTTATGGATTTTCAATAATCAAAGCAATAAAGATAGACATAATACAATGCACCAAACAATGACGTCAAAGCATATCTGCAAACATCCTGAACAGTCACAGAAGAATAAGCAAGACAGCACAGACTGGTCAGAAGGCGACATAGGGCTTGTCGCGACCCTTGACTGAAGAAGGCGACGCAAGGTCTGTCGCCACCATGAAGGCGACAGGTCGATATGTCGCTTTCTCAGTTTTCTCAGCCCGAGCTCAAAAGTCTTCAGCATATGATTTGGTTTTGACTCTCACTTGGACTCCTATTGCTCTCCACTCAAGGTCCTACTCCTAATGGGTCTCCCCTACCCTTTCCTAGCAGGAATAGGAGTATTATGGCTCTATAAATAAGGGGGATGAGAGGCCAAATTCAGAGATCTCACCTCTCTCTTCTTTTCTTCAAGTCTTGCAAGCTCTCATGGCCATGAAGAGAGCTCCTCTTGATCCCATGGGTGGGGAGGCAGTCTACGAAGGTCCGAAGCGTGCTCGGGCGACCTTTGAAGCTCTCATGAGGATTACAGACGTTCCCAACCACTTGAGCCGGAGCGAGGAAGTGAGAGAGGTGAGTTGGTTGGTGTTTTCAATTTCCATGATTTTATGCTCCGAATTTCATCATTAATTTTGTGTTCTTGTTCTTCCTCTTTTCTCTCTTTTCTTTTTCTTCCCTAGCTCTTCCCCGGCTCTCGCCGCTACTCTAAGCTCACTTGGATTGCCCGATGATCAAAGCCTTACCCATGTATGTCATTAGGTTCTTGAGAGAGTGGGGTTTGGGTGGGGTTTTGATAGCGGCTCACAACTACCACAAAATTTCCTTTGATTGGCATAGTATCACGGCCTTGATAGAATTATGGCACCCACAAACCCATACTTTTATTTTCCCTAAATTTAAGGCGACCATCCTTCTAGAGGAGGTCGAGGCCTTCCTTGCTCTTCCCAAGACCAAACCCGGGGACGAGCAAAACATAAGCTACACGGTTGAGCCCATTAACCCGAAGTTTATCCTAGGGGAATTCATGACCGATCCGGGGGATGTCTACACCATAATTAGCCCACAATTCATCCATCTAGTGCCATTGTCTAAGTGGGCCATATCCAAGTGTAAGGACAAGAGCGTGGACCACCGGGAAATCGCAAAGGCCGTGGCCATATGCTTATGTGGGGTCTTGCTCTTCCCGTCCGGGGATCACCTCATAGACTATGCTAGCCTTAGCGCAATTAGTGGGGTATGGCGAGGGCTTTCACTCTCTCACGCCGTCTTGGAGTACCTTTACTCGGGTCTCACTTCGGCTTCCACGGGAGGTTTCCTTTACGGCTCTATGATCCTTCTAGAGTGTTGGTTGGGTGTGAGGATAAAATTTAAACCGGTAGAAAACCCCACCACCGACAGTCGGATCTTCGGGTGCCATCCTTTGAACTTTATTGGCGGCACGGCCAAATTCTACGATAAGGTTTTATGCAGGATGGCGGACAAGAAGACATGGAGTGCATGGCTTCTTTACTTCAGCACCCTACCAGTGGAACACTTTGCTTTGGGCATAGCGGCACTTCGCGGAGCGGAGATCCGGCTACCACTCGGACGCGGCTTGGACTTGCAACTGATAGGGAATATGGCGACCGTGCTCTACAACCCGCAGCGGTGCTACCTACAGGTCGGGAAGCCGAGGACGAGAATGCTTCCACCATCACACTTGCCTCCTGTGAAGAAGCGACGCTTGGGGAACCCGGAGGATGAGCAGGCCGTGCGGAGAGCGCTGGCCTTGTGGAGGGCGTGCGCTACCCATGCACTCCCGCCGAGACTTGACGAGGACCGAGAAACGTACTAGGCGTACCTCTTGGAGCATGAGAAGATCCGGCCACTGAGGGGACCGTGAGCTAGAGATAGACTTGATTGCACTTTTGATGCTTTGACGGGACTTGGGGTGGGCTTGATGTAATAGGAGATTGATGCTTGATGTAAGGGGAGTGAGACATGTTATTGATGTAACCATTGGATTTATTGCAATGAGCATTGATTTTTTGGAGGCTAAAAGCACTGGTTTAAGAAGGCGACGCTAGACCTGTCACTACCAAGAAGGCGATAGGTCAACAGTCGCGACCCGAAGAGTGAAGGCGACATGAGCATCGTCGCCACCTGTGAGAAGGCGACACAGACCTTGTCGCGTTCACAGGTCCCGGGGAGGTTTGAATTCGGGCCGAGCACCCTTCTTCCTCTTTCCCTCTTTTCGAATCCTTCTTCCCTCCTTCTTTCCCTCTATCCGGCGATTCGGCGATCCTCTTCCCGGCCTCCCTCTCTCCGGTGAACTACTCCGGCGAGCTCTCTCTCTCTCTCTCTCATCTCCTTCCTCTCTCTCTCTCCTATCTCCCTCTCTCTCCTATCTCCCTCTCTCTCTCCTCGGTGACCGTCGATGGAGGGTGGCGGAGAAGGCCAAGCCGGCGATGGCGGGGGGCGGCGACGGAGGAAGTCCATCCGGTGCCGGCAACCGGGTGAGGGGACCTTGACGGCGGCCCCGGAGGCTTCCCCGGTCGCGCCGATGGAGGAGGATGTCGCCGCGATGATGCCGGGCGAGGACGATCCCATTGGACCCAAGAAGGTAGGGTCTCAAGCCCTAAACCCTATGTGTGTGGATGAGAGGGGATGTAGGGCCTTTTGGCCCAAGGTGAAACGGCCGAAAAATGGATTCTTGCCGTTTACGGCTAGTCTGTGAACGCGACAGGGTGGGTGTCGCATTACCAGATAGGTCGCGACCCCCTAAGCGTCGCGTTCAGAAGGCGACAGCCTGCTTGTCGCCTTCACAGGGGGAAGGCGACTCCTCTGATGTCACCTTCTGAAGGCGACAATATACCCGTCGCTACCTTAACAGAGTGCTGTTCTACTGATCCCTTACTGATCCTTGTGTTTTCTGTGATTATTTTGCAGAGCGAGCTACGGTCCCGGTTGGGGTGGTCCGTTGTCCGGGCGATCTATCAGAGGTTGCCAGATTTCCAGAGGACCCGGCTGGAGGAGATAGGGTTCGGCCCCTTTCTGAGATTGGATGAGTTGACGCCGGACGTGGCGCTCATCCAGGCATTGAAGGAGCGATGGGACCCGGAGTGCCACGCGTTCCTTCTCCCATGGGGTCACATGATCCCCACACTGGAGGACATGGCACGGATCACCGGCCTGAGGGTAGATGGCCAGGCGGTGACCGGGGTGACTTATACCAGCTATCAGGAGATGGTGGAGAGGCTTCTGGGGTTAGAGGTGAAGCGGGAGAGATCCTCCCTGGTGCCGAGGACGAGGCTGCAGGCGAGCCTCGGGTGGCAGACGCGCGCCACCAGACTGGAGAGGGCCAGGCGGAGTACATGGCCCGGTTGACAGTGGATGCCAGAGCAGAACTGGCGGAGTGATCGGGAGGAGGGTAGCGAGGAGACCCGGTGAGCTGTCGGTGTCTGCCCCTACTAGAGGACCTGACCCAGGTGGGGAGCTATGCGTGGGGTGAGGCCCTTCTGGCCCACCTTTTTGACAGCCTGGGCACCTCTAGTAGGGAGACAGGGGTGGCCGGGTTCTTCCCACTGTTACAGGTATGCTTCTCACCTTTACCCTTTACTGCTTTTCCTGCTTGTCTTAATTGTGGCACTGGTCATTTTGCTTTTGCAGGTGTGGGCGTACTGCCACCTCCCTTCACTGGGTCGGGGGGTGCCGAGGCGACGCGGCGCTGTACCTCTCCTGCAGCGCTGGTGGTTTTGCCGCGACGAGCGGTCCCTGCGGCGACAGGTGACGCTCATCCATGACGCGTTGGACACCGTCCCCTTCGGACATGTAAGTACTTCTAGCCTTAACCTTCTCCTTTACTTTGCTTATTTGACAATTGACTGACGGGTCTTTACTTGTGGTGTGCAGGTACAGTAGACTCCCTACGTCGGGGAGGACGACGCTACCCAGCCGTGGGTGGAGCGGGGCCGTCCCTACTTTGGTAGGGACATTTGGCTTCATTGCTTCAACACAGTGGTCCCGCTCCACCACCGGCTAGTGGCGCGGACCCTGGGACTCCACCAGGCTATGGTGGAGTTCCCGACCCGACAGAGGTCATGGGAGAGGCCAGGCCGGAGCTTCCGCGGGATCCAGCAGGTCACGGACAGGACAGTCCTGGTCCGAGAGCAGCTGGACGACTGGGAGCAGCGGGGCAAGGACGTGGTCTCCGAGGCTGCCAGCGACGAGGACTACTTCCGGGCCTATGCCCAGAAGTACGGGGCCCAGGTGTACAAGGGATCCCGACGACCGGTACGTATTTTATTGTTTTCAGTCTCTTTGAATTCTTAGTTGATTATGTGACTGACTTGGCTTGTGATTGTAGCTTGACCCCGAGGGGCGGATCTCCTCGCTCGAGGGCATCCTCCATTCCACCATCCAACAGCCGGACGACCTCCAGGCGGTGGTGGATCAGCTGGTAAGTACTTTTGCAACGGGCAGAGCTGGACCGTGCGCAGCAGATGGTGGGAGGGGCTTCCTCCTCCTGAGAGGATCCCGGCCGCTCCGTCTAGGAGGGCCAGCTAGCGGCGGCGGCGGCCCGAGCGGAGGACGCCCTCGCCCAGCTGCGGGAGCGGGTAAGTTACTTATTTAGATGCCCTTGTTTTTTTGCTTCTTTCCTGATTTCTGACAAGATTTTTCTGATATTGCAGGAGCAGAAGCTGAGGACCGCCCTGGCACGGACGACCACGCTGGAGGCGGAGATGGCGGAGCTACGACTACGCCCCAAGGCAGCGGAGGTGGCGCGGTGGCGCCAGGAGGCAGAGGCGGCGGCCCGCTGGCAGCAGGAGGCGGCGAAGGCGACGCGCTGGCGCCAGGAGGCGGAGGAGGTGGCACGACTGCGCGCCGAGGCTGGGGACCTCCGCACCCAGCTGGGGGAGGAGAGGCATCGCGCCAACAAGCTGCGATCCGAGATGAGGGGTCTGGAGAGGGCCCTGGCCTTGGTCGGGCGCAGCCGGTCAGTGACCAGCCGGAGCGGTATCCCGAGCGGTCCGCTGGGCACTATCTGACAGGTTCCTCCGGACGGCGGAGGAACGAGGAGGAGGAGCGACGACGGCGCGAGAGAGCGCCAGAGGGGAGCGAGACCGGGCTGAGAGGGATGGCCCCTCCATCTCCCCGCCCGCCTAAGGGTACAAGGGAGAGTGGATGAGGGTTTATACTTTTTTGCTCCTTTCTTTTTGTACATGGTATGAATGGAATGGAACTTTTGTGTTTTTATGGTTTGCGACTGAGTGAGAGTGACGAGTGAGATATGAGTGTCGCTTTCTTTTCCGTCCTGCACACTTAGACAACCACGAAACAAGTCAGATCTGTTCTTAGGCTTAGCCCCTTGCCTTAAAATGCGACGAGTGAGTGACCTTGATAATTCGTCAAGGGGCTAAGCCTTATTAAATAGGCAAAAGATGCGAATAAACAAATGAAATGCATGTATGCAAACGTCTTGGAATCATTTAATGTTTTGATATTTTTGGAATATTTAATTTTTAGGGTTTTGGAAATATTTGATTTTTTTTTAGTTTTGGGGAATATTTGATTTTTTTGGAGTTTTGGAAATATCTGATTTTTTTTTTGGTTTTGGAAATATCTGATTTTTTTTTGTTTTGGAAATATCTGATTTTTTTTTGTTTTGGAAATATCTGATTTTTTGGGGTTTTTGTTAGCGCCTAAAGCCGGCATTGGCCCTTCCCAAAATAAGACACGCGAGACGGATGGTGCTCACATCTTCGAGCCACAATACTTAAACCGATTCGAGCCACTGGTTAGGAATCTTGATCACCTTCGGTTCTCGCCATAGGGCTTTCTAAGTTAGGACGTGCGTAAGGGGTGGCAATGCCTCGGAAAACCTACCCTTGGTTGATGCTGTGACTAATTAAGCCCCACCCAAGAGGTGACTCAGCCTTATAGGGAGAAATAGAAGATTATTTAAGGAAAGTCTTGTGTGGATATAAGGATGTTGGGTTCGGCTACTTCCTACAGCATACCATTCAAAGATTGGGTCTGTTGTGGAGGGACTTTATGGTCTTTTGTTATGGACTTGCCTTGCTTTGGGGCATGCGTACGACCGGGCTCATTAGTGTCCCGTGGGGACTTTGCCACTCTTTGCCATGCCCCTATTCTATTATGGATTTTCTTTTCTTTTCGTTTCTTTGCTTCTTTGCCCTTTTGTCATTTTGACCGTCCCTGTTTGAGACTTCCTCTCGTCGGGGTATGCTGTAGGTTGACGACCTCACCCTTACGACCCTTTTGCCCCTACACTTCGACCGATTAGGAGAGAATGACCGATGCATCGCTAGAGTAGGGCCTGCACAATTGCAGCACCTACCGAGTGTAGTTATCCGGGCTTGCCGTGTGCATGTGTGTTAATCCTAACTTAGAGCAGCCCTTGGCGATTAGAGAGGTATCTTACACTCCCAATATGGGGCTACTCCCCGATCTAGGTGTTGTGGCCTCACACCTATAGGCCTAAGGATAGAAACGTTTGAGGTACATCCCGTTCCACGGATGTGATAATTCGACGCTCTCAGCATTGATTAAGCGATATGCATTTCCAGGGTAGACCTCCCTCACAACGTACGGACCCTCCCAGTTGGGTTGCAGCTTGGACCTAGGACCTCCGAGTTTGATAAAGATGTGTTTCAAGACCATATCACCCTCTTGGAATTTTCGTTCAATTACCTTCTTTTGAAAAGACCTTGAGATTCGCCTTTGGTAGGAAAGCACATGGTCGGCTGCCATAAGCCGCCTTTCATCTAAGAGTTCCAATTGGACTAGTAACGCCTCTCGACGTTCATCAAGATTAAGTTCCTTGTCTAGTTGGACTCTTAGTGAAGGAATTAGGATCTCATATGGAACTACCGCCTCCATCCCGTAGGTGAGAGCGTACGGGGTTTGTCCCTTGGGAGTGCGGACGGAGGTAAGGTAGGCCCATAGAGCCTCTATTAGCTTCTCTGGCCAGTCGGCAAATTTATGCGACTCATAGGTTTTCTTTAGGATTTTAAGAAGGGTTTTGTTAGTTGCTTCAGCTTGGCCATTGCCCTGTGGGTAATACGGTGATGAATGATGCAGCGTGATGTTGTATTTCTTACAGAGGTCCTGGAGCTCTTGTGCGATGAATTGTGGCCCATTGTCCGTGACGATGCTGCTTGGCACTCCGAACCGCGAGATGATGTTTCTCATGATGAAGCGGCACATCGTGGATGCTTTGATTTCTGTGAAGGCTTCAGCTTTCACCCACTTGGTGTAATACTCAGTCGCAGTTAGGATAAATGACTTTTGTTTGGTTTGAGCATTAGAATCACCAAGAGGACCGACAATGTCGAAAGCCCACATGGAGAATGGCCATGGTGTAGAGAGTGGGTGTAGTGAGGAGGAAGGGGCATGGATCTTATCGGCATGGAGTTGACACTTGACACACCTACGGACGTAGATGGTACAGTCTTCCTCTAGGGTTGGCCAGTAATAGCCCTGCCTAATGATTTTCTTTGCTAGCATCTGACTGTTGACGTGCCCTCCGCATTCACTAGCATGGGCCCCTTCCACCACCTTCCAAGCTTCGTCATCGGTAAGGCACCTTAAAAGGACTCCATTAAGGGTTCGCCTGTACAGAACTTCTCCGACAACTGTGTACCTTAAGGAGGCTCTTCTGATGGCCCTACAGTCTTCTCCACTTGCCCCTTCAGGATATGTTTCATCCCTGCAGTACTGCTCTATCTCAAAGTACCATGGCAGTTCTTCTTCATTCAGGATCTCCTCGAGCTCCATTAACATAACTTGCTGCGCTCCTCTTTTCCTAGCCCTCTCTTCTAAGGTTGCCCTAAGGTCGCTAAACCAAGGGTCTTGGGTAGATGGGACATCGAGACGCTGGACGATGATTGTCTCAGTCCGGCGATTCAGAGGGAAGGATAGGGATGAGGCTAGTGACGCCAGAGCGTCGGCCAGGATGTTTTGGGAATGAGGAGTGTGGATATAGATAGACTTACGGGACTGCCTTGCCAACAACGTGACCAGGTCTTGATATGGCTTGAGCTTTGGGTCATGAGTGCGGTAAGTTGAGAGCACCTGCCGCAGGACGAGCTAAGATCTCCTATAATTCTGAGGTGTGATGCCCCCAGCAGATAAGCATGCTTGAGACCAGCAAGGAGAGCCTCATACTCTGACATATTGTTGGTAGCGGGGAAGGTGAGTTGATACGGAAAGGGGATGGTGATACCTTCCGGGGTAAGCAGCACGGCTCCAATGCCCCGTCCCTGAGAGTTGAGCGCACCATCGAAATGAAGGGACCAGAAGGGGTCTTTGATTATGACTGAGAGTTCCTCATCGGGGAATTCCTCTCGGAGGGAGTCACTGTGAGGGAGTGGGAGATGGGCTAGATGCTCGGCGATGGCATACCCCTTGACAGCCTTTTGGACCACAAAGGATATGTCAAACTGGGAGAGGAAACTCTGCCAGCGTGCCAGCCGATCAGAAAGGACGGGCTTTTCAAGAAGATATCGGAGTGGATTCATCCTTGAGATCAGCTTGACCACGTGGGCTAGGAAGTAGTGCTTGAGCTTTTGGACTACCCACATGAGTGCGGCACAAGTTTTGTCCGCGGTGGTGAGCTTGGATTCAGCAGGGTTGAAGAGCCTAAAGAGGTAGTATGCTGCCCTTTCTTTTCCAGATAAGTCATGTTGTGTCAGGACAGCTCCTAGGGAGTCCTCAATGACTGAGAGATACAGGATTAGCGGTTTCCCGGGTACAGGAGGCTGTAAGACTGGGGGATTCATGAGATAACTTTTCAGCTCATCGAAGGCTGCTTGGCATTTGTCATTCCATTCGAATTTTGCCCCTCCTTTCAAGAGATCATAAAATGGGCGACATCTTTGCGAATGCTGGGAAATAAATCTTCTGATGAATTGCAAACGCCCGATTAGCCCTCTTAATTGTGCGATGTTCTTTGGAGGCGGCATTTCTGCTATTGCCTTGGCCTTGTCAGGATCGATCTCAATACCCCGCTTACTGACTATGAAACCTAACAGCTTTTCTGATGAGACCCCGAACACGCATTTTTTCGGGTTCATTCTCAGCTGATACTCTCTAGACCTCTGCAACACCTTGGTTAGGATTTCGGGGTGTTCTCTACTGGTTCTTGACTTCACCAAGATGTCATCCACGTATACCTCTACATAAACGTGCATCATATCGTGGAAAATGGCCATCATCGCCCTCTGATAAGTAGCGCGGCATTCTTTAACCCAAATGGCATGACTACATAGCAGTATGTTCCCCAGGGCATGGTGAAGGATGTTTTCTCTTGATCTTCAGGAGATAGACGGATTTGGTTATATCCTGAATACCCATCCATGAATGAGAGGGTCTCATACCCAGCAGTGTTATCGATAAGCACATCAAGATGAGGAAGCGGGAAGTCGTCCTTCGGACATGCCTTATTCAAATCCCTGAAGTCGATGCAGATTCTGACTTTGCCGTCTTTCTTCATGACAGGGACTATATTGGCCACCCAGTTTGGATAAAGCACTACCCTGATGAATCTAGCCTTATGGAGTTTATCTACTTCGTCCTTCATCTTCAGGGCTGTGAGTGGGTGGAACCTTCGGAGTTTCTGCTTGATTGCCTTTGCCCCTTCTTTCAGTACCAGTCGGTGCTCCACTAGTGAGGGGTCTAGGCCGGGCATGTCCTCGTAAGACCAGGCGAATGTATCCTTGTACTCCCTCAGATTTGCACCAGTTCCTCTTCTTCATCAGGAGGGAGATTTGCTGAGATAATCACAATCCTGGGATCTTCTTCTGTTCCAAGGTTGACTTCCTTAGTAGATTCATCCACTGCCGTTGTAGGCTCATCAACCTCCTTACTCCACTGGCATATTTTTCGGCAGCGTCATCTACTTCGCTATCCTCTTCATCGACTGGGTCCTCATCATTCATTATTTCGTAGACACCAAACCTGTCGTCTATGAACACCCCATCCTGCTCAAACACCTCTTCAAACACCAGCGCTTCTCTCGTGAACTCCTCTATCAATAGCAGCGCTTGACACCACCGAGCTAGCTCTTGAAGATATCTCCGGGGAATAGCTTATCCCCGCTGCTTCCTAGGACGGTGCTTGGAATTGGCGGATGGCGGGCTGACCTGACTCTCTATCCTAGGCCTATCTACTCTAGACTCACCTACCCTAGACTCTCCTAAACTAGACGACTCTACAGGACTGGGGGAGGACATGGTGTCCTCGAAGAGAATGGCTCCTAATGAAGGAGCAGGAGGGGGACCCTCAGTCGAGGGGTGCCCCTGATCAGCAGAGTGCAGGACGTATGCCGGCTCCTCGACCTCAACATGCATTTGAAAGTGGACGTTTTTTTTTGGAGATCGGAGGAGAGCATGCAACAGGAGAGGGTGACCTCGTGGTCACCTGGATCAGCTTGAAGGGCGGAGAGGACAGCCGGTGGGAGCTGGGGTGTGAGGAGGTTGTGCGCCGCCGTGAGGAGCTGGGGAGTCAGCTGGATCAGCAAAGGAGGAGAGGATGGGACCAGACTGGGAAGGAGGGAATCCAGGAGGGATGGGTGTATGGCTAGGCAGGTGCCTTTCCAAAGCTCGTCAACGGTTTTCCCCTCCTCGTAGGGGATGTCTGGCTCTCCTACGTCTGAGGCATCGCTCATGAGCTGCCTTTTGGACGTGATAGCAACGGGTGGATCTAGCAATTCTTCTGCAGCTGGCGGCCAGGTTCTCTCCTCCTCCCAGAACAGTCGGCTGAAGGCGATGGTGATGTCTTCTATGTCGAACCATCTATACCACTCAGCCTCTGGGTCTCTGGTCTTTCTCCTCCTGGTCGGACGGAGGGCTTCTAGGGCTCTATAGGTCAGCAACGGGGCCATGTGCCGAGAGAAGTTCCGGCCATGCACCTCGTGCTGTGAGAGTTCTGCCTCAACTACCACGGTGTTGTATCCAGGTTGGGTAGGCCCCCTGATGAAGTGACACCAAAGTGTCCAGGTGAGTGGCTCTCGGTCGGCCTTAAGAGTGGATGTGCTGGATGACCATGGTTTGGATTTCTCTCTATACCCTAAGCCCCACCGGCTTTTCGTGACGATGTCGGGGATGGGTTTGACTATACCTTGTAGCTCTGCCCCTAGGCCCTTGCCTTCTTCATACCCCAACTTCATCATAATTTGCCACCCCTTTGTGCTTAGTGGCTCTTTTCTTTTTATCGCATTGACCTGGGCTAGGTTGACCTCTCGCTGGGACTAGAACGTGTAGCTGCAGGGGTAGTTGATGTCTAGCACTAAGACGATGGGTTTATTGGCTGGCCACACAGCTGGGAGGTGGGTATCGTGGAGGGCATCTACGGAGTAGGTGGTGGCTATGCTTTTGACCTTGATGATTCTCCCTTGGAACGGGAACTTCAGGCATTGGTGTGCGGTACATGGCACAGCTCCTAGTGACTCTAACCATGGGCGCCCTAAAATAGCCTTGAACATGGGATCGATATCTAGGACGTAGAAGTCTACTGTGACGGCGAGGGGTCCCAGTTTGGCTTGCACAGTTACCATGCCGTGGCAGGATCTCCTGGAATTGTCGTATGCGGCAATGGTGGTGGGCGTCGGCCTAAGCATACCTTCTGACAGGTCACAGGCTCTTAGCGTACTCAGCGGGCAGACGTTTATGGATGCCCCCGTATCGACCAGTGTCGCTCCCACTGCTATATGGTTGATGACTAGAGTGACACAGAGGGGGAGCCTCCTGGCTTCTGGGGGTGCTAATTTGCTTTCTGCAAATGATTGCCGGCCCACGAGTCACCATGGCCAGGGCACTAGGTAGCTTGTCTGCCATCATGTCTTCATTCACAACCACCTTCTGCAGGAAATTTCTTAGGGCTTCCTGGTGCTCTTTAGACTTCTTTATCAGCTTCAGAATGGAGATCTTGGCTGGCACGTGGTCCAGGTGCTTGAGGATGTCATAGTGGGTTCCGGGCAGTGGCTCAATCAACCCCTCATCTTGTGCTTGTTGCTGAGCTTGTTGTTGCTGTGGCGGCTGCAGGACCTGCTGGGGGTTTGCGGAAGTGGCGGTGGTGGAGATAGGTGGGTACGGGCGGCGAAAGACTCGCCCGCTCCGTAGGGTGGTCGGATTGGTGGGTGGCTGTCTAGCGGAGGATAATGTTGCGGCGGAGGGTTGGTCCGGCCCAGGTGGTGGTAGGATGATGGGTGAGGGAGTGGATATGATAGGGGGTAGAGGGATGGAGACAGGTGGAGCGAAAGGTAAGATGATGGGTGGACTAGCGACTGGCGCATATGCTGAACTGGCGGGCAGTATGACGGCGTTGGCCATGGAAACTATAGGAGGGACTGATTGGGGAGCCGCGTAGGCTGGTTGTGTTGTTTGGGATTGGATAGGATATTGGTTAATGGCCATCATCTGCTGAACGTCCAGCTCATCATCGTACGTCCAGTTTTCTTGTGGAGGGGGATGGTGGACGATAGGGTTTACCTGGGTAAGTTGCTGTGGTGGTGGTGGGTTCGGAGCAGGTGGATGGTTAGGTAAGGGGTTGTGGACGATCCCGAGGTCCTGCAGTGGCTGCTGATGTTGCTGCTGTTGTTGTTGTGGAGGGGGTGGTTGGCGCTGTTGCCTTTGCTGCTGTTGTTGTCTCTGCCTTTCTTTGATGTCTCCGATCACCTGCCGGAGGGCTGTCCAATCTATCCTTTTCTGCTCATGCAAGTCATACACCAAGTCCTTGAATGTGAAGCACTGATCGATGGTATGACCAGGCTGCCTGTGGAAGACATAGTATCAGGTTTGATCCACACTTGGGTTCAGAGGTCTCTCAGGAGGGAGCCTAATGGCGTCTGTGGAGAGCAAGGCCAAGAATATGTCGGAGAGTGTCTCTGGCAATGGTGGATAGTGAGCTCTCCTAGGGCCCATGGGACGCCTTTGTTGAGAGCCATCAGGAGATGGTACTTGGTTGTATTGGCGCTGCTGCTGCCCTTGTGGCGGATTGGTAATGTTCTGACCCTAGGCATTGTATTGGCGGTTTTGGCTCTGGCCGGTCGGGTTGAACGCGCTTACTTGCTCATTCACTTGGACGCCTTCGGTGATAGGCCCCTGAGGCTTCCTTTGGAAACGAGACTTCTGGGGTTCAAACATGGAATGGATGGGAGAATCTTTGAGCTGGGTCTGGATGAACCGGGCCCGGCTGTAGAGCTGACGCATATTGGAGATGTTGTTCATCGCCAAAATGTTGCGGTAGGCAGGTGTGGCATTGGCGATGATGAACTTTACCTTCTCCCCCTCTGGAAGGTACCCCGGAACTCTGGTGGCCATTTGCCTCCACCTATCGACGTATGCTGAGAAATCCTCATCCGGCTTCATCTTTTCAGCTATGAGATCTGTGAGGGAATATTCAGGCCCGAACCTGTCTTGGAATTGTTCGAGGAACTTGGCCTTCACGACAGCGAAGTCCTCAGCGTCCTCAGGTAGCAGGGAGTAGAACCAATCAAGAGCATGCCCGTCCAGCGACCGGCGAAAGAGATATGCCATGAGACGGCGGTCATGCTGGTAGGGAGCGGATTCATAGATGAAATCTTTGATATGAGTGTAGGGATTGCCTGAGCCATTGTACTTGCGGTACTTTGGCAGCTCGGATGGAGAGGGGACCCATAGGCCATTGAAATTTGGCATATGCACATCGTGGTGCTGCCTAGGGTCGACTTGCTTACGGAGCTCTTGGAGCTCCTTCTTGATGGACGCCCACTCGGACATCATGTCCGGTGCGACGGATGGCTGAGCGTAGATGGACGAGGCACGAGAGGTGGGCCTGGCGCGTGGCTCAGGACGATGAGGGGAGTAACATGGCTGGTATGGTGGAGACCGCGGCCTCGACTCACGGGGAATATAGTGCTCAGACTCAAATGGCGTAAATCGGATGGTCCGCGGTCGGATAGGGGTGTTGTCGGCTCGTCCCATGGTGACGTGGGGGCCGGATGTAGCTGCTGCGGGCGTGACGCGCCCGCTCTGGGTGAGGGTGAGGAAGCGGCCTTTCCTTTGAGGGCCGTTATGAGGGTCTGGATTTGGGACTGATCAAGCTGAGGAATTAGGTGCAAGAGCTGAGCGGCTTGATCGTCCGATTGAGGAGGGTGGGTGTTCCGAGACGGGCTGCCCTCATCACGACGGCGACCCTCAGAGGTATGGACGGTAGCGACCCAAGGCGGTGTTACCTCGTCAAAGAGATCATGGGGTAGGGACTCTTCGTAATCCCGGGAATTCTGGAGGGCAGTGTCCGGATTCTCACTATTGTAGATTGGGTTCAAGAAAGACTCCATGTTTGGAAAGTGGATGGAGAGAGATGGGGAGAACCTTTCCAGACTTGAGAGAGACAACCTAACCTAGACAGACTCTTAATTTCCTAAACAAACAATCCTATGCAGACAAAAGGAAAGAGAAAACGTCTCACCCAAAGCAAGCAGTTGGCAATGATGATGGTTACTTTTAATTGATTCGAATTTACCTTTTAGTGATTTTGACTTTTAGCAAGTTCTCTCAAAATGAGGAAGGGTTTCCTAAATGGGAGAAGGCTTCCAACATCGGGTAGGACTAGGGTTCTCTCTACCTTGCCAAATGAATCTAGACTCGATCCTAGGTGGCGACGAGTACAACCAGCCCGGCGACCGTGTGGGAATCCACGGTCAGCGGTGTAAGGCCCTCGAATTTCTATTGCATTATTTGTATTTGTGTGTGTATATTTGTGCTTGTGTATGTATATACATATTTACGTACGTATTCATTAGTACAATTACGTGTGCATGTGTCTATATTAGATGTAAATAATGCATGTATTGAATGGTGATAGTATGGATACACTACCATATGCATATTGCATGTATATATGCATGGCATGCATAGTTTTCTGCATATTTTAGACTTCTGGCCGAAGGCCATCTTGGCGTCAACCCCTAGCCGTTGAGGTGGTGTCAGCGTCCAGACATGGACGCCAACACTAATCCTGGCGTCTAACGATATGGACGCCTATTTCTCTGACCTGCATGCGTTGCAGAGCCAGAAATTCCGAAACAAGGAGCTCACCCATTGGGGAGCTGTCCCCAACGGCTCTGAGAGCCATCTTGTCACCTTGTGAGTGGGAGAGAGGCCTCTTCCATATGTTGAACCCGGATCTGCCATCCCCAGCCCTCTCTTCACCCTTTGCAAGAGAGAAACAAGAGGAAAAACCCTAGTTTCTGAGCTGTGAGAAAACCCCCACCTTACACCCAAGAATCTGACCCTCTGAAGCTGGATCCGGCCATCTTCCTCGACAAGAAGCTAGCTGGACTGAAGGAGAAGACCTCCCCGACGTTTCCTTGCTGTGGAGATCATCCAGGAGCCCGGAGGGAGGAGATCTTGGAGGACGTTCTGCACCTTCTTGGGACTGCCCAAGGAGGGCTTCACCAGCACCTTAGATCCATTGGAGCAATTTCTAAAAGGCAAGTGACCTAACCATAACGTCCCCGTATGTGTCTAGGTCGATTCTACAATTTTTATGAATTTTCCCTCGTGTCCTAGACCCCCAAATTCACCCCAACTTGAGAGCTCGGGTCTGTGTTTCTGCACAGACCTGCATCGACGGCAAGGTCACTGGACGCTGAGATTATGCTTGGCGTCCATCGACCATGCCGCTAACACTGAGTTAGCGGCCAGAGACCGCCGCCAAGTTCCTCTGGACAAAACAGTGACCTGTTCTGCCCTTCCTATACAACTATTTTCGGTATGGTTTCCGTGATGAGGATATATGGTAACCCTATACACTATGTATACTGTTAAATGTGGTGTGTGGATGAGTGTGATGTGTGGTGGTGAATGTTAGAAAATTTTATCCCATGAATTTGTAAGCATGATTTGTTGATAATCTTGCCAATCCATGCTTTATGATTAGGATTAGTCTGAATGCCTCAATTTTGTCAGATCATGAAGATTAGTGGATCAGTATACGTATACTCAATTTTTGATAAATTGTCCATGCTTGCATAAATTGCTAATAAATTCGTTTGGTAAATAAAAAGCCATGAAAGAAAATTTGTGGTGATCGATCTATGGTTGTATGATTTAGGGTAATTCTGTATTCTCAGGTCATGCATATAACCGTAGTCTCTGTTCAAACAGTAAGTGGCAAAAAAATGCATGATAGTGTTAAACTCCATATCGACCTAAATTGTGAATGGCATGCGAAATAGGTATTTGATTTTCTGTAAATTCTATTTAGCTCAGAAAAATCTAAAAATTGAATGTATGACCTTGAACCCGAAAATAGCATGTGGTTAAAATTTCAGGTCATTTGGACCAGTATATAAGGAGTTATGTATTTTCCATGTGAAATGTAAAAATCCGTGTATGTTATCGTAGGTGGTTAGATATTGTTTAAACCCAACCTGATTAGTGAATTTACTGTGTGTTAAACTCCTGAAATCTGTAGTGCCATGTCAGGAAAAACAGAGATATGCATGTGAGTGAGAAAGTGAATGAGATGAAAAGTGATATGTGTAAAACCATGTGTAAAATCGGTAAAATGTGTAAATGTGTAATGTGCCAAGTGTGACATTGCTTCCACAGAGGGCAGTGGAACCGTATCAGGGAAAAGTCCCCCTGAGAAGGTTCAATGTGTAAGTGACCCTAAGGGTATAAGGGGGAAATCCTGGAGGTGGACAAGTACCACTGGTTAGGGTGGAGACTTGTTCTCCCGGTCTGCGCAGTCCAAGAGTCGCCATTGAAATGCCTAGATGGCGTCTATGTGTAATGTGATGTGTATATGTCCTTTGTTGGTGGTTTGGACTATGTGTCACGGCACCTAAATGTGAATGTGTAATGTGTAATGTGTAATGTGTATGTGTTCATGTGTTAATGTGTAAGTGAACCATGTGAAATGTGTATGTGTAAAGTGTAACCATGTGAATTGGAAACTTGTGTAAAGAAAATGTGAAACTATAAATGTGAGAATATGACATTGAAATCCATGTGAGACAAATATGAAACCATGTGAAATCAGTAATTTCATGTTGTTATCATCATGTTTATATGTGTGAAGATATCTAAATTCATGTTAGGGATAATTGATGAGCACGTGTACAAAATAGCATGATTGGTTGCTCACATGGTATGTTTTAAACAACATTGTAGCTCTCATGTGTAGGTTTACAGCCATTAAACCATGTGAAACCAGCAACTTAAGGCATGTGAAAATGTCTATGTATGTACTTAAGAACATGTAAAACCCATGCTAGTTGTGTTTTCCTTTCATATATGCACAGTGTTCATGTTGGTAGCTCTCATGTCTTGGTTCTTTAAAGAAAAATTTCATGAGTAAATTGAATAGAGAGCATGTGATAGGTAAAGTTTTATTCTTAGAAATCTGAAAGCATGATCCATGTATTAATTGTAAAACTTTCATGATAGGTTGAAATTTCAAATGACTAGCATGCCATGTGTTGAAAATTGTGAATGTGCATGTAGAAACCGCTATGACTTATACGTGTATGTTATGAGTAGTGTTGCTTGCTGAGTCTTTAGACTCACTCCTTGCTTCGGCGTACAGGGTAGTTGGTGACGTGGCACCGTTGGAGGAGACAGTGGAGACGGACTCCGAGCGCGGAGATTAGTCTTTGGAGTTTCTTTGTGACTTGTGCATTTCATAGTATGTAATTTGAACGTTGTATTAGAGTTATCATGAAAAAATGTATAAGTGTGGACATTATGTATTTAAATTTCAGCAATTTAAATTATGTGAACTTTTAGCTTTTAATGTTAATTGCGAATTTCATGTATGTTTAATGTGGATGATGAATAAATGAAGACAGTTGTCTTTTACTTCCGCTACTCTGTTGTATATTCGCGTGTATCTCAGCTGTTTGTATCGTTTGGGTAAATGTCCCACTGTGAGGACTCTCGCTATACCGACGTGGGTTGGTATAACCGTACCGGTATAATGAGGGCCGTCACAGAGATTGGTATCAGAGAGACCGGTTGAGATTGCACATGAATATACCTAAGTCATCATCCCCATTGCATGCTAAGTATGTCCACATGTGTAGAAAACACTAATAAGAAGTGAAAGATAGATAAGAAAATGGTTAGAAAACTTAGTAACCTAGCTCTAATGTTGGCTGAAATTTATTACAGCCATGGCTTCGAGAGGTAGGCGTGGTGGAGCGTCGGCCCGTGAGGACGAGCCGCGACGTGATGAGCAGGCGGAGCAACAGGCCCCAGCACCACGAGGCCCTGTACTTCCCCCACCGCCGCCTGTGGATTACGGAGTATTCATGCAAGGTCTGGTACAAGCCATGCAGACGCAGGCTCATACCCAGGCAGCACTCCAGGCACAGTTGGAGGCCCAGGTAGAATAATGAAACAACTAAGTAGTTTGCTATTTAAATTGCATGATATTGTGTTTATCGTATATTGTTTATTGTTTAATGTAGCAGGCTCAGGCACCAGCTCAGGACCATGGTGGACCTCCCATCATGGAGCGATTCAAGAGGATGACCCCACCCTCTTTTAAGGGGGAGAGTGATCCATTAATGGCAGAAAGTTGGTTAAGGGAGACAGAGAAAATCTTCCGAGCCATCAGGTGCCCTGATGAGGATAAGGTGACATTAGCCACCTACATGCTACAGGTAGACTTTTAATTTTGTATGTTTGTATGTTCTGCTTAATTTAGAATTTGTTAGTTGGTGCTTATGAAGGTGTATTGCAGGAGAGAGCGGATGTATGGTGGTCCTCCCTACTACGTACACGCTTTGAGGACGGAGCAGTAGACGTGACGTGGGACGCGTTCGTGAGACTCTTTCGAGCCAAGTTCGTCCCAGAGCATATCCAGGACAAAATGGAGCAGGAATTTCTCTCCCTGACGCAAGGCTCCATGACCGTGCTGGAATACGAGGCAAGGTTTTCTGAACTTTCTAAATATGCACCGCATATCGTAGAGGATGAGCGCAGGAAGACGAAGAAATTCGTGATGGGACTCAAGCCATCACTGCGGACGAGACTCGTGGCGTTTGACCACCGCACGCTGGACGAGGCCCTCAGTGCTGCCTGCAGGCAGGAGGGAGAAATGGAGCAATATCTGGAGGAAAAGAAGGCTTCGCAGAAGAGGCCGGCAGCGACATTCCAGCGGCAGGATAAGAAGAAAACGGTGTACCAGACACCGCAGCGATCCGTGACAGTCAGCAACTCTCAGGTACCTTCTGTACGTTCCCCTGGTGTGAAGAAAGAGTGTCCCCATTGCGGGAAGACACATGGTGGTTCCGAGTGTGGTTGGTAGCGGGTAGATGCTTGAAGTGCGGGAGCAGCGACCACAAGATCAAGGATTGCCCAAGACTTCAGCAGGGAGCTCAGCGTGGAGCGCCAACCCCAGCAGTAGCGGCAGCCGCGCCAGCTACAGGAAGACCAGGAAGGCCTCGAGCCCCAGCTCGAGTGTTTGCTTTGGCACGCGAGGACGCCGAGCAGGCGGAGCATGTCACCGAAGGTACGTTTTGCTTTTAGGTGTGCACGCTCGGGTTTTGTTTGATACGGGTGCTACTCACTCGTTCATTTCCGAGCGGTTCGCTAGGCAGTTAGCCCTAGAGTCAGGCGTAGAGTCTGAGGAGTTAGAGGTCCCTTTGTCTGTGCACACCCCTGCGGGTACGGTATCGACTAGGAAGTGCATTCCGTCGTTACCTGTGTGCATTGAGGATAGAATCCTAGATGGGTGTTTCTTCTTGCTAAAGATGAAGGACTATGATGCTATTCTTGGTCTGGATTGGCTAGAGGAGCACTATGCGTTAGTGGATTGTCGTCGGAAGAGGATTGTTTTCCGCATTCCTGGTGAGGACGAGTTCTCTCATCCCTTGCCAAAGAACTTAGCGGGAAAGTTAGTCATCTCCGCCATGAAGGCGATGCGCATGGTGAACAAGGGTTGTGACGCATTTCTTGCCAGCGTTATGCTAGTACCCGATGCTGGTTCGTCACTGACTCTTGCAGAGATCGATGTGGTGCAGGATTTTCCAGATGTCTTTCCCGATGACTTGTCTGGATTGCCACCGGATAGGGAGATAGAGTTCACTATAGAGTTGCTTCCAGGCACCTCTCCTATCTCGAAGGCCCCATATCGGATGGCCCCTGCAGAGTTAGCCGAGTTGAGGAAGCAATTGCAAGAATTGCTTGATAAGGGATTCATTCGCCCTAGTGTTTCCCCTTGGGGCACACCTGTATTATTCGTCAAGAAGAAAGACGGGTCACTTAGGTTGTGTATTGACTATAGGAAGTTGAACCAAGTGACTGTGAAGAACAGGTACCCCTTACCTCGGATTGATGATCTGTTTGACCAGTTGCAGGATGCATCAGTCTTTTCTAAGATTGACTTGCGATCTGGTTATCATCAGTGCGGATTAGGAGTGAGGATGTGTCCAAGACGGCATTTAGATCCCGTTATGGACATTATGAGTTCTTGGTTCTTCCTTTCGGATTGACCAACGCCCCTGCAGCGTTCATGGATCTCATGAACCGGGTGTTTAGTCCGTATTTAGATAGCTTTGTTGTTGTGTTCATTGATGACGTGTTGGTCTATTCTCCAGATGAGGCCACGCACCGTCAGCATTTGAGGTTAGTCTTAGAGGTTCTCCGTGAGCACAAGCTGTATGCGAAGTTCAGCAAGTGCGAGTTCTGGTTGCGCGAGGTTCACTTTCTCGGGCATGTGATCTCTGGCGCTGGTGTAGCTGTTGATCCAGCGAAGGTCCAAGCAGTTATGGATTGGGAGATTCCCAAGACCCCTTCGGAGATTCGTAGTTTCATTGGGTTAGCTGGTTATTATCGGCGATTCATTGAGGGTTTCTCATCCATCGCCGCCCCTTGACAAAGCTGACCAGGAAGGGTGAGAAGTTCGTATGGTCTGAGGCATGTGAGCGTAGCTTCAGCTATTGAAGGCTAAGCTTACTTCTGCTCCGGTATTGGTATTGCCTAGTGGTCCAGAAGGTTTTGCCATTTATACGGATGCATCTCAGATTGGTTTAGGCTGTGTGCTCATGCAGCAAGATAGGGTAGTGGCTTATGCTTCTCGTCAGTTGAAGGAGCATGAGAGGAACTATCCGACTCATGATTTGGAGCTCGCAGCTGTGGTTCATGCACTAAAGATCTGGAGGCACTATCTTTATGGTGTCAGATTTGAGGTGTTTACCGACCACAAGAGCTTGAAGTATCTTTTCTCCCAAAAGGAATTAAACCTGAGGCAGAGGAGATGGATTGAGTTCTTGAAGGACTATGACTTCGACCTTCAGTATCATCCTGGAAAGGCGAACGTCGTAGCGGATGCTCTTAGTAGAAAGAGGTCTTCGCTCCAGCAGGATTGGAAGATGTTGGAGGATGCAGCGTGCTCTATGACCGAGTTAGAGCCATCGCTGTGTCAGGCTTTTGTAGCTCAGCTATCCCTTAGATCCTCAGTCTTGGATGAGGTGATTGAGCAGCAGAAAGCCGACCCTAGATTGTTAGAGTTAGTGGGTAAGGCGGGCATTGCTCGTGATGAGGACGGTGTGATTAGATTTCAGCACCGTGTCTGTGTCCCTGATGTAGTAGATGTCCGTGAGCATGTGTTAGCGGAGGCTCATAGGTCGCGATTCTCTATTCATCCGGGTAACACTAAGATGTATCAAGACCTGAAGAGATCATTTTGGTGGTCCGGCATGAAGAAGGATGTTGCGGATTATGTGTCTAGATGTCTAGTATGTCAGCAAGTGAAAGCCGAGCGGCAGCGACCATCCGGCCTTATGCAGAGGATGGATATCCCAGTGTGGAAGTGGGAAGCTGTCACTATGGACTTCGTTTCGGGTTTGCCTCGATCTAGAAGGGGCAATGACTCGATTTGGGTTGTTGTAGATAGATTCTCGAAGACTGCTCATTTCTTGCCCATGAAGAAAAGCAGTCGGTAGAGAGTTTAGCTAGATTGTATGTTAGTGGTATCATTAGATTGCATGGTGTGCCGAAGTCGATCATTTCGGATCGAGATCCGAGATTTACTTCGAGATTGTGGAAGGGTCTTCAGGATGCGTTAGGTTCGGAGCTTAAGCTCAGTTCGGCGTTTCATCCCCAGACCGATGGACAGTCCGAGAGGACTATCCAGACGCTCGAGGATATGTTGAGAGCGTGTGTTCTGGATTGGAAGGATGATTGGGAGCGTCATTTACCTCTTGTGGAGTTCGCATACAACAACAGCTTTCATGCTAGTATTGGTATGGCTCCATTCGAGGCGTTGTATGGTAGGCCCTGCAGATCTCCTTTATGTTGGGAGGAGACTGGTGATAGGCAGTTGATTGGACCGGAGTTAGTTCAGGAAACTTCGGATAAGATCCAGCTTATCAGGAAGAGGCTTGTTGCGGCACAGGATAGGCAGAAGAGTTATGCCGACAACAGAAGAAAGGATTTGGAGTTCGAGATTGGCGATCATGTCTTCTTGAAGATATCGCCTACTCGAGGTGTTGTCAGATTTGGCAGGCATAGCAAGCTAAGCCCTAGATTCATTGGCCCATATGAGATTCTCAGACGTTTGGGCAGCGTGGCATATGAGCTAGCATTACCCCCAGCTTTGGCTAGCGTTCACCCTGTATTCCACGTATCTATGCTCAGGAAGTATGTCCGAGATCCGTCTCATGTGATTAGTCATGAGCCAGTGGAGATCCAGCCAGATCTTTCGTATGTCGAGCAACCAGTAGCCATTCTTGACCGAAGGTTCAGCATCTCCGGAACAAGAGTATTGCGTCGGTGAAAGTCCTATGGCGAAACTTCTCACGCGAGGAGGCTACTTGGGAGCTTGAGGATGCGATGAAGAAGAAGTATCCCCTTTGTTTGAGTAGTGTCGTTCTAACTTCGAGGACGAAGTTTCTTTAAGGGGGAGAGGGTGTAAGGCCCTCGAATTTCCGTCGCATTATTTGTATTTGTGTGTGTATATTTGTGCTTGTGTATGTATATACATATTTACGTACGTATTAATTAGTACAATTACGTGTGCATGTGTTATATTAGATGTAAATAATGCATGTATTGAATGGTGATAGTATGGATACACTACCATATACATATTGCATGTATATATGCATGGCATGCATAGTTTTCTGCATATTTTAGACTTCTGGCCGAAGGCCATCTTGGCGTCAACCCCTAGCCGTTGAGGTGGTGTCAGCGTCCAGACATGGACGCCAACACTAATCCTGGCGTCTAACGATATGGACGCCTATTTCTCTGACCTGCATGCGTTGCAGAGCCAGAAATTCCGAAAAAGGGAGCTCACCCATTGGGGAGCTGTCCCCAACGGCTCTGAGAGCCATCTTGTCACCTTGTGAGCAGGAGAGAGGCCTCTCCCATATGTTGAACCCGGATCTGCCATCCCCAGCCCTCTCTTCACCCTTTGCAAGAGAGAAACAAGAGGAAAAACCCTAGTTTCTGAGCTGTGAGAAAACCCCCACCTTGCACCCAAGAATCTGACCCTCTGAAGATGGATCCGGCCATTTTCCTTGACAAGAAGCTAGCTGGACTGAAGGAGAAGACCTCCCCGACGTTTCCTTGCTGTGGAGATCATCCAGGAGCCCGGAGGGAGGAGATCTTGGAGGACGTTCTGCACCTTCTTGGGACTGCCCAAGGAGGGCTTCACCAGCACCTTAGATCCATTGGAGCAATTTCTAAAAGGCAAGTGACCTAACCATAACGTCCCCGTATGTGTCTAGGTCGATTCTACAATTTTTATGAATTTTCCCTCGTGTCCTAGACCCCCAAATTCACCCCAACTTGAGAGCTCGGGTCTGTGTTTTTGCACAGACCTGCATCGACGGCAAGGTCACTGGACGCTGAGATTATGCTTGGCGTCCATCGACCATGCCGCTAACACTGAGTTAGCGGCCAGAGACCGCCGCCAAGTTCCTCTGGACAAAACAGTGACCTGTTCTACCCTTCCTATACAACTATTTTCGGTATGGTTTCCGTGATGAGGATATATGGTAACCCTATACACTATGTATACTGTTAAATGTGGTGTGTGGATGAGTGTGATGTGTGGTGGTGAATGTTAGAAAATTTTATCCCATGAATTTGTAAGCATGATTTGTTGATAATCTTGCCAATCCATGCTTTATGATTAGGATTAGTCTGAATGCCTCAGTTTTGTCAGATCATGAAGATTAGTGGATCAGTATACGTATACTCAATTTTTGATAAATTGTCCATGCTTGCATAAATTGCTAATAAATTCGGTTTGGTAAATAAAAAGCCATGAAAGAAAAATTTGTGGTGATCGATCTATGGTTGTATGATTTAGGGTAAATTCTGTATTCTCAGGTCATGCATATAACCATAGTCTCTGTTCAAACAGTAAGTGGCAAAAAAAAATGCATGATAGTGTTAAACTCCATATCGACCTAAATTGTGAATGGCATGCGAAATAGGTATTTGATTTTCTGTAAATTCTATTTAGCTCAGAAAAATCTGAAAAATTGAATGTATGACCTTGAACCCGAAAATAGCATGTGGTTAAAATTTCAGGTCATTTGGACCAGTATATAGGAGTTATGTATTTTCATGTGAAATGTAAAAAAACGTGTTTGTTATCGTGAGGTGGTTAGATATTGTTTAAACCCAACCTGATTAGTGAATTTACTGTGTGTTAAACTCCTGAAATCTGTAGTGCCATGTCAGGAAAAATAGAGATATGCATGTGAGTGAGAAAGTGAATGAGATGAAAAGTGATATGTGTAAAACATGTGTAAAATCGGTAAAATGTGTAAATGTGTAAATGTGCCAATGTGACATTGCTTCCACAGAGGGCAGTGGAACTGTATCAGGGAAAAGTCCCCCTGAGAAGGTTCAATGTGTAAGTGACCCTAAGGGCATTAGGGGGAAATCCTGGAGGTGGACAAGTACCACTGGTTAGGGTGGAGACTTGTTCTCCCGGTCTGCGCAGTCCAAGAGTCGCCATTGAAATGCCTAGATGGCATCTATGTGTAATGTGATGTGTATATGTCCTTCTTTGGTGGTTTGGACTATGTGTCACGGCACCTAAATGTGAATGTGTAATGTGTAATGTGTATGTGTTCATGTGTTAATGTGTAAGTGAACCATGTGAAATGTGTATGTGTAAAGTGTAACCATGTGAATTGGAAACTTGTGTAAAGAAAATGTGAAACTATAAATGTGAGAATATGACATTGAAATCCATGTGAGACAAATCTGAAACCATGTGAAATCAGTAATTTCATGTTGTTATCATCATGTTTATATGTGTGAAGATATATAGAATTCATGTTAGGGATAATTGATGAGCACGTATACAAAATAACATGATTGGTTGCTCACATGGTATGTTTTAAACAACATTGTAGCTCTCATGTGTAGGTTTACAGCCATTAAACCATGTGAAACCAGCAACTTAAAGCATGTGAAAATGTCTATGTATGTACTTAAGAACATGTAAAACCCATGCTAGTTGTGTTTTCCTTTCATATATGCACAGTGTTCATGTTGGTAGCTCTCATGTCTTGGTTCTTTAAAGGCAAAATTTCATGAGTAAATTGAATAGAGAGCATGTGATAGGTAAAGTTTTATTCTTAGAAATCTGAAAGCATGATCCATGTATTAATTGGTAAAACTTTCATGATAGGTTGAAATTTTCAAATGACTAGCATGCCATGTGTTGAAAATTGTGAATGTGCATGTAGAAACCGCTAGGACTTATACGTGTATGTTATGAGTAGTGTTGCTTGCTGAGTCTTTAGACTCACTCCTTGCTTCGGCGTACAGGTGTAGTTGGTGAAGTGGCACCGTTGGAGGAGACAGTGGAGACGAACTCCGAGCGCGGAGATTAGTCTTTGGAGTTTCTTTGTGACTTGTGCATTTCATAGTATGTAATTTGAACGTTGTATTAGAGTTATCATGAAAAGAATGTATAAGTGTGGACATTATGTATTTAAATTTCAGCAATTTAAATTATGTGAACTGTTAGCTTTTAATGTTAATTGCAAATTTCATGTATGTTTAATGTGGATGATGAATAAATGAAGACAGTTGTCTTTTACTTCCGCTACTCTGTTGTATATTCGCGTATATCTCAGCTGTTTGTATCGTTTGGGTAAATGTCCCACTGTGAGGACTCTCTCTATACCGACGTGGGTTGGTATAACCGTACCGGTATAATGAGGGCCGTCACAAGCGGGGACTTATGGAGGCCCTCGAGCGAGTGCTCTAGTCAGACACAAGGAATATGTGGCCGAGAGAGCGAGTGTCGCTGAGGAGGAAACTTATACTACGAATATGGAAAGATGTATGCAAATCCTATGTGCACCGAAGTGCATGCAAGATTCTAACCTAGTACTAACACAACAAGAATTAGGGCTAATTGCTCTCAGAGAGGGAAGGCGACAAGGAAGATGTCGCTACCAAGATAGCGACAATCACCTGTCGCGTTGCTTCTCGCAGTGGACAGAGGGCAATTAAGTCCTAATTATGCACGAAAAAAGTCAAGCAACCCTATAAAATACAAGAGTGGCAATCTCTCAAGAGCATGGAAAAGAACATGGCATGATGAAATCTGAATGGAGTATGTGAAAGCAAACCTAAAATTGCAAGGAAACTCAATGAAACCAGAGTACTGACCTGATCGCGACAATGCCCCTGTCGCTTCCTTGAACGCGACGCAACCCTCGTCGCGTTCCTCCCAGACTTCAGCAGACTTCAAATAATGGAAAAAAGTGTATGGATAGAGCGCGTACCTGATGGCGACGCTTCGGCTGTCATTTTCTTTAACGCGACGATCAAAACGTCGCCTTTCTCACAGCACGCTGCACACAACCGGACAAGACAGAGGCTTTGTACTAACCTAGTTGCGACGTGTAGCGTGTCGCTACTCGGATTGCGACGCCTTTATTGTCGCCTTCTCACCCATAACCGTAGAGCACTATGAAAACTCAGAGGAAGAGAACAAACAAGGAAAACTAACAAACAACACACCTGTTAGAGGATAGGGACGGCAGGGAAAGGAAGAACAAACGTGATGGGCACAAGTGGTCCCACCGTGATCGCCAAAAGGTGTAATCACGGGATTTGTATCCCCTTATGAAATTGATTGTGAAAGGTATAGGGATTAGGAACTGACCGTGATCGCCACCAACACAGTCGCCTCTTGATGCTTAGATGGAGGGCTGACTACCTTGGAAAGGAAGGATGAAGAGGAAAACGTACCTGATAACGCGACAGAGTGGGCGTCGCGATGCTTTAACGTGAACGCGACGTAGGCACCGGCGCCTTCCTGATCGCGACACAGTGGTCGTCGCCTTCTTCTTCAGTGGATGGAGACTTGGGTTCTTCGTCTTCCTGCTCCTCAGCCGGCAGAGGGGCAAGAGCCTCACCTTGCTCTGACCTTTAAACACCTGCCAAAGTGGTTTAAACAAACAAAACACCCATTAGAACTCGTGTGTAGAAGATTTATTCAATAAAAAGCATGGAATCATGAACTAATATGGAGGGAACTCACGAGATTGGGGCTTTTAACCCCTGTGGGTGTTAAGAATAGGTGTGTGTGTGTCGTGATCTAATGCTAAACTAGAAAGAAAACGAAGATATGCATGCATGAAATCAAAGAAATAAAGGGAAGAAGGGAAGGAGAATTGTGTAGCCGATGGGAAAACGCCCTGGAGGGCTCTTGCTGATCGTCTGGAGGGAAAACTCTCTTCGTGGAAGATGAAGCTCTCTTGCTCAGCAAACCAAAGAATCCAGCCTTGCCCGAAAAGATGCAGAGACGAGGTACTTATGGGTGATTATTCCCAACTCGGGTCTGAGAGGAATAATGGGCAAGAGTCCGACTCTGGGCAAGTATGGTTGTGCAAGGGCTATTGGAACTCGGAAAGGAACATGTTAGGAAGGTCTGCTCCGAATTTGAGAGGATTTGGACTTGATTTGGACGTCCAAATGAAGCAATTACCATCAATAGCATGGGTCCAAATTGACTTCGGATTGAGTTTCATGTTTAAGGCCCTTAACGCAACGGCCTTGGTGTCGCCTTCTAAACGCGACTGCTCGATATGTCGCCTTCCTCATATGGAAGGCTGACTTGAGCGATTTTCTGAGGATTTAAAATATGGAATTATGATCGCGACATAGGAGCTGTCGTCTTCAGGAAGGCGACCTAGGGCCTGTCGCCTTCTGGTCTTTTCTGCATTTCGACATGTAATGCGTCCAATCAGCCATGCACAGCCTTCGGGATGAAACATCGGACTTATACTCAGAGAGCTTTTAGTGAAAGAGATTGATTTGACCAGGAAGAGTCCTCTAGGGCGATAAACTAATGGGAATGATGTCATGATCGGAGAAAGCCAGCTTGATGATGATGAGCCAACGTGGGGCGTCAATAATACGACAAGGGATTTTGCTCGACTTATGGGTCAGAAATGGGTGTCTACAACAGGCACTCAAAATGATGAGGGATCCTGACGGTGAAAGAAGTCCCACCAAACCTGAGCCTGAACAATTACTTGAGAGCCTGTTATGACATAGTTTGGCAGATAAAATTGAGCAGAGGATGAAGGTATGTGCTGATCATAACCAAAATTTCTTCCAAATTGAAAGGGATAATATGGTTCTAGATATGTTGTGTTCCCCTTTCAAAAAACCAAGACACTTGGTCGTATAGATAAAGCCCACTCTCGTAGCTCCGATTCTAGAACGGGCTTCTTCAACCTTCGGTTGCTGATTGGATGGGTGTATTCCTCAGTTAATCTCTCACTGCATTCCCTGGGGATGAATGACTGGCTAGAGACGAGAAATGAATGGTGTCGGGAGAATCAGTGAGAATAGATGTCAGACGCCCTCTAATGTCAAACAATTACGAAGAGATCGAGGGAGGCTCCGCGCTAGCAAACTCCAACATCGGAGGGAATATTAGAGGAGCTTGAAGAGATCGCAGAGCATACTCAGGAAACAAGCTGCATGCCCAAACACTCAAGAAGTGTATCGGACTGACAATGCGAAAGCTGTGTGTCTTGTTTTGGCGACTTAGCTCCCCAAGCATCCGATATACTAAGCACAAAGCAGTCGGGCATAGCGACAACTTATCCCCCAGGAAATTTGACAGGCAGAGTATATCACTTCGGGACGAATCACCGTCTCGTCGCCTGCAGGCAGAGCAAATGCGCAAAGCCAGTATACTAGGTAGGCGGCACAATGTGTGTAGGGGTCCACAGTGGACATATTGAGCCCCATACTCTGACCTTTAAAAATAGCTTTCGGTAGTTTCACCTTGCGGCGAGCCCTCTTCTTCGGCTTCGACTTCTTGATCATCCCAATGCTAGGGAAGTCTTCATACCTCGCCTCTGAGGGAAATAAATATTCGAGCCACATGTGGACCCGAAGGCGCTTTTTGTCCCCCTTCTCGCCACCATGATAAGACAGAAAGAGAAGTCGATAAACCTTCATCAAATACCTATAAGAGTACCCCAATGTGTAACGGCCTTCTCCGTCTGTCTCGTCCTTCAAGAAATCCAGCAAGCGTACTTCCTCATAAGGATCCCCGTCTATTGGTATGCCGATCAACTGAGACAGACTCCACAGGTCTAGTGATGTCTCACCCTCTGCTGTGTAGAAGGTATTGAATTCTCTATTGAAGACCTCTATCAAGCCACAACAGAGTCCACGAGAAATGGGATATTTGTATCTTGTGGTATAAACACTATGATAGACACAGGTGTCACCAGTAAAGGGGCATAATGCTGCAAGACATATTCAGTTGCTTCCACTGCTGATGAGCGAAAGCCATGGAGTCAGTTGCCCGAAGAGCAGCAAACCAGCCGATTGCCATTTGGTGTTTTAATTTGATAGCTAGGCAGTCCATCACAAAAGGTTCATCTCGATAACCCCACTTAAAAGGGGCCAGAAATAGACCATAGGCCAAGTGCTCTCTATTAACTCGACCTGAAGAATTATCCCAGTGAGCAGAGGTGAAAGTTGCAGCCCTAGTCAGCTTGTATTCTTCTGGCACTAGGCTCCCTACACCCAGGATCGGTGCCCACAGCCGGAACTTGCCAATACGATATATGGGCTCTGCTCAGGGAATAATGCCCGCCAAACTATCTCGTTGGGCGAGGATGACCCCCTCCATCTTCCTGGACAAGATGAGATCTCGCTTCCCGACCAGCACATAATTCTTTAAAAATCTCATCAGATGCCGATCTTTTGGGAAGTCGGCTAGATATCCCCTGGAGCGATCAAAGGAAACTGGGCTCGAGGATAATCGCACCCTCTGCAAATCCATGGTGTCAGATTCTGAGTCAGAAGAGTCCGCCAGGGTTGCAATCTCCCCATGTTCCCTATCTAGAGCTGGATAGTTGCTCCAGGATACCACTGGGGTCATACTACAAGTCCCAGAACTAGTGCCACTGACAGCACCTGCACCTGCAAAAGATGAATGTTGAGAAGCTATAGTCTGCATACAAAGGGTAAAATGAACCAGTCAATTAAAGCAGATCATGCAATCAAAGGAGCAAAAGTCAGATGAAAATTTGACAGTATCTCCCATTATTCAAAGGAATTCAAAGGGTGCCAAGAGAAGCTGTCCACACACTAAGGTGAGACAGTTCCCAAACAATCGGATGTGCAAAACACACCGAATGACTCTCCGAAAACCACCACAACCCCGAGGACTGACCTACAAGGGGTGAGCGGCCCAGTACCTGACTAAAGTCTGAAGAACAGTCATGTAGAACAAGTACAAAATGAGGATTCGCACTTTCCAGTCTCCTCTACTAGAAGTCACCCAACCCAATTTTTTTTTGAGATTCCACTATTTCATTAAACCCCCACATCCTATAAAACTTGCATCGGCTGGGCATCATCACATGTGAGGAAACTCTCCTCCCACTCATCGAAGCCATCAGGCCCACTTTATGTGTCACCTCATTAATTCCTACATCCAATGAGACTATCACGGAGCCGGTTTCATTAGGAACAGAAGAACAAGTAAAGAAGGAGGTTTCCAGTCTTCCCCAAACACCTCGGCATTCATCTCCACGATGATGGACAAGTCGGATGCCCCACTGTGTAGTAGTGCATCAACAACTGCTCCAACAAAAAAAAAAATTAGATTGACGTTGTGGGATATGTGGACCAACGGATGGCCCTGGATGAGCGTCGGCCACCATCACCAGCGCACAGACCCATAGGAAAGGGCGTAGAGGTTCTACCGATGTGTCTTCAAATACTGGACCACCGCCCCCATGCTTATAGTAGAAGGGAATGAGAACCCTGCTTCGTCGCCCTCGCACCGAGACCTCCGCTAGGCAGTGAATAGAGGAAGAAGTAGAAGGAGGGCGTTCAACCTCAGGTATGCTCTATCGCCATTGAGGATCGAGCACCGCTGCTGCTATAGTTCGAGCGCTCTGGCTAAACCACGACGATGTCGTCTGCCACCCGAGCCCCAGGAGCATAGGAAGTTTGCTTAGGGGATAGGTGGAGAGGACCGGAATCTCCTTGCTAGACGCTGCCACCGCCATTAGAAGCCCTAGAGTCGCCGGTGCCGTAGCTGGAGCACCAGCGCCGCCGGTGTCGCCTCAACGTTGCTGTGAGAAGAGGAAGAAGGGAAAGGGACACGCCGCCATTGCTATAAAAGGGAAGAAAGCTTTGAAGTTTTCAGTGGGGGCTATTAGAAGAAGAAAGGGGTTTTATAGAAATGAAGAAGTCGGTGCCGAATCATTCCCCAAGCGCAGGTGCGAAGTGTTTCCCGACAGGGCCGAACTGCCAGCTCATCTGGTGCCGAATCACTGGCTCCTCAGGCTCAGAGGTGCCAAACCGCCTTTCAAGTTTCTGTGTTGGGTCGCCCCAAGCACGCGCTGACCCACCAAGGGTGCTGAGCCACAGAGCAGTGCCGAAGCACCGCCAAGGTTTTAACTGGCACTGACTTAGCTTCCCTGCTAGATCACCCTAGTACGATTTCAGACCACCTTCTGTGCCGAACCACCTGGGGTGCCGAACCGTCTCCAAAGCCCAAGTGGTGCCGATTCAATTTCCTCATCGAATCACCCTTGGACACTAGACTCAACAGGCACCCAGATCCCCGCCCACAAACAAATGCTCTCTACTTGACCAAGTTGGTACTACTTCAACTGAGTTGGCAGGCTCCAAGACCCCCGCCGACTCACATTCCCTCACACTCGTTCCAAATAGAAACGACATGAGAGCCCCCCTGCCGATCCACTTCTTTCCAAATAGAAACGGCACAACACCCCCCCCCCCCCCCGATCCACTTCTTTCTAATAGAAACGACAGGGTCTCATACTCGTGCCGATCCATTCTTCTTCAAGAGAAACGATACACTCCGTCTGTGCCATTTCACCCCCCTTCATAGAAACGGCAGGGTCTCGTACCTGTGCCGATCCATTCTTCTTCAAGAGAAATGACACACTCCATCCATGCCGTTTCACCCCCCTTCATAGAAATGGCAGGGTCTTGTACCCATGCTGATCCATTCTTCTTCAAGAGAAACAGCACACTCCATCTGTGTTGTTTCACCACCCTTTATAGAAACGACACAAGATACTCGTGCCGATCCATTCTTCTTCAAGAGAAATGGCACACTCCATCTGTGTCGTTTCACCCCCCTTTACAGAAACGGCAGCGTCTAGTACCCGTGCCGATCCATTCTTCTGCAAGAGAAACAGCACACTCCATTCATGTCGTTTCACCTCCCTTTATAGAAAAGACACGAGACCCTCTGCCAATCCATTCTTCTTCAAGAGAAACGGCATACTCCATCTGTGCCGTTTCACCTCCCTTCATAGAAACGGCAGGGTCTCGTACCCATGCCGGTCCATTCTTCTTCAAGAGAAACGACGCGCTCCACCCATGTCGTATCACCTCCCTTCATAGAAACGGCAGGGTCTTGTACCCATGCCGATCCATTCTTCTTCAAGAGAAATGACACGCTCCACACATGCCGTTTCACCTCCCTTTATAGAAATGGCAGGGTCTCGTACCCATGCTGATTCATTCTTCTTCAAGAGAAAAGGCACACTCTACCCCTGCCGTTTCACCTCCCTTCGTCGAAACGGTAGGGTCTCGTACCCGTGCCGATCCACTTGGACCATTCCTTCCTTTCTATTTGATGACTCACCTTTGTGCCATTGGTCACATCAAAAAAATATATACATATGATAATAGCACTATCAACAAACAATATGATGTTTACCATAATAAAAATGAACTATGTTAAACATACACTTTATTCTTTTACATTCTTTATCAGATGTTTCCTTCTCAGGCCACAAGACTCTTCTATTCTGGCGATTAATCAAGGGTCTTCTCTCTCGGAGAGATGTAATTAACGTCGTTGTGCTTAGGCAACGGCGGGATTTTGGTCCCGACCTGATATGCATTTTCGTTTGACGAAGTCAAACGGCGCGCAAAGAGACCTAAAGTCCTTCGACTCTCAGAGCAGAACATGTTGTCACTCACATGACTGGCACGCCCGCGCTATGCGATTGCCAATTCATCTCTCGCCATCATCGCTCAAGTACCACTCGGCGGGACTTGAATTTGCAATATGCTTCCATACTCATGAGAACAAGATAAAAATCCAAACAATAAGATTTTCGTGATGGATTATGCTAAATCCATTTCCACAGGTGGCCTTTCGCAAGGGCACCTAGCTCCTGAGAAATTATCTATGGCAAGAAGCCACATCATTCTTGTAAGCAACATCAATCAATATGAGATAGGGGGTGTTACGCTGCAAGTCTTGAGAAAGAGGTCTTGCTCACTCTTGGGTGATCTAAGAAATTCCTTAACTTTCTTGCCATAAAGACAAATCCAGCTTAATTTTATCCAAAATCTTCTAAGGGTAAATTTGGTGATTATCAAAAACTAGTGAGCATCTTGCTCTTCAGATGTTCCACATAACAGGAATAATACTTTCCATAAAGTAGCTATTGTGTGTAGTGAATCGAGGCTTAGCTCAAAGAACAATTTTGTCTAGCTACCAATTAAGGACAGGGGCTTGAAATCAATTCTATGATCTACATTGCTAGCAAACCACACCACCCTCACAATATTGCACTCAAATAAAAGATATATACTCCACAATTTCTATCTGGTCATGATAGATTGGACATTTGTCGTCAATGTTGGGGGGGGGGCAACTCTGGCCAGCACCCCCCCCCTCCCTACAAAGGCCCCCCCTCCCCCACACCACCAGTCCCCCCCTCCCACCCCCACACTACGTCCCCCTCTCCCCCACACCGCCAGTCGCCCCCTCCCACCCCCACACTATCCCCCCCCCCTCCCCCACACCGCCAGTCCCCCCCTCCCACAGCCAGCAACACCCACCCCCTCCCCTCCCCACCCACAGTCAACTTCCCTCCCCCCTCCCACAGCCGGCCTCCCTCCCCCCTCCCACAGTTGGCAACACCCACCCCCTTCCCTCCCCACCAACAGTCGGCCTCCCTCCCCCCTCGCATAGCCACCTCCACCCTCCCACACACAAACAAAGAGTGAGAGAGGCCATAGAGACAGAGAGAGGCAAAAAGAGAACTTACCGACGACGGCGGCAGCGACGGGGTTCGATGACGACGGTGGGGACTGGGCCGCAGCGGGGGTGACGGTGGTGTTGTCCGGTCGCGGGGGCATCAGCGGCACTGTCCGGTGGCGGGGACAGCGGTGTTGTCCGGTGGTGGGGGTGACGGAGGCAACCTCCGGTTGGGGCGAACAAGAGAGAGGGAGAAAAGAGGAGAGGCAAGGGAGCGGCGGCGACGGTGTGGTGGTGCGAGCTCGGCATCGGAGAAGAGAGGAGAGGCATCGGCAAGAGAGAGGGAGAGAGAAGAGGAAGAGGCGCCGACGGTCGGGGGGGGGGGGGGGGGTTAAAAGTGATATAGCAACCGAATAGAGACTGAAACATTTTGATTGTTATTCGGTTGCTAAACCCGCATAACTATTGTGACCAAAATATTTCGGTCACAATTCGGTCTCAGATCTGAGACCGAATTGTTGCCCAGCTAGCTAGCCCAGAGGGGGGGTGAATGGGATATTAAAATTATTTGATACTCAAATCCTGTTCACACAATAGTCACAAAAACAACACTTCACAGAATGTTAGTGTTAGTAAAGACAAAGATAAACACGCAAAAGCAATCGCACAACACAGAAAATTATCCTGGTTCGGATCTCCTTTCCTTAGGAGTCCTACGTCCAGTCCCTGAGCAATATCTTAGGATTTCACTAACCCAAGGGTACTGTCCCCCTTTTGGACCCTTACACACCCAACCGCAGTTGATCTTCCTTCAATCAGAAGGGAAATACACCACCCTGGATACCTCACCGGGTCTTCCTTCACAGCCGAAGGGAACAACACCCTGGATACCACACTAGGTCTTCCTTCACAACTGAAGGGAACAAACACAAGAGAATGTGTTCAAAGAGATGATGCCCCTAGATCAAGCTTATAGAACACCGCTTGATCTGAAGCAAGGACTGAGAAGAAAAAGATCTACAATCAAGTACTCTTCTCAGAACAAAAGGCTCTCTCACAGATCTGAACTTAGCACAAAGAGCAAGAGCTAAGACTAATGGGAGTTTTTGCTTGGCTCTATGAAAAGCTTGCAGAAAATTGAAGGCGTTGTAACTTCTTGTTCTCTAATCGCTCTTCCTCATGCTTCAGGAACTTCATTCTTCTATATATATATCATCTTTTGAAATTCGAATGTTGAAGTGCCCGTTGTCTCTATCCATAAGTGTACGTTAGATTGCTTGACACTTGGAAGCTTCCAGTAAATAGTCCTTTATCCTTTCATGTACGCAAAGAGAGAGAGGATCTTTTGTAATCTTCTTTGGCTTCCATTTTGTCCAACGTTGTATTACGGATGCTTTCAGAGACCTGCACATATGTAAAGCTTGAACAATAGACAGCTAAGCTGTCTCTTGTTGTCAGTCAACGTTAGAACGAATGTTCATCAAAATAGTAATGCCATTTTTGTTGTTCTAAAAGATGTTTGCAGAGAAGATACGATACTGGAAGATATCATCTGCATTCATGCAGTGATATGTTCAGTCTTCATAAATGCACAGCTGTCATAAATATGCGTGAAGACTTTGACTTTTCAACGTATTAAAAATTAGCTCAAAAAATGAATTGTTGTCTCCCATGAAATCATTGTATACATGACTTATGAAATCGTTGTGCAAATGAGTGAATCGTTGTGCATTCATAAGTAAAGAGATGCATACACAAATTGTTATATGTACTAATAATCAAATCGTTATGAAGTTATAAACAAATCGATGTACAGATCGTTGTGATGTTAAGAACAAATCGATGTTCAAGTCGTTATGATGTTATAAACAAATCCATGTACAAACCGTTGTGATGTTATGAACAAATCGATGTACAAGTTGTTATGATGTTATAAACAAATCGATGTACAAATCGTTGTGATGATATGAACAAATCGATGTACAAGTCGTTATGATGTTATAAACAAATCGATGTACAAATCGTTGTGAAGTCATGAACAAATCGATCTACAAGTCGTTATGATATTATGAACAAATCGATGTACAAGTCGTTATGATGTTATGAACAAATCGATGTACAAGTCGTTATGATGTTATGAACAAATCAATGTACAAGTCGTTATGATGTTATAAACAAATCCATTTACAAATCATTGTGCTTCTTTAAGAAATCTATGTGAGAGCAAATCGTTGTTCGTACTTAAAGAATCATTGCGGAAAGCAAATCGTTATGATTACTTAACGAATCGTTGAGATCACTTAACGAATCGTTGTGAGGGAAAATCATTGCAATCACTTAACGAATCGTTGTGAGGGTAAATCGTTGCAATCACTTAACGAATCGTTGTGAGGGCAAATCGTTGCGATCACTTAACGAATCGTTGTGAGGGCAAAACGAAGAAATCGTTATACTGCCCAAATCGATAAAAGCACATAGTGAATTCTTATGAATATGAAATCGTTATAGCTCTATAGAAATCATTATGACCTATAATGGAAATCGATATGTACTTAGAGAATTTTTATGTGTACTGAACTCTAAATACTTCAGGGTGAGATACTTACAGAATTTACTTGACTTTTCTTGATTCATTTCCTGTGCTCAAAACTTGTAGAAAATATGTTAGATTAAACTTTATATAGTTTTGTTAATCACCAAAATAGATATGTAATTTATGTAAATTACATGGGGATAAACTGATCACCAATCTCCCCCTTTTTGGTGATGACAAAACATAGCATTGAACCAAGATATTCTGAAATAAACTTTTGTGATATTTCGAAATCATAAGAGATGTATTTCAAAATTGCTATATTTTCTCCCCCTTTTTGTCATTTAAGCAAAAGGATCAACGCTTTCGACAAAGAAGAAGAGAAAAGATGAATGAGAGAGCACAAAATGATTGAATTATTCTTGAGGGGGTACATGAAGATAGAAAGCAGGAGACAAAAGAGAGGCATAATGGGAAATAGTTTCCCAGGCCTGTTCTTCCTGCTTTTCAAAAAACTGTCTAAAAACCCCAGGTTCAATAGTGTAGGAAGGTCCCATGATGGGAGCCATCCTTCGAAGATGATGAACTAGCTGCTCATCAAGAAGCCGAGCATATTGATCTGGTTTAAGAGAGACCTTAAGGAAGGAGACTTTCCCAAAGCTGGCACAGGCAAGAAACTGATCCATAGAGACTGGATAGAAATTCTACTTGTGCTTCAATTCTATCCGCATAGCTACATATACCTTGTACCTTTCAACCCAAGTTTGATAGGGATCATGAACAAGGTGAATGGAGTTCATGTCCAGAAATGTAGCAGCTGAAATTTGAGGTTGACCTTCCTTGGCTAGAGATTCATTCACATCAGAGAATTGTTGTGCTGAAAGACGATAGAGCCTGGTCCAATCTGCAGGAGATAATCGTTCACATTCTGACAGAGCAGAAGCAAGAACATCAGCAGTGACATGGCCCTGGTGATAATCTCTAAACAGAAACCTGTGGAAAGCAACTAGATAGCCTTTCTGCACTTTGATTCTGCCCATGACTCTGGAAAAATGCTCAAAAATAATTGAGCCTATAGAGGAATCCATAATCAGAGAGTGAAGAGGGGGAAGAAAGGTAGAGTCAGGCAGCTGGAGGGTTGCAAAATCTACTTGGGCGGCTTTAGTGTGAGCTTCACCTGGTCTAAGGGCTCTAATGGCCTGCATGAACTGACCCAACTGAATCTCAGGCAAACGATGAAGATACTGGTAATCATTGAACATTTTGAAGTGCCTGATCATCTTGATCTCCTTTTTAATGAAAGGGGCCCAGATGTCCTTATGGTGGATCAGGAACCATTCGGATAAAGTCAAGGAATGGTCCCTTGGAGGGAACCTGGCAGATCTGGCAAGAAGAAATTTATTGTAGAGAGCTTTATTAGTCCGAGCCCACTGCTCTTCAATTTGGGATTTGGCTGCAGAGAAGATCTTTGATTTGAGGGATTTAGAAAGAAAGGTGTAAGGCAAAATAGTGTTTAGATGGTCGGTGAGATGTAGAAGAGGAAGATTAAAAATAGAGGCAAAAATAACTTTCTGGAGGAATTCCCTGTAGAGAGGTTTATTTTTGGTGACCTCTGTTAGAAAAAACCATAAAGGAGGATAATAGGGATCTGAGGATTTAGAGAAAGTGGAGGTTATTTTGCATTTCTTAGGAATAGGACTAGAGGAGTCTATCCTATGAATATGTTCTCCAACCTTCAGAACAGATCGGAGAATGGCTTCCTCAAACTCATCTTTGATGGCCCTAAGATAGGGACCATCAATCTGAGCACCCTCCGGAATGATAGTAATGAAAGAGGGGGGAGCAGAAGGATGAAGAAGGGAATGAGAGGTGGAAGAAGGTATGGCAGTTGGTCCAGAAGAGGAAAGACCAGAGGAGGAGGAGGCTCCAGCTAATGAGGAGGCTGGAGGGTCCTCAAAAAGAGGAGGAGGTGAAGGAATGTGTGTGGAATCGACAGGAGATGTAGTGGATGGTGAAGGAAATGGGGCTGGAGAGGAGATGACTCTGGGTAGAGGGTGTTTGAAAGGTTGAGGAGCTGGAGGTGCTGTGGAGGATGAGGGTGGAGAAGGAGGGGCTGGTGTCGGAATAGGTGAAGGAGCTGGGGGCTCTGGAGCAACAGCTTCTTCTTCTTCTTGGACCTGCTCAGACTCAGTCTCCACTGGCCCGGTTGGCCCTGACAAATCCTCAACTGGCCCTGTTGTCCCTTCAGCTAATGGCCCTATAGCCCGAGGTGCTTATTCAATAGGAGATGGCTCGGATGGCCCTAATTCTGCTGCAGGCATTCACCCTGATGGTCTAGGGACCTCTTCTTCGGTTCCCTTAGATGGTTGAGCTGTAGGAGGTGGAGAAGCAGGAGGTGCTGATGATCTTACCTCCTTTAAAATATCTGAAAGTATAGCCTTCATGCTTCCCATTTCTTTATTAAACCACCTGATAGCATTATTCACTTGTGACAACTCTTTTGTAGCTGAGGCCTGGCTCATAAAGATTGAGTTGACGTCTGCTAGTACTGAACAAAGGATTTCACCTTGGGCATCCAATCTCTCTATCACAGGCTTCAAATGTATAATAATTTTCTATTTTTGAGCCCTCTGATGTGGAGCATCCGCAAGGAGAGGAATATCTGAAGCAACTTCCTTTCCTTTCTCCCTTGCTTTGTCCACAGGATCTTGCTCATCTGATTCGGAAGAACTGGCGGTTTCTCCTTCTCTAAACTGATTTTCTGGGGGATTTTCAGTTCTCTCCCCTTGAGGCTCACTTTCATTTTCACCCAAAATCTCCCCATCAGTAAAGGCATCTTCCATGTGCTGTTTGTTCCTCCTAGATAGGAGGATCTTCCATCTGAACATCATTGTGGCCGGATGCCACATCCGTATTTGCTTGATCTTGCTCCCCCTGAGTAGGAGCATCTTCCACTTGATCATTTTCAACATTAATTTCTTGCTCCCCCTGAACGGGAGCTTCATCTAAAACAACATCTTCAGTGTGGCCTGGTGCCACAACTTCTGCAATGTGAACTTCACTAGCTACTGGATCCCTCAAGGAGCTATGGATGGATTCCAGTACTTCTCTGAGTACTGAACCTACTCGAGAAGAGGGAAGAGGATCCTATAAACTACGCCCAACATGCTCAATGTCCTCAGGAGGGATATCCTCAATCCTGCTTCTTGATAATGCTACTGCTGCTGATGGTGCTACTGCTGGCTCCTCTTGAACTACGACTGACGCTGCTGCTGGTTCTACTGCTGCTGTTGGTTCTGCTTCTTGGACCTCTTGGGCTTCGTCAATTTTGGCTTCACCCTCAGTTACAGAAGTCTTCGTCCAAACCCCATTGACAACTGAAAAACCGCTTTTCCTTAAATTTCTAGACCGGATAGCTTGGCCCATCTTCTCAGACACATCTCCTACTACACTTATGCCATAGTGCTGAAAAATCTTCGTCAGGAGATGGGCATAGGGTAGAGAAACATTCATCTTGCTCTTTGTGTCCCATACTTGTGCGCTTGCAAACTTCATCCTTTCAATCATGAGCTCTGTCGTGTTGATTTCTTGGTTCTTGATGGCCCAGAACATTAAATCTGAATCAGCCCTAGTGCAAGTGGAAAAAGTAGCACTTCTGGGAACCACAATCTGACAAACTACAAAGTGCAAGATGCGATTGAATGCATTCAACTGGTTTACATCAATATTTTCATCTTTCAGTCTGACTCGAGACCAACTATCCCTAAACCCTTTTCTTGGATATTCACAGTGTGAGCTCCACTGTGTCCGGAGGTTGTCACACCGAAGAGAGATGCTAATAAGTCTCGTGTGACCCTAATCTGGGTTCCCTTGACCATGGAAGTCAAGGTCCCATCTGCCTCTGACTTCAGACACACATAAAAAGCTTTTACCAGGTCCGGAAAACTTACTTCAGAGATAGTAGCCATCTTCGACCACTTCAATCTGTCTAAAGCTTCGACGATGCTCCCCATTCCGTTCTTCTGCAAATCTGTCACATCCACTGCTTTGTGACCGCATAGCTTGATTTTCACAGACGCAAACCTTACTTGCTGCTCGGCGGTAAGAAATTCGGCTCTGTAGCCCCTGACGCTGCCAGAATTACCAGAAGAGGCCATGGATTTGAACGGAGAAAGTTTCTGGAGGACTGGAAAGAGGAATGGAACAGAAGCCCTCAAGAAATTTCTAGCGGGAAGTGGTTGGAAACTTGAAATCCCAGAGAGTCGATGTCGGAGTCGTTAATGTATCGCCTCAGGCAGGTGAACGAGAGAGAGATAAAGGTAGGAGGTGAATCGTTCTCACACAGATTTTGGGATATATGAAAGGAATAGACCTTTTTCCAAAAATAGAACCGCCATTATGACGGAAGACGACAAAGTGACCAGTTCAATAGGAATAAAGGACTTATATAAAATAGCAAATCGATAGGAGTGGCTTAACACAAAAGTTTCTGTGGAAATTTGCTTAAATCCAGGGAGGAAAAAATAATTATCATTCTAATAATTTATATTTCAGTTTTATACAGATGAATCTTTCACACTTTACACATGCCTAATTCCCTTCTAAGAGATGTAAACCTCTCTTCAGGTAAGGCTTTTGTGAAGATATCTGCTAACTAAGTGTTTGTATCAATAAATGAAATATCTATATTACCATTAGCTACATGATCACGAATGAAATAGTATCTAACCTCAATGTGTTTATTCCTTGAGTGTTGTACTGGATTCTTGGTTAAATTTATAGCACTGGTGTTGTCATATAACAGTGGAATTGTCTTGATATGTAGCCCGTAATCCTCAAGTTGTTGCTTGATCCATAGAGTTGTGTGCAGCAACTTCCAGCAGCTATGTACTCAGCTTCAACTGTTGACAGTGCTACTGAATTTTGTTTCTTGGAGGACCATGATATCAGACATCCTGCAAGGAATTGACAACAACCACTAGTGCTCTTTCTATCTATTTTGCATCCAGCGTAGTCAGCATCAGAGTATCCTACTAAATTAATTTCACAAGATTTTGGATACCAAAGACCTAAGTCATGAGTTCTAGTTAAATATCTAAAAATTCTTTTTACTGAAATTAGATGGGATTCTCCAGGATCTGCCTGATACCTAGCACACATGCATACACTAAACAGTATATCAGGTCTACTAGAAAGTAGGTAAATTAATGAACCTATCATACCTCTATAGATCTTTTGATCTACCTTCTTACTATCCTTGTCACTATCCATCCTTATTGATGTGCTCATAGGTGTTGACAGTGGCTTGGCATTATCAAATCCAAACTTCTTTAAGAGTTCCTAGGTGTACTTAGCTTGGAAGATGTGAGTCATTTCCTTTCCTTTTTTGATTTGCAATCCAAGGAAGTAGTTGAGCTCTCCCATCATGCTCATCTCGAACTCTCCCTGCATAAGCTTCTCAAAGTACTTGCAAAGAGATTCATCAGTTGAACCAAATATTATATCATCAACATAAATTTGAACAAGCAATATATGTTTGAATTTAGATTTGATGAACAGAGTACTATCTACTTGACCTCTGATAAAACCATGGTTTAATAGAAAAGAGCTAGCCTTTCATACCAGGCCCTAGGTGCTTGTTTTAAACCATATAATGCTTTGTGTAATTTAAAAACATGATTCGGAAATTCAGTGTCATCAAAGCCTGGAGGCTGTTCTACATAAACTTCCTCCTTAATAAAACCATTAAGAAATACCGACTTTACATCCATTTAAAATAATTTCACATCTAGTGCAGATGCATATGCAAGTAAGATTCTAATAGCCTCAAGTCTAGCCACAGACACATAGGTTTCATCGAAATCTATGCCTTCCTCTTGGGAATAGCCTTGAGCTACCAATCTGGCCTTGTTTCTTAAGATCACACCACTTTCATCCAATTTATTTCTGAACACCCATTTGGTGCCAATTACTGGATGATTTGATGGTCTAGGAACAAGTGACCACACATGGTTTCTCTTGAACTGATTCAGTTCATCTTGCATAGCTTCATTGACTGTCCTAGGCTCTATTTGAGAAACAAAAGCTAAATAATCACATGGAATTATGTTACCTCTTGTTCTTACCCCTACAGATGGATCACCAATGATATTTTCAAGAGGGTGATCTCTCTTATATCTCCATTCATTTGGAAGATTTTCATGTTCTATGTCCTTTTGTTGCAAGTCTTCCAGAGGTGGATCTTCCTTGTCCTCAATTGATGAGTTCTTTATCTTCTTAGACAATTCATGTGCATCATCATTATCACTATCTTCTTCCTTTCTCAAGGAAAGGTTAGTTTTATCAAAAATAATGTGTACTGACTGCTCAATCAATAAAGTACGCTTATTGAACACTCTATATCCTTTAGGTTTAGAAGCATACCCCATGAAGATGTCTTCATCTGATTTGGCATCTAACTTACCAATGTCTCTTTTGTCCTTGTTGTGGATGAAGCATGGACATCCGAATGTCCTGAAGTGACTAATCTTAGGCTTCTTTCCCTTGAACAACTCATACGCAGTCTTTTTCAAAATCGGCCTGATCATTACTCTATTGATGATGTAGCTTGCTGTGTTGACTACTTCAGCCCAAAAATATCTTGGCAGATCATATTCTGACAACATTGTTCTTGCCATGTCCAATAAAGTCATGTTCTTTCTCTCAGCAACTCCATTCTGTTGTGGTGTCCTTAGTGCTGAGAAATTGTGTTCAATTCCTTGGTCATCACAGAACTTGGAAATTTTCTCATTCTAGAATTCTCCTCCATGGTCTGATCGGATTCCAACAATGCAATACTTCTTATCTTTCTGGACCTTTTTACTGAAGCTCACAAAACTATCAAACATATCATCATTGTGTTCTAGGAAGGATACCCATGTGAATCTCCAATAGTCATCTACAATAACAAATCCATATTGCTTTCCTCCTAGACTGGTGGTCCTCATTGGCCCAAATAAGTCCATGTGTAAGAGGTCTAAGGGTTTAGAGGCTGTCACCATAGTCTTTGACTTGAATGAGGATTTTACATGCTTCCCTTTTGCACAAGGCCCGCAGATGCCATCCAATCTTGTGCTAATTTAGGTAGACCTTCCACTAGGCTTTTCTTAATCAGCTTTCTTATGCCATCCAAACTGCAGTGGCCCAATCTTCTGTGCCACAGCTCAGGTGACTACTCTTTGCTGGCTGCTAAACAAATGTCTTGATCTCTCAACTGTTCAAGGTAAAGTACGTACAAATTCTTCTCTTTGTTAGCTTCAAAAATCACTTGTCCATCCTTCATAATACTGCATTTGGATTCTTGAAATCTGATCTGATGTCCCTTGTTGCATAACTGGATAATGCTGATAAGGTTGTGCTTCAAGCCTTTTATACATAGAACCTCTTCAATTACTATCTTGCCTTTGCTGCTCACTGATCCACTGCCTATCACAGTCCCTTTTCCATTATCTTCATAGGTGACTGTACCTTCTTCAGCTTCTAAATGGGTAAACAACCTTCTGTTTCCTGACATATGCTTTGAGCATCCACTGTCCAAGTACCACTTGGATGCTCGGAGATTTTCCTGAAATGAAAACATCAAGCTTTAGGTACCCAAGTTCTTTTGGGTCCTGGATGGTTAGTGTCATCAATTTTCCTTTTGATTATCCATCTTTTATATTTTGTTGGACAGGTTATTTTGGTATGTCCTAGCTTGTTGCAGTGACTGCAACATGTTGTTCTAGTTATTTTTTCATATGGAGCATATTTAACGTTTGATTTGTATGTTATATCTTGTTTAGGCACGAATTTTGGAGTTGGATATGTTTTAGGGTATACTATTGTATCTTCATTATCTGGTTGAATGTAACCTAATCCATTCTTCTTTTTACTTGATCTTCTAGCTCCTCTTAGTATTAAGGAATTTTTACCATTGGTAAATTTTTCTAACGTGCTTGATAGTTTATCATTTTCTTCTGTTAGTATTTTGATTTCATTTTTTAGTTCGTCTGAACTTTCTTGTTTTTCTAATTTTGTTATTTGATTATTTTTATCTTTTAGATTTTCACATAACAACTCATTTCTTCTTTTAAGTTCATTAACTTCCATCTATAGTTGTTCATTTTTTGATTTTAAATCTGAATTGGTATTCTCTAGACATGCAACATTTTTCTTACTAGCTTTGAGTAATTTAGATACTTCTCTATATTTATCATAAAGCTCATTGAAAGCTTCTTCTAAATTATCTGAATCAGAATCATTATAGGAATCGAAAGATGAGTTAGAAGTTACCTTTTCTTCAGTATTTGCCATTAAGGCCAGGTTGGCTTCTTCTTCTTCCTCACTGCTTGAGTTTGACTCGCTGTCTGAGTCGCTGCTGTTGCTCCAAGCTGCTGCCATTGCTTTCTTCTTATATCTCCTGAATTTTTTGGAGCTATCTTTCTTTTTGAATTCAGATTTTTTGAGCTTCGGACATTCTGCTTTGATATGTCCGGGCTTCTTACACTCATAGCAGATGGGCTCACCTTTCTTTAGTCCTTTCCTTCTACCTTCTTAAAGTCCTTACTTTTCTTGAAGTGTCTTCTACCGGACTGATGTCTTTTCTTTTTGGCTAAGATCCGTTGAAGCTTCCTAGATAGCATAGCTTCTTCGTCTTCATTGTCTTCGCTATTGGCTTCATCTTCTGATTGTTCCTCAAAGCTGCCTTCTGCTGCTTTGAGGGCATTTGAGTGCTTCTTCTTACTAGATGATTCTCCTAATCTTTCCTTGTTTATCTCATGGGCCATGAGGGACCCAATGAGCTTTTCCAATGACATCATTTTCAAGTCATTTGCTTCTTCTATAGATGTTACCTTGGGAGTCCAAGAAGATGGTAGGGATCTAAGAATTTTCCTTACCATATCTCCCATCTCATAGCTTTTTCCTAGTCTGGCCAATCCGTTTGTAATATCTGTGATTCTGTTGAACATTTGGGTTATAGATTCTCCTGGTTGCATCTGGAACCTTTAATATTGAGTCACCAGAATGTCTATCCTGGTTTCCTTGACTTTGTTAGTGCCTTCATAAGTGATCCTGAGCTTTTTCCACATTTCCATGGCAGATTTGTCGGCAGATACACGGTTGAATTCTTTTTTACTGAGGGCACAACACAAAATGCTTTTGGCTTTTCAGTTGAGAGATATTTTCTTTCTATCATCATCAGTCCATTTGTCCTTTTCGTTGGTGACTAGAAGATCTCCTTCTTTCTACAATTGACCAGATCTGAAAATCAAATCCTTGCAAGAAGTATTCCATCCTGGTCTTCTAGGTGTAATCTTCTCCATCAAATAAAGGTGGCATGTTGACTGACTGGCCTTCAGAGTGACCTTAGGGTATCATTTGATCTTTTCTCTTCAGATCGTTGGATCTTCTTCTTTGTCAAAGAGACTAGCTCTGATACCACTTGTTGCCCAGCTAGCTAGCCCAGAGGGGCGTGTGAATGGGATATTAATATTATTTGATACTCAAATCATGTTCACACAATAGTCACAAAAACAACACTTCGCAGAATGTTAGTGTCAGTGAAGACAAAGATAAACACGCAAAAGCAATCTCACAACACAGAAAATTATCCTGGTTTGGATCTCCTCTCCTTAGGAGTCCTACATCTAGTCCCTGAGAAATATCTCAAGATTTCACTAACCCAAGGGTATTGTCCCCCTTTTGGACCCTTACACACCCAACCGCTGCTGGTCATCCTTCAATCTGAAGGGAAATACACCACCCTGGATACCTCACCAGGTCTTCCTTCACAACCGAAGGGAACAACACCCTGGATACCACACCAGGTCTTCCTTCACAACTGAAGGGAATAAACACAAGAGAATGTGTTCAAAGAGATGATGCCCCTAGATCAAGCATATAGAACACCGCTTGATCTGAAGCAAGGACTGAGAAGAAAAAGATCTACAATCAAGTACTCTTCTCAGAACAAAAGGCTCTCTCACAGATCTGAACTTAGCACAGAGAGCAAGAGCTAAGACTAATGGGAGTTTTTTGCTTGGCTCTATGAAAAGCTTGTAGAAAATTGAAGGCGTTGTAACTTCTTGTTCTCTAATCACTCTTCCTCATGCTTCAGTAACTTCATTCTTCTATATATATATCATCTTTTGAAATTTGAACGTTGAAGTGCCAGTTGTCTCTATGCATAAGTGTACGTTAGATTGCTTGACACTTGGAAGCTTCCAGTCAACAATCCTTTATCCTTTCATGCACGCAAAGAGAGAGAGGATCTTATGTAATCTTCTTTGGCTTCCATTTTGTCCAACATTGTATTACGAATGTTGTCAGAGACCTGCACATATTTAAAGCTTGAACAATAGACAGCTAAGCTGTCTCTTGTTGTCAGTCAACGTTAGAATGAATGTTCATCAAAATAGTAATGTCATTTTTGTTGTTCTAAAAGATGTTTGCAGAGAAGATACGATACTGGAAGATATCGTCTGCATTCATGCAGTGATACGTTCAGTCTTCATAAATGCACAGTTGACATAAATATGCGTGAAGACTTTGACTTTTCAACGTATTAAAAATTAGCTCAAAAAATGAATTGTTGTCTTCCATGAAATCGTTGTATACATGACTTATTAAATCGTTGTGCAAATGAGTGAATCGTTGTGCATTCATAAGTAAAGAGATGCATACACAAATCGTTATATGTACCAATAATCAAATCATTATGAAGTTATAAATAAATCGATGTACAAATCGTTGTGATGTTATGAACAAATCGATGTTCAAGTCGTTATGATGTTATAAACAAATCCATGTACAAACCGTTGTGATGTTATGAACAAATCGATGTACAAGTCGTTATGATGTTATAAACAAATCGATGTACAAATCGTTGTGATGTTATGAACAAGTCAATGTACAAGTCGTTATGATGTTATAAACAAATCGATGCACAAATCATTGTGAAGTCATAAACAAATCGATGTACAAGTCGTTATGATGTTATGAACAAATCGATGTACAAGTCGTTATGATGTTATGAACAAATCGATGTACAAGTCGTTATGATGTTATAAACAAATCCATGTACAAATCGTTGTGCTTCTTTAAGAAATCTATGTGAGGGCAAATCGTTCTTCTTACTTAAGGAATCGTTGCGGAAAGCAAATCGTTATGATTAGTTAACGAATCGTTGTGAGAAACAAATCGTTGCAATCACTTAACGAATCGTTGTGAGGGCAAATCGTTGCGATCACTTAATGAATCGTTGTGAGGGCAAATCGTTGCGATCACTTAACGAATCGTTGTGAGGGCAAAACAAAGAAATCGTTATACTGCCCAAATCGATAAAAGCACATAGCGAATCCTTATGAATATGAAATCGTTATAGCTCTATAGAAATCGTTATGACCTATAATGGAAGTCGATGTGTACTTAGAGAATTTTTATGTGTACTGAACTCTAAATACTTCAGGGTGAGATACATACAGAATTTGCTTGACTTTTCTTAATTCATTTCCTGTGCTCAAAACTTGTAGAAAATATGTTAGATTAATCTTTATATAGTTTTGTTAATCACCAAAATAGATATGTAATTTTTGTAAATTACATGGGGATAAACTGATCATCACGAATTTGTGACCAAAATATTCACTTATAAAGTTTCACCCGTAAGCCCCCCAACGAATAGTTCTAGTGACCGAATTTTTTGCGGTCACTATTCGGTCTCAGATCTGAGATTGAATAGTGACCAAAAAATTTTCGGTCACTAAAACTAAACCTTAGTGACCGATAACTTTTAGTCACTATTCGGTCTCAGATCTGAGACCGAATAGTGACTGAATAGTTCGGTCTCAGATTCGGTCTCTATTGACGTAATTTCTTGTAGTGACAGAGTCTCCGATAAACATCTATGGACTGATCTAGTATATCGTAAGTGAGGTCATGTGACTCCACTCAATTTTTTTCTTCTAAAATGATCATTTAAATTAAAATTTTAAGGAGTTTTTATATAAATATTGACCCTATTGAATTATCTCGGTAGAGTCACCTCTTATGTATAATATTTTTTTATATTATATATAATATATTATTTTTATAAATATTAAATTTTTTTAAGTGATCTCACTTAACAAAATTTTTACATCCATCCCTGATGTAACACCCCCACACACAATAAATCAATAAGTGAGTATAGCAGCAGATAGTAGATAGAGAAATAATTTGTGTATATTTTCTTGGTACACATTAAGTTAGATATATCTACTAAGATTAATGTGTTATATGAAAAGGGGGCTTTTAAAATCTCCCCTCCGTTCTTTTTTTTTTAAACTATCTGTAGAGGCTATTTCTAGCCTCTTGGGCTTGCGGGCCCATCAAGGCCTCCTACGGCCCCTTTTTGACTCATCATGATGCCAGGGCTTCGGCCTTAATGCCGCGTGTCCTCGGATTCAGCTTAAAGCTTCTGAGCACGTTCTGGCAATCAAAACATTCAAAGGTCTCCAGGAGTGATCTTCGGATACCCCCCAAGCATGTTCGGTCCAAGCATGGCCTATCGAACAATCGCTGTTCGAAGCACACTGCGGCCCCATCTGCATAAGTTGTGCCTCCGAGCACCAGGCCCCGAACAGTGGGCTCGGCTACCGAATAGCAGACTAGGCTACCGAACAGCAGACTCAGCTACCGAACAACAGGTCTAGCCTACCGAACATGCAACCTACTCGGTACCTTCCGCCTAGGAGAATCCAAGCAGCCCTTCTTCTTACCGCGACGGTTACAATGGCTACAACGCACACGCCCCACGATCAAGTGGTGCGTTAACCGCCGAGCCCCTTAACGGGCGTCGTAACGCATAACTCCCCACCAAAGGTGCCAACAGATGCGCCCTTTCCAGAGTCATTAGGGGACGTTCCGTCCCACTCCCTCTGCACCTTCGCCTATAAAAGGCTCAGGTAAACTCCATGCTAATGGTACGTTGTCCTGAACGCTCACGCTCGCCCTCGTGCAACGCCACACACGAGAACCCCCTTTCTTTCAAGCCTGTTCAAGTCCCGAGCTGGCTTAGGCATCAGAGGGTTCTCCCCGATTCTTCAACCGGGCCCCCCTGATCCCGTTCTGGTCTTGCAGGCTTCCGTCCGCACCGGCGTTCATCTTCCCCATCTTCTCCAGTGGAGGCCCATTTGGCTCAGGCCCAAACATAAAAACACCACCACATATTTGGCGTCGTCTGTGAGAACAACATCAGCCATGGCTCGCGGACGTTCCTCTCACCGGAACCCTGGCAATAGGGCAACGCGCTCTTGCCAGTCATGCTCGGGCTTGCGTGATCATGCCCCTCCTACCAACGACAACACTCCCCTCGCTGGAGTGATTGACAACGGCCCCACTGCTGGCACTCCGGCAACTACCCAGGAGGTAGCGGAACTTCGGGGCCTAGTTCAGCAGCTCGTGGGTGTCTGTCAGGGCCTTCAGGCACAACTGGCTAGGCAGCCTACCCTGAGAGTCCCCCCACCGTCGAAGCATCAGGCGGAATCATCGCGTTGGAAACCTCCTGCACCGTCGACCCGGCGGGAGCAGTATGCGGAGCCGCCCCGGCGGTCTCGGAGGGTCCCGTTCGCAGGCCGAACACCAGAACGACAGGCCAACTCCCCCCGTCATTTTGCGGTGGTTCCGCCTCCCCCGCGTTCCGACGTCGGTACTAACGCCCACGCGTCCAAGCACCTCCGCCGCGTCGCTGACCTTGAGCGCCGCATGGACGCGATGGTTGAGAAGGCAGAAGGTAGATTCTTGGATGATGACCTAGACTTTCGCTCCCCGTTCACTGCGGAGATCCTGGAGGCCAGGGCCTCCCCAAAACTACCCCTACCTTCCATTGCGCCCTACGACGACACCACTGACCTAGCGGACCATGTCCATGGGTTCGAGTCGCACATGATCTTCCACGGAGCGTCGGATGCGATCAAGTGTCGGGCGTTCCTGACCACGTTAGAGGAAGCTGCCCGGGCATGGTTCGAAGCCATCCCAGCGGGCTCCATCTCCTCCATCCACCAGTTGAAAAAGTCCTTTCGGGACAACTTCCTGGGCGAGAGGTCGCAGCCGCGCACGACGACTTCTCTTATGTCTGTTCGGCAGAAGAAAGGTGAAGCACTCTGGGACTACGTCAAGCGGTTCCAGACTGAAGCACTTTGCATTCGGCACCTCGACGTCCCCTTGGCCACCAGTGCCCTCATCCGGGGCACTCACGATGGTTTCCTTCAGAGGACGCTCGGGGTCCAGCGACCACCTACCCTCACTGACCTCCTCTTCATCGCCCAACGCCACGCTGCGTGCGAGGAGAATCTGGTAGTCAGCTGAGCTGAGTAGGCGAATTTGCCCCGAAACGGGAAGGACCTTATAAGGTCATTTGGGTTCTCGAAAGAGGTGTCTACAAGCTGTCTATCCTCGGCGGCAAAACCATATCGAGAACCCCCTATTTAAATCTGAAGGGTTATTATTTACAAAAGCCTCTCTGCTCAGCATCCTACTTCTCTCTTTGTTGTTCTATTGGTTTATGTAAAGGATGAACGGTACAACCCCCAGACAAGAGCTCTTCAGCTCAGAAGACCAGCACGGCACCTGTCCTAAAATAGAGATGTTCGGTACAACCCCGGGTCGACGAGGTCTTCAGCTCGACCTGCGCTGAACCCACGAGCCTCTAGACACCGACGAATCCCGATTCGAACAGAACATGACTAGGAAAAAGAGGAAAAAAGGACAATGCTAGTTAAAGATCTCGGTCGGAGGGTTCGACATCCTCGGCATCGTGAGGTATGTGCTCAGCCCGGAAGCTCACGAAGCGAACCCCGTCCAGGCGAGGGTCCCGCATCGTCTGGTGACACTCCCCCAAAGCGACAACAAAGACCTCCAGCGCATACTCCACTGTCGTGATGCCGCCCCCGCCAATCGCCGACCTCGTAGCAAGCCCCTCCGAAGAGCTCCAGATCCATATGGAATTCGGGACCGGATCTGTACGCTACCACTCCCTGAGCCCTTGCCTCATGAGGCACTGTGGCGACAACCTTCTTCTCAGCTTCGGCTACAGCAAGTTTCAGCTCAGAGGCCTTCAGAGCAGCGCAAGCTCGGTCTCGTGGTGTTGACTCTGCTCCCCTCACTTTGCCGACTGTATCGTTGTCCGAACTCACCTCCATGCACTGCAGGAGTACTTCTAGTTACGCAGTCTTCTCTAGACTCCATGTCCGCTCTAGCTGCCCCGGCGGCCCGCTCGGCAGAGAGCGCAACCTCACCTGCCACCGGTTCGGCAGCCACACTCGCCAAAGTGGTATCTAGGCCTCTGACCTCGCTTACAGGCGCTCCTTGGGAGGACGTCGCCTCGTCGCGATCGATCGGCTGCTTCGCCGCAGGTATGAAGGCATTTCCCCTCTCAAGTGCTCACGATCACACCCGCGCAGACTTGAGAGGGTGGGGGGCTAGTGTAGAGGTTATTTCTAGTCTCTTGGGACTGTGGGCCCATCAAGGCCTCCTACGGCCCCTTTTTGACCCGTCATGACGCCAGGGCTCTGGCCTTAATGCCACATGTCCTCGGATTCAGCTCAAAGCTTCCGAGCACGTTCTAGCAATCAAAGCGTTCAAAGGTCTCTAGAGGTGATCTTCGGATACCCCCAAAGCCTGTTCGGTCCAGGCATGGCCTACCGAATCAACCCTGTTCGAAGCACACTACGACCCTGTCTGCATAAGCTGTGCCTCTGGGCACCAGGCCCCGAACAACGGGCTCGGCTTTCGAACAGTGGATTCGGATACCGAACAGCAGACTCGGCTACCGAACAACGGACTCGGCTACCGAACAACAGGTCTAGCCTACCAAATAGGCAACCTACTCGATACCTTCCGCCCAGGAGAATCCAAGCTGCCCTTCGCCTTACCGTGACGGTTACAATGGCTACAACGCACGCGCCCCACGATCAAGTGGTGTGTTAATTTTCGAGCCCTCAACGGGCTCCGTAACGTGTAACTCCCCACCAGGGGTGCCAACAGGCGCGCCCTTTTCGGCGTCATTAGGGGACGTTCTGTCCCACTCCCTCTGCACCTTCGCCTATAAAAGTGTCATGCCTCGCTAATTTAGCAGCGGAATAAATCAGAGAGGCATAAACAACGTGTATGGTAACGTAAATTGCGCATACATTCGTATATATCAGAGCAACTAATGAACAATAATTGTAATGAAACTCATCATTTTATTGATAATTCATCTAAACTATTACAACCACTAATTCAGAGCCAAAACATAGGGCTCAATGACTTTATTACATTTGGAAATGATAACTAAGCAACTAACTAAACTAACTCTAGGGTACTAAGGGCATTCCATCGCTATGACTTCAGGACGCTCATCACTCCAGTCCAATCCCGTTGTTGTGTGTAAGGTCGTCACTTGACTTACCTGAAAACACAATAACAAATAACGAAAGGTGAGCGATAACGCTCAATAGGACTTAATATCTCGAGTAAACAAGCATGCTTTAAATGATTAATGTCTTGTCACGCAGGTTAACTAGAGAGAACGATCAAGTATAGTCAAGAGAGTAATAGTACAAGATAACGAGAGATTGATGACATACTATATCAAAAGAATGATAGCATGCGATAACATGTGAACGATTATACATTTCACAAGAATATTGCAAAACTAGGATGATAGAGAATTGACCATATAATGAGATAGCGTGTAACAAGATAGTGTATAACAAGATAGCGTGTATCAAAATGACATGTAATAGGATAGCTTGTATCAAGGTGGCGTGTAACGAGATAGCTTGTATATCAAGATAGTGTGTAACGAGATTACATGTAAAGAGATGGCGTGTAAAGAGATAACATGTATGGTTGCACCACGGTGCACTAGTCGAGTATGGCAATAGTCACTTTGGGACAGTAGCCGTTTAACGATAGTACATTACGTCTGAACTCCTCAGACTAATGTTATAACAGTCAGTGCTAGCACAATAATAGCACCGAAATGGTACAGTACGTCTGAACTCCTCAGACTAATAGTATAACAATTAGGTGTCTAGCCAATGTCGAGATAGTCAGAACCGGTGCAATGCAGAACACCGTCAATAGCCCCTGTAGGTATTTTCGGGTGGCTCTCTGCCCCCAAGACTAGATTGGAGCCCCTCGGACACTCTCCGTGCCCTGCACAATTATGCATTCGAGTCAGGAGGGTCACCAGACCCGTATTATGGCGCTAGATAGTCATGTACAGTACAAGTAATGGGAGCCACAACAGCTCAAGAGTCTCAAGAGAGTACTAGATGAATAGACGAGATAGTAGAGTGAACGTGAATAGATGAGAGTACAATGATAGTAGATGAGATAGGGGTATAATCGTAAAACAACGATAAACCACGATAGTAACGGTTACACAGCACCAGGTCGGGTACCGGCAGTCTGGTAGAAGAAGTCACCACCGCCCACTAGCCGTGCTAAGAACACTGGCCAGGTGGTCCGGCATGTTCACAAGATAAGAGAGATCTTACTAAGGCCGTTTGGATCGTACTGATCCCTAAGAGTGTAATGGGATTTAAAGGGTACAACCAACTCGTCGGCAATGGACGTGCGCCAAAGCCAAGAAGACTTACGGAGGTCTTGACAAGGATTCCCTAGTCCAGTCGAGAGTATTCCTAGTGGAGAGGTGGTCCAAGTCAAGGGAAAGTGTGTAAAAATGGGTCCATCGTGCCTCGAGTGCTCGAAGGCCGAGGGAAAACGATAACGGTATTTAAAATGCATGAGTAAAAAACGGAAACAATTGTATTTAATAAAATAGGGTAATTTAGTCATTTATTTCGCTAAGTTACCAGATACATTATTGCATAAATTATTAGGGTCAAATGACAATTAATAAAGTCATGTGTGTATAAGTGTAAAGAAATCTTGAGGATATGACAAGTCGTGCAAATATCCTTTTAAAATAATTAAATTTATATCATTAATGTCATTTATTAACTTGCCAAGTCGGGTTAACTATATCATGATTTAATCATGGCTAATTAGGGGTATAAAGCTTAAACAACAGGGCATATGCACAATTTTTTCATTCTGGTCGGATTCATGAAAACGCGGTGAACTTATCCGTCGCGATTCAGATCGCGTCGGGGCGGCCGGGCGCGACAGGTGGAACGGCCGGTCTGGCTCGGTCCGGGAAGGGAACGCGGTGGCGAGGCCCGCCGCGTTCAAGACGCGATCTGGCGGTCGACCGCGACCCTCCTGTTATCGCGGCGTATCGCGCCACCGCAATATCAGGGACGGTCCGAGTTTTTCCCTTTTTTTTAGGGTTGATACTAGATGACACAGGGCTCTTCTAAATTCAATATAAAATCGTATAATGACTCAAAAATCACGAATCTAGTTTCAAATGTAAATAGACACATAGATCTATCAGCATGCACGATTAATTTGAAATTAGACAAGATTTAGGCATGCTTTGAATAGGTTACATTCCGATGACCTAAACAGGCATAGTTAGGGTTCAACGAATTAATTAGAGATAAATACATGATGAAAAATTCTGAAACAAGGGGCGTTCGAAAGTTAACACGAAGTAGTATTTTACAGAATTTTCTCATGGTGTGGGATCAAGTATGCACGGAGTTTAAAGGTAAACTTGAAGAGTCGGGTGCAAGCAACAGACAGAGATTCAAAGATTTAATTCTCCATCATGGGAGATCGAAATCGAGCAAGACCAGGGGCGTTTGAAAGTAATCAGATGCACTATATACGAAATTTTATCATGGCATGAAAGCAAGTACATGTTGGGAGTTAGAGAAAACATAAGATTTCAGTTCATGGTAACAGCAGACCTTCATGAATTAAATTCGCCCAAATCGATGAGCGAAATACAACGAAACCATAGGGCTTTTAAAGAGGTACATGAAGGCTACCTAGGCTAATTTTTACACGATTTTTGCTTGAGAGATTGTCTACCTTTTTTGTGGAGTAAGAAAGCCCTAGTTTGATGACGAAAATGGAAAAACTCCTCCTTGTTCTAGCCTCCTCTTCCTTGCTCCTTTGTCTCCAGCCCTTCTTCTCGTTCTCCAGAGTTCCAGCCACAAAAAAGGGTTGCTAGGGATGAGTTTTTGGTGTATATGGCTAACTATAGGAGTCCTAGCCCTTCTATTAAACTCCGAATTTCCTTCTTTATCTCCCACTTTCTCTTATTTATCCACCTAATAGAGTTGGGAAGGGATCCAATTTCGTGGGTAATGGGTTTGGGTAAGGTTAGGACTCTTTTTAGGATATTTATAACCCATTTTAGTATTTATCTTACCCTTATTTAATTTATTTATTAATTAAATCCGAATTTCCACATTTTTCTCCCCCTATTCTATCATTTATCCACTAATTGGCTTGGGGAGAGATCTAATTTCATGGATAATAAGTTAGGATAAGTCTAGGACTCTTTTTAGAGATTTATATATGTCATTTAGTATTTATCTAATCCCTTTTTCTAATTATTACTATATTTAATCCGAATTTCACTTAATTAACTCCCTTCTCATGATGGGTTCTTCTTATTTGGGCCCAACAATCCATGTTAGGTCTATTAATAAAACACATTACTAATTTGACTTAATAGGTATAGATTTAATTCCAATTATTCACCATTTATCCTTATGTAAATCTATTTATCACACTTATTCAAGTAATTTCATATTTTTATTTCAATTAATTATTATTCATGCCAATATTTCTAACCTTCATCATTTGGACTCTTACTCTTGGCCCAATAACTCGTGTGAGCTTAATTGTACAACCCATGTACTTACTTTACTTAATGGATTTTTAATTATCCTTTTATTAGAGAATTTATTCAAGGGTCAAGATTGTCCATTAGTCTAAATATCATAATGGACTATCATCCCATATTATTTAAAGTCTATCCACATGTTTATTTTTATTTATAATCCACTTTGGTCATAAAATAATGGGTTCTTCGACTTATTCCTTAATTATGCTAATAAGTCGCATAAATTCTTAAACTAAGTCCAAACGATTTTTCTATGCCCAAATTTCATGATGGGTCATTAGAGAGCATTATTTAAAGTATAATTATTATTTTTACAGAATTTTTATATGGGTTTATACGCATGTGATAATAATACGTACCTTTTTAACTGGTTGAATTTATTAATTGATAAATTTTCGATTTATCTATAATTTTTAATTAATAGATTTTTTGGGGTACTACAAAAAAGCTCAAGTAAACTACATGCTAATAGTAGGTCGTCCTGAACGCTCACGTTCGCCCTCGTGCGACGTCACACATGAGAACCCCCTTTCTTTCAAGCTTTTTCAAGTTCCGAGCTGACTTAGGCATCGGAGGGTTCTCCTCGGTTCTTCAACCGGACCCCCCTGATCCCGTTCTGGTCTTGCAGACTTCTATCCGCACCGACGTTCATCTTCTCCATCTTCTCTAATAGAGATCCGTTTGGCTCAAGTCCAAACAAGAAAACACCACCATACTATCTATTATTTGTCACAACTCCATTAACTGTGTCTATTTATTCACACCTTGATATCAACCAATATTTCTCTCGTAGATGGGACTCTTTATTATAAGAAATGCTTGCCGTATGGGACAGCAAGACGCAAAAGGATGCGTGGGGCCGCAGGTCTTCTGTATCCTTGAGAGGTATTTATTTCCCTTTTATTATTACACTGTACGTGTTAATTAAATTTTCCCCGAGATCTTTTCCTCTACTAGATCAATTACGGAACTGGTGACGTATAGTGAAAGAGACCTCTGGCCACCAAACGAAGTTGAATACGTAGGTGATAAACAAATTAAAAATAGCTGTATCTCGGGTACTGTGCCCTGCCGTGTATTGTGGATGATGAGGGGAAATCGCCCTCTTCGTAACCAGTCATCTCTAATTCTATTCTCTCCGTCTAGTGGCCAGCCGGCCAGCGGCCGCGCCGGAAACCAAAAGCTAGCACTACGTCACCGAAACATCAACAAAAAGAACAAAAAGGATGACAACATTTTAAAGAAGGGCTCGTCATCCCGGGTGCAAAGTCGTTCCTCTTTTGTTCCTGGCTCGAGAACCAACACACCGTTCCGTAACCAAAATCGTCCCCCATCAATATTAAGGACACCACCAAACAATTTCGCCCCCCCCCCCCCCAATTGTGAGCCGCCCCCATATCGTAGCAAGCTAAGCACTATTGAAGCCCTACCTTTTTGTACTAGACCTTTGTTTTTCTTTTCTTTCTGAACTTGGAAATTCCATTCATCTGCGTGCCATGATGCCAATGAACGTTCTGACCTCGATCTTAATCGCATGCAGTAATTACAGGGTGAGGTAAAAGTCGAGCCGAGCGGCCAGTCGTAAGGGGCAGGCGCTGCGTCGAGGTCATTATAAATAATTGCCCACACCGGAAGGAAGCACCCAAACCCCAAACACTTCCCTCCACACCATCTTTTCCTAAGGACTTGCATTACTCGATCTGCAAGGGAACAACTTCGATCTGGAGAAGAAATTGCTGTTCCTATATATGTTTATCCATCGATCCGTTGTATATCGTAATTAACCATGTCCACCACCCCTTCAACAGCGGAGGAAAAAGATACGAACGGTCTCCCGTTGGCCTCCTCACCTCTGGAGGGCCAGGGCTGTAGATCGCAGAGATGGGTCCTCCTCTGCTTCAACTGCACGCTCGTGCTGCTCGGAGGTGCTGGCCCTCTTCTCCTCCGCGTCTACTTCTTGCACGGCGGCAAGCGCATGTGGCTGTCGAGCCTCGTCCAAGTGGGGGGTTGGCCCTTGGCCATTATTCCCCTCACATTCTGCTACATGCGCAGCTGGCTAACTCGTAGAGCGCGGTCTGGTCAAGGCGACGGCTGGTTCCCCATCGCGATGACCTTCCCTCTCGCGGCTGCGTGCGCCGGCATCGGTGTTTTCACGGGCTTGGACTGCTACATGTTCGCCTTCAGTGCCTCCTACCTCCCGGTGTCGACGGCCGCAATCTTGTCCTCTACTCAGATGGCGTTTGTGGCGCTGTTCGCGCTTCTTATCGTGAGGCAGCGGTTCACGCCGTATTCGGTCAACGCGGTCGTCCTGCTTAGCCTGGGCACAGTTGCTCTTGGCTCGCAGCCCGGAGGTGATCGCGCGGCCGGCGACTCCAAATCACAGTACGTTCTGGGTTTCGTGATGACGCTTGCGGCAGCCGCTCTTTATGGGTTCACGCTGCCGCTGACGGAGTTGATGTACATTAAGACCAGACAGAAGATTTCATACTGCCTTGTGATGGAGGTGCAAGTGATGATATCGTTGTCCGCCTGTGCGTTCTGCATTATAGGGATGTTGGTCAACAAGGACTTTGGGGTAAACTTGAAACGTATCCGTCACTCTCTCTCTCTCTCTCTTTCTTTCTCTCTCTCGCCACAACCGGAGAATTCCCAAGAGTTTTTTCTTGGTGGGCCCTCTTGGTGCATTAAGTTAAGATAAATATTTACTGTAAAACCTTTCTTATAATAAAGTAGAGCTAGATTACAGAAAATAATCCTACTTAGAGTACTTGTTAGCCGCTAAATTATTTTCTTAAATCCATCGCAGATCTAAGAAAAAGGAAGCATTTCTCAAGTTATTGCGCCATTAATGAATTGTGAACATACTTTTATTTCTTAAAAGAGCATCTTTTACGTCTAACATACTTGTTTATGCGATATAAAATGATGGAATTAAGTAGTAGACGGGTAAATGTTAAAAACAGATGGCTTGTGGCCATTTTTTTATTAAAAAAAACTTTCTTAATGAATGAAGAAGTCATATATAATATGTTGGAGCTTTCATATCTCCGCCTCATATGTACATACACCATCAAGCCTATCCTAGCTCAGTGGGTTCATTCGACTCTCAAGGTATTATGTTCATTGATCTACTATGATCAGCAAACCAATCATGCATGTGTCATAACATCAATGTTCGTTTCTCAAATTAAAAATATTCCCAATGAGTAAGGAAGCCATAATATGTTGGAGCTTTATTACCACAGGCATGCCCTAGCTAGCTCTACTATCCTCGGCAAACCAGTAATATTGTAGCATCATGGGTATAACATTAATGTTCAATTCTGAAAATCATGTTGGATCAGCTCGATCTTGTCAGAAATTAACTGACATCTCCGTCTCATTCGTTTCTATGTCCGAAAGACATTTCAATAATCTCTCTCTCTCTCTCTCTCTCTCTCTCTCCTCAAGATGATCAGACAGAGTTGCTGATTTATCATTTGCTTTCACTGCAGGCCATCCCGATAGAAGCCGGAGAATATGATCTGGGTGAAGCGATGTACTACTTGGTGCTCACCACTGGGGCTGTCTCGTGGCAAGTCTTTAACTTGGGATTACTTGGCATCATTTCATGTTCATCGTCGCTGCTAGCAGGCATCGTAGTTGCTCTGCTTCTACCCGTCACTGAGGTTATGGCGGTCTTACTCTTCCATGAGAAGTTCGACGGCGGCAAGGGAATAGCTCTGGCTCTCTCCCTTTGGGGTTTCATTTCATATTGGTATGGGGATCTGCAGCACCATAACAGAAAGATGCAAACATGCGAAGTGGAGTTGCCGGCTCCTTGAAACATGCACGGCGATTCCTGTCATTAGACTTCAAGATTTAGTTTTAGCGCATCTCTTGCTTCGCCACATAGAAAGAATATTTTCCTTTTTTTCCCCATGTCAGGAAACATAGATGGATGCGATTTCGATGTTGGAAGTGGAGCACGTGGGAAGCACGGTTCCAGGATTCTCGTAAAAAATAAGAGAAGGGTTACACAAGAAACACCTAATCATATTCATTGCAAATAGCTTAGGAACACAGATACAGCACTACTATAACCGCACTGGATTTTTTATTTTTTTTTTGATAACGAAGAACTCCTGTCCCGTGTGATTTTGTGGGCTCAGGAATTGGTATTCGTGAACTCCAAAGCCAGGACTTGACAGCTCCTACTTTCTATATATCTGTATTGCCTTTACCCCACTTGACCGAAAAATCTCCAGATCTACACACCTCGAGGATTGCATATAGATCAGGTAAGCCCTCCCAGGAATCGAACTCGGGACCTCTTATTTTTAAGCAAGAGTTCTAACCGATCGACCCAACCGGGGTCCTCATAACTGCACTGGATTTAATGTTATGATAAACAGCCGGCCTTAAAAGTACATGTTAATTTCCTTCATGTCAATCATTTCGGGAGAGGAGGAATATGCCTCTTGTAACTCCAATCTCTTCCAAGTCCATTAAACTCAGTGAACTCACCCTTTTTCCGGCCCATTAGACTCACTCTCTCTCATCAAAACATCTATTAAAGCAAATGAGTATCCATGCCGCCAACTTTGGATCGCTTGGCCTTACGCCTATAGCTTTGAGCTACAACTAGACCGCATGTTACGCCTTAAGTACTCTAGAGCTTGCCAGCAGGTCTATTGACCTTCACCGTGTAGCCCAGCCAGAATGTATATTCATCGGTTTTGAGTCTATAAGTTGTCAAGTAGACCTATTGTTCAACCTCAGCCTATAGCTTACCTACCATTTCCGTTGCTCAACTTTCAGCCTATAGCTACACTAACATATTTATTGCTCTGATTTTAAAAAATAGATCTACCAACATTTTCGTTATTCAACCTTGATCCTGCAGCTCAATTAGCATATGTATCAATCAGCCACTACAAGAGAACCAACATTTATCAACGACTTTATATCTGCGACTGAAAATTCAAGGACAAAAGAGATATAAGACAGCGGCTACAACAGACCGCTGCCATAAAAATATTTTGTCCGCGGTTAGCGCTACTCGCTGACAAAAGTTTAGCATACATCAGCGGATGAAATGTAACCACAGACAAATGTAGAGTTAAGGCCGCGACTATGTAAGATCGCAGACATATAGTCTTCAGCGGCAACGGGAACCGCTGATATATATATGTTATGTCCACGGTTCTATAAACCGCTGACATATATTAAATGTCTGCGGCTAAAGAAAGCCGCTGACAGTATTAGTCAGCAGCACAAGAGCTAACAAATATAAAATTTCATTTTATTCATTTTTTAAAATAAAAGAAACTTCAAATTAGAAATATCTAGAACATATAAATCTTTTAATAATACTTATTTTAGTTTAATGATTGATATATACTATGTTATTTATATTTGAAATATATATGTATATTTGTGCTAGATATATATACATGTAATCTCAACATATAGTATATTAGCACAATTTAGTGAACATATATACATATGTGTTTATATATATTTCTATGTTTTTAAACTTAAGTCTAACAATTAGAATTTGAGAACATAGTACATTTATATCTTGAAAGAATATACCCCTGAAGCAACTGATCAATTGATCTCATATATATATGTGTGTGTGTGTGTGAGAGAGAGAGAGAGAGAGAGGGGAGAGAGAGAGAGAGAGAGAGATCATGAATGGTTTGTGGAAATAGATTTGGGATCCATCACAAATCTTATTGTACTTTGGATTTTTATCATGTTCTCATGTATATGGATGCATATTGCAATTCAAGTGTTGCCAAGTGCTACTCGAACGGTGGTGACGAGAGATGAATCGGCAATCGGATAGCACAGACGTGCTAGTCTCGTGAGTGACAATATGTTCTGCCTCCGAGAGTCGAAGGACTTTAAGTCTGTTTGCACACCGTTTGACTTCGCAAATAAAAATGAGTATCGGCCTAGGTTTCAAGTAATTAAGTCGACCTGGGCCTTAAGTAGGTCGACCTGTGTCTTCATCCACACTGGTTAAAATGTTGAGTCCACATGGTCAGATTATAAATATGAATCAAATTCAACTGACTGATTTTAAAGATGAATCAAATTTAATAGAGTAATTCTAATGTACTTATAATAACAGAGAACTTGATGAGATTATATATATATATATATATATATATATATATATATATATATATATATATATATATATGATCAAATTTAAATGTAAGAGTAAGAATTAAGATCCAAAGATATTCTAACATGTGGTAGAAGTACTCATGATGCAGAAGTTTAAACTTTTTTTTGTTTATCTTTTTTTATAGTGATCGACATAGTTGACTTAGGCATTAGAAGCCAATATCAGTTTTACTCGTCAATTGAAAGTTCAGCTTTTCTTATACCAACTGACCTAAGCATTAAAAGCCAATACCAGTTCTTTTCATTACGATTAAATTTGATCATATTATTATGCCTTAACTGTTCATTGCTTAAAATTCTCGTCTGATCCTCTTTTAGTGCCGACACATGCTCTTTAGGTGTCGATACAACAATTACTTTGTATCATCACAAGATAATACATTAATAGATATAGTAATATTTATAAGGTAAATTAATTAGGAGTCCTTGATTGTAATAGGGAGGACCTTACTGTAACAAAACTTAACGTATACTGTAATATGGGATAACACTTACTGTAATGAGTTACAACTATGTCATGAACTAAAAAACAAATAAAATATCTGATAAGGATTCCTAATTAATTTATCATATTTATAATTATAAAAAATTAAATATATTAATACAAGTAGTAAATATATTTATTTTTCTAAAGTTTATGTGTTAAAATTAATACATATGGCAGCGGCTATCAGCCGCCGCCTTACAATTATATGGTAGCGGCTTGTCATAGCCACTGCTAAAGAATAATATGGCAGCGGCTTTGTAGCCGCTGCCATATTTTCGCCATGTCCCACCATAAAACGCCCCTTCCTTCTCTCTCTCTCTCTCTCTCTCTCTCTCTCTCTCTCTCTCTCTCTCTCTCCTCCTCTCTCTCTCTCTCTCTCTCTCTCTCTCGATCTCTCTATCTCTCTCTCGACTCTCTCTCGATCTCTCTCTCTCGATCTCTTCCCGACGGCCGACGACCCCGTCCGACGATGCCCCGACCACCGACGGCAGGCGACCCCCTTCGGCGATGCCCAGAGCTCTGGCAGCAGCCCCACGCCCCCCCCCCCCCCCCCCCCCCCACGGTGAGTCCCTCCGACGCCCAAACCCACCCTCCCTCCCCGGCCCCCTCCGCTCCGGCGACGCCCAACCCTCCTCCCCCCGGCCCCCTCCCCTCCGGCGACACCCAAACCCTCCCTTCCCTCTAGCGGTAACCCACACCCCCACCCCCTCCCTCCCCTCCGGTGGCAACCCAATTTAGTTAGGGCGAAAACCCAATCGGCTGCCTCCTGTACCCATTCCTCACCTCCGCACTCATTTGACTGCCTCCGCAGGGACTCCCCCTTCGTAGCTCCACCTTCACGCTAGTGGTCCCCCTCCGCAGCAGCGTCGCCTCCATTCAAACTCCCCTCCACTATAAGAAAACTGACTTGTACCTACACTATATGCCTACGCGTTGGATAATTGTAGATATTAGAAGGATATACCTACGCCAAATAAAAAGTATACCTACACAATATATGTTAGAGTAGGTATAAACATTTTTTTCACTTTTTTATTCTTTTCCCTCCTGAAATGCTTTTCCCCTTTTCCCTTTTCCGTTCCCCCCCCCCCTTTCTGTCTCGAAACCCCCCGCGCGCCTTCGCCTTTTCCCTGCTCTCGCTTTCTCCCTCGTGCCTCACTCCGTCAACGGCTGCGGAGTCAACGGATGCACCTCACCATCGCCTGGGCCTCCGACAACCGGTCTCTCGAGAGGGCCTTCAGTCAGTTTGGCGAGGTCATCGACTGCGCCTACTGGTCCTCTCTCTCTCTCTCTCTCTCTCTCTCCTCTCACGCACACACACTCACCCAGCCTTGTCTTCCTGCTTTCGACCGGGACGACAATGTTGGAGCTGAGATCCCCCTCAAAGAGGCCGACTTCGAGTATTATGCCGATGACTGGCCAGACGGTGAGGACCCGGGGGCTAATGACGTCGTGCTCGAGGGGGAAGCCCTACTTTTCCTGTCGAAGAAAGAGACAGAGGTGGATACCCTCCTTGTTCGGGAAGGCCAAGATGCCTCTGATCGGGTTGTTTTCTCTCCTGATCTATTGTTAGTCTTGGTCTTTCGATCATTCAGATCCGGCGGATCTGATCGGGTTGTTTCATGTTCTTGTTTGCAGGTAATCAACGATCGGGAGATCGGGAGCTCAAAGGGCTTCGGCTTCGTGACCTTCAGCTCCGAGCAGTCGATGAGGGATGCCATCGAGGGGATGAACGGCTAGCATCACGGTCAACCAGGCCCAGTCCCGAGCCTTATTTGGCCATCGCCTCTGTCTTACCCCTTCTGTGGCGCTTCTGGAACGTGGTCATGCTATCTGATCGGCTTGCAGAGGCGTGCCGTGGGTTCTGCATTCCACCCCAGCCGGATAAGAACGTGGTCGAAAGCCAGTTGATGCAGAAGCAGGAGTTCGTAGAGCAGCGTCAATCTGCGTTGGAGAAGTACCTCCGCAGGCTGGCGGCGCACCCGGTGATCGGGAAGAGCGAGGAGCTCAGAGTGTATCCTTGTTGCGTCCCTTATTTGGCCATCGCCTCTATCTTACCCTTCTGCGTCAGTCACCAGTTTCACCCTTGTTTCCTGTTTGTCCACTGATCACCTTCCCGCTCCTCCCTTTTACCTCGTCGCCCTGTCTGTTACCCCGTCGCTGTGTCCCCGATTCCACCCTCCAATCGTTAGCACCTCTCCTTGTCCACCAGCCTTCTACTCCCCCTTTCTCCACCCTCTGTTAGCCCTATCTGTTTATGCCCTTTCCTTCTGTCTTCCCATCCTACCACCCTCTGTCCCATCCCATCTTTGCCAGCTGCTTATCTCCCCCCTTGTTCCCCCTCCTGTCTGCCACATCTCCCCACTCTGCTCCCTTTACACCGTTGCCTTCCTCCTATTGCTACCCCTCTAATCCAAAATGGTAACTGGACACAAGGGAGTCCAGGATGGTAACTGGCCTTACTGGTGGCATTATTGGGCACTATGCCTGTTGCAACATAGACATGGTCTTCAAAATTTGGGGTTCTTATTGATGAACAACCTTGGCTAATTACAACAGCAAAAAACTCTTGTTTTTTTTTTGGCATATCCAGTATATGGTTTCTTTTCATACGTTAGTTTTCCAAGTAGCAGTAGGTTGAGGGCTGTATTCTTGTGTGTTATTTTTTTTTAACTCATGCTACAGTTATCCTTTTGGATAATTTTGTATGTCTTGCAAATTGTTCTTCACAGGTATGAACATGTAGGTGTTCTTTCTTTCTGATTGAGAATATTTTACTTGCATCAGACTTGTTCACTGTCTACTTGTGTTCCTTTCAGGTAGATGATATTCTTGAAAGTATCCTGATCTTATGGATGGGTTTAATGAATTTTTGCACAGTGCAAAAACATAGGTAAGTTTATCAAGCTATTTCTTTCTGCAGTGCAACAGCACCAGTATTAATTCTGTTCGTGATAGTTATCTGCTAACATGGTTCTTTTTCTGCAGATGGATTTCTGGCTGGAGTTTTTAGTAAAATTATGTAGCATCTGCATTATAGGAGAATCCTTTTAATTAAAGAAATAATAAGTGATACTCCTCAGTCGACGATAGATGAAATCAAGCAGATTGCTGATGCAGTTAACCTCCCCAGATCTTCTATTTTTCCTAATTCTGGTGGCTTCCTTGTAACCATTACGGATGTCGTGGACAAGTTGCAGACTGCAAACATCTCAGTCTATGTTTCCACACTGAGGAATGAGTTTATGGCATTAGCCTTCGATTTCTTCGCGGACCCCATGTTGGAAGTTGCAAATTATGTTTCGCAGGTTGGAGTGGATGGGGTCGTAACTTAGTACCCTGCAACAGCTGCTGCATATATGAGTAAGAGCTTCCCCACCTGTTCGTTCTTCAAGCATGTACCTTCTTTTTTCTTTAGTGCGCCAGAGAATGTTCTGCAGTTCAGATTTGCACAACATCATACATGAAAATAATATATGGCAAAGCCCTCATGCATCCATATGTTTGTCAAACATCCTTGCCCACCCACAGCTTTTAGCTAAGAAACAGAAAAGTGAAAATGAAGTTGCAGAGAGAATATAGAGATATTCTATTGCTGTAGTTTGGGAGGGTTTCCTCTTGCCTCTTTATTTAATTACACCTAATAGATGGTGGAGAAATGTGAGTGCATTACTACAGACATGTAACTTAAATCAGATCTTATGATGCCTGTCAATTTAAGTGAACTTCCTTTTAAATCTTTATATACACCCTGCATGAGGATTCCATTCTTGTAGGACAAAAAAATTAACATTTGTTGTGTAGTGTTACTATTAGATCTCAACTCTTACATGAGAAATCTGAAACAACAATCAACTAAATCACTTGTATCTTAGACTTGCTATCTTTAGAAACAGATCCACAATTAGTCATGTATCTATCTTTAGTACTCTCTATGTCTTTGTGTTCCAGTGGAATTATTTTCTAGTACTACAGTTCAGTAAATGATACTTAAGTGACATATTCAAGTTGTTGACTTGTTGTAGAGTTGAACTAGTGACAAAAAATACTTGGTTTTCAGGGAGTCCATGCTACAATTTCACGGAGAGAGGCCGCTACACGGTTCTCCCAATTAAACCTGGTTCACTGATGTAGATGGCTGCACCAGGTGCAGCACCTCCTGTCGAAGCACCAGTTCCTTCCCTCACTGTTGCTGATGTTAGAGACCCACCGCTACCTCCAGTTACAAGCGAGAATGCTTCATCCCCGATTGCATCACCACCATCAGTTCATTCTAGTGAGCAGCCCTCAAATGTGATGATCAATGCATCTCTACTCCTGTTGGTGGTGTTTACTAGCATTGCATTCTTAGCTAGTTTCCTGGATTCATACATCTCATTCCTGCTATTTAATAGCTTTGCAGGTCTAGAATCCAGCAGTTTCCAGTTGATCCTAATTATTGCTCTTTGGCCTTCAGAAGAGGCAAGGTAATTGCTTGCTGAGCGGCGGGGCATGATATCAGATGGTCGGGATATAGGGTAATTGACTCCTGCTTTCATGAGGAAATCATCTCCGCATCATATTAGGTATCTATAGCTCCAATTTCATTACGTTTTTCTTTGTTTATCTAGAGTCTCTAGGTGACCATCTGTGCAGCCCCAAAGATTGTACCATTTTCTTCTCATTTCCACAAACCCTCACTTGACATTTTAAGTGCTTGCAGGCACTTATCTAATACTATTCATGGGTCCCGAATTTGTTGCTGAACAAAAAAGTATAGTGAAGCATGAGATACATCAGGTGATATGTATCCCGAGAGCTACAAACAGTTCAAATTCAGATGTAGTTCATAGTTTCTCGTTTCCTATTTTCAGGGCTACTCAACTTACTGGCACTACTAGAAAAATGGGTTTTACCTACAACCAAAAACCGTAGGTGTAGGCGAAAAATAGTAGGTATGGTCTTTACCTACAACCTTCCCTACGACTTGGCTCGTAGGTATAAACACCGTAGGTAAAACATATACCTACGCAGTTAGAGTCGTAGGTGTAGACTTTGTCTTTACCTACCACGTATATTTATGTAGGTGTAGATTGTGACTTTACCTACCACAATATATGTGTAGGTTATTTAAATACATGCATCAAATAGATACACCTACCAATAATAGTTGTAGGAAAACATATACCTACCAAATTACAATTGTACATAATTTCAGAAATGTGACCTCTAGGGCCACCCATTACAAACACTCATACATGTTCTATCCACAACTAGCATTCATACATTCACATCCACACCAACATTTCATACCATTCACATCCACAACCAACACTTCATGTACACATCCATCACACATCCTCCAACACATTCATTCACAAACATCCACAATTTCTCACAATTTAAATAACCAAAAGTAAAGTAAATACATTTCATCACATACATCCCAAACAATCGTACATAATACATACATTACCATATTTAATCGTTTCGTTTCATTAGTAATCATCATAATTCTTCATATAGATCTTCTTGATATTCATCTCTGTGTCATGATACTGGAACATCACATATAACTAAGATACAATCTTGATCACCAACTTGTCTCTTAGAATCCAATTGCACCTGAAATTGTAAAAAAAAAAACAAACAAGAGAGACAAAGCAAGTTAGGATAAATTTTATCTCAACATGACAAACATTTAAAGTATAAATAAGTAGAATACATACATATTGTAGAAACCATAAGATGTGGCTTCCAATAGCATCCTTCATTGTCTTCCTATTACCGTCCTTGATAAATAGTGGGGATTCAGGTTTGTTGGCCAATAAAACAGCAACTTCACAAAAGTCTTGCCAATAGGCCTGCCCATCACTATTTTTGTTGGATCTGTACTCATGACAATACCCATGGCCACTATATTTCCATACATATCCAACAATTTAACTCTTTTTGATATCAACTACAAGTACAAAAGTTGAGAATGATCAATTTGACAAGTGTTGGAATAGAAAGATAACACATGTTAAAAGAATTGTTCTTGATGTACACATAAAAATATCAAGGCAGCAGGTAATGGAAAAGCCAGCATGGAGCAAAAACCCAGTTAAGATCCACCTGCAACAATAGAATAAAAAAGAAGCTAACCAGAAAAAATCTGTCACCCAACATCAATCGATACCACATAATATAGCATTCTTAGAATAATCAGGTAAGAAAAATACCATGACACTGGGATATAGACAAAAGCATGTGCCCTTCCTTCATATCTAGAAAATAATAAATTTGTCATCCATCTGTGCTGAATAGTCATAGAAATCTGATATCAGCTTTGGTCATGTTTCCTTTGATCTGTGAACTCTGTACCTTCCGGAGGACGTATAAAAGCTCATTCCATTTTGGGGACCATGATAAAAATATGAGGACATATAAAAGCTCATTCCAGGTATACACATATAAAAGAAGTGCAGAAGAACAGCTAGAGGTTGAGCATAGTTCAAATTGGATGTAAAGGTAGTTGTATCCTGTGAATATGTAGTTCCAGGATTGTTGCTTATGTAAATTGCTTACATGGTCAACCCTCCATATTATTCATGACTCCATTATTTGGTTAGGTGTTTCCTTAACTAACTGGGAGTTGCAGTTAAGATATCAACAGTTAAGAAATATCATTGCAATTAACATATCAGAAATGCTACTAAAAACTCACGGAATGTACATCATGTTTAGTCACACTTGTGCTTTCTTTTGGTGCCACTCCACCATCCACACTATCATTTTCCTCCTACATGTAAAATAATAAGTGGATCAGACAATAATATTATGTGTACTATAATTATTTCAAAAAACTGGAGTTAAATGACCTGAAATTTGACTCTGTTCCCTCCAACTTGGCAATCCTCTCCTCAAGATCCTTAACACGGTCACCCAACTTCTTATTTTCATCCTTCAAAATATCTGTACTCCTTCCCCATAAAGATGCAGGTGTCGGTCCGGTACCTAAACCTCGTACACGACCAGGTTTGTCTTCACCAAGCACTTGAGAATATATATCATATTTAGATGCCACCACGTCTGAAGAGCTAGCTGAAGATTGTGATTGTTTTAAGGCCTGGATTTTCTCCTGTTTGAAAACATAGTTTGGAGGTTAAAAATAAACATCTTGACACATAGGTATAAATGAAAACATTCACACTTACAATGGCAACTGCACATTCGGAATTTACTGGAGCACCATCTTTTCTAGTATGGGTGATGATGAACAATTCAGAATGATCCATCTCTTGTCCACTTTTTTGTAACTAAGACATTAATACACAAGTTTAATTAATATATACAATGAAAAGAATAGTTCATTACATGGGGGGTTTACCAAAAAAAAATTGCATGTGCATATAATAAAGAATAGTTCAATTAAGCTTTGCGGTTTACCAAAAATGGGAATAGAACAACTAGCTAGCAGGCTAAACTTTTCTTACCAAAAAATGGGAATAGAACAACTAGCTAGCATGTGCATATACATTACATGGGGAGTTTCCCCTTTCTCATTTCTTCTCAACAGGCAGGCTAAACTTCCAGAAATTCATTATACCCATAATGAGATCATCTTTGATCCTCTAAGGAGTGATGAAGGTTTAACACAATTAAAATGCCTTTGACACAACTATGTAATGTAGAGCACAATAACAGTCCCTTAGCCATGGACACAAAAACTGACACAAAAACTGACTTCCACAAAAACTGACTTCCACAGTATAATCTGTAAACAAAAACTCACCGGGCATGCAGGGACTAAGCTGTCATAGACAAAACAAAGGGCGTAGTAAGTAGCTGTTTTCCATAGGCAGATGTCCCATTTGGCCAACCAACTGGTATAGTGATTAGAGAAATGCTTGGTGCGTTCAGATTAGTAGCTGTTTTACAAACTAGAACTGGTATAGTGATTAGTAGCTGTTTTAACTTGAGTTGAGCCAACAGAGTTCTAGTCTTCTAGACTTAATTGAATTGTTTTGATTGAATAACTGTAGTTTCTACTAAGATAGGGCTGGTTTTATCATCAGAAATGAGAGAGGGAACAAGCTTAAAAAATTAAGAAGGAGCTCTTTCTTCTAGGGAATGTCTCCAGTGTGAAAAACCTGAAGCATTGGCAGCAGTAGAATGTGTCAAAGCATCAATCAGTTCTTTCGTCACTAGGCAAATCAATAAAACGTCCAACCTTTGCAGTGTTAAACTGCCTTGTTCCTATTTACTTTACCTCAGATTTGCGGATGTCTGCAAATGTTTGAGTACCTGCACAATGAAATATTTTCTGGACACCCTTATTCTTGCGATTGACTTCACTCCTCCGCTGCATAATATGTAGTAAAGTTATACATGATCTAATGAAACTAGCAATTGACATATTTCAAATCATTTACCACCCAATGTTCAGATGTCCATAGCTTCACTGGTTCTTTCCACATGTCTGGGCTAATATGCAAATGCTTTGGTGGATTAACTTGAATTGTTTGTTTACTCTGCTTGAAAAATTTCCTTCGCAAGGCATACTTGTGATACTTCCATTTTTGAGAGATATCTTTCAGTATCCATTTCTTCTCGGATTCTCCCACATCATACTTTCTCTACAAGGATAGAAGTTGAACATAAACTTGATAATTTACAAATCCAAAATATATACATATTAATGGAATGAAGTTGAACATTACCTTGATAAAGTCCCACACATCCTCAATGAGATGCTTGGGTACTTTATTCCAAACAGAAATATCAATCGGAAATTTTGAAGCATTTCTCGCCACAGTACCCAAGAATGTTCTTAAGGAACGACCACCAGGACCAACAGGTTGGCCAACATCGTTCCACTCAACACAATTTTTTGATCACTTTCCATGCCATGAACCTCATGGCTACATGTGGGTCCTCGAGTCTTGCGCTTTACATGTGGATCACTTTCCTCATTTATGTATTATCTTTAATAATTTCTGAGTTTTTTGTGCCTTCTACTTTATCCTCTATGTCCACACTATCAATATTTCTTGCAAGAGATTCTGCTGCTTCTGTTTCACATTTTTTCTCAAAAGTCCTTATCTTTTTCTCAAACGCATCAAGATCATCATAAGAAAACCAATGCTCAGATAACTGTAAATAGTAATGGTTAACTTACAAAGTTAGAAATGAAAATAATGGATTAACTTACAATTTAGACAAGAAAATAATGGATTAACTTACAAGTAAGGATATGAAGTCCGAGAAAAAGATTTTGGAGCATTCATTGCAAATAGAAACATGTAATACAACATGAAGACACCACACTCCTCCCCACCACTTTGTTGTGGTACCTATAAACCATAATATTTAGTGGGCAGCAAAGTGCAATATAAAGTAGTAACTGTGTAATGGGAAGCACCTTAGAAAGTAGAAGAGGAATAGAGTTGATTGCACGTCCGTTTTCCATCCTTCCACTAGCCTTGTATAATTCCCTTACAAATCTGTAAAATAATAAGAACTTTAAAGATAAATGTGCATAGTTGATATATAGAAATAAGTAGCCTTTTGCTATTACCTTCTTATGTTTGGCTCCTTACTCAGAGGCTCAGCCATTTGTAGAGAGTCTAAAAGAATCATACATGGCCCACAATCCTTGTGGAGTGGCTTCCCAAAGTTACATAAAATAGGAGGTTCCAATGGCCCCTATAAGAAGAACATAGAAATTTTAATATGAAATAAATTTTTCATTCTAAGAAAATAATTTAACACTCACCCATCCACAATAGGCACAAAAGTATATGTCTTGGAGAAGACTCCTTTCTTTAAAATCCATTGCAGCACATTACTAAAGCCATTCAAGAGCATGCTAAATAATAGGCAATCAACATATTCAATGTCGACTTGCTCTTTGCCAATTTCCATCCACATATGCCTATGAATGGAATAAAGTTAGCATCATTATATAAGGAAAAAAGACAATAATGCAGCAACAAGAAGACTCACTCCATGTATGATTGAACAATATCTGAATTCAACTTTGATTGTTTGTAAGTGTTTGTGTATATGTCTTCAATATTTTTCACTTTCTTTGCTTGATGTGGGTTTGACAATGGTAATGGACCCCACATGCCTTTTTCACTTTCTTCACTTTTTTGACTTGTTGTGGTGAAAGACAAACTCTTCATTGTGTCTCTTCCCCTGTCTCAAAAAAACAGTAATGATAAACATATGTTCATATGTACCCACAAAATGTATATAAGAAGTTAGTAATACACTTACATAATCACAAATTTCTTAACTTCTCCAAGAGGTTAGTATATCAAGAGGTTGTCTAATATCTGCACAATTACACATCATTGTTAAGAAGAAGAGATTGGATAAAAAATAGTAAGAAGAAGAGGTTACATGAGTGCATAAAACATATAAAACATGTAAAATATCAGAAATAGTGTAGATCTGCTCAACACCAGTCAACGGAACTGGACTAGTTCTGGCCAGCACAAATGTGCAGTTTTCTTTAACTAATGTAGGCCAACTAAATCCAGCCATAACTCAAATATAAGAGTGGACAATTGCACATCAACTGGATTAACTTTACATCTCTATTTCATCAACATCATCTCTCTCCCAAGTTATACCCACATCATCAATGACACTCTCGCTACGCTTGTCAACATTATGTATGGTCTCAATATCTATAAAACCTCCATCATTATTTTCTTGATCTCCCATTTGAAAGAAGTCACGTGGTGATGTCTTGCGAACAATATACCAACCAACATCCCGAAGATCTTCAACATACCATACTTGATCAACTTGTGATGCCAAAACATAAGGGTCATTAGTTCTTAGTCTGCATGATGGATTAACAATTGTGAACTTGCCATCTTGCTTGACCCCTCGATGAACGTCAATCCAATCACACTTAAATAATACTATTTTCATCGTTCCATAGTAATCAATGGGATACATCCACCTATAATGTACTGGACCGACAACTCTAGCTTCCTCTGCTAAATGAATGATCAAATGTATCATGATATCAAAGAAACTAGGAGAAAATATCATCTCCAAACGGCACAAAACCATACAACTTGACTGCCAAGTTCATAAAAGTCTTCTGATGTGGCAATCTTCGAGCACAAATCTACAAAGAAATGACATAAGTCACTTATGACATTGGATATTTGCTTCTGGGAAAGTCTTCGTACTGATATTGGAAGTAGTTGTTGCATTATGACATGATAGTCATGACTTTTCAAACCCCACAATTTATTTCCCTTGATGGAAAATCGTTTGGCAATATTGGATGCATAACCATCTGAAGCTTCACTTTTTGAACAAGCTGAAAATAATTTATTTCTCTTTTTTACTACATGTGAACTGAGCTGCTGGCAAAATGATTTTACTTTCACCAATCTGCCGTGGGTGAAGAGATGTCCTTATACCCATGTTTTGCAAGTCCTTGCGAGCCTTAGCTCCATCTTTGTTCTTCCCTTCAATTGCTAGAAGAGTTCCGATTAGACTTTCACACATACATTTTTTCAATATGCATAACATCAAGATTGTGACGTAACAACAAAGAACTCCAATATGGTAGAGAGAAGAAAATGCTATGCTTTTTCCATCCTAAATATTTCTCAGGATCGACTTTTTCCACTTTTTTCCTCCTTTTACCTTTTTTCTTAATACTCTTTTTCCCCACCTTGAAAGAGAGGCCTTGTAGTTGCTGTAATATTTCATGCCCAGATAATGTTGTGGGTCTCTCACCACATTCTTCATATCCATCAATTGTTGGTTCATTTTTCGAAATTTGTGATCACTAGGTAACCATCTTCTGTACCTGTGTAACAAATTTTCCACTAGCATCAAGCCATTTAGAACAAGTGTTTTTGTTACAATTGGGGCAAGCTAGCCGACCTTTAGTACTCCAACCAGACATATATGCATATGCTGGAAAATCATTAATTGTCCATAACAACGCTGCACACATACAAAACATCTCATTTTTAGCTGCATCAAATGTGTCAACACCATGCCATAAAATCTGCAACTCATCTATGAGTGGTTGTAGATAAACATCAACATCATTGCCAGGACCTTTTGGGCCAGAAATAAGTAATGATAAAAAAATATTCGGTGCTTTCATGCATTCCCATGGTGGCAATTATAAGGAACTAGCAAAACTGGCCATGTACTGTGACTAATGTTCATAGTACCAAAGGGATTAAAACCATCACTTGCTAATCCGAGACGTACATTTCGACAGTCTAACCCAAAATCATCAATGGCATCTAAATTTTTCCAACAAGCAGTATCAGCAGGATGTCTTAACATGCCATCCTCTTAACGCTTACTTTCATGCCATGTCATACTCACTGACGTTTTAGATGACATAAATAATCTCTTTAGTCTTGAAATAATTGGAAAATGACGAAGAACTTTTTGAGGTACTCTTCTCTTATTAGTGGACTCGTGATTTTTCCACCTAGATTCTCCACATTTAGGACAACATTGAAGGTTCTCATACTCTTTCCAATATAAGATGCAATCATTAGGACATGCATCAATCTTTCGGTACCTATAGCCTAACTTATTAAGCATCTTTTTTATTTCATAGAATGATGAAGGTAATGACTCTCCATCTGGAAGAAACTCTTTCAACAACATCAACAACATGTCAAAATGCTTGTTACTCCATCCACCCATACACTTAATATTAATCAATCTAATGAGGAAAGAAAGTTTACTAAATTTGTTGCATTCTGGATAAACTGGCTGTTCAGCATCTTGTAGTAAGTCAAAAAAAGACTTTGAATCATTATCAAGTGGCGGTATGTTTTCATCTAACTCTTTGTGTTCACTCAGATTTTGCAAACGCATTTGAAAGGCATCAACCAACATTTCATGCATAGGTGAACCAAACAAACATTTCTTGACTCATCATCTGTTGCTCCTTCACCATAAAATTTCCAAAACTCTTTGTCTTTTATAACACCATCCAAATACAAGTGTTCTTTGACTGTCTCTTTCCCCACTTTTTCAGACATGTGCATTTGATACAGGGACATCTAATTTCTTTATCTGGTGTAAATGTCTGTAAGCAAATTTGATGAATGTATCTACACCATCATAGTAACCAACAACATTTCTTGGCAAATCCATCCAACTCCAATCCATAACTGTATAAAATAAGAAAATATAAGTACAATATGTAAGAACCAACAAAATAAAGTTCAGTGTTTAGTAAGATGCCCATAACATGCAAAGAACATTCATCTTTACATAAACAGCTAAAATGCACCAGAACAATTATTGTCCTAGAAGAAGAAAAAAGTGGAGCAGCAACAAACCACATTAAAATAGGAATCCACATAAAAACCAAAATTCTCTCTCTTCTTTCCCTATATAACTGATGTAGTACATGGGAAATATAAAGCCAAAATTGATGCAGTAAACTCAGCATTGTACTTTCCTACTTTTCCTTTTCTTGGTTTTCCTTTTTTGTGCAAAAGAATCCAATGATGATAATGACAGCTGCTTAAAAGGATAAACTCAATTCTTCCTACAAATGGTAGCTGCACAATTTAGTGTATCCTATGTATATCATAAACAAAATTTCCCAAGAAAGAGAAATAGAGGTTAATGTATCATTAGAACAATTTGAAGCTGATCTCAGATGGCTTGAGAACATCATATGCTGGTAACTAAAATCTTCACATGAAGCATTAAACAAGATTCAAATGCTCAAAATTTATAGCCATGATCCTAACAGAGTAATTGGCAAAAAAAACCTGTAGAACATAAGACAAGGTGGCACAAGATAAACCAGTCACATACATCAGAAGACTAAAGAACTAAACCGGAGAAGAGGATCAAACTAACATAGAGTACATAAGAACACTGCCACAAAGAAACTGAAATGGAAGCCAATTCCTATATATATATAATATATATATATATATATATATAGCAAACTGTTTGGGTCTCCTTTGACATGTAGAAGGAAAAAATTAAACTATGATTTTGATTATTACGATCTATCAATACCCTATGAGAACCGGTGCGACTCCCCTCACTGTTCGCTCCCTCTCCCCTCCCCAGAATCCCTGTGCGACCTCCCCCTCCCCCTCCCCCTCCCCCCCCCCCCCCCCGTTTCGCACTCTTCCCTCCTCGAAGCCCCTGCGCATTTCCCCCCCCCGTTCGCATCTCCCAGCTCCCCTTCCCCACTGTCAGTCCCCCCCCCCGTTCGCACTCTTCCTCCTCGGAAGCCCCTGTGCATATCCCCTCCCCCGTTCGCATCTCCCAGCTCCCCTTCCCCCCTGTCAGTCCCCCCCCCCCCCCTGCACTCTTCCCTCCTCGGAAGCCCCTGCGCATTTCCCCTCCCCCGTTTGCATCTCCCAGCTCCCCTTCCCCACTGTCAGCCCCCCCCTGCACTCTTCCCTCCTCGGAAGCCCCTGTGCATTTTCCCTCCCCCGTTCGCATCTCCCAACTCCCCTCCCCCCTGTTAGTCCCCCCCTGCACTCTTCCCTCCTCGGAAGCCCCTACGCATTTCCCCTCCCACGTTGCATCTCCCAGCTCCCCTTCCCCCCTGTCAGTCCCCCCCCCCCCCCCCGTGCGCTCTTCCCCCCTTCCCAGAAACCCCCCTGCAACGGTTCCCCCCATCCTCGCGCTCCCTCACAGCCACATTCGCGGGTCCCCGTGCTGTACGTGCCAGGGCTCCACCTCGCCCCGCCTCAGCACCGGACCAGCATCGCCGCTGGCCCTCCCCTTCGCGCCGGGCACCAGAGGTCATGGGGACGCGCTAACAGGATGGAGGAGGACGAGGAAGAAGAGAAGCGATCATGTATCTCACCGTGCCGTCAGGGGATGTCGCCGCCACGTACGACGCCACCGCCGCAAGCCACACGATGTCGTCGTCCGGTGCCAGGAAAAGCCGATGCCGTCGCCGTCCGCAAGGCAGCTTCCGAGGGGTGCGGGGGAGAACCCTGGCCTGCTCCTTTCTCGCGGGGCACAGAGGTAGTTTGCAAAGAGACGAATGGGGTAGGGTTTACGGATTGGGTGAGGTAAAATATATATTTATTAATATAATATTCATATGTTGTAGGTATAGAGGTCTATATACCTACAAATATTAACGTGTATGTATTTGTATCATAAGTTTTGGCGCCTCCAAACATTTTGAGGGTGGGAGAAGAAAATTGGGGAGATAAGTGACTTATACCTACTATATTATTTAATGTTAGTAAATTTTGTTTATAACGTAGGTAAATCTTTTTTATACCTACAATTAGTGTACGCGTAGGTAAGTGCCGTAGGTAAAACCTATTTTTCTAGTAGTGTGGCCAGACTTTGCAGGTGCGTAAGAACTGTAACAAGTGGGCTTCGTTCCATATATAGATCATCCTAATCTTATTTTGATTATGTTATTAACACCAGTTAGTTTGTGGGGAAGAAAAAAATGAAATGTTAAAGTCTGAAAATAAGACATTGCATCAACGGATCAAAGTTTTTGAGGAGAAATTTGCTAAACGTGAGAACAAGGAATTGGAAGAGGTATATATTTATTTGCATAATACTGCATAAATTTGATTCACTTATTAATATTAACTGGTTGCTTATTCTTCCATGTAAAAAAGAATGAGTGCATAGAGACTCACCAGGGCTTTTTGCCTCATCTATGGCAAGTAAGGAGTGCTCATCGAGTAATGACCCGATGAGTGATAATTTTTTTTAACTAACTTTAATTTGATAGTGCCAATAGATAGAAAAGTCTACCAATGTGTGGAATGTGTGCATAATTTTTTACCTTTAAATGCAGTAGCCAATTGACAAAATAGTTCATAATTATCTTCTGGAGTTTACATTTCCTGTAGTTTACATTTCTTATCTTTTCCATTGTACAGTTGATCCTGTAGTTTACATTTCTAAAGTTGAGTGCAGACTTCGCTAGAGGATCTGTAAATGGGAACTGAAAATGGTGCATAGTTTGTTGAAAGAAAAAAGGATTCTCCTTTACTCATTCAGTCTTTCTCTATTTTCTCCCTTAAGTACAGTTATCTATAGGAATTGATAAAATTACATAACTAATCTACGATGATTTCAATGTCAAATTGACCTACTATAATGCCTTAACATGTTTGGAATGTTTTGGGTGAAGCAATTAAGTGCTTGCATCTACAGTAATACAACAATGGCGAGGAGCTTATCATCCCTTTATCTAGGTGAGTTGATGTAATTATAATGACCAACACTCTCATTTCTTGGTCGATTGCATACGCAGTAGAGGCAAGTAGTTGGTTCCTTATGTGCAAGTTTTTTCTTTAGGTAGTATTTACATTCTATTGCTTTCACAGGTTTTAAATTTTACTGAGAACTGTACTTGTGTTGCTTCAGGTATGTTGCATTTTTTCTTTTGTATGTCACATAGTTTTCTTCTTCCACTTATCTAGATATATTCTAAGATATTTTATAGTTCTTTTGTTCACTGCTCATGTTTTCTTCCTCATGTGATGTGTTTTTTTTTTTTTTTTTTGGGGGGGGGGGGGGGGGGGGGGCGCTGAATGTGTGAAAATTGGTTTGCTAGCATTTCATTCCATTTCATTGCAGGAGGCTTCATCATTCCATTTCCTTTTCAATGTTTATTCAAAACTTCATTGGATGAGGTAGTGTACAGTCAATATTTCTTGAAGACTAGCTTGCCATTGTCTTACCTACAACAATCATTGAGCTGCAATACAAACTTGATAGTACATTATACACATGCTATTGATTTGTGTTTTATTTGCTGACAAGTTATTGGAAACATTTTTCAAGATGCTATTTTTACTTCTGGATATCTTTTCTTCACTTCATTGTGAGTATAACATGGCAAATGGATTCATGCTGCCCAGTTTATCCAGCTTGACCAGAACATATCAACTTTTGTTTAGCACTATATATCACTTTGTAAAGACTTTGGAAACACTTTGGTATAATTTTGGACAAATAGATGTTGTGGATGTATATTTGACATTAATATGAAAAGTGTTGTGAATGACCACAATATTTGTTTGAATGAATGAATGTGGCTATGTTGATGAAGTGTATGAATGAATGTGGCTTTATTGATGAAGTGTATGAATGAATAAGATGGTGTAAGTGTGTGAATGTTGAATTGTGATTCTTATGAATGTATATATAAGAATATGAGGAGGAAAGACAGGTGAATGAATATGTATATGTAAGAATATGGGGAGGAAAAGTAGGTGATATATTTTTTTAAATGTACAAAAACCTACGACATTTAACGTTGTAGGTATAAACAACCTACAATATTTCATTTTGTAGGTAAATACAACCTACGACATTAAACATTGTAGGTAAAGTACATATACTTTACCTACGACTTTGTCGTAGGTAATAGTTTTACCAACACGTACGTTACCTACGATGAAAGCCGTAGGAAAGGTCGTAGATATAGATATGTACCTACGATTTTTGTCGTATTACTGACGATTTTGGTCGTAGGTACAACTGTATTTTCTAGTAGTGCTCTGTAATACCCTGATTTTCACCTTGTTTGTTTAAATATATGTATGTGCGTATAAGTGTACACTATTGATGTATAGATTATTATGTATAAGTATTTATGTATACAAATTGTATGAATGAGTATTATTGAAATGTACATAGTGTATTTAAGTATATATGTATATATATATTAGTGTGTAGTATTATAAATTCTGCATAATTAAGTGAGTTTTGTCGGCTAGTCGGCGTCCACATCGACTGACGCTGACCATGGGTAGGCGGCATATCGATGGACGCCAATTTTTGGATAGGCGACCATGGATATGGACGCCAATATCCCAGATCTGTTACGTTTTCAGATCCGAAAACGCCTCCGAAATTGAGCCTCTTGTTTGGGAAACCCTTCCCACGGCTCTGAGACTTGCCCTTTAACCGATCCGACTCCCACCCTTTATAATATCCAAATTAAGGCCAGATCATCCCTTTTGGCTCTTGAGTCAAAACCTATCTTCTCTAAGCAAAAACCCTAACTTGAACCTGAAAGATCCGGCTTCGGGAGGCTTCGTCTGGCGATCAACATCAACTGGTGACGACCTTGAACATCCGGGAATGACTCCCCACGCTGGTGTGCTGTGAAGATCAACAGAAGATCCGAAGAAGGAGGGATTTGGAGGCTCTTTGGCACAGGCCGAGGAGGGCTTCTCCGGCTTAAATCGTCGTCGGTAGATTTTACAGAAGGCAAGTAACCCATACACATTAACCCTACATGTGTCTAGTATGTCCCAGGATTTTCTCAGATTTTTCTCGTGTCCTGGAACCCCCCTTTCAAGTGATTTATGGGCTTTCAGTCTGAGTTCTGCAGACAGGATATTAACGGCAAGATCTCTTGCCGCTAATATCATGTGTTGGCGGCATCATCTAATGCCGTTAACCTATAGACGGCCACCCTTGCCGTCGAGTTCTTCAGACTGCAACAGTGAGCAAGTCTGTCCTTATATGAACTAATTTTCGAGTTTTCCGCATGAGGATATACGGTAAATTTTATATAATATGTAATATAATATGTTTGGGTGTACTGTGAGTTTTTGTGTGCATTTTTGTAATGTTCACTAATTATTAGAATTTTGGAATGTGTTACCAATAGAATGTTAATCTTGGAAAATGTCGTTTATGAAATGTGTAGAACTGTCATAAATTTTCTGTACATTGCTCATAAGATCTGATACATGATATAAAAATTTGAGCAATTTATAATATCTGTACAGTTTATTAAATTTTCTGGACTGAAAAATAGTTAACATGTCTATTCAATGCATAAAAGCTAAGAATTTTTGCGAAACTAGTTAAATCCCTGAAATTTGTGATAAAATTTGTACTATCAGAATTCATGTATGAAATAAATTGTGAATCCGAATAATGAAAAATGGTATCAGTTTGACTATTTTTACTGTTGATATCATCACTGTTAGAATTTTCAGAAAATATATATAACTCAGAAAAATGTAAATTTTGGTATGCATGATAGTTAAACTGTGATGAATTTCTGGTTAAATTTCTGTACTGAACAGATGACAGTAGCTATATAAACTTGTTTTATGTTAAGTATTAGTGGTTAATACATGCTAATATGATAAATGTTTAATTATGCAAAAATTTCAGCATGATTAGGATTGTTGTAAAAATCTATTAATAATGAAAACAGTAGTACCATGCTAGGTAATACTGAAGAATGTAAATGTGTGAACATGAGATGAATGTGTGATTATTTTATGTTAGAATGTGTTGAAATTGAGAAAATGTATTAATGTGCCAATGTGTGACACTGCTACCTTAGAGGGCTGTGGAACTGTATTGTGGTAAAGTCCCCACGGGAAAGTTCAAAGTGTGTGATGTCCCATGGGCATTGGGATTAAATCCTGAGCGAACAAGTATCGCTGGTTAGGTGGAGAGTGCTTCTCCCGGTTCTGCGCAGTAACTAAGATTGATCACTGGAATGCCTAGGTGATTGATATGTGATGTGATCAGTGTGTGTCCTTCTAAAGTGGTTTGGGCTATGTGTCACGGCATTAGTGAAAGTGAAAATGTGTTTAAGTGCAAGAAAATGTGTAAATTGTGAACCTGTGTAAGTGAATATGTGTTCATAAAATTCTTATGAAAGCATGCAAAATGATAAGTTCTTATGAATGTGACATGATAGTAGTAAAAAGCGAGCTTTTCACTAATATGAATATGTTTTCTATGTGTACATTGCCTTAGAATTCATGTTAAATTAATTGTTATGAAATGTGTAAATATTGTGTAAATGACCAACAGGTGGCTTATGAATGAAATCAGTTTAGCATAGTGAAAAGTGTAGAAAGCATGTGATAGGATTGCTTATTGTATATAAAACCAAATCCTCTGTGTAAAATGTGTAGAAATCATGAATAGACTTTTATTGAGAAATGTCACTTCCATGCATTATGTGTAAATGATGTAGCTTAAGAGTATGGATATTACTTGACGCATGTATGTTTAGTGTGCTGGTGTTACTTGTTGAGTTCTTTGAACTCATTCTTGCTTCGGCGTACAGGTGCAGATGTTTCTACTTCTTCCGAGAAGATCGTTAGGAGCGACTCGGAGCGAGAGTAGGAGAGAGTGTTGTGGAGTTAGCATTGTACTTTTCCATTTTTTCATAGTATGTAATAAAGACTCTGCGTAGTCTCATGTGGACAATGTATTTGTTGTATTTCAGTTATGAATAGTTAGCTCTCTTTCCCTCTATACGGACTGTGGATAGAATGTGGATGATGGAATAAAAATTTCTTTTCAGTTCTTTAAATTCCGCTGTCATGAGATATAATATATTTGTGTATGTTTCAGCCTATCGTACTAGTGTTGGGTAAATGTCCCATTGTAGTGATACCTTTTATATCGACGTGGGTTGGTGGAACCGTACCGATATGAGAAGGTCGTTACAGCTCTCTGCAGCTCCACCTCCACGCTGGTGATCCACCCTCCCCCTCCACAGCAGTGCCGCCTCTGTCAGGAGAGCCACCTCCATGCCGGTGGTCCGGCATCCCCCTCTGCAGCAGTGCCGCTGGGACTCCCCCCTTTGCCTCCACCACTCACAGGTACCAGCCACCTGTCAACATCTCCAGTGTGGCTGGCCGCCTCTTTCCTGCCTCTGCCTCCAACGCAACTGCAGATATGCTACCACTGCTTCTCCTCTCTTTGGATCATGAGAAGATCGCCTAGCTACTTGTTCTAGTTAGAATTAATAACTAATCCTCACCATTTGGTCAAATTAATCATTTCAATTTACTTCAGTTTAAACTCATTATACTCCAACAAGTTGCAGTACTGTTAAAGATGGCTGATTAAAATTAGCTACGCCAAGGTAACCCATCTTATTCTAATTAAGCCTATTCGATTATGAAAGACTTCGATGAGTATTTATGAGATAGAGTAGAGTGTGTGCGTTCGTAAGTTCTTTTCCTTGTTAGGTTCTTTGATGTGAAATTTAGATGACTCCCTTCTAAATCTGACTCTTTATTCCATAGTAATCTTTTTCATCTATTGAAGGAGATGGTCGGAAATAATTTAATATTGAAGTATCTGTCTTAGATACAAATAGATGAGGTCACAACGATATGACACATGGATTTTGCTTATATATGCTTGAGGTAAATAGTATCCGTCACCTCAATGCATATATCAAGCTTTTTCTCATTAAAATAGTAATGGTAATAATAATAATAATACTATTATCGTTAGCTTTAAAATAGATTTTGAGAGCTCAAATTTAAAAGTCCGGCAAGGATAAGCGGGAGGAGAGAAGGCACCTTATTATACCATATGGGTGCCCATGCATTGCCAAATCATAATGGACCACTCACCAATCACCCTACTAGCTAGACACCAATTATACATTTAACTAATTGATGGATTAATCCTACTATAAATATGTACGTACTGTTTCCTCGGGGCAATGAAGCCAAGCCGCCTAATTATGAACCCACCCCCAGCAGCCAGTTGGCTAGTCTTTAATTTATGTCCATTTCGATTACTGACAAAGTTTGCCCAGCTTATAATTGACATATAAATCACGCACCTTCAGATATTGAAATCTCATCCAACGTTACGCCCCCGTCGCCCCGGTTTTGTCCTCCACTAATCGCCAACCTTGGACACAAGCCAACACCAATCACGCTGCTTGTCCTCTCGGCTGTCAACGTCGCTGCCAGCTTTGGTACATGGGAATCCTTCTCGTTTCCATAGAAACGAGAACATATGGAAACGAGAACAAAAAATTGGTATATACGAATCTATGTTTATAACGTACCTTTTGTAATACATTAGAAAACGTTAAGAATATCTTACTCATTATTACAAAGATGAGTCACTCGATCAATAAAAGATAGTGGTACTTTCACCTTTGAAAATATCAGATTCAAAGTACATTATTTTTTCTTTAGACATAAACCTTGAACTCATTAAATTTGTAATCGACGCTTGCCTCGTATTGACACTACAAGACAAAAGATATATGTCAGCGGCTAAAGGCCGTTGACAAAAGTAAAAAATACGTTGACAAAAACATATGTCAACAGCTACAGTCCGTAGACAAAGCCGTCGACATTTTTGTCGTCAACTTATCATATGTCGACAATAGGCAGGGCCGCTGACAAAAGAAATTTATGTCAACGACTTGAAGCCATTGACAAAAAAAATTTATATCAACGTCTTAAGGCCGCTGACAAAAAAATTGTATGTCAACGGCCAGTAAACCGCTGACATAAATTTTTTTTGTCAACGGTCAACGGTCTCTTTAGCCGCTGACATAAATTTTTTTTGTCAGCGGTCTCTTTAGCCGCCGACAAATAGTAATTTTCTTTTTGTCAGCGGCTATCTGACAAATGCTTCTATAAATTTTTTTATATACATTCTTTTAAAAATTCTAATTTTTCTGTTTATATAAAAATACCATAGATGGAACAGGTTTCTAGCCCATTCTAATAGGGTCACCGAACCCCACTTGCTATAAATTAGAACTCACATCTCGATAAGGGAAATCATCAACTTCAAGCATGTGTATGACATGCCCCATCTTTGGTCTCTTCTGTGAATCAGGATCCACGCATCTTAGTGCCACTAAGAGATCTCTTCAACGCCCTTGAAGAAGGCTTCTCAGGCATTTTGGGATCCAATACACCCTCAGAATTCCGATTGCTAACCATAGCTTTTAGCCACTCAACAAGATTTACCTGAAACACTTTTGACTTGTTAATCATCATTCAGAACAGTTTTAACATATATTCCAGTGCCAGTTAGTGAGCCTAATACAAACCTCTCCAGGCGGTCGGCTGTAATCAACTGGATTCCTTCCTGACATAATCTCCATTATGAGGATTCCAAAACTGTAGACATCACTCTTCTCGTTTAACATACCAGTGCTTGCATATTCAGGAGCAACATATCTGTGGATACCATATAAATAGATGCCAATCAGTGTCGCATGAACACTGATTTCTAGACAACCAAAAGCTGAGATAATGAAGTTTGAACCATAACCAATACTTGAGATGGTGAGACCTGAACTAACCCAAAAGTTCCCATTACACGTGTAGTGACATAGCTTCTCTCTGAACCCAAGAGCTTGGCAAGTCCAAAGTCTGATACCTTGGGATTCCAATGCCTATCAAGCAGTATGTTGCTAGACTTCACATCACGATGAACAACCTTGGGCTCAAGCCCCTCATGTAAGTACATTAACCTGCACAAGTTCAGCTCCAATCACACTACATAAGAATGATAAACAAGTTATGGACAGGGATTAACGAAGGTTACAAGTAGGAAAGTGGCATTACCCTTTTGCAGTTCCAAGAATGATGTTCATCCGGATATCCCATGTAAGAGGGCTGGTGGGCCCAACATCCCCATGAATCCACTGTTCTAAGTTCCCATTGTCCATCTGAGAGTTTAAGTTTGTGATCCCCTTACCACCTTAATAAAAGAAGGTTAATACTAGTTAATTTCAGGAGACTGTGTGAACCAGAAAAAATGCTATCAAGTTAAAGAATATGAGATGAACTAGACTAGATATGCTGGACTAATCCACTTATAGTCTGATGAGCATTAAGAATCCTTTTTTTTATTAATTACAGGCATTAGACAAGTGCCAACTGAAGACCACAATCAGTAGTCTCCCAAACCTTCTGAATTCACTACTCACCAGGTGAGTCTTCACATTTCGTCATCGAGTCTGGTATATTGTGTTACCAGAAGAGTAGTTAAACAGAGCAGCAATCATTTGCCATCTGCCTATGCATAAGGCAACGTAAGTATATTTATCTTAAAAAAATAATGCTCATCCGATTGTGTCTTTTACTATTTATCTTAAAACAGAGCAGCAATCACTTACTAATTCATCCAAGCACCTTCTATAAAATTTAAAAAAAAAGCCTTGTCAGGTGCTTCTGAACTTTCATTTTCAGATCCTTTTTTCCATGAAAAACATGATGAGCAACTTGATCACAGGACAAGACATACTTGGCATTCAAATGAAGAACAGCAAAGTCAACGCTTTGTGCCTGCAAAACAGCATAAGATCAGATTTGGTTCATAATTATCTTAAGCAATTTTTCTCAAGGTAAAGAAAACCAATTCAGAAATTTTAAGTTAGGAATAACTAAAATAAGTATCAACATACCTTGCTGTCAGCACCACTACCAGAGGCCCAAGGAAGACCTGGTAGACTAAACAATTTCAGCACGGATGAAGCAACCATTAATTATTAACCTGAAAATATGAGCTAAATGGTATGACAAAACTATGTCAAGAAACAACAGATTACTGGAATAACATGCTAAATTCCATGAGTCATTTGATGCATACCAACTGAAAGAAAAAAAAAGAGACTAGTACCACCATATCATGAACAGTCAACTAGGAAACTCATGAGCACACAAGAGTATATAAGAGGAAAGAAGCCTCTGCTGAGGCAAAGAATCCAAAAGCCCAGGACAAAATGCTGAAGCTCAAGTATACAACATAGCAGAAAGGGATGATGAAAAAGCTTCTTTTCAATTGAGGGCAAGAGTTAATCCACAATCACATTATCTGAGGTGCTGATTGAAAATCCAAGTCATAAAAGCAAGTAATATGCTCAATGCTTGACCAATTCCTTTACAAGAAAATACAATAAGAGTAGGATAGAAAAGAGAATAATGGAAGTCCATGCAAGTAAGGAAGCTATGACACAAGATGAAAAGTGGACCTGTTATGGATGATAGGAAGTTGGCACAATCCATATATCCATCACATAAAGAATCCAATACCTGGACACCGACGTCACTGTACAAGATTCAATACATAAATTGCAGTTTTTTAGCAAGAAATTGAAGTCCTCAAGGATACAAGGTAATCTAATAAGAACTAATCAAGGTTAATGAAAAACAAAAAACAAACCTTCGGAAGTTAAGCTGATGAATGCCCATGGTAAGAAGCATCTAACAAAGACAAGGAAAGTAGAATAATTAAACACAAGGTTAAATACTTCTCATGTAAGTTCATTTATTTCCTTTCTAACACTCTGGAACAAGAATATACCTGATCAAGATGCATTTTAACTGCTCTAAGCACTAAAGGAGCACTAATATGATCCAAATAAGATATTGGACAGAGTAGTGCTGCAGCTTCAATCATTTCTGCTATATCTGGAATTGCAAAGCTGCTAAAACCCATAATGGTTCCCTGTGAATGCCCTACGAAGAAGACTTTTGAGTTCGTGATAGAATACACATAGTTTATCATATCTCTCAAGTCATTCTCAGCTAAGTCCTGCCAACTCCAGTCCCAAAAAGCCTGTAAAACAGTAAGATGACGACCCATTTCAGAATCTTGCAAAATCAGATACACTGCAACATGATTCAAGAATGAAAAAAAAGCATAAAAAAGAATCAAGCAAAAAAAAAGCATAAAACAAAAAACAAACCTTCGGAAGTTAATGAATCTGGTTCATATCTTGTCCAACAGTGCTTCAGTAACAAAAACTGAGTCAGAAACTCCAATTTCCAATACCTAATTCAAAATTAAGTCAAGAGGCAGATCCAAAGTCAGATTTTTCTGAGGTTCCAAAAGTTTACAAGTTTCCATTATATTTGCTTTATAGGCCAACCATCTGAAGGGCTCATGGGTCCAGCCCATAAGTGGCTAGCGAGCCAGCCCAAGAGCAATGCCTTCCACTCAATAGTCTTATTTCGTCAATATGGGACAAAATGAAGGGGACAAGGCAACAATGAATGGTCATGGTTGTTCAGTAGCTGTGGGCATATCACGTCGACCCCCAACAGACATACACACACAAAGGTTGCATATCAAGTAAATTAACTGTCCACAATAGAATTTTAGGTGCAGTTCCCCGTGCATAAATCATAACTGATCAAATCCAATCACATACACAACTCGACATGGTTCAAGTTTCCAAATCCACTCAGAATCCACATATAACATACAGAATCCATGAAGGAAAATTAAATTTGACTTCCTATTTTTAGTTTGGCCATGTAATAAGAATAAAATTTGATTGCAGAAATGAGTTATACGCATTTTTCATTTGAACATGATGTTAAGAAGTTGAGTTTACATGTGCATCCCCAGAACATGCTACACTAAGCACTCCCTGCCACCACTCCCTCTTGCAAGTGACTGTTCTTTTTATGTATCTTGTATTTTCGTTTTACTATTTTCAGGATATATATATATATATAATATAATATATACACATATAGCTTATCATACTCTTTGTTGTTTCTGATCTCACAAAATTTCTCCTGGACCTTTTCTCCAGGACAACCCCAAGATGAAACCAAGATCCAGTACGTCATTCCTTGATGATAACAAGTAGAATAACAGCTCAAAGGAAGGGAACGAATATCAAACAACAGGGCACATCATTAAGTGGGAACATACCAGTACTAGTGCGCAACTTCAAATATATTTCATCTGAACGACCTTTCCCTGCTGCTGCACCCTTGCTCAGTCTGTCTTGAAGAAAATGCCTAAGAGCACCTGAGATAACAAGAAAGAGTAAACCTCTGAGCGAGAAATGCATGGAGTCATTTCCTCCGCATCATTAACTCGTGTGAAGTGAGCTTTGAATGATGGGCGTTGAGACATGTAAAAACCCAATGAGAGAAAGGGATAAAGAAAAGATGATCGATGATAGAGGGCACAACACTGAGATCTCCACCCCATGAAGACGTCCGCGATGATGCAAAGCGGGGGGCAACCGTCCTCCCGGGGGATGTCCTCGGCGACGAGGCCTTCGAACTCGGGGCGCAGGGAGGCGGAGGCGTGGAACACGTTGAAGAGGAGGCCATGGGGGACGGAGTCGGTGCCCTCGTACAGAAATCTGAAGCTATAAATAAACGAAATAAACCTTTCCGGAACCAAGGAAGCCGGTGATCACAGTGGCGGGGATGCGGTCGTCGAGGTCGAGGTCGAGAGAGAGAGAGAGAGAGAGAGAGGACATGTAGATCCGGTTGGACCTCGCCGGAGGAGAAGTCGGCCGGCGTGGGGGCGACTGGAGCACGAGTGGAGGCCGCCGGCAGCGTGGGTGGGGAGATCGTCGCCGGAGTCGCGAGCTAGGGCGCGGTGGCGATGCCGCGTGCAAGGGGAGAAGCCGGGCGGGTTGGGGGGCGCAGTGGAGTGGAAATGCCAGATTTGGGGGAGCGATGGTATAAAAATGGGTAGAAAAGGGAATATATGTCAGCAGCTCCTAGCCGCTGACATTATGTTAAATTAAATATTACATAATAAAATATTAATATTAATATAATTGCATAATAAATATGAATAATATATATATTACATATAAATAGGAATATAAATATATAATATATATTAAATAATAAATATGTATATAAATAAATATATTCATATTTTTATTATTTTATTAATTGTTTGTCTACGGCTGAATGAAGCCGTTGACAAATAAAACATTTGTCAACGACTACAAGACAGCCGTTGACAAATGCTAAATTTGGGAAAATAACTTGCCATTTTTTTATGTTATTAATTATTTGTCAACGATATGACAAAGTCGATGACAAATATAACCTTTGTCAACGGCTTCCAAATAGCCGTTGACATATGGTTTATATATGTCAACGGCTAAAGGAACCCGTTGACAAAGGTCATATTTGTCACAACTATTTAATGCCGCTGACAAATTCTGACACATCAAAGTTAATGTTAGCCGCTGACATATAATCGTTGACAAATATTCATTTTCTGTAGTGTGAATGAAGTCGCAGTTTGCATGTACCGTCAAAGCCATATATTACCATGCGCCTTCAAACACCTGTAAGTAATCTTAATGAAGGTTAGAAGAGAGCTGCGTTGCTCCTATCGTCCCAACATTGGAATCGCCACAATAAGAGAGAAGAGCTCAAAGGACCCGCAATCTTAAGAGGTTAGTGCGGGTCTTCATCTTAAAAGGTGCGGGTCTTCTCTCTTCTCTCTGTGTCGAGAATTTCAACGTTGGGCTGTCAGGAGCAAAGTTTTTTCCAAATTAGAATGATAAGATGTCACAATTTTAGTATATTATACTCATTTTATTAGGTGCACTTTGATTCTAAATCAGCAAATCTGAACCATCAAACTATGGATTGACCTGATCATTATTAGGTGTCACTTTGATTCTAAATATGGACTACTTGAATTCAAAGCCCCATGTCAAATTGGATGGAGATGCATCTACGTTAATAATTAAAGCTGAAAATTTCAACTATAATAAGGACTGAAATACCCTGGTGAGGTAGGAGTAAGGCATCCATAGAAATTTAATAAGATTGATAAATGTCCTTTTACTAAGACTTATTAGTGATCAAATAGGCTTGGAATTCATCCCCCGAGTAAGTTAGCAGGGGTTAACAGCCCCTGGAGCCCACTTAGCATGTAGATAGATTATTGGGGTTATCAAATTGATTTTGATTTTAATAAGCTGATAAACACTATTTAGTTAACAGCTTATCAAACATGCAATCATTAGGATTTATTTATCTATTGAAACGCTTGATCTAAAAGACATTTATAGATCTTAAATTTGTATGTTCAATTGCCCACTCTTGGGAACAAGGGCAATGTAAAAGAGACAAGTGCACCAACCATTTTTTTTTCTTTCTTTTCCCTTCAAAATGTAGCCTAAGATAATCCATAAATGAGTAGATTAATTCATTGGACCCAAACTAATCACACGTTACAAATCCTCAAAGCGAGACATTAGAAAGACCAACATAACTACTCAAGATTGCTCCTTTGCATAGGTTTTTTTTTTAAAAAAGACCAAATTCTGGTAGAAACTTTTTGCAATTTGCTGCCTTTTGTCTGTCCATGGTAGAAACTTTTTGTTTTATGAGAATATGACATAATTTTTTTGTTTTATGCAGAAATTGTCATCCGTGGCACGCATATGCATGTCAATCTGACTGTTGTGTGGCTTCTCTAGATGGAGGGGGGGACATAATTCCTCGTGTCATTCTTGTAAACCAGATAAATTCTTTGTTTGAAAACCATGGATTATCTCTAGATTACTTGTTAAAATGCATTAGGATCTTACAAGAGAGAAAGGAAAAGGAAAGTAAGCTTCATTAACACCTGATTCTACTTTGAAGTAGTGACAATGTACTTTGTAGGAATTCCCTCGAGAAGGAGGTTCCTTTTCATTTCCGAGGCTTTTACTTAACAAATATGATGTGAAGAATATTTTCAATTTGAAGATTGTCGCATCAAATAAAACCACCGTTACTACGATTTTCCCCTTTGTATTGGACTTTTTAGACTGCAAAAGCATGTGATGCTTAGTTTGCTATGGGACATATTTTTCTCGGTTCTTTATAACTTATATTAGAATAAATTTACATTGAGATTTTAGATTAGATTTTTTATCTTTATTCAACCATCACTTTCGTTAGAGCTTGATTCATATTCTTGTATTATTTTTCTGGTACAAGTTTGGTCTATACCAAAGTGATTAGTCTTTTGCATAAGATCTCATCTAATTCACTTGGCATTCTTAGAACCTAACTCATTTGAGTTTCACTATCTAATTTCACCATGCATGCAAAAACTTGTCTTCCAGTGGATTGAGCGGTGGAATTCCTGCTTCCATTGCTAACCTCACAGTTGTGATAACCCTGTAAGTATATTTTGGACAATATTAATATCTCAAGTTAGAAAATGCTACTATTTATATGTAATATTTCTTGCAAGGTGTTGAACAACTTCAAAGAAAAAAAAAGGGGTGCACTAGCCCTATATTCTTAAATTTCACCTACTTACACGGCAACTAGTAGCTGATAGGAAAAGATTTGGTGGAGTCAGGTTCAGAGAAATAGAGAGGGACTGCCTACTTGCCCATGGGGCCACTGCGAACCTTCACGAATGTCTATTCACATTTGCGACTCTGGTGCATGTTTGTCAAACATGCATCTGTGAGGAGTCACTAAGTGTGAATAGACATTCGTGAAGGTTCGCAGCGGCCCCATGGGCAAGTAGGCAGTCCCTCTCCATTTCTCTGAATCTGACTCCCCCAAATCTTTTCCTATCAGCTACTGGTTGTCATGTAAGTAGGTGAAATTCAGGAACACAGGGCCAATGCACCTTTTTTTTTTCCTTTGAAGTTGTTCAATACCTATAGCTCCATGTTCATTATTTATTTTTAAGTTGCACATGCACACATTTTACTTTTGAGAAAGTTGCACAAGCACTCATATTACTTTTTTTATTCAATGTAGGTATTCATTTGTACAAATTGTGTAGGTTTTGGTGTTCTTTTCTGCTCAGGTAATCCTTCCATCCCCTCTATATATATTTGTTGAACTAGCGAGCCTGGGTAGTGGCTCATGTTTATTTAATCCAGTGAGCCGGGGTGGTGCCTCATATTTTTTTGCACGATGTGATTGTATATGTGAATGTGAATGTACAGTAACTGCTTTACAGGATGTATGAATGAGAAGACGGAGAAAGCATGAATGTCAATGAGTGAGATGAGTGGACCTTCTTTTAATTTTTGCCCGTTCAAGACTTGTGTTAGGATATATATTTTTATTGTCTTTGGATAGTAATGTCATATATTGAGCATAAAATCATGAATTGTCCAAGTTGGACAGTCTATGGATATTTGACTCATCTGTTCTTCTTAATTTATTATATGTGTATTGTGATTGTCACGCCCCTCCAATTTAGCAGCGGAATAAATCGGGGGGAAACGTGAGCAATGAGTAAGGTAACGTGAATTGCGTATACAGATGTAAACATCAGAGCATCTAATGAACAAAAATTGGAATAAACTCTTGATTCATTATAAAATCACTAAGACTATTACAACCACTAATTCGGAGCCAATATATAGGGATCAATGACATCATTACATTGAAAAGAAATCTAAAGCAATAACTATTCGACATCCATGGTAGTAGGGCAACTTCATCCACTGACTCCAGGTCACTCATCACTCTGGTCCTGTCCCATTGATATGTGTAACGTCATTGTCTGGCTTACCTGAGACACAATAACAAATAACGAAGAGTGAGCGATAACGCCCAGTAGGACTTAAATCTCAATAGTCAAGCAGACTTTAAATGATTAATGCTTTAAAGGACAGAGTAACTAATGATAGAGCGAGTAATGTAAAGTCGAGAAAGTAATAGCACAAGTAGCATGGTTCAAATAGCAGATGAATCAAGTATAATACGATGATTAAAGTCAAGTCATGATAGAAACGATAACAACGCAATAGCAAGTAACGACATTGTCAAGTAGTAACAAGTGACATGTATAGCAAGGAGAGAGATAGTAATTGGCCATGTAGAGAGTAAATTACACTTTAATTGATTTTCATCTACCGAAATAGTATAGCACTTTTGATTAACTTTCGTCAATCGAGATAGTAATGGCACTTTGGTTATCCGTAGATAGCCGAGAGAGAATATAGCACTTTTGTTGTCAATAGACAACGAGATAATATAGCACAATGAATATGATTAAGTCACAATAGAACACAATAACTCAAGATAGCAAGTATCGAGTAGAGCAAGGAGAAAGTACGATAGTAGTCGCTCAATAACAGGATAGTAACAGTCAGTGGTGGCACAGTAATAGTGCAGTACGTCTGAACTAACAGACTAACAGTAACAGTATAATAGTCAGATGTCTAGCTAATTTAGAACAGTCCGTCAGAACCGGTGCAAATGCAGACACCGTCATTAGCCCCTGCAGGTATTTTCTGGTGGCTCTCTGCCCCCAGGACTAGATTGGAGCCCCTCGGACACTCTCCGTGCCCTCAGCAGTATGCATTCATGTCAGTAGAGTCACAAGACCCATTTTAACACTAGACAGTCATGAACAGTTCAAACAATAGGAGCCACACAGCCCAATGGGTACCAAGGGAGCACTAGATGAATAGACGAGATAGTAGAGTGATCATGAATAGATGAGAGTATAGAGACAGTAGATAAGACAAGGGCATATTCATAAGACAACGTTAAACAAGCGATAATAACGGTTGCACAACACGCGTGATCGATGTAGGCAGTCAGATGGAATTCACTACCTTTCCATTGGCCATGTTATGCACAGGTCCAGAGGTACGGCGTGATTCAAGATAAGAGAGAACTTCTAATTTCCGTTTGGATCATGTTGATCCCTAAAGGGTATCATAGTGTTAGGGTACAACCAGCTCGTCGACCATGTGAGAATCCATGGATAGAGGAGACTTACGGAGGTCTTGAACAAGGATTCACTAGTCCGACAGAAGGAGTATCCGACGAGAGTTTGTCCAAGTCAAGAGAAAGTGTATATATAGAAACAAGTGCTCAACGTTTTAGAGGAATTGTAGAACAGTGGAGCGTCGATAACGGTATTCCAAATCTTCGCGAGAAAACGTTGACAAGTATATTTAAAATAGGGCAATTAATAAACATTATTGAAATAAATTACTAGATACATTATGACATATTTTCATGCCAAATTAAGCCATATTGGATGTGTAACGTCGCGCGTCTTTCGGATCTTTTTTCGGATCTTCGTAGATCCTGTGCTTAGTGGTTGTGATGGCTATCGTGAGGCCAATGTGGTTTGTGTGTGGTACATGTGCGTGTCTTAAGGGCCTATTGGGCCGATAGTCTGGGCCTGCAGCACCCCCATATCCTCAGCCTGTCATAGCGATAGGGAGGAGTGTCATGTCCTGAACGTGACCGAGGTGACCATCGCATTCTGGTGGCCGCCTTGGGGCGTTGGCTATCTGCATGTGCACCACGTGTAGCGCGCAGAGCGGCATGCAGGAAGGCGATGCCTAGGTCCATCGCGACCAGGTCGTGATGTGAAGATACGTCGCGTTCTTAACCGCTGGGTGTTTTTAAGAAACCCCAGTCGGACAGAACTGCAGTGAGTTTTGCTCGGCCAGGGGAAGGGAAGCTGTGGCGATTTTTGCGGGAAATCCATGTTTTCGGCGTGCTCGTGCCGTAGGAAGCTCGCGTGGAGCGAGAGAAATGCCGGGGGAGCGTTGTATCACATGTTCTTCGCGAGGTAGGGTGACTCCTCCCGTTTCCAGGGTAAGAATCACGTGGAATGCAGGGTGTGATCCGTTTAACACTTCTACACAATAGATATCATGCCTAGGAATCCATTAAAGCATGAAAAACACTATTAAGGGTGGTTAGCATGGTGTGGGTTGGTAATCCGTGGCGGGGATCCCGGATTAGGGTTTCCATCTGCTAAGGCGACGGATCCCCCTGTCGCGATCAGGTGGTGATGAGCCGACCCGTCGCATTAAGGTTGTGAACGCGGCTTGTTTGTGCGTCACGTTAATGTGTTGAAGGCGACGTATCGGGCTGTCGCGTTATGAAGGCGACGCAAGCCCATGTCGCGACCACAGCCGAATGGTCTGAATGTGCATGATTTGTAATATGATTATCCGGATGTTATTATTCGATGTATTTGGTAATACCGTGTGGTGCATTGGCACCCGTGGCGTTCTGGGAGCACATGTTTTTGAGGCTAGTATGTTGGTTACGTAGCTAGCTAGTGGTTAATGTGTTTGGCGTGGTATGCATGCAAGTTGCACTGTGTTCACGTATTATGGACAATTGTTACTTGAGGTTTATGTGACGTTTCACGTGGTTTGTGTGTGACGTACATGTGGTTCTGTGTGCGTGGCAAGTAGTATGACGCCTACCGTGGTTACCTCTCTAGTTGGGTGCCCCAGGTTCTCTGTGAGCCAGGCTGTTAGCTCGGGGCTTTGTCCCGGTACTTGTGCTGTACCGTCGAGGTCGTGTCGTCTGACATGGACACCCTCACTCCTTTGTTTGAGTTGTACGTCCGGCTGAGGGAAAGAAGACAGTGGGACAGTGATTCTTGTGTTTATTTTTAGTCACTTGTAGCGCGCTCTTAGTTGGGGGTACGGACACCGGTTGTCGACACTGGTCCCCGACTAGTCCTTTTCTAGTGTCTCACTCTAGGGTGCTCCGGCCAGAGACCCTAAAGGTGCTAGGCATGGGCCTGCGGTTGTGTGTACGCAGGAGTGGTGTTTAGTTGGTCTCCACAGTTGTTTGACTTTTTCACGTGGAGCGGCAGCTAGACCTTTCGTTCGTGGCTGTGAGACTGAAAGGTAGACCTATGTTAGTTTGTCCGAGTCAGTCACTGGTGTCGCGAACCAGTTCACGTGGTTCGTGTGTGGCAGTCTCTACTATAGCTCGTACACCTGTTTGGGTTTTCTGTTTATTTATTACAGTTGCTTTACGTAGTCGGCAAACGGTGAGTACATTTACAGCTTTAAAATCCTGCTTAATTGTTCTATAAATTACTAGCGCAGTTTACTGCTTCAGTACCTGTGTTTTGGTTTGCTCGGTGTTGGGGGAGTTCCCTACTGAGCCAGTGACTAGAGAGGCTCACCCCTATCCCCCACAGGTGAGGGCGAGGAGGACGTTTCATTACCGTCGTTCAGTTCGGAGCCGCGTCGCAACGGTGTTGGACCAACATCTCAGTAGTGTAGTTTCTTTTCTCAGTTGTACTAGTTTACCTCGGGGTATGCCCCACGCTCCTGTACTTTCTTGTACTTTTGTTGAAATTTGGTTATGTAAATCTTGTGCACTATATATGAGTTGGTGAATCATATATGTGATCAGGTGTGTTCCTTTGTGTTTCACGGACGTGTGTATGATATCCCTTGCGAGACTTCGGCCCGTTCGCGGGAGGCGGACTCGGATCAAGTTCGTTAGTGGTTTAACGGGCTTGAACGAGGCGTTCTGCCACATTGGTATCGGAGCAAGGTCTGTGTAAATAAAAAGGAACTGGGAAACTATATAGCCATATTCTACATTTGTACACTGCTGGTAGTTGGCCCTGGTTTCTAATGATTTGTTGTTATGTTTGTGGATGGTGTTTTGTTTGTGCAGAAGTTTGAGATGGCTGATAGAAGGGATTGAGGTGGTGGAGGAGAGGACCCTAAAGAGTCCACTCAGCGTATGATTGAGAGGATTTGGGAAAGCCTCACTGATATTCGGATGAGGATGGATCAGTAGGCACCGGTACCTCCAGTAGCAGTACCACCAGTTGCTGAAGTACCTATGGCCCCTGTTGCACCACCGCCTAGGGTGGAGGTACCTTATGTGGCACCTGTACCACCACCAGTAATGGCAGCAGAAGAGCCAGTGATGCAAGTTGAAAAGTTTTTGAGGTTGCAGCCGCCCACTTATATAGGAGGGCCGAATCCAGATACAGCAGAGCACTGGATTCATGAGGTTGAAAGGGTCTTTACGACCATGAGGTGTCCAGCAGTGGATAAAGTTGTGCTAGCCACATACCAATTGAGAGGCTTTGTGCAGCAGTGGTGGCATCTGAAGATGCAAACTACTTTTGCAAGTAGGACAGAGGAGGTTATTACCTGGCCGAAATTTCTCGAGGCATTTAATGACACATTCTTTCCACTTCAAGTGCAGCAGGCGAAAAGAGAGCAATTCCGGACACTTCAGCAAGGTAATACCTCAGTTTTAGAATATCAGATGCGATTTATGGCACTTAGCCGATATGCACCTTATGTAGTATCGGATAATGCTATGATGGTTGAATATTTTATTTGGGGTTTGAGAGAAGAGTTGCAGAATGCGGTAATACCGTTAATGTGTAGATCAGTTGAGGAAGCAGCCCAGAGAGCAGCTACTCTTGAGAGGTCTATTCGGGCTCGTCAAGCAAGTGGGTCAGGTTCAGGTAGTTTTCGGCTACCTCAGCAGGAAGCAAGAGTTAGTAGGGGAAAGCTCCAACAGACCTTCTTCTTCAGGTTTTGGTAAGTGGGGACATAAATTAAAGCTTGTATTCAAGGGCAAAGGAAGAGGAAGAGGGGGTCGTCAGCCGTTTCAGCAGGGGTGTGGTTATACGCCAGAGGTAGAAGAGTCGCAGCAGAGTACTGCCAGGCAGCCTACTATTCCACCAGGTTACAGATGTTATAATTGCAATCAGCCAGGGCATTTGATCCGCAATTGCCCTTATCCGAGAGAATATGGGTATGGTAGAGGTGTTCAGTAGCAGCAGTAGCCCCAACAGTCTTTAACAGGTCGTGGTGGAGGTGTACCGCAGCAGCGAGGTAGAGGTCGGGTTATGGCTATCACCCGTGCCCAGGCGGAGGCATCGAATAAGATAGAAGGTATTATACCCATTTATGATTATTCAGCAAGAGTTTTATTTGATTCGGGTGCCTCTCATTCTTTTATTTCTGAAGAATTCCTGAATTGTATGACTCAACCTTTGGAAGAAAAGTCTTGTGAGTTGGTAGTGGAGGTTCCTTCTGGTGAGTTTATGCTCACTTCGAGCTATATAGATGAAGCTCCTGTTGTGATTGGAGGGAACCATATGCCGGGTCGGTTATATGCCCTACAATTGATAGATTATGATATTATTTTGGGAATGGATTGGCTTGAAACCTATGGAACCATGTTAGATTGCAGAAAGAAAAGGATCAGGTTTTGTCATCCTAATGGTGCGGTGTTTGAATATCAAGGTATGTCTTTTTATACTCCTAAATTTATAATTTTTGCAATTAGAGCTAGAAAGTTGATAAATGCAGGATGTGTGGCTTATTTAGCTTCAGTGAGTCTGGTAGAGGCTAGTCAGTCAGTGGAGGCAGTTCCCGTGGGTAGGGAATTTGCCGATGTTTTTCCAGAAGATTTGTCTGGTTTAGCTCCACATAGAGAGGTGGACTTTACTATTGAGTTGCTGCCAGGTACCATGCCGATCTCTAAAGCTCCATATCGGATGGCACCAGCAGAGCTTAAAGAGTTGAAAAAGCAATTAGAGGAATTATTGCAGAAAGGGTTTATTAGACCGAGTCATTCCCCATGGGGAGCACCGGTGTTGTTCGTGAAAAAGAAAGATGGTAGTTTTCGCATGTGCATGGATTACAGGAAGTTGAATGATGTAACCTTTAAGAATATGTACCCATTACTGAGAATAGATGATATATTTGATCAGTTGCAGTCAGCAAAGGTATTTTCTAAAATAGATTTGAGATCTGGGTACCACCAGTTAAGGATTAAGGAGGAAGATATAGATAAAACATCATTTAGAACCAGATATGGTCAATATGAGTTTGTGGTATGTCATTTGGGCTAACCAATGCTCCTGCAGCTTTTATGGATCTGATGAATAGAATCTTTCATCTGTATTTGGACCAATTCATTGTGGTCTTTATAGATGATGTTCTGATTTACTCAGCATCTGAAGAGGAGCATGCAACGCATTTGAGATTTGCCTTGCAATTATTAAGAGATAATCAGTTGTTTTCCAAATTCAGTAAGTGTAAATTTTGGTTAAAGGAAATTCAGTTCTTGGGTCATGTCATATCAGCTGAGGGAGTGGCAGTTGACCCAAGTAAAGTGGAAGCAGTGATGAAATGGGAAGTGCCTAAGACAATTACTGAAATAAGAAGCTTTTTGGGGTTAGCAGGCTATTATAGGCGTTTCATTCAAGATTTTCTAGAATTGCGGCACCCATGACTAGACTGACGAGAAAAGGTGTGCCATTTGTATGGTCTGGTGAATGTTAAAGAAGTTTCATGGAATTAAAGAAGAGGCTTACAGCGGCACCAGTGTTGACATTACCAATAGGTAATGGTGGTTTTGTTGTATATACAGATGCATCTAGAAGGGGGCTGGGCGCAGTGTTAATGCAGCATAGCAAGGTAATTGCTTATGCGTCCAGGCAATTGAAACCAGCAGAAGAGAATTACCCCACTCATGATTTAGAGCTAGCAGCAGTTGTGTTTGCCTTAAAGATGTGGAGGCATTATCTTTATGATGAAAGATTTGAAATTTTTATAGATCATAAAAGTTTAAGTATATCTTTTCCCAGAAAGATTTGAATCTCCGTCAGTGTAGATGGGTGGAGTATTTAAAAGATTATGGTTTTAGTTTGGCTTACCATCCGAGTAAGGCCAATGTGGTGGCTGATGCTCTAAGCAGAAAAGCATACTTAAGTCAAATGATGATTAAGGAATGGAAATTATATGAAGAGATAGCAGAGAACTCCCTGTATGTGCCAAGTAGTCAGCGACGGGCAATACTAGCTAGTAGTGCTGTGGAGCCGTCACTGTATTGGAAAATTGTTGAGGCTCAAAAGGCAGATGTGAATTTAGCCAAAATAGTGAAGATGGAAGGAGTTACTATTGATGATAACTATGTGGTCAGACTAAGAGGCAGGTTATTTGTGCCAGCAGAAAGAGAAGTAAAACAGAAAGTATTAGAAGAGGCCCATAAATCCAGGTACACTATTCACCCCTGTAGTACTAAAATGTATCAGAATATGAAAAAGTACTTTTGGTGACCTCATATGAAAAAAGAAATAGCAGAATTTATCTCAAGATGTGCAATTTGTCAACAGATTAAGGCAGAGCATCAGAAGCCTGGAGGTCTATTGCAACTGTTGCCCATTCCACAGTGGAAATGGGATGATATTGCTATGGACTTTGTAGCAGGCTTACCAAGGTCAGCCTTAGGACATAATGGAATATGGGTATTTGTTGACAGATTAACTAAAGTGTGCAGGTTGGTACAGTAAGTATGTCTTGGACAGTGGACAGATTAGCGAAAGTTTATGTTGATAAAATTATTCCACTGCATGGCATCCCGAAGACTATTGTCTCTGATAGGGATCCCAGGATTACTTCTGATTTTTGGAGGAGCTTGCAAAAAGTAATTGACACTGAGTTAAGATATAGCTCAGCTTATCATCCCCAGACGGATGGTCAGATAGAGAGGACTATTTAAACAATTGAAGACATGTTGCGAGCTTGTTGTTTGGTTTGGGGAGGTAACTGGGAGCATCATTTAAGTATGGTTGAGTTCGCCTATAATAATAGTTATCATACCAGTATTGGAATGGCACCATATGAAGCTCTTTATGGAAGGCCATGTAGAACCCCATTAAATTGACATGAAGTGGGAGAAAGGCAGATGGTAGGTCCTGAATTAATTCAGTAAACCACAGAAATAGTGAAGCTTATTAAAGAAAAATTGCAAGCAGCTCAAAGTAGGCAAAAAAGTTATGCCGATAATCGGAGAAGACCACTTCAATTTAAAGTGGGAGACTTTGTTTTTCTAAGATTTTCCCCTAGTAAGGGTATTATGAGATTTGGCAAGACCGGAAAGTTGAGTCCGAGATATGTGGGACCCTTTCAGGTATTAGAAAGAATCAGGGAAACAACTTATAGACTTGATTTGCCAGCTGACTTTGCAGATGTTCATGATATTTTCCATGTTTCTATGTTAAGAAAATGCATTGAAGATCAGCGCAGATAATCAGTTACCAAGGTGGTGACTTAAGACCGGATATGACTATGCCAGAGTATCCAGTACAAATTACTGGCCGAAAGACAAAGAAGCTGAGAAATAAAGAAATTGAATGGTCAAGGTGAGATGGGAGAATAGGTTGGGTGGTGAGGATACCAGGGAATTAGACGAGGAAATGGCTAAAGGGTATCCTTACTTATTTGAGTAAGTTTTGCATTTCTTTTTAGATAATAGTACTTGTTAATATGTGTGATGAAACTTTTTGTATTTGAGTTATGAATTTCGAGGTCGAAATTTCTTTTTAGATGATAGTAATGTAACGTCGCGCGTCTTTCGGATCTTTTTTTAGATCTTCGTAGATCCTGTGCTTAGTGGTTGTGATGGCTATCGTGAGGCCAATGTGGTTTGTGTGTGGTACGTGTGGTTGTCTTAAGGGCCTATTGGGCCGATAGTCAGGGCCTGCAGCACCCCCATATCTTGAGCCTGTCATAGTGACAGGGAGGAGTGTCGCGTCCTGAATGCGACCGAGGTGACCGTCGCGTTCTGGTGGCAGCCTTGGGGCGTTGGTCGTCTGCATGTGCGCTACGTGTAGCCGTAGAGCGGCATGCAGGAAGGCGATGCCTAGGTCCATCGCGACCAGGTCGTGACGCGAAGATACGTCGTGTTCTAAACCGCTGGGTGTTTTTATGAAATCCCAGTTGGACAGAACTGCAGTGAGTTCTGCTCGGCCAGGGGAAGGGGAGCTGCAGCGATTTTTGCGGGAAATCTGTGTTTTCGGCGTGCTCGTGCCGTAGGAAGCTCGCGTGGAGCGACAGAAATGCCGGGGGAGCGTTGTATCGCGAGGTAGGGTGACTCCTCCCGTTTCCAGGGTAAGAATCGCGTGGAATGTAGGGTGTGATCAGTTTAACACTTTCTACACAATAGATATCATGCTTGGGAATCCATTAAAGCATGAAAAACACTAATTAAGGGTGGTTAGCATGGTGTGGGTTGGTAATCCGTGGCGGGGATCCCGATTAGGGTTTCCATCTGCTAAGGCGACGGATCCCCCTGTCGCGATCAGGTGGTGATGAGCCGACCCGTCGCATTAAGGTTGTGAACGCGGCTTGTTTGTGCGTCACGTTAATGTGTTGAAGGCGACGTATCGGGCTGTCGCGTTATGAAGGCGACGCAAGCCCATGTCGCGACCCAGCCGAATGGTCTGAATGTGCATGATTTGTAATATGATTATCCGGATGTTATTATTCGATGTATTTGGTAATACCGTGTGGTGCATTGGCACCCGTGGCGTTCTGGGAGCACATGTTTTTGAGGCTAGTATGTTGGTTACGTAGCTAGCTAGTGGTTAATGTGTTTGGCGTGGTATGCATGCAAGTTGCACTGTGTTCACGTATTATGGACAATTGTTACTTGAGGTTTATGTGACGTTTCACGTGGTTTGTGTGTGACGTACATGTGGTTCTGTGTGCGTGGCAAGTAGTATGACGCCTACCGTGGTTACCTCTCTAGTTGGGTGCCCCAGGTTCTCTGTGAGCCAGGCTGTTAGCTCGGGGCTTTGTCCCGGTACTTGTGCTGTACCGTCGAGGTCTGTGTCGTCTGACATGGACACCCTCACTCCTTTGTTTGAGTTGTACGTCCGGCTGAGGAAAGAAGACAGTGGGACAGTGATTCTTGTGTTTATTTTTAGTCACTTGTAGCGCGCTCTTAGTTGGGGGTACGGACACCGGTTGTCGACACTGGTCCCCGACTAGTCCTTTTCTAGTGTCTCACTCTAGGGTGCTCCGGCCAGAGACCCTAAAGGTGCTAGGCATGGGCCTGCGGTTGTGTGTACGCAGGAGTGGTGTTTAGTTGGTCTCCACAGTTGTTTGACTTTTTCACGTGGAGCGGCAGCTAGACCTTTCGTTCGTGGCTGTGAGACTGAAAGGTAGACCTATGTTAGTTTGTCCGAGTCATCACTGGTGTCGCGAACCAGTTCACGTGGTTCGTGTGTGGCAGTCTCTACTATAGCTCGTACACCTGTTTGGGTTTTCTGTTTATTTATTACAGTTGCTTTACGTAGTCGGCAAACGGTGAGTACATTTACAGCTTTAAAATCCTGCTTAATTGTTCTATAAATTACTAGCGCAGTTTACTGCTTCAGTACCTGTGTTTTGGTTTGCTCGTGTTGGGGGAGTTCCCTACTGAGCCAGTGACTAGAGAGGCTCACCCCTATCCCCCACAGGTGAGGGCGAGGAGGACGTTTCATTACCGTCGTTCAGTTCGGAGCCGCGTCGCAACGGTGTTGGACCAACATCTTCAGTAGTGTAGTTTCTTTTCTCAGTTGTACTAGTTTACCTCGGGGTATGCCCCACGCTCCTGTACTTTCTTGTACTTTTGTTGAATTTGGTTATGTAAATCTTGTGCACTATATATGAGTTGGTGAATCATATATGTGATCAGGTGTGTTCCTTTGTGTTTCACGGACGTGTGTATGATATCCCTTGCGAGACTTCGCCCGTTCGCGGGAGGCGGACTCGGATCAAGTTCGTTAGTGGTTTAACGGGCTTGAACGAGGCGTTCTGCCACATTTGGTATCGGAGCAAGGTCTGTGTAAATAAAAAGGAACTGGGAAACTATATAGCCATATTTCTACATTTGTACACTGCTGGTAGTTGGCCCTGGTTTCTAATGATTGTTGTTATGTTTGTGGATGGTGTTTTGTTTGTGCAGAAGTTTGAGATGGCTGATAGAAGGGATTGAGGTGGTGGAGGAGAGGACCCTAAAGAGTCCACTCAGCGTATGATTGAGAGGATTTGGAAAGCCTCACTGATATTCGGATGAGGATGGATCAGTAGGCACCGGTACCTCCAGTAGCAGTACCACCAGTTGCTGAAGTACCTATGGCCCCTGTTGCACCACCGCCTAGGGTGGAGGTACCTTATGTGGCACCTGTACCACCACCAGTAATGGCAGCAGAAGAGCCAGTGATGCAAGTTGAAAAGTTTTTGAGGTTGCAGCCGCCCACTTATACAGGAGGCCGAATCCAGATACAGCAGAGCACTGGATTCATGAGGTTGAAAGGGTCTTTACGACCATGAGGTGTCCAGCAGTGGATAAAGTTGTGCTAGCCACATACCAATGAGAGGCTTTGTGCAGCAGTGGTGGCATCTGAAGATGCAAACTACTTTTGCAAGTAGGACAGAGGAGGTTATTACCTGGCCGAAATTTCTCGAGGCATTTAATGACACATTCTTTCCACTTCAAGTGCAGCAGGCGAAAAGAGAGCAATTCCGGACACTTCAGCAAGGTAATACCTCAGTTTTAGAATATCAGATGCGATTTATGGCACTTAGCCGATATGCACCTTATGTAGTATCGGATAATGCTATGATGTTGAATATTTTATTTGGGGTTTGAGAGAAGAGTTGCAGAATGCGGTAATACCGTTAATGTGTAGATCAGTTGAGGAAGCAGCCCAGAGAGCAGCTACTCTTGAGAGGTCTATTCGGGCTCGTCAAGCAAGTGGGTCAGGTTCAGGTAGTTTTCGGCTACCTCAGCAGGAAGCAAGAGTTAGTAGGGGAAAGCTCCAACAGACCTTCTTCTTCAGGTTTTGGTAAGTGGGGACATAATTAAAGCTTGTATTCAAGGGCAAGGAAGAGGAAGAGGGGGTCGTCAGCCGTTTCAGCAGGGGTGTGGTTATACGCCAGAGGTAGAAGAGTCGCAGCAGAGTACTGCCAGGCAGCCTACTATTCCACCAGGTTACAGATGTTATAATTGCAATCAGCCAGGGCATTTGATCCGCAATTGCCCTTATCCGAGAGAATATGGGTATGGTAGAGGTGTTCAGTAGCAGCAGTAGCCCCAACAGTCTTTAACAGGTCGTGGTGGAGGTGTACCGCAGCAGCGAGGTAGAGGTCGGGTTATGGCTATCACCCGTGCCCAGGCGGAGGCATCGAATAAGATAGAAGGTATTATACCCATTTATGATTATTCAGCAAGAGTTTTATTTGATTCGGGTGCCTCTCATTCTTTTATTTCTGAAGAATTCCTGAATTGTATGACTCAACCTTTGGAAGAAAAGTCTTGTGAGTTGGTAGTGGAGGTTCCTTCTGGTGAGTTTATGCTCACTTCGAGCTATATAGATGAAGCTCCTGTTGTGATTGGAGGGAACCATATGCCGGGTCGGTTATATGCCCTACAATTGATAGATTATGATATTATTTTGGGAATGGATTGGCTTGAAACCTATGGAACCATGTTAGATTGCAGAAAGAAAAGGATCAGGTTTTGTCATCCTAATGGTGCGGTGTTTGAATATCAAGGTATGTCTTTTTATACTCCTAAATTTATAATTTTTGCAATTAGAGCTAGAAAGTTGATAAATGCAGGATGTGTGGCTTATTTAGCTTCAGTGAGTCTGGTAGAGGCTAGTCAGTCAGTGGAGGCAGTTCCCGTGGGTAGGGAATTTGCCGATGTTTTTCCAGAAGATTTGTCTGGTTTAGCTCCACATAGAGAGGTGGACTTTACTATTGAGTTGCTGCCAGGTACCATGCCGATCTCTAAAGCTCCATATCGGATGGCACCAGCAGAGCTTAAAGAGTTGAAAAAGCAATTAGAGGAATTATTGCAGAAAGGGTTTATTAGACCGAGTCATTCCCCATGGGGAGCACCGGTGTTGTTCGTGAAAAAGAAAGATGGTAGTTTTCGCATGTGCATGGATTACAGGAAGTTGAATGATGTAACCTTTAAGAATATGTACCCATTACTGAGATAGATGATATATTGATCAGTTGCAGTCAGCAAAGGTATTTTCTAAAATAGATTTGAGATCTGGGTACCACCAGTTAAGGATTAAGGAGGAAGATATAGATAAAACATCATTTAGAACCAGATATGGTCAATATGAGTTTGTGGTTATGTCATTTGGGCTAACCAATGCTCCTGCAGCTTTTATGGATCTGATGAATAGAATCTTTCATCTGTATTTGGACCAATTCATTGTGGTCTTTATAGATGATGTTCTGATTTACTCAGCATCTGAAGAGGAGCATGCAACGCATTTGAGATTTGCCTTGCAATTATTAAGAGATAATCAGTGTTTTCCAAATTCAGTAAGTGTAAATTTTGGTTAAAGGAAATTCAGTTCTTGGGTCATGTCATATCAGCTGAGGGAGTGGCAGTTGACCCAAGTAAAGTGGAAGCAGTGATGAAATGGGAAGTGCCTAAGACAATTACTGAAATAAGAGCTTTTTGGGGTTAGCAGGCTATTATAGGCGTTTCATTCAAGATTTTCTAGAATTGCGGCACCATGACTAGACTGACGAGAAAAGGTGTGCCATTTGTATGGTCTGGTGAATGTTAAAGAAGTTTCATGGAATTAAAGAAGAGGCTTACAGCGGCACCAGTGTTGACATTACCAATAGGTAATGGTGTTTTGTTGTATATACAGATGCATCTAGAAGGGGGCTGGGCGCAGTGTTAATGCAGCATAGCAAGGTAATTGCTTATGCGTCCAGGCAATTGAAACCAGCAGAAGAGAATTACCCCACTCATGATTTAGAGCTAGCAGCAGTTGTGTTTGCCTTAAAGATGTGGAGGCATTATCTTTATGATGAAAGATTTGAAATTTTTATAGATCATAAAAGTTTAAAGTATATCTTTTCCCAGAAAGATTTGAATCTCCGTCAGTGTAGATGGGTGGAGTATTTAAAAGATTATGGTTTTAGTTTGGCTTACCATCCGAGTAAGGCCAATGTGGTGGCTGATGCTCTAAGCAGAAAAGCATACTTAAGTCAAATGATGATTAAGGAATGGAAATTATATGAAGAGATAGCAGAGAACTCCCTGTATGTGCCAAGTAGTCAGCGACGGGCAATACTAGCTAGTAGTGCTGTGGAGCCGTCACTGTATTGGAAAATTGTTGAGGCTCAAAAGGCAGATGTGAATTTAGCCAAAATAGTGAAGATGGAAGGAGTTACTATTGATGATAACTATGTGGTCAGACTAAGAGGCAGGTTATTTGTGCCAGCAGAAAGAGAAGTAAAACAGAAAGTATTAGAAGAGGCCCATAAATCCAGGTACACTATTCACCCCTGTAGTACTAAAATGTATCAGAATATGAAAAAGTACTTTTGGTGACCTCATATGAAAAAAGAAATAGCAGAATTTATCTCAAGATGTGCAATTTGTCAACAGATTAAGGCAGAGCATCAGAAGCCTGGAGGTCTATTGCAACTGTTGCCCATTCCACAGTGGAAATGGGATGATATTGCTATGGACTTTGTAGCAGGCTTACCAAGGTCAGCCTTAGGACATAATGGAATATGGTATTTGTTGACAGATTAACTAAAGTGTGCAGGTTGGTAACAGTAAGTATGTCTTGGACAGTGGACAGATTAGCGAAAGTTTATGTTGATAAAATTATTCCACTGCATGGCATCCCGAAGACTATTGTCTCTGATAGGGATCCCAGGATTACTTCTGATTTTTGGAGGAGCTTGCAAAAAGTAATTGACACTGAGTTAAGATATAGCTCAGCTTATCATCCCCAGACGGATGGTCAGATAGAGAGGACTATTTAAACAATTGAAGACATGTTGCGAGCTTGTTGTTTGTTTGGGGAGGTAACTGGGAGCATCATTTAAGTATGGTTGAGTTCGCCTATAATAATAGTTATCATACCAGTATTGGAATGGCACCATATGAAGCTCTTTATGGAAGGCCATGTAGAACCCCATTAAATTGACATGAAGTGGGAGAAAGGCAGATGGTAGGTCCTGAATTAATTCAGTAAACCACAGAAATAGTGAAGCTTATTAAAGAAAAATTGCAAGCAGCTCAAAGTAGGCAAAAAAGTTATGCCGATAATCGGAGAAGACCACTTCAATTTAAAGTGGGAGACTTTGTTTTTCTAAGATTTTCCCCTAGTAAGGGTATTATGAGATTTGGCAAGACCGGAAAGTTGAGTCCGAGATATGTGGGACCCTTTCAGGTATTAGAAAGAATCAGGGAAACAACTTATAGACTTGATTTGCCAGCTGACTTTGCAGATGTTCATGATATTTTCCATGTTTCTATGTTAAGAAAATGCATTGAAGATTCAGCGCAGATAATCAGTTACCAAGGTGGTGACTTAAGACCGGATATGACTATGCCAGAGTATCCAGTACAAATTACTGGCCGAAAGACAAGAAGCTGAGAAATAAAGAAATTGAATTGGTCAAGGTGAGATGGGAGAATAGGTTGGGTGGTGAGGATACCAGGGAATTAGACGAGGAAATGGCTAAAGGGTATCCTTACTTATTTGAGTAAGGTTTTGCATTTCTTTTTAGATAATAGTACTTGTTAATATGTGTGATGAAACTTTTTGTATTTGAGTTATGAATTTCGAGGTCGAAATTTCTTTTTAGATGATAGTAATGTAACGTCGCGCGTCTTTCGATCTTTTTTAGATCTTCGTAGATCCTGTGCTTAGTGGTTGTGATGGCTATCGTGAGGCCAATGTGGTTTGTGTGTGGTACGTGTGGTTGTCTTAAGGGCCTATTGGGCCGATAGTCCGGGCCTGCAGCACCCCCATATCTTGAGCCTGTCATAGTGACAGGAGGAGTGTCGCGTCCTGAATGCGACCGAGGTGACCGTCGCGTTCTGGTGGCAGCCTTGGGGCGTTGGTCGTCTGCATGTGCGCTACGTGTAGCACGTAGAGCGGCATGCAGGAAGGCGATGCCTAGGTCCATCGCGACCAGGTCGTGACGCGAAGATACGTCGTGTTCTAAACCGCTGGGTGTTTTTATGAAATCCCAGTTGGACAGAACTGCAGTGAGTTCTGCTCGGCCAGGGGAAGGGGAGCTGCAGCGATTTTTGCGGGAAATCTGTGTTTTCGGCGTGCTCGTGCCGTAGGAAGCTCGCGTGGAGCGACAGAAATGCCGAGGGAGCGTTGTATCGCGAGGTAGGGTGACTCCTCCCGTTTCCAGGGTAAGAATCGCGTGGAATGTAGGGTGTGATCAGTTTAACACTTTCTACACATAGATATCATGCCTAGGAATCCATTAAAGCATGAAAAACACTAATTAATGGTGGTTTGCATAGTGTGTGTTGGTAATCCATGGAGGGGATCCCAGATTAGGGTTTTCGTCTGCTAAGGCGACAGATCCCGCTGTCGCGATCAGGTGGCGATGAGCCGACCCATCGCATTAAGGTTGTGAACGCGGCTTGTTTGTGCGTCGCGTTAATGTGTTGAAGGCGACCTATCAGGCTGTCGCGTTATGAAGGCGACGCAAGCCCATGTCGTGACCGCAACCGAATGGTCTGAATGTGCATGATTTATGTAATATGATTATCCGGATGTTATTATTCGATGTAGTTGGTAATACCGTGTGGTGCATTGCCACTCGTGGTGTTCTGGGAGCGCATGTTTTCGAGGCTAGTATGTTGGTTACGTAGCTAGCTAGTGGTTAGTGTGTTTGGCATGGTATGCACGCGAGTTGCACTATGTTCACGTGTTATGGACAATTGTTACTTGAGGTTTACGTGACGTTTCACGTGGTTTGTGTGTGACGGGCACGTGGTTCTATGTGCATGGCAAGTAGTACGACGCCTACTGTGGTTACCTCTCTAGTTGGGTGCCCTAGGTTCTCTGTGAGCCAGGCTGTTAGCTCGGGGCTTTGTCCCGGTACTTGTGTTGTACCGTTGAGGTCTGTGTCATCTGACCTGGACACCCTCACTCCTTTGTTTGAGTTGTACGTCCGGCTGAGGGAAAGACGACAGTGCGACAGTGACTCTTGTGTTTGTTTTTAGTCACTTGTAGCATACTCTTAGTTGGGGGTACGGACACCGGTTGTCGACACTGGTCTCCGACTAGTCCTTTTCCAGTGCCTCACTCTAGGGTGCTCCGGCCAGAGACCCTAAAGGTGCCAGGCATGGGCCTGCGGTTGTGTGTCTGCAGGAGTGGTGTTTAGTTGGTCTCCACAGTTGTTTGACATTTTCACATGGAGCGGCAGCTGGACCTTTCGTTCATGGTTGTGAGACTGAGAGGTAGACCTGTGTTAGTTTGTCCGAGTCAGTCACTGGTGTCGCGAACCGGTTCATGTGGCTCGTGCGTGGCAGTCTCTATTGTAGCTCGTACACCTGTTTGGGTTTGCCGTTTATTTATTACAGTTGCTTTACGTAGTCGGCAAACGGTGAGTACATTTACAGCTTTAATATCCTACTTAGTTGTTCTATAAATTGCTAGCGCAGTTTACTACTTCCGTACCTGTGTTTTGGTTTGCTCGGTGTTGGGAGAGTTCCCTACTGAGCCAGTGACTAGAGAGGCTCATCCCTACCCCCTACAGGTGAGGGTGAGGAGGACGTTTTGTTACCGTCGTCCAGTTCGGAGCCGCGTCGCAGCGGTGTTGGACCAGCACCTACAGTAGTGTAGTTTCTTTTCTCAGTTGTACTAGTTTACCTCAGGGTATGCCCCAGGCTCCTGTACTTTCTTATACTTTTGTTGAAATTTGGTTATGTAAATCTTGTACACTATATATGAGTTGGTGAATCATATATGTGATCAGGTGTGTTCCTTTGTGTTTCACGGACGTGCGTATGATATCCCCTGCGAGGCTTCGGCCCGTTCGTGGGAGGCGGACTCGGATCAAGTTCGTTAGTGGTTTAACGGGCTTGAACAAGGTGTTCCGCCACAGGATGGTTCAAGTGTGTGCATGTGTCAGAGAACTTATAGATAGAAAGAGATCATGTGCATGTATTTTAAATTACACAATATATGTTTAGTTATACCAGTGTGTATTACTACGTATAGGACTATTAACAGAGGGTATAATAACTGTAGAAAGAGATAGCATCAAAATTTATGGGTTTTCAAGCAAAAGTCCCAAGTCTTGACGTACCCCATTAAGGGTCGCGATGGGACAGTTCAGAATGCGACAAGGGCTTATACAGAACGCGATGGGTATTGCTGTCGCAACAAGACCTCAGAGCGTGGCCTATCGGCCATCGCGTTCACAGGGCCTGTGCCTGAGTCTGACAAGGAAAAGGGCAGAACATTGGATATGGGCCAGATTGCCTTGTTTTGACACAGGGTAGTTCGAAAATTCCTAACTAATTGCACAAGCGATGAAAAATCATGAAACCAGTTCCAAATGAATCTAGACATGCATTAGTATTCACATTAATTAGGAATTGAATAGTATACATGGTCTCGATAGGAATCAAACAGGTTTATTTATAAGGTGCTTGGTATAGTACATAGTGGAGATCCATGAATTAATTCGCAAGGTAGGATGGATGGAAATTAGGGCTTTCAGGGGCAAAAGATTCCTAACAATCATCAGTATCTTCAACAAAAATTTCGAGGAATGAGACAAAGTATTCAAGGAGATATGAATTAAACATGAAGGTTCGGAGTCAAGAGGTTTGTAGGACTTCAAATTTTAATAAGAAAAGATTGAGTGCACGAAAAATTATGAAACGAATAGGGTTTTGTTCCTGATGCTTGGAACAATCAACAGATAAAATTCATTAGATTTTGCTCGTGAGAATGCCTACCTTGACTCGATTTCCTCTTCTAGGGCTAGAACATGAAGAACTCGGGTAGAAACTTTGAGAGATCCTCTCCCCACGAATTCTCCTCCTCCTTGGCCTCTCCTCCTAGTCCAACAACCCTTGGCAATGAACTAGGGCCGGCCATGGGGATTTAGAAGAGTATTTATGCTTCCTATGTTTCTATTTCCTAATAGGACTCTAACTCCTATTTAATTTCAAGATTTCCTATTTCTTTCACCCTTTCCATGCTTGCCAACTCCAATTTGGGTTGGGTTGGGATCCAAATACGTGGCTAACCCATTAGGGTAGGTTTAGGAATCCAATTCTAACTCAAACTACTTATTTTAATACTTTAATACCCCTTTTCTATTTAAGTAATATTTAAGTTACGAATTTAGAGTATTTTCCTATTATTCTTCTTTTAAAAATCCATATTTTGGCCCAATAAGTTTTATATGGTCCATTTAACAAAGCCCATTCTTAATGGAATTTAACTTAGGAGAATTCTCCATTTTAAATAGGGAAATAATAAAATTTCTGAATTTATTATATTTTTCTTAATTGAATTTATTCATGGCCCATGAGAGGTCCATTGGTCCAATTCCGATAATGGGTAATCATTCCATGATGCAGGAAGTCTCTCTGACATGTTCGTTGAATTTATGGGCGCGTTATTTTTCCGTGTTAACGGTTTTCCTACTTAGTTTCCTAATTTGGATAATTAGTCACATTGTGACGTACACTTGGCCAATCAGATTTTTCATTGCTTGAATTTCTTAGTAGAACACTTAGGAATAATGTCTGGGGTTGATTTATAATTTTAAAGGAATTTTCTGATGTATTCTTGCACATACGATAGTTGTACGTATGTTTCTATTATTTTGATTTAAAGAAATTATTATTTTGAATTTTTAAGTATTAAATTTTCCGGGTTGCTACATCCTCCCCTACTTAAAAGAATTTGGTCCCCAAATTCATATGATATGATTCGACTACCAATTTATTATGGATATTTCATTCCATCACCTCCCCCACTTAGAGCATTACTATCACAAAAATAATATGAAATTAAACTATTGGTTTAGTGATGGTACCTTGTCCACCCTCATTGGAAAGATTTTTATTCACAATGGCTTGTAATCGTCCTTGGCGTGGACTTTGGTTCTTCTTTGTTGGACAATTGATGACTCGAAGTTGTTGACTTCCACATCGCAAGCATCTGCTCAATCTCTTCCAATAGTTATCAACCTGATGCCCTGGCTTTTCACAAAATTTACATACTTCCTTCCGCTTCACTTTCCCTTTCATTCTCTTATTATCTACTATATTTCTTCCTTTATTATCATGGGAATGAGTAGCACGTTCCCTTTTCAACACCTTCTTCTTATGGATCTTTTCAAGAAGTTCCATGGTGTCCTCTACTAATTGAGCTCTCAATACCATGACTGAATATCCTTCAATGTCTAGTGGAGCCAACTTTTCCCAGTACATAGGTCTCAACCCTTCTAAGAATCTTTTGCCTTCATCTTTTTCGTACCCACCAGATGTGGTGCATACTGTGCTAGCCTTTCAAATTGCGCTTCATATTCTGCTACATATATCATTCGTTGTTTTAAATTGGCGAATTCATTTGCCTTCTTCTCACGAATCCTCTCGGAAAAATATTTGGTGTTGAAGAGTTCTAAAAAATCATCCCACTCCATGTTGATGTTGGGTAATTGTCGACTGGCAGCTTCCCACCAAGCTCTAGCATCGCGGTCCAACTGGAAAGTTGCCTGAAGGACTTTCTCCTGCTTTGAACATTGCATAACTATAAAGAATCGTTCCATCGCTTTCACGCAATTTTCAGCTTCATCGGGATCCAGAGTTCCATTAAACCTAGGGGGATTTATTCGTTGAAAGTTCCCATATAAGTCTCCTGCTCCATTTCTTTTTCCTGCTTGAATCACGTTGTTAAGGGCTTGAGTTAACCCCTGTACAGTTTGTCGTAATTCGTGCATTTGTGCATGCTCGCCAGTCATCTCCTCTAGTTCCTGCGAGCAATAATACTTATTAATTTCTTCTTAAACTTAGGGTGCTTATACATATAGTTAAGCTCCTAGCATAATCCCAAGCTTTACCTAATCTCTCACATAGGTATGGTGGTTGACTTAGACACGGTTGAAGAGACGTGATTTAAGTGTGCCTCCCAAGAGGTATTGTCCCCATGCTTTGGGTTTTGTCGTTTAAAAGGGCCCTCTTGGGAGAAGAGGTGATGCTCTTGCTGATAAGCACACACTTGTTCTCACTATCTTTCAATGTGGGATTAAAGAATATCTTTACACAGCCCCCCCATTGAGGATAAGGGTGTGCGGGTCTCATGAAGATGAGACGCTCGGGTAGGGTGTATGGCCTCTCGTTCATTCCCACAGACGGAGCCAATGAAGAGACGTGATTTAAGTGTGCCTCCCAAGAGGTATTGTCCCCATGCTTGGGCTTTTGTCCTTAAAAAGGGCCCTCTTGGAGAAGAGGTGATGCTCTTGCTGATAAGCACACACTTGTTCTCACTATCTTTCAATGTGGGACTAAAGAATACCTCTACAACGGTCATGGCAGTTCACCTAGAACATCCCTAGACTTACAATATCATAATAAGGACATGCTATGATCTGTTACCAACTGTCACGCCCCACCAATTTAGCAGCGGAATAAATCGGAGGGAAACGTGAGCAACGAGTATCGTAACGTCAATTGCGCATACAGACGCAAATATTAGAGCATCTTATGAACAATAATTTGAATAAATTCTTGATTTCATTATAAAATCACTAAGACTATTACAACCACTAATTCGGAGCCAATACATAGGGCTCAATGACATCATTACATTGAAAAGAAATCTAAAGCAATAACTATTAGACTTCTATGGTGCTAGGGCAACTTCATCAATTGACTCCAGGTCGCTCATCACTCTGGTCCTGTCTCATTGATGTGTGTAACGTCATTGTCTGAATTACCTGAGACACAATAACAAATAACGAAGGGTAAGTGATAACACCCAATAGGACTTAAATCTCAATAGTCAAGCAGGCTTTAAATGATTAATGCTTTAAAGGACAGAGTAACTAATGATAGAGCGAGTCATGTAAAGTCAAGAAAGTAAGAGCACAAGTAGCATGGTTCAAATAGCAGATGAATCAAGTATAGCACGATGATTAAAGTCAAGTCACGATCGAAACGATAACAATGCAATAGCAAGTAACGACATTGTCAAGCAATAACAAGTGACATGTATAGCAAGGAGAGAGTTAGTAATTGGCCATGTAGAGAGTAAATTGCACTTTGATTGATTTTCATCAACCGAAATAGTATAGCACTTTTGATTAACTTTCGTCAATCGATATAGTAATGGCACTTTGGTTATCCGTAGATAGCCGAGAGAGAATATATCACTTTTGTTGTCAATAGACAACGAGATAATATAGCATAATGAATATGATTAAGTCACGATAGAATGCAATAACTCAAGATAGCAAGTATCGAGTAGAGCAAGAAGAGAGTACGATAGTAGTCGCTCAATAACAGGACAGTAACAGTTCAGTAACAGTCAGTGGTGGCACAGTAATAGTGCAGTACGTCTGAACTAACAGACTAACAGTAACAGTATAGCAATCAAGTGTCTAACTAATTCAGAATAGTCAGTCAGAACCGGTGAAAATGCAGACACCGTCATTAGCCCCTGTAGGTATTTTCGGGTGGCTCTCTGCCCCCAGACTAGATTGGAGCCCCTCAGACACTCTCGTACCCTCAACAGTATGCATTCAAGTCAGTAGAGTCACAAGACCCATTTTAGCGCTAGACAGTCATGAACAGTTCAAGCAGTAGGAGCCACACAGCCCGAAGGGTACCAAGAGAGTGCTAGATGAATAGACGAGATAGTAGAGAGATTATTAATAGATGAGAGTATAGAGACAGTAGACGAGACAAGGACATATTCGTAAGACAATGTTAAACAGGCGATAATAACAGTTGCACAACACGCATGATCGGTGTAGGTAGTCAGGTGGAATTCACTACCCTTCCACTAGCCATGTTATGTACAAGTCCAGAGGTCCGGCATGATTCAAGATAAGAGAGAACTTCTAATAGCCGTTTGGATCATGTTGATCCCTAAAGGGTATCATAGGTGTTAGGCTACAACCAGCTCGTCGACCATGTGGGAATCCATGGACAGAGGAGACTTACGGAGGCCTTGAACAAGGATTCACTAGTCCGAAAGAAGGAGTATCCGACGAAGAGTTCGTCCAAGTCAAGAGAAAGTGCATATATAGAAACAAGTGCTTGACATTCTAGAGGAATTCTAGAACAGTGGAACGTCGATAACGGTATTCCAAATCTTCACGAGAAAATATAGACAAGTATATTTAAAATAGGACAATTAATATATATTATTGAAATAAATTACCAGATACATTATGAAATATTTTCATGCCAAATTAAGTCATATTGGATGGTTCAAGTGTGTGCATGTGTGAGAGAACTTATAGATAGAAAGAGATCATGTGCATGTATTTTAAATTACACAATATATGTTTAGTTATAAAAAGTGTGTATTACTGCATATAGGACTATTAACAGAGGGTATAATCACTATAGAAAGAGATAGCATCAAAATTTATGGGTTTTCAAGTTAAAGTCCAGGTCTTGATGTACCCCAATAAGGGTCGCGATGGGGCAGTTCAGAATGCGACAAGGGCTTATACAGAACGCGATAGGTCGTTCAGGATAGGTTCACAAATCATGACGGCAGCGCTTGTCGCGTTCAGAACGCGACAGGTATTGTTGTCGCGACAAGACCTCAGAACGCGGCCTATTCGACCGTCGGTTCACAGGGTCTGCACCTGAGTCCGACAGGAAAAGGGTAGAGCATTGGATTGCGGGCCAGATTGCCTTATTTTGACATAGGGTGGTTCGAAAATTCCTAACTAATTGTACAATTGATGAAAAATCACGAAACTAGTTACAAACGAATCTAGACATAACTAGTATTCACAATAATTAGGAATTGAATAGTAGACATGGTCTCGATAGGAATTAAACATGTTTATTTACAAGTACTTGGTACAGTACACAGTGGAGATCCACGAATTAATTCGCAAGGTAGGATGGAGGGAAATTATGGCTTTCAGGGGCGAAAGATTCCTAACAATCATCAGTATCTTCAATAAAAAATTTGAGGCATGGGATAGAGTATTCAAGGAGATATGAATTAAACATGAAGATTCGGGGTCAAGAGGTTTGTAGGACTTCAAAATTCAATAACAAAGATTGAGTGCACGAAAAATTATGAACGAATGGGGTTTTGTTCCTAATGCTTGGAACAATCTACAGTCAAAATTAATTAGATTTTTCTCGTGAGAATGCCTACCTTGACTCGATTTCCTCTTCTAGGGCTCACTACAAGAAAAATCGGAAAGAGAGACCGACATATTCGGTCTCTATTCGGTCCCTAAATAGCTCAGAGACCGAATAGTGACCGAATTTGTCGGTCAAGACTTTCTGGTCACAAATCTGTGACCGACTAAATTCGGTCCCTATTCGGTCACTAAATAGGGACCGAATAGGGACCGAATCAGTTCAGTCCCTGTTTTAGGGACCGACTAAAGTCGGTCTCTATTCCGTCCCTATTTTAGGGACCGAATAGTTCGGTCCCTATTTTAGGGACCAAACTAATGCAGTCCCTATTCGGTCCCTATTTTAGGGACCGAACTGAATTCGGTCTCTATTCGGTCCCTATTTAGGGACCGAACTATTCAGTCCCAATTCGGTCCCTATTTTAGGACCGAATAGAGACCGAATAGTTCAGTCCTTATTTTAGGGACCGAACTATTCAGTCCCAATTCAGTCCCTATTTAGGGACCGAATAGAGACCAAATTCAGTCGGTCTCTAAAATAGGGACCGAATAGGGACTGCATTAGTTCGGTCCCTATTTAGGGACCGAACTATTCAGTCCCAATTCGGTCCCTATTTTAGGGACCGAATAGAGACCGAATTCAGTCAGTCCCTAAAATAGGGACCGAATAGTGACTAAATCGGTTCGGTCCCTAATCAGTTCGGTCTCCCTATTTAGGGACCGAACTGATTCGGTCCCTAAAATAGGGACCGAATAGTGACTGAATTGTCAGTCACTATTTAGGGACCGAATAGTGACTGATTAAAATCGGTCACTAATCGGTCTCTATTTTTAAAATATATACATTTTTAGGAAAATAACATACGTTAAAATAAATAACAATATCCACAACAATAATAATTGTCTACAAGAAAAATATCTACAACACAACAATAATAAACATATCCACAACAATAAGAAAATTGTCCACAACAATAATAAATGTTCACAAGATAAAAATAATCAAAATGTCTACAACACAGCAATAATAAAAATATCCACAACACACAACAACAATAATAAAAATATCTACAACATCAGAGTAATAAAATGTCCACAATAATAATAAAAAAATCCACAACATCACAATAATAAAATACTAAGAACAATAATAAAAATGTCTACAACAATAATAATAATGAAATGAAAATAATGAATCCTCGTCCTCGTGCTCGTCTCCTCCCACTCCACCCGATGAAGGAACCTACAATACATATAGAACAATAATAAGTTAAAATTAAATACTATTATAAGCAATAACTTATTTTAGAAACATAAATTAAATACTATTATAAGAAATAATTATTTGATTTCATAGTTTTATATTCACTCACTTTCAGTCAATATTTTAATCGCACTATATTTTTGTCACACAAGTTGGAAGTCCGAATTGAACTCCGTCAGTTACCACAGATCACACTCATCGCCCCGACCGTGCTGGAACAAACCGGAGGCCAATCGGATGAGTATTTCTAATTTTGGACCCACAAACCTAAGTTTTTTCATTTCTTAACTAAACTAGCTTGTTTATTGTGACTTTGAGCGTCGAGCTCAAACTGGGAGTCCGAATTGAACTCCGTCAGTTTCCACAAGTCACACACATCGCCCCGACCGTGCTGGAACAAACCGGAGGCCAATCGGATGCGTATTTCTAATTTTGGACCCACAAACCTAAGTTTTTCATTTTTTAACTAAACTAACTTATTTATTGTGACTTTGAGCGCCGAGCTCAAACCGGAAGTCCGAATCGAACTCCGTCGATTTCCACAAGTCACACTCATCGCCCCGACCGTACTGGAACAAACCGAAGGCCAATCGGATGAGTATTTTTAATTTTGGACCCACAAACCTAAGTTTTTCATTTCTTAACTAAACTAACTTGTTTATTGTGACTTTGAGCGTCGAGCTCAAACCGGAAGTCCGAATTGAACTCCGTCGGTTTCCACAAGTCACACTCATTGCCCCGACCGTACTGGAACAAACCGGAGGCCAATCAGATGAGTATTTTTAATTTTGGACCCACAAACCTAAGTTTTTTTATTTCTTAACTAAACTAACTTGTTTATTGTGACTTTGAGCATCGAGCTCAAACCGGGAGTTTGAATTGAACTCCGTTAGTTTCCACAAGTCACACTCATCGCCCCGACAGTGCTGGAACAAACCGGAGGCCAATCGGATGAGTATTTTTAATTTTGGACCCACAAACCTAAGTTTTTCATTTTTTAACTAAACTAACTTGTTTATTGTGACTTTGAGCGTCGAGCTCAAACCGGGAGTCCGAATTGAACTCCGTCGATTTCCACAAGTCACACTCATCGCCCCGATCGTGCTGGAACAAACCGGAGGCCAATCGGATGAGTATTTTTAATTTTGGACCCACAAACCTAAGGTTTTCATTTCTTGACTAAACTAACTTGTTTATTGTGACTTTGAGCGTCGAGCTCAAATCGGGAGTCCGAATTGAACTCCGTTAGTTTCCACAAGTCACACTCATCGCCCCGACCGTACTGAACAACCGGAGGCCAATCGGATGAGTATTTTTAATTTTGGACCCACAAACCTAAGTTTTTCATTTTTTAACTAAACTAACTTGTTTATTGTGACTTTGAGCGTCGAAATTATAGCAGAACAGAGAGAAGAAGAAGAGACAATTATACGCCGATTTATGTGGTTTGGATTGACGATATGTTAAACCTATTCCACGGAACCCTACACTTGTACAACCACCTTTTCCACTATAAAGAAATCGATACAATGCTCTAGGCCAAAACATGGCCTTAAATACATAGAATCAAGATGAGAAAACCACTCAAAACTGGGCACGTCCGAAGCAATCGAACACTATGGGCTATTTAATTAAGAACAAATCCAAAATACATTACAAAAATACATTCAAATGTGTTAGAACCAATAATCTTTGTATTATATTATATTCTTTGATACTGCCTAACTTATATATAATATGGATGCATGCTACCAAATAAAAAAGGTCTATCTCACTTTTGAACTCTTCGACTCAATAATCATAAAATAGAGACACCCCTATCTGATTCCGCCTACTGTTAACATGTGTTTGTGAATTGACTGCTCACTAACAACCAGCACAGGCTCTGCATATCTACATTATAAAAAAACACCATTTGGTCATGATCATGTGTCTTTGTACATGGATAAAGTAGTGTCAAGGAATTTTGGCCAATCATATAATTCTAAATGGATTACAAAAGGGAAAAAAAAATTGATGGCAACTGTTTTGGAGTAAAGATTAAGGAGTAGGTTATTGTTTGGTCGATTCCATTTTGTAGAGTTGAAAGTAGGGCTGTCAATGGGTCGGGCTCGGGCTGGGCCAAGCTAGATCCGGCCCAAGCCCACCCTTATTTTTCTAGGCCCAAGCCCAGCCCAAGCCCAAGTGGCATCGGGCCGAGCCGAGCCGGCCTGAGTAATCAACTAAATTATAAAACCCACCTTCAGCCCGGCCCGGCCCAACAAATTTAATAAATGTTTTGATAAAGTATTACTATTTTTTGTTCAAAAAGATCCTACGTTACTCTTAGAACAAACAGTGAGTAGGATGAAATTCAGATGAGGGATATCCATTTAGATTCAGACGGATCTCCTCATAGTTTATTTGAGCATATAATAGAGCATTTGCAGCAACAAAAATTTGTTGAGAGAATTCACCGAGAACCTGCTAGTTCCAAACATAGATTTAACAGCTTTCATTTCATGGCTGACAGAATAAAAATGAGCAACACAAAATGATTACTTATACCAAATAAGTTCCCATTGAAATTTCAAAATATAAATGTTTACATATGCTGGATAAGTCCCCAGCGACATAGATATATCAGTACAAAATCTGATTATCTTGAGAATAATCACATGAGCAGCACAATTACAAAATCTAATGCTTCTAAACTGAAAACAAGGCCTGCTGAAAAGACAATCCAAAACAATGCAAGATAACTATGTCAACAGTTTCACAGATGTATCCCACAAAACTAAAATGATTTGGCTCTTCAGTCCCTACATCCTCTAAACATGTAAATGTTGGGCAGAAGTACCCATTATAGATCATTGATTGTTCCATCTCGTCCAACCGGTCCTAAAATAGAAAAGAAAGTGATTACAATTTAACTACAAAAATTAAAGCTTCTTAGTTTAATTAAAACATAGTAACATACCTACTGAAGCATTTCTAATCCAATCTTGGGAGCAAATTAAAGCCTCCACTGTGTCTGGAGCTAAAGAACTGCGGAAATTATTAAGAACTCGCCCTCCAGTGCTAAAAGCCGACTCAGATGCAACTGTGGAAGCATGAACTGCTATGATATCGTGCGCCATACAAATGACGTGTGCCAGCCTTACTAGAACCAGTTAACACAGCTTTGCATGCATTGCAACGGGCTTTCTGCACATTTCCAATAAAAAATTTAGTAAAATGTTTCCAGACTTCTGATTGTGGACCTCTAGCATGCTTTCGTGAAATATTCGTATTAGGTATAACATCAGAAGAAGCCTCAGCCTCATTCATAGTAGTTTGACCAATGACACCTGGGGTGCTTTCATTCTCATTTGCCATAATCAAAATCCTAAAACAATATTCAAAACAATGCAAACATGAGACCTAATATTGTGCATAAAAAGCATGATTCCATGGGATAGGATTTTTTTCTTGCTGTAAAAGGGAAAACTTGAAAGTCCAAAGGCGTAAAGAATTTATTATAGCATACTGGTGTCACAAGTAATTCGGTTGACAATGTCACAAGCCATTATCACAAATACTTTTTTTTATCTAAAGAAACCAACCTTTTTTCAGTTCTTTCTCAGCTGCATGCACTGATATACATGACCCACGTTGTGATAAATTAAAAGAGAATAAAACATTCTACATGATTCAAGATTGAGAGGTCAGCTGTATGTACTGATATTACCTAACTCCTTTTGGGATTTGATGGCCAAAAGAGTTCTGGTCTTTTTTTTTTTGTCAGTACACTGCTTCTCATGGTAAGGGTTCTGTTTACAAAGGTATTTGCTTTACTCGGCCTGTGCTTTTGAGGGTTCATCTGGGTAGAATACTTGGGAAGAATGTTTAGATTTGCCCAATGTTTGTTATCTCAGCTTCCAATCTTACTAGCTTACTCGTTGGATTTCTTTGCTTGTTGACATAGATGATTACTTCAATGTCTTCTCCTTTCCAAGTGAAGCCGAACTGTGCAGGAAGCGAGGATTCCTCTTCGATATCCCGCATTCGTCTAGGCAGGGCCGTCAGGTCATTGCTCTCCTCTTCATCCCTCAGCCTCACTTTTGTTGTCTAGTTCAAATGCACAGGTAGCGGAGGAAGAATGGAATATTTGTGCAGAGAGAGAAAATTGAGCCGAATAGGTCTCAGATTTGATTACTTGGGTTTAGTACGTGTTTTTATCTTAAGCCCTTTTGTTCTTTTGGGGTTGATCTATCCATTGCGATATATGTGGCTTTGTTCCAGAAAGTGGAGCATGAAGAACAGAAGCCCAAGAACATGATGGAAAAACTCATATCAAATGTATATGGAGGGCGTAGTTAATGTATCATTTGGATAGTTCTGGGCTAAGAATGTAGCACGCATCTAATCAGAAGGGGCAAGTGTTGGTGCTGCTATTGTAGAAGCTGAGAACTGCCTCGAGTTAGATGTATGTTTTCTTCATGTCAGAGGTATCCATATATCAATGCCTTAGCATCAGATTTTCTTTAGCATATATACTTACGCAATCTTTGACTCAGGAAAGTTGGCTTTGTCTTTTCTTCTTGCCTATCTCTATATGTAATTCTATCAGCCAGTGAGAATCCTCAGGATTGTCAAAGATCTGCTTATTTCTGAGAAACCACAAGGTTTCTAAGGCCATTGCGACCACTGCCTTCGTATAAATGCCAACAAAGTTGTCAACCTTCCACATTGTACACTTTTTTCCACAAGAATAAAAAAGTGGTAAACAAAATTAGGGAATTTAAAAAATTATTAAAAACTTAATAGTAAGAATAGTTGGGCTCACAAGACCATATAAATTATTACCTGTGCAATAAGAGATTTGATAACAAGTGAAATACACAAATTTATGCATCTTTGTATAACTTGAAATATGTGCAAGTTCAGCTTGTTTTGAAGTCTTACAGATATTGAGCATCAATTTATTTTATGCATGTTGAGGTTTGTGTATGTCTTGTTATCCAGAAATTGAGAGAATCTAGAACCAGACAAGTCTTTGACGGCTTCCAGTCCCAAGTCAGTCAGGTATCGGCAAGTTCTATCAAGTTTCAAGTGGAGTGGAAGAATATGAGGAGAGGAAGAGGGTGACAAGCAGAAGTAAAACCCTATAAAACAAGAACAGCTTATCCTAAGGAGAACTGAATATAGGTCTGATTTGTTAAGGGAGACTGGTGAAGTCAAGGCAATTTATCCTTTTAAGTCTAAGAAGAATTTAAAGTTATTTCTTTTATTTATTTTTTAGTTCTGATCTAAGCTACCCAACTGGATTTAACCTGGCAGATCCAGTTCTGGTTAGATGTTTCACTAATTTTTTTCTTTTCCATACTTGTGAATCATTTATTTTTGTGGAAAGTGGTTTAACATCCGCTTTCATTGTTTGTACAAGCAAGCCTATTGATTCAGAATGAGTTAACCTGAATTTGAAAAGTGATATTACTCCATGCAATCAACATATGGGACTAAAAAAAAAAGACTAAAAATTATTTAACCCATTGACCATTAGAAAACTGTGGGTGGAACATTTCATAAGAAGGGCAATCCTCATACGGATAGCATATCCAGATTCCCTTTTTAGAAGTGAGGTATCATAGCCAATCCTGAGATGGAGATATTACGTAATAATACCCTGCACATTCCAAACATGCTTAAACCCAGACAGAAGTTGAACCCAGGACAACAGGAAAGTAAACTCAAGGCTTGGACAAAACTGCATTACTGATTTAGCTAAAAGAGAATGAAGAATGGATAAGATCTGATTGGCAGTTTTCATTTGGTTTGCATTGTCCAAATGAAAGATAGATAAAAGAAAAATGAAACTAAGTTTCTTATCAAAGCATACCTGGGCTCTCTAACTTGAGAAGCTCTTGACTCAAGTTATCATTTGTCCTTTTAGCATCATCTATAACAAATTTCTTATTCTCTTAGAAGATTTGACTTCCGTCTGCTTAAAAGAACCCATTGAAGAAAACCTTGACACATTTACATTAAATCTTGAATCCAACTTCTCCTCAACAATCTCACCAGGACCCTGATAAACATTTGTTTTCCTATTAGCTGTAGATTGAGATGATGAGTCTATTAGCTGTACATTTGTTTTCCTATTCCACTTTCTAGATTGGTCGATTATGGATGACAGACTTATGTTAAAAGTTATTTTAAAAATGGTTGTTGATCCATCTAGACAAAATAGTATCTACTCGTGCTGGCCTATATGTTGGGAGTAGCAATGCTGCTACTGCACTATGGGCTGCAAATCAATTTAATGGCTGCCTTGCTACAGAAAAAGAGTTGCAAGAATGGTCTGGCAAAATAGGTTCAAATATTCCCTCTTTTTCTCACATGGAGCCGCATATTGCACAGGCAGATGTGAGGTATGTCTATATATCTTATATCCTGGAACTCTTTCTTCTCTAATTCCTATCCATGAGGCCCTTCTATAGCTTCAGACTTGTTGGTAGATTGACACTAAGTTGTTTGAGGCTTATGATGTTCTCTTCTTATTTTATGTCATTTTTTTGTACTTTTTAAATTTAATTTCTGGTCAAGTTTTTACTGCACAATAATGACACAGAGATCAACAATTGTAAAACATCTTCATTTCAACTCAAAGTAATGCAAATGTTTACTCTGCTTTCCCAGATAAAAAATAAGCATATGCAGTCTATAATTTGGTGATATGCCTTCCAAATGTCTTCATTAAAATATTAGTGATGCCAAAGTGATTTTCTTGAAAGTGGTTTTTTTTTTGCATCTACCTATGATGCAGTTGAAAGAATGATATTTTTCCCACTTCCCTTTGCTTTGAAGCATTTTAACATTTGCTCATGCATGTAGGGACAACTGTACATGATTATGGAGATTTGCAGTATTTTTTATCAAAATTTCAAAGAACATCTTGATGGCCTATAGGTTCTCTACTTAACAAGCTTTCATTCATACATTTGTTCTCCATGGATTTATTTCATTATCTTTAAACATGCCACTTGGGTTCTTGTGTTGGAAGAATAACATTTTCTCTTCGTTTCTTTTCTACCTCTGTTAGCAGACACTTATATAAGAGAGTACTTGGAACCACCTCAATATTGTCCTCGCTTTGCCATTTGTTTTATTGAATATTTTCAGCTAGAATGTCTGAGGACTAAACAAGCCTGAGCGCCGCAGACAACTTAAACATATGCTAGCGCAAGAAAGGTTTCTCAATAAATTTTACAATTTTCTATTCATGAGCACTCCTAGAATTTCCATATATCTCCATGTATGTATTGTTTTTTTTACCAAACAGCTTGTAAAGGAAGAGGCAAAGAAAGAAATCTTCAACAGGGATGTTGAGATGGGCATTGATATTACACTTACTAAACACAAGGGCCAGGTAATACATTGTTCTTTTCCTACATATACAAAAAATGTGAGGTGCTCTAATTCTGACATAATAATCTAATATCACTTGGGCATATTCTGACTTATTGTATAGTAGTGCTCAATTACAAGTTCAACTCTATTTATTAAAATATAGTGATGCAACCTTTTAACTTTTGTTCAATTTTTTGACTGATGGTTATTGAAAACAAAGTAATGTACTACTGTCAAATCTAGTTGAATTAATCAATAGATATGGTCATGATTTTGTTTTGGTGTCTCTTATTGCCAATCTCCTTACAACATGAATCATGTATCTCTATGCCACAGGTCTATTGAATACCCCGAAGAGATTCTGTCATCTGCGTTCTGGTAACAATCACAGAGAACTGAAAACTTCTTCTCTGTTTTACTTTTGTTCCTGAATCTTTGAGCCTAGTTGTTTAAAAATTTCATATATAAGCTCCTGAGTTCATGTGTATATCTTTAGGATTTTCTACTCTTCGAAGGAGACTATGTGAGCCCATGGAAATAGATCCAGGGCCATCTGTGATGTTTGTCTTCTATATATCTTTTCGCGTCCCCCTTGGCCACCATGCGCAGCCTCCTTCGGCTTGCAGATTTGATCTAGACATCAAGATCACCTGCTTTCCCAACCAATGGGCCATCTGTATGGCTCATTGTTAATCAACATAGGCATCAGAGAATTTTACTCTTTCTAGACAATAGAAGTGTTATATTGTTGTGTCAAAAAAAAAAGGAATTATTGAATGTTAGTGTTAAGTCAAAGCACTATGGACGTGCAAGGAGCAAGGAGCAGAAATTCTGCTAAAGTAGTTGATTATTTTTTAGCAAAGGTTATGTTGCTGTCATTTTTTAGCAAAGAGTCACTCCATATCAACTTATCCTTTTATTCTGTATTTATTTTGTAGGAGACAATAGAAAGGAGAAAATGAGGGGGAAGCCAACATCTGTAACCCTATAACCTGGACCAGATCTATGAACTCTAGGGGTCTCTCTGATTGTCTCTCTGAACCCTATATCTATCATGTTCATGTGATATAGCCTAAGTCCACCCACATGTGAGAGGTTGTGTTGAGCATCGTCCGACGCCTAGTGGGCCAAAAGAAAAAATAGATGTTATGTTGTGTTCCTCTCACATACTATGGAGTGTGGAATAAAACCTATGCATGTGGGACCGAGTGCTAAGGATATTCTGTAAGGTGCTGTACAATCTTTCTAAAAGTGTGTATGCATGGTTTGCAAAATTTTCTCTAGGCTACTGAACTATTTAGACTATAGGCTCCTACAAACTGGTTTTTCAAGAAGAGAATGAGAATGAGACATGGCTATTCTAAGTGTTGGACCATAATAGGCATTATTATTTTCTTCTACTTGTGTTTGTGCATAAGGTTATGTAGAATTTTAGTGGCTATACGGGACCACGGGTAACTTTAAAAGGGTCGCTGATAATTGTGCATATGGGGATGACAATTAGTTGGTATAACAAACACTTTCCTTTTATCTTGTTTTTGTTTGAGCCCCCTTTTTCATGTTATCTGATTGTTCTTTAAAGAATGTAATCAACTGTGTGATCTCAATTTTTGTTGCTCTTCAAAGCTGTTTACATTTCTTGTTATTCTATAGGATTATGTCATCCAAGTTAGAAGTTACAAATGACAACCTTCTTTCGCAGTAACATTTAGTCGAATGGACCTAGAAGGAAAGTTGGTTAATTATGGGATTTAGAAAGGCTTCAAATATTTCATGTGAGCAGGTAATGCTGATATAATGGATTTTAGTTTTAGTTGTATGCAAACAAACATGTTGATTTTTAACATGGCCATTATTCAGGTGGCTTGTGCTAAAATGGCCTTAGTGTTATTCTTTTTTACATGTCTAGCTTTCTCTCCATTTGCTTTCTAGCATTTTCTAGGATGTGTAAAAACTGTTAGTCATTGTTAATTTAGACAAGGTAGTGGCTTTACTACCATTTTCTGAATAAGCTGCTTATCTGGAGATTATTGATTGGCAAGACATCCAAGGAACTAAATCTGGGGGTGGTTATCCTACAAATAAAGAGGTGAACAGAAGAAATGGCAAACATAATGAAGGCATTTCAAATCTTCATCCTCGGGCTCTCAAGGGCAACTCTGAATCAACAAATTTGGGTGGTCCATCAGATCAGACATCAGGATCAAAAGTTGATAGGTCAGGATTTATGCAGAAGGAAAGGACATATTCAATGTCTTGTATACTTCCCACTAAAAGGAAAAGCAGCACCCTTGGTAAAAAAAATGACAGCAGCATAATCTTTGACCCCTCATCTTCCAGATTCCTAAACCTTACACCTTGTTTACCGGCCCATGGTTGTGGCAGTCTGGGATTGCCTTCTCCCTCTAGTAGATCATAATTACAACTGTTTTGGTCATGTCTATTTTTTCTCCATATCTTTGATTAAGTTCAATCTCTTCGTGAATATAAGAGTGGATATTATGTGAATATTGAGTGGACATGTGAATGTTTTGGATGTGAATGTGAATATTATAGATTTGAATGTTGTTTTGCTTATGTGATGTAGATGAGTGGATATGGATTTGAATTTTATTTTAGTTATGTGGATGTATATGTATTTTATATGTGCATGTGTATAGAATGCATGCTTGTAGAATACATTCTACATGTTTATATCAGATATGGACAGGTATTTAGTTTATATTTAAAAAAAAAATCTACACCTACGATTTTTAATATTTATGACTAAACATGATTACAGACAATGTTGTAGAACCATAGGTATATTGCAATATTTATTCCTACACTTATTTATCATCATCTCAAAAAATTGTATTACTACGGTTATAAAAACCATCAGTATATATGGCATCTACACTTACATTTATTTATCATCATCTCAAAAATATATCACTACGGGTACAAAACCATCAGTATAGATGGCAATACCTAAGCTTTTTTTGGAATTTTACCTATGCTTCATATGATTTTTTACCTACGGTTAATATTCGTATGAATAGTCTGATATATAACTATGATTATTTTTTTGTGGGTATAGGTTTTAGTCACGGGCGCATGCGTGTCGGATTCAAACCGTAGCATTTTCCGTAGGTAAAGAGTTTTACCTTCGGATTTTGGGTATATACCTACAGTTATTACGCGAAGTTATAGGTCATTCTTTTTGTAGTGAAGGAAACTGTACACAATTAATACAAAAGATCCAAAGGGATGCCATAATAGGCAATAGTCATTGTTTTCACCATTCAGAATTTTCAATAACAAGAATAAAAACCAACATAATCATTAGTGAAATTAAAACAAGGCATCATAAACAAAATGAACAACACCAACAATTTAACATACCATCACCAACATGAAGCCGAACACGAGGATCTCCGAACCTAACATATAGGTTTGAGAAAAAATCTTTACAAACCTGTGGTAAAAACCAATTACACTCAAATCTGCAATTGGAAGGATAAAATACAAACAGAGAAATTACAAAATCTAACTCACATCAATGACCAACTTATCTATTTCACATATATCAATGACTTCAACAGAAGCATGGCGAGAAATTTCCCTCAGCATTTATAAGCATAAGTGAAACATTCATTTTAAAAACATAGTTGCAAGAAAAAGAATATAATCAGAAGTTCTCACACCATAGTAATGGATGACAAAATGGCTGGGAAGTAAAGCATAAAGGTACTAGATCAATGGCACTTTTTATTACAAAGCACTCAAGTGAAGAAAAGCATAATATATCAAAACAGAGTTCACACGACACAATACACATAAGATGCAAAAGCATTACATAACATGAAATAAACAGGACCCGCTAAATATGAGGTAATTTCACCTTGGAATTTTTTTTTGGAGTTTTGAGGTTTTAATGATGTATCTTGTCCTGCAGATTAGAGCCTTTCTCATGAACTTACAAATCTTTCCCCATTTACATGAATGTTTATTGTCTACTGGCTGTTTCCTCAAATTCTCTACCTGCTTTCTTGTATAGGTTATTGCTAATCTATCAAAGGTTTTCCCCAAGGATACAGAAGCTCCACCAGGAGGAGTGGATGACATGACTAAACTGTCATATCTTCATGAACCCGGTGTCTTACGAAACCTGGCTACTAGATATGAGCTCAATGAAATATATGTAGGCTATTCTTCCATTCTGTTTTGTCACAGTGAATTAGAGGTTCACGTTCTTTGTTGCATTCTGGTTTGGATGGATTCTTATTCTTTTCTTCTTGGCATTTCTAGACATACACAGGTAATATTTTGATCGCTGTGAACCCTTTCCAAAGGTTGTCTCATCTTTATGACACCCACATGATGGAGCAATATAAAGGAGCAGCATTTGGAGAACTGAGCCCTCGTGTCTTTGCTGTTGCAGATGTTGCATACAAGTGAGTATCCATTCCTCAAGAGTTGCCTCTTTTGAATATCATGGATGGTAACATTTCTTATATTAGCAGGGCTATGATAAATGAGGGAAAAAGCAACTGCATTTTGGTCAGTGGCGAAAGTGGTGCTGGCGAAACTGAAACAACAAAATTGCTTATGAGATATCTTGCAAAGACGAAGGCTTTTAGATGGCATTCTTACTGAGGGGTTTCTCCTGTGTGTACAGACGGCTCTCGTTGCCCCAGGAGAGAAACCCAGAGCGGACTTCAACGTCGCAGACTCCATCAGCCGCTGCACTTGGAAGAAACCTCTTTCTCCAATGGGGCTGGCAGGGCGGCAGGGCCTGCGGCAATGAGCATCGGCGAGCGGCAAAACGGGAAAGGTAGGTAACACACGAAGGGAGAGCAATATAAGGAGAGGGAGAAACTTCTGAGCAGCACCTGACCCCGTTAAACCCGCATTTCAAAGGCCCAGGGCCTCGCAGCCCACCCAGGGCCTTTGCTGCCCAGGGCCATCGCAGCCCTCCCAGACGATGACCCCGGCAAGGAGGGAGAGGGAGAGGGAGAGGGAAGAAGGTGCGGACGCGAGGTGGAGGAGGGTGCGCGAGAAGGAGTGGATACCAGGGGGAAGGCGGGAACCAGGGGGATTTAGGGGATTGGACGCCGGGGAAGTGGGGAATATTTTGGGGTTTGGCGCGGCGAAGGGGAAACCGGGAATTTGGGTGTAGATATAAATAATTACATATAGATATATGCCATACATATATACATATACATATACCTACATAGAGAACAAATAAAAAGAATAAATTAAATCAACAAAAATTCAAAACAAATAAAAAGAACAAAATATTTCTATTATTAAAATTTACAAAATTAAGATCTATCATTAGTTAAATATTAATTTTCTATTATTAGTAGCCGGAGCTATCAAAGGGGAGGAGGGTGCGATAATGCGATGGGAATGGGATCTTCACACTTCACCTCGTTCTGGGAGGAGTGAGGAGGGCGGCGATTGGCGAGGGCATCCGCGGCGAGGGTTGGGTGACTACGCCTCTAGCTCTGCCGAGCAACAGTAGAGGCCAGGTCAGGTCGGTGTCGCGATGACGATTGGCGAGCCGGTGAGGGGGAGGTCTGCGGATTGAGACATACTAATATAAATGTTTTTTATTTCTATAGTATTTAAATTATTATTAATTGAAATATAAACATGTTTAAAAGTAAATAAAAAATATGCCACATGCAAGTACATGTGCCGATAATATTGATTTGGTATCATGATATTACCAACATCTGACAACATCGAAGATAAACTTTTGGAGATGGGAAGCAGAGGTGCATCTAGATTAGATAGATAATCAAACTGCATGAAAAGTGGTGACATCGCAGTGCGCATATATAGAATGAAAACTTCCTACCACAAGTGGAGAGCTAGGCCGCTTCGTCGGTTCTTATCGCCAAAAAATAGAACATCTTGAACCATGTGTAGCAAATATGTCACTGTGAGGATGTTAGACATGCATTGTCAAGTAAATATGCCACACCAGACCATTCACACTCCCATATGGGCACAAGTACTTTTGGGTGCTCCTCTCAGGACCAGGTCAGTGCCCTTTTATTAGCTCATTCTAGCATTGTTAATTCATGAGAGATCTAGAGATCCCAAGTTCTAGACATTACAAGTGAAATTTTAAGAACATGAGACAAGTAAATCGAGTAAGAACTGATACATGAATACATTATATATCACTTTTTAGAAGAAGGAGTAGCTTAATAATTATTTCAAGTAAATCTGTAATTAATTAGTATATCATAGTTCATGTAAAAGTTATTTCAAGAAAGAATTCTAATTAACAGGGTGTGTCGACCTGGAACATGAGTGTGCCGACCTAAGTCACTAGAAACAAGAGTTAGGTTGACTTGAATACAGGGTGTGTCAACCTGAATAGAAGAGAGTGTCGACACTCTGAAGGATAGTGTCAACTCTGAGCAAGGTATATGTCGATACTATGAAGGGATAGGTCGACACTATAAGGATAAATAGGTCAACACTACTGGATAGATAGTGTTGACACTACTGGATAGATATTGTTGACACTACTGGACATATAGGTCAATACTACTTGATAGATAGTGTTGACACTACTGGATAGATAGTGTTGACACTACTAGATAGATAGGTCAACACTAGTGGACACATAGTGTTCACACTGCCACTATTTCCAGAACACAATTAGAAGAAAAGAAGAAGAATAATCCTTCACAAGAACACTTGCCTAAGACATGAGTATTAGCTAAAACACGTACACAAGAGACCAAAAAGTATACCTAATGATCTTTATGGCACGTAAATCAAAGGGTAAATATGATAGATACTCATATTCAAGATCCTAACCAAAGATGGAGACATGAAGGAAAGGAGATACATAAATCCTACATGATGATCACACAATTCCATAAATCATATAGTAGCCTTTAAAAATAAAACTTCAGATGCAACATTTGTTTTTGATTTATATTAACTGAAGTTATTGACTTATAAACTAGATTAAAGATCAAGAAAAAAAATTACTATCTTAAAGGTAATGTGAAGGTACCTACCTTACACCTTATTTCCTTCTTCTTTATTTCCAGAAAACCAAGTTAGCCCTTTTTCCTTTTGCAAAAACTCCTTCCTTCCTGGCATTTCTTTCTCTCCCAATGCTTCCACCGCCAACCCCTTTCTATGTACTATATATATATATATATATATATATATATATATATATATATATATATATATATATTTGCACATGCATATAAGCACTTCCACACTCTCCCACGTAACTATCTCATCATTACCTCCACTTCCTTCTAACACCTCACACACTCCATGTGACACTAACAAGCACACACTTCCACGTATATATGTGCATGCAGGAAGTTTATTCCTTTCTTTGACATTATTTTATCATTTCTTTTAATACACACACACACACACATATATATATATATATTTATACTAATAAATATATACACTTTTACACATACCTACCACTACCTACACATATTCATATTTCGATGCAGGTTAAATCTTACGTAAACAACTTACGTAACTAGATTACTATTCATTTAGGTCTCTTTGGAACCTTAATTTAATATGTAAATGACATCTAAATAAAATAAATTTTCAACCACTGTCTAATTACAACGTGGTAAGTTTATGGTAATTTTTATTTAAAATTTTCCTAAATAAATATTTATCAAGTACAAATTGTCCTAAAACTAGATAAATCATATTTACCTCATTAACTGTGCATCAAAAATTCTCAATATCCACATTTTTGGTATGAACATATTTTTCTGATAATTATGGTAATTTCAAACTAAATATCGTTACCAAAATCCAGTGACACCTTGTCGGTGTACATATGTCCAGAAATGGTACCGACATGAAACAATGCAAATCTTTAAATAATTTTCTTGTGCAAGTATGCTAGCCTTATAGATTCATATTTTGTATTAATTTGAGACGTCACAAAATCGATCACAAAATTTTCTCTCATCATTGAGAATTTGTGACTGAAATAAAATCAGTCATCATTCTGTCCTTAAAATAGAGACTCATTTATTTCGGTCACAAAATAGGGACCGAATTTAATCGGTCCCAAAATTTAGAGACCGAAATATTTCAATCCCTATTCGGTCCCTAAATAGTGACCGTATAGGGACGAATTTAATCGGTCCCAAAATTTAGAGACCGAAATATTTCAGTCCCTAATCGGTCACAAAATAGGGACCGAATAGGGACCGAAATATTTCGATCTCTAAATTTTGGGACCGATCAAATTCGGTCCCTATTTAGGGACCGAATAGGGACCGAAATATTTCGGTCTCTAAATTTTGGGACCGATTAAATTCGGTCCCTATTCGGTCCCTATTTAGGGACCGAATAGGGACCGAAATATTTCAGTCTCTAAATTTTGGGACCGATTAAATTCGGTCCCTATTCGGTCCCTAAATAGGGACCGAATAGGGACTGAAATATTTCGGTCTCTAAATTTTGGACCGAATAGGGACCGAAATATTTCGGTCTCTAAATTTTGGGACCGATTAAATTCTGTCCCTATTCGGTCCCTGAATAGGGACCGAATTTGAATCGGTCTCTAAAATATTTATTTTGAGACCGACTGAATTCGGTCCCTATTTGGTCACTATTTAGGGACCGAATAGGGACTGAAATATTGCGGTCTCTCAATCGGTCTCTATAAGCGTTTTTTCTTGTAGTGGCTAGAACATGAAGAACTCGGGTAGAAGCTTTGAGAGATCCTCTCCCCATGAATTCTCCTCCTCCATGGCCTCTCCTCTGGTCCAGCAACCCTTGGCAAAGAGCTAGGGCCGGCCATGGGGATTTAGGAGAGTATTTATGCTTCCTATGTTTCTATTTCCTAATAGGACTCTAATTTAATTCCGAGATTTCCTATTTCTTTCACCCTTTCCATGCTTGCCAACTCCGATTTGGGTTGGGTTGGGATCCAAATCCGTGGCTAACCCATTAGGGTAGGTTTATGAATACAATTCTAACTCAAACTACTTATTTGAATGTTTTAATACCCCTTTTTTATTTAGGTAATATTTAAGTTACGAATTTAGGATATTTTCCTATTATTCTTCTTTTAAAAATCTTTATTTTGGCCCAATAAATTTTATATGGTCCATTTAACAAAGCCCATTCTTAATCGAATTTAACTTCGGAGAATTCTCCATTTTAAATGTAACACCCCGAAAATTCAAAAATTAGAAAATTAGAAATAAATCGAAAACGATAAATTCAATATTTGTGAAATAGCAAAAATGCACGTGCCACTATCGTACATTAAAAAAAACCCATTAGAAAATTTCATAAAAATCATAGTTCAACTCTAAATAATGCTCCCTAATGACCCATGAAGAAATTCATGCAAAGAAAAATCGGATGGTCCAAGTTTAAGGCGTTTTGCGACTGAGTATCGTAATAAGAGAATAAGTCAGAAATCATTATTACACATACTTAGATGAGTCAAAAAATTAAATAAAAATTATAGATGGACTTCAAATAATATCCTCTAATGATCCATCAAGAAATTTGGATCAATAAAAGTCACTTGAGGTATATTTAAGAGTTAGTGTGACTTATTATCGTAATTAGGAAATAAGTTGGACAACCCATTATCAGGTGTATAAAATGAGATCATAAACTAAATGAGAAATTTATGGTGGACTCCAAACAATATATGGGGATAGTCCATAAAAGATATCGGATCAATGTACAATGTATGACCCATGAGCAAATTCAAGTATGAAATTAGTAAATAAATAACTTCCGTATTATCAGAATGATAGAACTTACGTACCACTATTGTACGTGAGAAAACACATCGTAAAATTCCGTAAAAATTATAAACCAACCCCAAATATTATCCCTAAGCGTTCCATAAAGGAATTCGTGAAACGAAAAATCTGATTGGCCGAGTATATGTCACACGTGACCAAGTTATCCGAATTAGGAAACTAAGTCGAAAAATTATTAACGCGAAAAAATAACCCGACCATAAATTAAATAAACATGTTGGAGAGACTTCCAACATCATGTATTAATAACCCATTAACAAGATTGGGCCAATAGAGCACATTTGGCCCAAGGATGAAAATTGGGACAAGAAAATACCCAGAAATTCGTGTATGTAATTATGCAATAATTAGGGAGGGCAATTTAGGGTAATTAGTCATGTAAGGTAAGCCAAAACCGGACCCAACCCTAAGAGGTGGTTTCCTAAACCTTTGCTACCTCCTTTGGGTGAGAGAATCCCAGATTTTGGAAAGTAGGAAGCAGAATTCGCAGCCCCCTTTCCTAGTCCAATTAGGACATGAAATAGAACCCTAAAACTATAAGAACTCCTCACAAAACGTTTAGGGAAGGGTTAGCAACAAGTTGGGGTCGTGAGCAGTAAGTTTGGCGCGCTGGAGGAGTGGAGAACGGCTGGGAAAATGTGGTCTTCCTCAACCTCGCTCTACATCGACCCAGGAACCTGCAGGGAGTTCTTAGCGTTCAAAGGTAGGTGTTCTCGGGCCAAGATTAAAGAAAACCAACACCAACATGTAGATCTTCAAGTCTAGGTTCATTTGCACTTGATTTGACTAATTTTCATGGAGTATACATTGTGTATTAGTATGTAATTTTCCATTCTTCTACTAATTTTCCGTTCTTCTTATCATGCATTCCATTCAAGACCAAATTAGACTAAATCCCCAACATCAAAGTTCTTCTACTGATAGTCACAATCATCTTTTATGTTGGATGTTTAGTCTAAAAATCTTTAGTTAGAGAGTTATAAGCATGGTAAGAGAGTCGTTGCATGATACTGCGATTTCGGGCTGCACTTAGCTTTATGTTCTTCCTATTTTTTACGAGATTCAAGACCAAATTAGGTTAAGTCCCCAACATAAACGTTCTTCCACTAGTTGTTATGGTCATCCTTTATGTTGAACGTTTTGTCTAAATGTCACTAATTAGAGAGTTACAAGCTTAGTAAGAGAGTCGCTATATGATACTGCGTTTTCGGATTGCACTTAACTGTACGTTCTTCATGTTTTCACAAGCTTAGAGACCGAATTAGATCAAGCTACCAACAGGAAAGTTCTTCTAATAGTCGTTCTAGTCATCTTTCATGTTACACGTTTTGTCTAAAATAGTTAAAGAAACATGCTACGCGTGTGTACTATATCTGTGGATGTAGTACAATTATTAAAATAATTTTAAGAATAAAAAATAATTTTTCATATATTTTAAAATAAAAAATTATGACTTTTTCAAATAAAAAATAAATCAATTCGAATTTATTTGATAATATAAACTAAATAATAATTTTAGAGCAAAGATAATATTTATATTTTGAAGTAAAATTTAAAGTAAGAACACAAAGAAAATTTTGAAGCATCTAAAATTCGAAAGTTTTATGAAAAATATTTAAATAATCATATTTATTTATTGTGTAAAAGTTTAAAAACTGACTTGAAATTTAATTATCACAAAAATATCTTCGTCAACGCAAAAAAATACTCGGTCATTTCTTTTAACGTTTAACTTTGGCATATTTGTTTATTATATACCCCCGAGAAATAACAGAAACATATAAAGTGGTGTTAGGTTGATAAGTGTCCGATCTATCTGATTGTGTCTCTGACGGTTGAGGAGTGGAGTTATAAATCTTATCCAATGATGCACCAATATTCTGATACATTAGAACTTGTGATATCTCAATTCCCCACTACGATCTCCATATTATATATGTTGATCAAAGATACAGGAGAGACATCAGAAATTCTATCATATAGTGCACCAGTGCCCACTGTGTAATAAAAAAATCCTATCATATAAACATAAAAAATCTCACATAGCTTATTCTGATGTAAGAAAAATAAATTAAAAAATACTACAAAAATTATAGAAGAAAGGTTGTGGCAATAGAGTGCATGTACCCCTGTTGGTGGATAAGGACGAGGAGCGGTGGAGCTCGAGTCATCTTTTCACAATTAAATTTTGACTACATCCTGCGCTTCTTCAGTCCATTATCTCTCTCTCTCTCTCTCTCTCTCTCTCTCTCTTCATGGCCATCTGCTGCCATTACAGCAGAAAAGACAACTTATAACTCCAACCCTTTTCCCTAGTCATCTTTTTCATCATTACAAAAGCAATCAAAATCCACAACAGCAACCTCCAAATCTCTTCTCTGCTCTTACCATCTTCAATACAACATCTTTGCCTAGCTGGACCATCTTGCTTGCACAGCGACCGTTGCATCCTGTTGAAGAGGTAGCGGCGAGGTAGGAGGGAGAAGAAGCTGCAGTGATGGTGTTTCTAGCAGTGCAGATGTGTAGGGGAAGTTATGGTGGGGAGCGGTAAGGGCCAAGGCTTCTTGCACCGTCGATGCCAAGCCCTACCAAGACCATTGGAAGAACTGCCTTCGCCCGAAGTTGAAGAAGGGAGAAGGCCCACCACGTCTCCCTCCAAGCCAAGCTTGGGAATCGCTGGAAGCTTATAGCTATGCAGCTTCCCGGTCGCACCCCCAAGTGCCATCCATCACCCAGAAGCACGCCATCCATCACCCTCCCTCCGTGTCTTTGCTGCCTCCGCTGGTCCTTCTGCTCATGTCGAGGAGGATAATCCAACCCGACCTCTCCCTCTCCGTCGAGCTTGTCCCTGTCGCCTTTCTCCGGCGCTCAATCCATGTCCGATGCATCGGGGGTGTTGAAGTAACTGGGGTGCTTTCTCCCACTGCACCAGGCGCGGCAGCCCTGGCACAGCTTTGCATGGACCTGGAGGAGGGGCGACGGCCCTGGCACAGCTCCGATCACTCATCTGGATGGATCAGCCGCGGGACCACCACCACCTCCCAATGAGCCAATCCACGTCGACTTCCACCACGTCCTCCCTTCGCTTCCTATCCGCCTATCTTCTCATCCTCTTCTGCACAACCTTCATCCTCGCCGCCAGCACCTACAACAGCACCGAATGGGCGGCCCTGATCCCTCCATCACCGTAGCAACCTACTCGACGGCCATCGTTCCACTGACGATGCTCGCACTGGCCGTAGGTGGCAGGACGCTGCCGCTGCCTTCTTCCCTCTCCCTCTGTACGCGCTGAGCCAGTCGCCCATCTTCGTCGTCGTCGCTCTCTTCTTCTACAAGCGCATGCATGGGCCAAGGCTCACTCCATGTTCGATGGAACGAGGGCGGCGAGGAAGCTGGGGCTCTTCTTGCCACTACACCAGGCGACGGCCCTGGCACAACTGTGCATGGACATAGAGGAGGGGTGGCAGGCATGGGCATAGACAGGAAGGCATGTGGCCAAACTCGGCACTTGGGTCTGAGTATTGGAAGGCTTCAATGTTGTGGCTTGGTGGGGTGGGAGGGAGGGTACCATCGCCAACTACGTACGAAGCACATGCTCGGAGAAAGGCAAGCAATGTATGTATCCGAGAGGTAAGGCCATAGTAGACAGACACTACACATGTAAAATTTTTTATATTCTCTTTACTGCCATCCCTTCTTCCTCTCAGCAATTTCATGCATATGTTAAATTAATAAAATAAAAGAATAACAGAGGATGTGTTCCAACATATTACCTTAGATCCAGTGATCTTTCTGTGCTATGTAAATGTCTTTACCTTAGACCCAGGATGCTTCTGTAACCCTGTGCTCTGTAATTTCTGACAGATTAAAATGCAAGAGAGTAAGTCTTCATGTTAAATTAAATTTCAGGAAAATATGTTTCACATTATAGACAACTATACAATATGTAGAGAGATAAGGATGGGTTACCGTACAACTTCAGACTTCCCTTGCTCTTCAGTCAAGTGTTTTCCTATCCTCTCCGTTCTTAGCTCTAGCGATGAACCAAATGATTCACGTTCACGAGCAATGTATTTTATTTTAAATTTTCTTTGTTTAATTCTGAAATTCAATTTTTACGTTTTTCTTAACTCTCCGGCTTCAATTGCATCTAATAAAAATAGAGAGTTAATACCGCCTTAACAGTGCAGAGATATGTATAGCATACGTTTCGCTCGGCGTTAACAGTGCATAGACATAGCATACATTTCTTTCTTTTAACTCTGTATTTGAAAATTTTCATTCAGCGTGATGAACGTTTCCTCTTCAAATCACAGTGATATGTATAGTATACGTTTTGTTCAAATTTTCCGTTCAGGGTAATGAACGTTTTCTTTTCAAATCACAGAGATATGTATAGCATACGTTTCGTTCGGCGTTAAGTGTGCACAGATATGCATAGCATAAAGGATGAGGTCAACTGGGTTATAAAAAGATGAACCGGACAAAAAATCAAAGTGTCTCTTCTTATATATAGTTATAGATATCAGTAGATCTCAAGTTACGGGCCTGACATATAAGTCGCAATGAAGTCACATATGTTTAGGGCTTTCTTACGTTGTTCCTGTGTTACATGCCATTATTGACCGAATCATACCTAACCCTCAACACAAAAGTTCTTACAATAGATGTCCTCGACATTTTTCATGTTTGAAGTTTTATCTAAATGTCAGTAGATAGAGAGATATAGGCGTTGCATGAATATCGCACCCTGATTGCTGTGTTTGTCTAAATGTCAGCATGTTTAGTTGTTGGGTTTGTTAGCATATTGCATCATGTTACATAGTATGCATGGACCTAAAAGGAATCAACCCATGTGAAAATGGTAATGAACATGAATATGATTCTAATGTATGATATGTGATTTTCTCTTATGAACATTGACTATTATCTTGTGATCTAGCTTGTTATGAAATTGAAATGATAAGAATTTGATGTGAATATGTGGATGAATACATGTTAGTATGGACTCGTTAGTTAAGTTGCTATCATGATTTAAATATAAGTTTTCTTTAGCTATATGCTTTCCGATTGTTAAATTATTTGTTCATAACTTGCATACATGTTAGGAAAGATCCGTGACACATCACTTACACCTTTGCACGAATAGGCACAATCTTCTTGGGGAATTGAGAGCTCTTTGTCGGTCATTCCGAATCGGCAAGACTAGCGATCTTTTTCTTAAGACCTCCGTAAGTCTCCGCTCTCTATGGATTCCCACATAGAGGCCGAGCTGGTTGTACCATGAAGTACCCTGGAGATAGAGAGCACATGTTCCGCATATGATCTGTCATTAGTCATCCTCATGTCAAGAAACTAACGAATTATGAAACATAAGATACGTCGTTATACTGTCCTTTTGTTCTATTGAGCTATTGTCATACCTTGACTCTTTGATGATCATGTTCTTATTACATTGAGCTTATTATTGAAACTCTGTGGTCATAATATGAATATGTTTGTTTGGCACAATCTGGGACTTCGGTCCATTTGACTAATGCCTGTGCAATAGGGGCCCTGTCTGGTCCTGGGGAGGAGCGCCCCAACATACTTATTAACCGCGGGAGTATGGACTTTTGGTGCTTGGCATAGCATAAACAAATAAGCAAGATTTGTGGGAACATGCCTTCGTTTGACATGATATGTTTGATATGATAGGTCTGTTCATGTGAATACATGATATCTGTATGAATATGGCCAATTCATTTTGATATGATTCTACTCTTGAACTACCTGTCCATTGTATATGCAATTCGATATTTGATTTGATATGCCATCCGTTCTATTCCTCTATTCAACTTGTTAGAAAAGTATGCATTGTCATTATGTTTATGTGCATATTTGCCTATTTAAAATGTTAATCATGTATATTAGTGCCCGCATAATATTGAGATGTAAATCCTACTAAGCTAGTTCGCTGACCCCTATCATTCTGTCCTTTTCAGGTAGTGATGAGGAACCAGAGGAGTCAGTTGGGGTAGGGCAAGAGTGATGAGCACCCGCCATATAAGGAGTTGATAGTCTAGGAATAGTTATTTGAGTAGTCGATGTAATAGTGAAACATTTTATTTGAATAATGGGCCCTTTGATTGGCTCGATTGATGTAAGGTTTTTAATTAGTTGAATGAATGGAATAAGGAGTACTTTTATGACAATATTATAGTTTTGACATTAAATAGGGAAATAATAAAAATTTAGAATTTATTATATTTTTCTTACTTGAATTTATTCATGGGCCATGAGAGGTCCATTGGTCCAATTCCGATAATGGGTAATCATTCCATGATACTAGAAGTCTCTCTGACATGTTCGTTTAATTTATGGGCGTGTTATTTTTCCATGTTAACGATTTTCCGACTTAGTTTTCTAATTTGGATAATTAGTCACATTGTGACATACACTTGGCCAATCGAATTTTTTGTTGCTTGAATTTCTTAGTAGAACACATAGGAATAATGTCTGGGGTTGATTTATAATTTTAAATGAATTTTCCGATGTATTCTTGCACATACGATAGTGGTACGTATGTTTCTATTATTTCGATTTAAAGAAATTATTATTTCAAAATTTTAAGTATTAAATTTTTCGGGCTGCTACAGTGATTGTCTTAAAAGTTTGGTAGCGTCTGAATGTGGCATTATTGACTGTGCACTTTCATTGTCTAGGGTCCTTTGCACACGTTAAAATACTCACATTCTCTAAACTGTCTCACAAATCTAAAGTAGCAAAGACAAACTAGCATAGTGGTGAGAACAGGTCATTTCCACAGGGAGACTGAATAAAGTTTGACTTAAGAAACTACATTTTGAAACTATTCTAACAAACTCTATAACACTGTATTAGAATTAATTTTGTAAACATCACCAATCAAATCTCTCACAACTCGATAGATCAAACATAATGAAAGACCAAGCTGAATTGAAATTAGCATAAAATTGGTAACACTGTACCCTCTCAATTGAGGGATCAAACAAGTAGACAACAATCTTTAACTAGAAACACACGAATGCACTTCTAATTCTGAAATGATTTAAAACTTTAGAAGATGAAAAGATGGCAGAATAAGAATTCTCCAAAGAACATTATCAACTCAATGTACCCTTACAGCTTAGGGGATGAACATTACGCAACATTAGATATCTACAAACACCCGATCACTACTTTCACAGCTCAAGGATCGAACAGAAACTTCAGAAAGGATTGAACAAAAATTCAGAAACAAAAATATTGCTAAATCAAAAGCCTAATGCTACCACTGCAGAACAGGGACAAGAACAAAAGATTAACTCGAAAAACTAGAAAAAAACTCTTAAATCCTCATAAGTTCAGAATTATTCCCTGCTACAACAGTAACATAGATTCACAAATTCAACTCCAAATCTGAACTTAGTAGGCCTCTGGAAACCCTCTGGACGCAGTCGCCTTCAAAAAACCTCTGGACGTCGTCGCCCTTGGGACCCCTCGAACACACCTCGTGGATCATCCTCACCAGATGCTCCGGAAGAGAAGAAGAAATCGCCAACAATCGTCCTCCTCACAACAGTTCTCAATACACAGAAGAAATTGGAAATAACAACCTCCACTGGATCGGACTCTCCAGCACAGGAGAACGCAAAAAAAAACAAACTCTACTGGATTGATCTCACCAACACAGAGGAAAGAAAAAAAAAAGTAGAAATCACCTAGATCATCTTCCTCTAAACAGAAGAAATGAAAAAAAGAAGAAGAAAAATCCAAAACAATCCCAGTTGCTCTCCCCTGGAGTCGAATAATCTCAACAAATGCTGAACAAAGAAAATAGATGCTGAACACCCCAAATCTCGAACCCAGAAAAGAAAAGAAAAACAAATCACAGCAGCCCTTGGAATCTCTTACAGGAACACAGAAGAAAGAAGAAAAAAAATTGAGATTCCCTTCCCAGTAGCAAGAAAGGAAGAAGCAACCCCTTACAGCAAAGAAGAAACCCAAAAAAAAATGCTCAACCCAGAATACTAAACTCAGAGGAAAGGAAAAAGCTAAACCCCCCCCCCCCCCCCCCCCAAAAAAAAAAATTGAACTAGCCAAGCATTTGAACAACCCCTTGATCTGAAGACCTTGGGGTCCTTTTATAGGTTCCTCGAATCTTCCAGGCGCAGGATCCTCTTCCGCCACTGCAGCTCCTGCACCGCCCCTGGTCGCACACCTCAGCAGCTCCAACTCCGGCCACCTCAGCAGATCCGCACACCCTAGCAACCCCTGGTCCCACCGCCTCTGCATCGCATCGGATCCACTTCTACACCACCTCCGCAGCACTTGCTCATCGCGCCCCAGCTTTAGATGCGCAGCACCATCGGATGCAGCAGTAGGGCCAGCCCCCAGCTCCTGCTTCGCACCAGATCTCCGCACCCAGTAGATTTGCTGCGCACGCCCCAGCCTTCACCCGCACCGAGCTCACCAGCTGCCAGCCCCGCTCTGCACAGCCTCTGCACAGTTAGGCACCGCTAGCGGAGCTCCTCTGCAAGCTTCGCAAACCCGATCTCCTCAGTTGAAAGAAAAGGGTTTAAATCAAGGTTTTAGTGGGTATGTGGCCATTTCTAGTGAGATGAGAGAAATGGTACAATGGACTTTAGGGGGGGGGGTATGTGGCATGGTGGTTTTTGGTTATTTATTTACCTAAAAATAATCTGATTTATTTACAACTAATATTTACAAAATTTATTAAAATATGTTTACGAAAATATAAGACCAAAAATTATTTATGTACAATGTACTTGCAAAAAGTGATAACACTTTTATTAGTCAAACTATTCAAGAAGTATTGACTTTATTAAATGAAAATCTATGTGTTCTACCTAAAATTTTAACTAAAATACTAAAAAATTTATACATGAATAGAATGAAAATTAAAATCAAAATGTACGTTATTTATAGAAAATTGACATCTAAATTTAACTAAATGTATGAAATTTAACACGAAAAATTTTGCAGTTATCAGCGTCTCTTCTCTCTTCTCCGATATACCAACTAATTTTAACTGCTCTTCTTGTCACTTGTATTTCATACAAGTGACTTTCTGAGCATAGTTAAAATTAGTACACATTTGGGGTATATTGAAGAATTGTGGGGAGATGCTGCTGAAATTTTAAGACAATCCCAATACACATATAATAAATTAAGAAGAACAGATGAATCAAATATCCATAGATGAGCATGATTTTTTGTTGGCACCCCCTTTTTTGCAAGAATCTATGCAGACATGTATGTGTGTGGAATGTATATGTGAAAATGCTCCCGATATAGGGGAGGTGCTGTCGAAGTTTTATTTGAATTGTCGGTTAATTCATATTTATTCGATACAACTTAGAGATCGTTTGGAAACAACTTAGGCTGATGGGTTATTATCAATGCAAAACTATTGCATCGTAAAATGACGAGACTTGATAAGAGTTGGATACAACTTAGAGATCGTTTGGATCCTAGATATGAGAAAGGAGTAGATGAGTTTTTGGATTTTGCTTTTGATGAACAAAGACAATCTTTTAGACATGGATGAAATTATGAGTTCATACAATGTCCGTGTCGTAACTGTGTTAACGGATTGAGGTTGTCCTAGATGGATGTTGAAATACATCTTAAAGTAGATGGATTTTAGAAACGGTATACCAATTGGGTATGTTATGGAGAGGCACCATTAGTTGATGTTCAGCAAGTTAGCCCGTCTACTAATGAAGCACAAATAGAAGATCAGATTGATACGACAATTGAAATGTTATATGAGTTACAAGAGGCTAAAAAAGAGAGGACAGAAGAGGAATATGAACCAAATCAGAAAGCAAGAGATTTTTATCAATTATTAGAAGATGCTAAAACACTGTTATATCCTGGTTGTGTCAAATTTTCAAAATTGACATTTCTGTTGAAACTATTGCACATTAAGACCATGAACAAAGTGACAACTTCTTGTATGAGAATGTTTCTTAAGTTGCTTAGAGAAGTATTACTATAATGAGCTAATTTACCTCAAACATGGTATGAAGTGAAGAAGACTATGAAAGATTTAGGGTTAGGTCATGAGAAGATAGATGCTTGTCAGAATGACTGTGTCTTGTTTCAAAATGAACATGAACATAGGGATCGATGTCTAGCATGTAATGCACCATGGTACAAAGAAAATACGCAACAAGATAGCTTGAAGAAGAGACGTCGCAAACAGGTGCCATACAAAATATTGCGTTATTTTCCAGAGAAAGAAAGATTGCAAAGAATGTTCATGTCTTCTAAGATAGCCAAGTGGATGACATGGCACAAAGATGGCCGAAGTCTCTCGGAAAATGGAACTATACGACATCTTGCTGACTCTGAAGCGTGGAGACATTTCGATGATCAATATCCAGATTTTGCTGCAGAGGTACACGATGTGAGATTTGGCTTAGCGATTGATGGGTTCAATCCATTTGGGATGATGAGTAGCAGATACAGTGTATGGCCTGTGATGATAGTAGTTTATAATTTTCCGTCATGGATGTGCATGAAGCAGATATTTATGATGATGTCATTACTTATTCCAGGTGCTAAAAGTCCTAAAAATGATATCGATTTCTATTTACACCCGTTGATAGAAGAATTGAAAGATTTGTAGGACAACGATGTTGAAACATATGATGCTTCAAAGAAACATAATTTTCAAATGAGAGCTGCCCTTCTGTGGACGATCAATGATTTTCCTGCATATGCCAATTTATCAAGATGGAGTACCAAAGGAAAACATGCATGTCCATCCTGTCATTATGATACAAATTCAAAATGGCTGCACAATTGTCGAAAATTCTGTTATCTAGGGCACCGACGATTTTTGCCAATCAGTCATAGATGGAGAAGGCGTAAGTATCAACACAAATTTGATGGCGTGGCTGAACGTCGTAAGCATCTAGAAGTGTTAACGGGTGCTGCAGTGTGGAATCAACAACTTCAACTTCCTCGTATCAGATTTGAAAGAACTTTAAGAAGGATATCAAGAATTTAGAAGGATGGAAGAAACAAAATATTTTTTTAGAGAGCTACCATATTGGTCAAATCTACTCATTCGGCACAACCTGGATGTAATGCACATTGAGAAGAATGTATGTGACAATTTATTGGGAACTTTGAATCTTCTTGGTGGGGAAAAGAGCAAAGACAGTCTGAATGCACGGTTAGATATGGAACAATGGGGAATAAGACCAGAATTCCATCCACAGACAGACAATCAAAATAAGACCAGGTTACCAGCGGCAGAATATACATTCAACAGATTGCAGGCAACGGCTGTGTGCAACTTTATGCGTAATATAAAAGTTTTAGATGGATATTCCTCCAATTTGATGAAATGTGTAGATATTGCAAGTCGAAAATTGGTAGGGCTGAAGAGTCATGATTGCCATATATACATGCAAGTATTATTGCCTTTGGCAATTCTTGGTATTGTCAATCAAGATGTGACAGACCCAATTATAAAGTTAAGTATATATTTTAGAGATGTCTGTTCCAAAGTTCTTCAATCTGATTGTTTGCTTACATTGGAAGGTGATATTGCAGTAACATTATGTAAGTTGGAACAAATTTTTCTTTCGTCTTTTTTTGATGTCATGGTTCATTTGATTGTACATCTTACATATGAAGCAAGAATTGTCGGACTAGTTCAATACCGATGGATGTATCCTATAGAGAGATTTTTGAAGAAATTGAAAGACTATGTTTTAAATAGGGCACATCCAGATGGTTCAATTGTTGAAGGCTATCTTATGGAGGAAATAATCTCATTTTGTTCAATGTATATGGACGGTATTGACACTCGCTTTAACCGAAGGGAAAGAAACTACGACAGCCCCTCTGAAGACAATAATGAAGGAGGTTGTTCGATATTCAAATCTTCAGGATGTTTCTTAGCAGGAAATGGTAATACTCGTATATTGTCTGAAGAAGAAGTTGAGAAGGCACATCTGTACATTCTTAAACTGATTGAAGATATCGATGAATATTTTTTTTGAACACAGGAGATGTGTTGAGAGTTCAAGCCATACAGAAAGGAATTTCTTGAAGTGGTTCCAAAGTTATGTGAAAGATTTGTACGATGCAAATGATCCTCGGTGTACTCCTGATATATACTGTCTGGCACGAACACCTTCAAGGTTTACACGTTCACACTCGGGCTATATTGTCAAAGGATTTAGGTTTCATACATCATCTATTGATGCAACAAAGGTCACTATGTTGTTTGGAGTTATTGTCAATGTAGAACTTGAATCCGGATGTGATGGATATTATGGACATCTAAATGATGTATTGGAAATATGTTTCGATAATTAAAGACATATTGTTTTATCTGAGTGTGACTGGTGGGATGTTTATAGAAAAGATAGAGGATTTAAAATAGATAAATATGGAACTATCAGTTTGAACACTCGTCAAAGACTCAATACAGATGAACCATTTGCCCTAGCAAGTCAAGTGGAACAGGTGTTCTATGTCAATGATAACAGAACACAAAGATGGATCATTCCTGTCAAAGCACGTTTGCGTGATTACTACGACTTGCAAGATAAGTCTCCTGAGAATGATATAGAACCAAGTGACGAAGCATTTCAAGACAATCTGATTGATGTTCCGATTAGAGGAGAAATTCAAGATGTGGATCTATGTCAAGAAAGTAGCGTAAGAGTGGACGATTATATTGATATTTATGTGATTTATTTATGTTAGTATGTATATTTCATTTTTAACATAAATTTACATAGATGTTCAAGATTGAAATTTTTTAACTTGTTATGTTTACATATTTACTAACAATATTTTTTAATAGATGGTATCTGGTAGTGAGCGCTCTTCTCATGATGGCTCACGCCTACGGAGGCATCGGACTCTGTCAGTCCCTCTTCCTCCTACCTCTCAGTCGATCCCTATCCCTCCCACCTCTCAGGCGATCCCTCCCCCTCCCACATCTCAGGTGCTCCCTCCCGCTCCCACCTCTCAGGAGCTTCCTCTCCCTCCCACTCTTCAACAGATAGCTCTCTGTTCCAGCCCTCAGGGCTCATCGATGGCATCTACATGTTCTGTAGCAGGTTCATATTTTAATTTGATGTAACTTTTATGTTGATTGTCTAATAGATATTCTCTGATGATGTTTAATGTTTATATTTCAACAGGTCCATTTGCACCGTCTGCACCATCTTGGGGGAGGGGCACTGGCTGTCGAGGGCCGACTAGGGGAGTTATAGAGAGGAGGCTGCCTGATGGACAACAATAGAATGTCTCTCTCGTCCGAGGATATGGCATGGGCCCTACTGCAGATCACTTTACGAGTCATATGGGCGTTGTATCAAAAATGTATTGTAAGATTTGGCAAAAAGATTTTGCGAAGCTGCCTGTTGCGACTAAGGAGTTGATATTCAGAGATCTTCAGGTAATTAGTATTTAAATTGAATAGTATATATGTGTATATTTCTTATAATTGAGTGACTTTGTTTTGCAGTTGACGTACCAGTGGGAGCGAACAGAGAAAATAGATAGGGAGATGCTTGCTTACATGAGTGCCATGGATCGCAGCTGGCGTAGCAAGCAAAAAAAAAAGAGTAAGTTAATATACTATTTCATTTTCATATGTACTTTATTTTTTTTAACTTGTTTATATATTGAAAAAAAATTTGTATTTCATGTCAGCATTTGAATCGTCTTTAGATGATGCGATTGCCTCCGCCCAGCAGGTGTTGACTCCTCAGATTGGCAAACAAAGTGCAAGATGTGGAGTACTGGGGATGAGCGGGTAATATTTAAAATGCTTAGAATATAATTGTTTATGATTGTTTTGTTTCTATAAATGAACAATAATTGTATATTCTTATCTTTTTAGAGGGTTGCTGAGCGAAATAAGCAAAACTGTGCCACTCAGTCTATGACATATAGACGGGGCAAGACTAGTCATTATCAGTTGATGAATGATTTGTGAGTTATGTTTTATGAATTATATTATCCCTTTCATTTAGTTACTTATATGTCTTTCTTATTTTCTCTCAATTTAAACAGTCTAATATGCATTGACGTAATCCGCATCGACTTGAGCTTTTCAAGATGGGTCGATGTAAAGACTTACCAGACGGCAGTGAGAGCTGGGTAGATGAGGAGAGCAGGAGACAATATGTAAGTAACTTTATTTCTATTTCTTTTATGTGAATATATTTTCATTACAATAGTTGCAACATTAATATTTTTTTCTCTACCTTTAGCTGTAGGAGGCTATGACTCTGATGATTGCTCCTTCCTCAAACGTTGATGCCGAGAGCCACACCCTAGCGACTCCCGAGGACGCCTTCATTTCGGTCATGGGAAAAGATCGACCTGGCCGTGTTCGCTATGTGGGTAGTGGAGAGACGTTGAGCACATGGTATAGATCTACAGGAACGTCTACCAGTTCAGAGCGAGAAAGGATAATGCAAGAACAATTAAAAACACAAGAAGAAAAGTTGAAAGCACAGGCAGAGGAGATGACTCAAATGCGAGAAAAGATTTCTCGATTGGAGAATGTAGCTTCGAAGGTGGATGAGATGAGCATACTCCTCTACCAGATACATACGTCACATGCACGTACCCAGCATGTACCTCCTGCAGTTTAGAGTGAGAGCGATAGCGAGACAGATGAGGCGGCGGATGATTATTCTGATCATGATGATCATGTCTCTTGATTTCCCTTTTATTTTATTACACTTTCACATTTTCTACTTGTATGGATATTTGTATAACAATATTTATGCATTATATTCTATGTGTGTGATTGAATGATCTAGCGAGCCTGGGTGGTGGCTCAATAATGTGTGTGATTGAATGATTCAGCGAGCCTGGGTGGTGGCTCAATAATGTGTGTGATTGAATGATCCAGCGAGCCTGGGTGGTGGCTCAATAATATATGTGATTGAATGATCCAGGTGGCTCATGTACGAATAGAGTGTGGTAATAAATAAAAAAGTTTTTTTTTTCTTTCTGACAACTTGTCAGCGGCTGGAAAGCCGCTGCCAAAGGAACATATGTCCGTGGCTAGTAGATGATGACAAAAAGTAAACATATGGCCACGGTGTAAAAGTCTGCTGACATAAATGTTTTAAGCCAGTAGTTTCAGCCGCTGATAAAAGGGGCATATGTTCGCGGCTAGAACTCGCAGCCATAATATTCTAATGGCCGCGGCTAGTAGCTGTTGCTGTACAGTATATGGCCGCAGCTTATAGCCATTGCTGTAAAGTCTATGGCGGCGGCTGTTTAAACTGCTGACAATAATACTTTATGTCTGTGGCTGTAAAAGGCACTGACAAATGCTATATATGTCAGCGGTGGCAGTAAACCGTTGACATAAAATCTGTCCACAAACTTTTTGGCAACGGTTGTGGCAGCGCTTCCAAAGCCGCGGACATAATATTATATCAGCGGTCTCTGAAGATTTGTCAGCGGCTTCCAACCGCTGATAAATGTTCGTTCTCCTATAGTGAGCCTTAAGTCACTCGGTCAATATATATCTACTACTTATGTCACCCTAATAGAAAGTGGGAGATGGCTGTTATACAACAACAATCAATAATAATCTCCTCGTCTTTTATGGAGAATGTGATCGCTAGCATAGTTGACCCCATTTTTGGAGAAAATGGTTATTGTAACTATTCCATGAAGGCCCATACTCTATGGTCATGATAAACTGCTCAAGACTTACAAGACATTCGAAGTTAAATATTTCTATATATTGAGGAATACCTTTTGCGAGATCTAAGTATGCAAAATCAATCACCAAAAATAGTTTGAGGCTTCAAACCCTTAAAATCCTGTCCAATCTCAAACTTCGTTCTAACTTTAGGATTCTAGAGTTTTCCCCAAGAATAAAATCTCGAGTTCCTGATGCTCATCCTTTAGCTACAATCTAACATTACAAGTGACATACGCCACTTATATGCCTGTATCCCAGTGTCATCTCATGCCATAGAACATTGCTTGAGATCCAAGTTCCTCATTTGGGGTCATTTATCGGACAGAAAAATATATATGCCTATCGCAAACACCAGCTAGAGGGTGGGAGTGACTACAATCATTTAGCAAGCTATGAAGGGGAAGAAATTGACAGTGGAGGGGTCTTAATTCAATGAGGCCTCCAAATCTTTCCATGTTTCATGATCCAACTCTCACTTTGCCTCTTGAAGCACCTCTATGCATGAAGCTAATAGGCATACCATTCATGGTTTAGGCTTGTTGTGATCCCTCCGTGGATTTTCATGAAAATGAAAGCCCACTCTTATTGGGCTAATCTAAATTTCAAATGGACCTGCAAGTTTATATGTGGCATTTCAAATGTTGGTCTGTGTGATGTGAAGAAAGTTCAATTTTCAAATGGTTCTTTAGCTCTCAACATTTGTCTATACATGATGAGGTGTAAATGAGTTTTACATAATTTAGTTAGGTGTTTCCAGCAAGCATAAGCTCTCGTAAAAATAGGCATGTATGTGCAAACATATCAGGCATCCAAGTGGATAGGTTACATAGTTCTAGGCAGATTGATCAGTGTCAACACCTCTGCTCTACTCCTTTTCTTCGCAGAGATCTATTTTTTGGATAGTTTCTTTATTGTGCTGAACTCTTTCCCTCACCCATATCAAGGACTATGAGACTAGGTTGGAGAGGACTCTCAACTGTCATTTGCAAGGAAGAACGCTAGGGTTTTGGTCATGCTAAAAGGCAAAGAGAGAGAAGCTTTTTGGATGAAGACATCTTCTGCCTTGTTGTTGCTTCAAATCACCATGATCCTTATCCAACTTTGAAGAGGACATGCTACATTGATGAAGAAGGATTCAGATCTGCCAAAGGAGATGTATTGCACACATATTTGATTTATTTTCCCTTCATCTTTATGCTTTATTGTAAAATCTCTATTGTGGATTAAATAGTAGTTTGAGAGTGCCCACCTCTTGGGCGTGTTGTGTCTTGTGGCAGAAGGAGATTTTTTGTGTGTCTGGATAGCACCTCAAGGAGCTGTTGTGTGTGGTGATCTTTAGAAGTGTGTGTCTTGAGTTGTATGATGCATTGTGCACGTGTCATTGTCTGTGTGATCTTTTAAGATCAAGTTAGTGGGTAGACCTAAGTTGTACTGGGGGGAGAGAATATAGGAGCACCATTGCTGTGTCTGAACCTCCTTCAAAATATTGAGCCTCATTTGTGGCGTGGTCCTTTTCTTCTATCTCCCTTCACTTTTGCAAGTTTGTTTGTATCTATCCTTGATGTAGTGAAATGGTCTTGACACCCAATTCACCCCCACCCCTCTTGGATGTTATCCATAACATTGAACTTTCAATTGGTATCAAAGTAGGTGTCTAATTTACTTTTTAGCCACCCTTAGATAGTTCCTTGCTATTACTCATACTAGTAGTCCATTTCTTTTTGGTAAAGGGCAATCAACCACTCGAACGCCATTCTTCAATGGATCTAACTATGGCTATTGGTAAAACCGTATGACTACATACATGAAAGTCATGGATTATGTAATGTGGAAGTTAGTGGAAGATGGTCCATATATCCTTCAGACTGAGAATAAGAATTGGACTGCTGAGGACTTTAATTAGAAAAGTGCCACTTAATTACAAAAGCATTCAAGCTCTTCATTGTGCATTAGATTTTATTGAATATAATCATATTTACATGTGTGAAATAGTTAAAGATATTAGGGAAAATTTGAGTCACCTATGAAGGCACTTTACAAGTAAAGGAAACCAAGATCAATCATCCAACACATGAGTATGAATTGTTCAAGATGGAGGATAATGAAGCAATCAATGAGATGCTTAAAAGATTTAGTGTAACGGCCTTGACGCTCAGAACCCCGGCTCCCACCAAGAATCCGACTGTCGGCACCGCCGCCCAAGGGCCTGAAGATGCGGAAGAGCTAACGGACCAGTCTAACAAGATATGTAACAGAAATAAGCAACGACAACAAGCACTAAAATGTACTAACAAGTGAAGGAAAAGCATCCAATACAAAGTATGAGTCTAATACAGTCCCAAAGTAATAAAGTACAAGTGCAGAAAGAAAAGGAATAACAGATCCCTTAGGGGCATACCCCAAGGGTGACGAAACAAGTACGAGGGAAACACAACTCACAGAAGATGTCTACTACGACCCCGTCTTCTCAGCCTACTGCGGAGGGTACTGCTGTGAAGTCTCACCTATAAAAAAGGGAATGAGCTTCACGAAGAAGCCCAGTAGAGACTACCAATCTCCCATTGGTTCTAACAAGTAGAATAGATATAACTGAAATTAAGCAAGTAATCTATTCTACTAATAGAGTAAGTGTGGAAGCGGAAAGTAACTACAAGGCCATCAATCTAAAACAAATGTTGGGACCGGAAACCCTTGTAAACCATGGCACTGGGACGAACCCAAGGCTGCAAACACAGACAGAGAACCATTGTCTAGAAAAAGACACTAGCCACAAAACAACTACTAGTAGTCAACCGGTCAGGTGCGCCATGTGCCTTATCCTCAACCACTAGTCCATGTCTAGCACCTCCCGTCAGAGTGAGGCACAGAACTGAAGTAACACATAATTGTCGTAGTCTGGCCATACTACGGTCCCACGCCTAGCCCCTCTATATGGTACCGGAACCACGTAGAGTAAGGCAGTGGAGAGGACTAGCTGATCTATGCCGGAAGTATACCAAAACCACCTCGGCGTCCCAGACTCAGCTAACGGAGCTCTGCAAACGACTCAACGTCGTTGTCCCCACTCTTTTCCCCTCAGCTACCAGAGTCCTAAGCTCAACCATGCCCACCGCCAGGAGAACTCAGTCAACTAGCGCTACATAGTCTAAAGGCATTAGGAAAACTATCATTGTCTAGGTCGCGATAAGGTCATTGTCGCGACCACAGACAGAGATCTGGGTGACCACCCGAGACCTCCCACAACCCACGGGGAAAACCATGTCAGAAGATGATGACCACCCTGTTGCAACCTGAACGCGACTGGGTGAATGTCGCTACCTGACCAGAAAGTGACGGGGTGATACGTCGTGTTCTGGGTCGCGACAGGAACCTTGTCGCGACCATAGACAGAGGCTCGGGTGCCAACCCGAGGCCTTCCAAAATGCCCTAAAAACACAATTCCAGTGCACATAAAGTGAGGGGAGCATGGAGAACAATGTAACCACAAGCTATAAGCTCAAACCACCCTCATTCAAACCCATGCATGTCAATGTGAAGGATCTACACTCATGAAACCTCACATGCACACATGATACTCTCAAACCCCCAAACCCCAACACAAGCTCAAGAAGCTAACCATGCGAACATACACACCTAACATGATTCTACAAAGTTTTGGAGAAGGGGATGGAGGCCCTAGCATGATAGAAATAAGGGGGAAGACAAGGGGGGGTTCCTACATCAAAAAGAAAAGCCAAGCCATTGGCCACCACCTCCTCACTCCTAGCTCCACGATCAAGCCGTCCACGAGCAATGAACGTCCTCCTACACGCCGGACAAGAGGATCACCACCACGAGCAGGAGATTGCCACGCCCACACCAAAGAAGAACACCATGCCGGGGAAGAAACACACCTCACACTCTTCCTACAGAGCTAAAACACCTAGAGTGGTTCATAGGAAGGAAGAAGAAGGAAGAAAAAGGGAAGAGGAAGACAGGTCTGAAGGCCTTGCACATATAGGCCTTGGACCTAACAACGCAATAGCCAACCCATCGTGTTCACTTATTGAACCCAATGGCTAACCTGTCGCGACCTCAAGGTCATGGTCTAACTTGACCAATGGATCTGCCACGTGTCATCCTCGCAGACCTGACACTATGAACATGACACCTGACATGTTGCCTTCATCTGTCAATGCTTGACATGTGTCCCAACTGTCCCGACAACAAGACGACAAAACTACATGCTACGGTCCGAAGGATGAACACGAAGACATGCATGTTGCGTTCCCAACCAGAACATGACAGCCATCCTGTCACCTTCAGAAGGCGACGACCCAATATGTCGCTACCTTCATCAGAAGGTGCCCGACTAAAGAAAGAAGGGTGTTACAATCTAACCAACAAAAAAACAATTTCGTCCTCAAAATTAAGGGAGAAACCCAGGGGACGAAGGGAAGCAAACAAACAAATCACTCAAACAAGTAAGAAAAATGCTCCCACATCTTGTCCTTGCGCTCCCAAGTGGCCTTACCACCAATGCGATTCTCCCAGACAACCTTGATGAGCGAGATCTACCTCCTACTCAACTACTGCACTCTGCGGTCTACAACACTAACTGGGTACTATGGCACTGACAGATCTTGAGCAACCTCTAACTGTGAGTAGTCGAGCATGTGTGACAGATCTGGCATGTACCTCCTTAGCTTCGAGACGTGGAAGACATCGTGAACACCTGCTAACTCGAGCGGAAGAGCTAGCCTGTACGCAACGTTGCCAACCCAATCTAGGAAGGGAAAGAGACCAACGAACCTCAGACTTAGCTTGCCCCTCTTCCCGAACCTAAGAATGCCCTTGGTTGGCGAGATCCGTAGAAACACACTGACACCTGCCTCAAACTGTAGTGGCCTCTGACGAACATCTGCGTAACTCTTATGCATGTAGTCTCTGCCTGATCAGTCTCACTGTATCTGCACACTATTGTATGAGCTCTGGCTCTAGTAATTGCCTCTCACGAACCTCGTGCTAGTGCAAAGGTGTCTGGCACAGTCTGGCATACAAAGACTCGTAGGGCACCATCTTAATGCTAGTGTGAAAGCTATTATTATATGCAAACTCCACCATGGGAAGGTGTGACTCCCACGTGCCGCCCCAGTCCAAGAAACACGCTCTCAACATGTCCTTGAGTGTCTGTAGTCCTCTATGACTGACCGTCTATCTACAGGTGGTAGGCTGAACTTAGTCTCAACTCAGTGCATAGTGCCCTTTGAAAACTACGCCAAAAACGAGAAGTAAACCTCAGATCTCTATATGAGACAATAGAGACCGAGGTCCCGTGCAACAGTACTACTCTGTCCACGAACAATCTGGAAAGTATATCTACTGACCAAGCTGATCTGACTGGTAGAAAAGGAGCTGTCCTCATCAGACGGTCGATGATCACCCACACATTATCGTGCCCATGCAAAATACGAGGTAAGCCAACCGCAAAGTCCATGGTGTTGTGTTCCCACTTCCACACAGGAATGGCAATGACTGCAACTCACCACCAGGACGTTGGTGCTCCGCCTTCACCTGCTGATAGATAAGGCAACGAGCGACAAACTAAGCAACATCTCTCTTCATCCTAGGCCACCAAAAGGGTCCCCTCAAGTTGTGGTACATCATGGTGGAACCAAGATGAATAGAATATCTCGATCTGTGTGCCTCAGCCTATAGCTCCTGCCTGACGTCCACTGGAAAATACAACCTACCTCTGAACCAGACCTCGTTGTCCTCATGTAGCTCAACCTCTGGCATCTGCAAAACATCTGCTAACTATGCATCTGCACTCTGAGCCTTTATCACCTGCTGATATATTATTGGACGAGCTATCAAACTGGTCAACACTACTCTATCTTTGAGTCTCGATGGAGAAAACACTCCCCGAGCGGCGTCCTCTACCTACCTCCAGTGTCTAACCAATAAAGAACTCAAGTGGGCTCTCCTGCTCAAAGCGTCTTCTATGACATTGGCCTTTCCTGGGTGATAGAAATGAGTAAAATTGTAGTCTTTTAGGTACTTGACCCACCTGCGCTACCTCAGGTTCAAATCTCTCTGAGTGAAGACATATTGTAGGCTCCTACGATCCGTAAACACCTCAAACACCATGCCGTACAAGTAGTGTCTCCACAACCTCAAGGCAAACACGACTACTGCAAGATCCAAGTCGTGTGTCGGATAGTTCTGCTCATGCTTCCTTTGCTGTCTAGAAACATAAGAGACTACCCTCCATGCTGCATCAACAAGGCATTGAGACTAGTCCCCGAAGCGCCGGTGTAGACAACAAAACCACTGCTATCAGACGGTACAACAAGGATCAGAGCTGAAGTCAACTTGCTCTTTAGCTTCTGGAAACTCTGCTCACACTTTGCTATCCACACAAACCTGGTCTTTGGCTTGGTCAACCTCGTCAGTGTCTCAGCAACTCTGGCGAAGTCCTGCACAAACCTCTTGTAGTACCCTGCCAACCCCAGAAAATTGCGCCCCTCTGCAACTGTACTGGGCTGGCCCCAGGAAATCACTACCTCAACCTTGGCGGGATCCACCGCCACTCCTACACCTGAAACCACGTGACCGAGAAAGTGCACCTCCTTTAGCCAAAATTCATATTATTTGAATTTGGCATAAAGTTAGTGATTCCTCAGTGCCTCCAACACAAGCCTCTAGTGAACCTCGTGCTCCTCCAATATCGCTGAGTACACCAGGATGTCGTCCACGAACACTACTACAAACCTATCATGGTACTCTCAGAACACACTATGCATCATCTCCATGAAGGCTATTGGTGCCCTCGTAAGCCCAAAAGGCATCAGACAAACTCAAAGTGGTCGTAGCGGATAAGGAATGCTGATCTGGAACTATCTGACTCTCGAATCCTCAACTGGTAGTAGCCCGATATCAAGTCAATCTTTGAGAACACTGAAGCTGACTGCAACTAGTCAAACACGTCATTGATTCTGGGCAACGAATACTTGTTCTTCACTGTTACCTGGTTCAGCTGTCGATAATTGATGCACATCCTGAGACTGCCATGCTTCTTCCTCACAAACAGAACTGGCGCACACCAAGGTGAATGGCTCAGACGAATGAAGCCCTTCTCGAGTAACTCATCAAGGTCATGCTTCAAATCTCGCAGCTTTGCTAGAGCCATCCGGTACAGTGCCTTGGACATAGGCATCATCCCCAGAAACAACTCAATGGAGAAATCTACCTCCCGTGCCTGTGGTAAACTAGGTAGATCCTCTAGAAACATGTCAGGAAAATCACAAACAACAGGTATATCTGAAACAGATAGCCCGCCAAAATCTGAGAAACTCACATAAGTAAGGTATGCTACACAACCATCTCGGATCAGGCACCGAGCTCTATAGAAAGAAACGAAGGGTCGACGGGTAGATTGGGTACCTCAGAAGCAAAGCATAAGTGCTCAAAGATATCTTGAATCGCACAGTCTTTCGCTGACAGTCCACCAACACAGAGTGTGCCTTGTTGGGTTGAATGCAAATTCATATCATTTCCCTTCTATTTTGATGATGACAAGAGGTGTTCTTAAAGCAATTTAATTGAAACATGTCAAAAAACATCATACCTGAAATTCATGTTCAAAAATTATTTTTCAAACCACATTTATCATTTATGGTCATGATAAATCATTTAACTAATGATATATGTGTTTATTTTTCAGGTACACACATTTTTATGCAAAAGATGTGTCGACACACTCATCAATGGTGTCGACACAACAACACAGATTTAAAGGCAAAATGTATAAAAATGTTGAGACTATGTTGACACATGTCAAGAGTGTGTCGACATGAGTGGCAGTTTTTCAGAAATCAAGCCTACCCAGGTCGACACACTCTCAGAGCAGGTCGACACTAGATCCCGTTTCCAGAACAGCTAGTTTGAAGAATTGGGACAGCAGGTCGACACACTCTCAGAGCAGGTCGACACTAGACCCAGTTCCCAGAACAACCAGTTTGCAGATTTGGGACAGCAGGTCGACACACTCAAGAGCAGGTCGACACGAGACCTTCTTCCCAGAACAAATTCTTACATATTCTAGACAGTGTGTCGACACTACCACCAGGGCAGGTCGACACACTACGGAAACTTTTCATCCTAAAGTTGATGGCTGCCACGTGTCCTTCTAGGGTGATCAGAATCTTCCTAGGAACGCGTGCCCTTGTACCCCAAAGGGTATCTTTGGAATCCTAAGGATATAAAAGGTCTTTTTTGGCCAGCCTTCACGAGAGAAGGGACCCAACTCTCCAAGAGCCTCCAAGAAGCTCCTGGCGGCCAAGAAGAGCTCGTGTCTCCTTCCCCTGCTCTCCAAGTGCTTCCAGAAGACCAATTCCCACCAATTCAAGGTGTGAGAATTGGAATTTGATTCCTGAAGACTTCTCTGAAGATCCTGTAGAAGACTTCTTGGGTGAAGAATTCGAGGAAGATCCAACTTCTCAGATTGCAGAGCATCGACTTGGACTTCAAGCTTCACAAGTTCCTTCCCAATTCAAGCTTCTACAAGGGAGTACACTGAAGAACGAAGCCTTTCAATACAATTTACCTCTTCTTCTGTTCTTCTAAGATATCTTTTGAGATTATGCAAGTGCTTCTGCATAACTCTCTTTAGAGTTCTCAAATTTCGACTAGATCTGTTGCTAGAGGATCTAAGTCTTAAGTTGGTGTCTAGCAAGTTTTAGTGTGAGCATTGTGCTCAGTTTGTTGTGAGCCGTCGAGCTCAGTTTGAGTTGTTAAGCTCAAGGTTGGTTTGAGCAGTCTTGCTCAGTGTTTCTAGAGTAGTCTTGCTCTAGAGGTTGTGTGAGTTGTATGCTCTGAAGTGTTGGAGTTGTTAGGCTCCTTTGGGTGTGTAGCCCAGTTGTGTTAGTGAAGCCTCACGGGTTGTGAGGGGTGGATGTAGGAATCACTTGGGTGATTTCCGAACCACCTAAAAAATCCTTGTGCATTTGTCTTCCTGTGGTTTGATTGATTCATCCGCTAGATGCTTGCATAGGATCCGTTTTTAATTCACTTAATCAACTTGCTTCACATCTAAGTTTTTCAACTCACTCAAATCTAATCAGATCTGTAGTTTTTCACTGATAACATTGCCTCTGATTCTAAATAGTTTTCAAATTACTTAAGCTTCCGCAAAAGTGGCTAAGATCTATTCATCCCCCCCTTCTAGATCTCTTCCACACATTCATTTCGATCCTTCATGCCTCCAACCAATCCATGCCAAGGATGGCATCAAAGTTGTGGATCTGTAAGGCAAACAATCTAGCTGGTAGAAGGTGGCCCTGTACCTCGACGGTGACACCCTCCAGGTAACCAAGAGTACCAACGTAGTCACCCGTCAGAAGCTCAACAACTATGTCACAGGTCCGCTCCAGAGCAAACTCAGTAAGGGAACCAAATAACTCCTCTAAATTAAACAATGTGTGGTTGGCTGCTGGTACTGGTGGCACTAGTGAGGTGGCTGGAACTACCCCTGGTGCTGTTGCTGATGCTGCGCTTGCTGATGTTACTGAGTCTACGGTGCCTGCTATGAGTACTATGGAGGTGTTAACTGCTACTGCCCCTATCTCAATGGACACTCCTGCCTGAGGTGACCCGGCTGCCCAAAGTGAAAACAACACATGCCTTGCTGACTCTGCCCTGCACCCTGTTGCACTGACTACTCCACAGGCTCTGGTTGAAATTAGTGCTGTGGGTGGTGGCGTCTCCTACCCCCTCGTATGATCAGCTTCTTCAGCTTCGAGCTCAGACCAGTGTCGCCTATGCCGGATAAGGAAGAAGATTACACAATCTTTCGACTCCCCGAAGGATGCTGGTACGGGGTAGACCTCACCGAACCCCCTCCCTGATAGTGGCTGGAAACAAGACTCCCTCTACATGGCGATAGCTCTAGCCACTGCTAACGCCAAGGTGTCACAAAGGTGGCCAGCCATGACCCACCCCAACTTCGATCGTAACCCACTAATGAACTGCTAAGTACGAGCCTGCTCAATAGTAGCCATGTGAGGGACATGTCATAAAAGTTGCACAAACCTCTGGTGGTACTGCGCCATAACCTGCTCTCCCTACGACAACTCATAAAACTGGTCCCTCCTCTCACGACATGCGTAGTCATGGGAGTACTAGCCGTGAAAGACCTCTAGAAACTGCTCCCAAGCTATCTGGTCCAGCCTCTTGCCCTGAAAATTGGTCTGCGTCATTGTCCTACACCACTTGTGGGCTAACCCCTTCAGCTGATAAACTGCCAGTCGTACCTGATCCTGCTATACATAGTCCATGGTCTCAAAAGTATGCTCGAGCTCATGGACCCAACTCTCTGCTGGGTCTGAATCATAGTCTCCGTAAAAGGTCGGAGGCCAAAGACAGAGAAACCTCTCCAGAAGTGATGTACGGTCCTCAGGTGCTACTACCACTACTGAAGTTTGCTGCTGTACCAGTGGTGGTACCTCTGGCTAAACGTGTACTGCCTGCGTAGTCCTTAGGGGCTGCTCTTCTGCTGCCATCCTTGCAAACTGCTGACCTCCTACTGGCATCTGTTGATACTGCCACGGAGCCTGGAACATTGTCCTCTGCCACTACTCCATAACCTTTGGCAGTGGCGGGGTGGGCACCACTGCTGCTGTGCTCCCTACTGCAACGTAAGACCTTGCTGGTCAACATGCTGAGGCTGAGCATCTTCTGGTGTGTGCTCGGCTGCAACCGACTCGTATGGCACGACGTCTTGATGCTCCATCATCTCTCTAACCTGTCTGCGTCTACGTAGGGGCATGTCCTGTGACACAAACTATTAATCAAGTTAGATTAACTCGGCGGCTAGCAATGTTACTTGTGTTGCCCAGATGGCAAGCCCAGAGGGGGGGGGTGCATGAGTTTCTAAAAATCATTGTGACTAATACCTGTAAATAAAATACTAGATAGAAAACACTGAATTTGAATGTTAGAGTTAGTGTAGAATGGAGATAGACAAGCAAGCACACAAACAACAGGAATTTTTATCCTGCTTCAGATCTTCTATCCTAAGGAGTCATAAGTCCAGTCCCCAAGCAACAACTTGGGATTCCACTAAACAAGGCTACAGTCTCCCTTATGGACACTCCATCAATAACTGGCCTTCTCTTCTCTACCAGAAGAGGAACAAAGCAACACCTGATGCAACAAATCTTCTCTTCACAGCCCGAAGAGGAACACTCAGAATAATGAGTAAGAAATGAATGGCCCCTAGACCAAGCTCATAGAAATTTGCTTTATCTGAGGCAATGTCCAAGAGACACAGATTTGCAATGAAGAGGTCTCTTAGAACTACACAAGCTCTCAAGAAAAACTAAACAAATGACTATAGAGAGCTAAGAGCTTTTTGAAGGTTGGAATGAGCAAGCAAGCTCTTCAAACGACTGGGATTTTTAACTTTGAAAGATGAGTGTTCGAACTGTTCTTCATGGAGTCCTAGTCTTGTATTTATCATGTTGAAGTATTTTGACCGTTGCAATGTCCGTTGAAGTATCCGTTGTCTCAGAATCTTCATGCACATTAGATAGACTGGTCTGAAGTGTAGAGTAGGTGAGCCTGCAGCCATTAATCCTAGGATTGACCCTTACATCTACAAGGAAAGATTGTCTGAATCTTCTATCTTCTTGATGGGTTAACAAGTTCATCTTTGACATGCTCTACTACAAAAGTCCTGCATACAATAAATGCTAACACATAGACAACTCCTTTTTCTGTAGACTGTTAGTCAACATTAGTAGTCGTGCAGTATGAAGACATGCAAGAAAGGAAATGTTATTCTATCATCATATAAAGCAAGACAATGTGAGATACTGTGATGTAAGCAAAGATAAATTGTACTGGATAAATGATAGAGGTCACACGGGATACAGTATGATGCGCGGGAAGCCTTTGAAATTCACAGAGATTTGAAATTATATGTATATTTAAAGATTATGTGGAATGACATTTTGTTAAGAAGACTATTCGAAGGTAGCCTAACTTTTATAGGTATAGAGATGATGCTTAAAAGACATTCTGTAAAGACAGAGATGATGCTTACGTCAAATCGATGAAATAGATTATGAAGAATTGTAATCTATGTTGTATCAGATCGAAGTTAATATATTCTATGTATTAATGACGTGAAATCGATGTTCAAGTAAAAGGAAATCATTGTGAGACGAAATCGTTGTCTAAGTGAAACGAAATAGTTGTAAGAGTGAAATCGTTGTTTGAGTGAAATTGATCTTGAAATCGTTGTTTTACTGAGAACAAATCGTTGTTGTGACCAAATCGTTCTTTAAGTCAAAGAAAATCGTTGTTTGTGATCAAATCATTCTTTAAGTGAACGGGAATCGTTGTTTACGACAAAATCGTTCTTTAAGTCAAAGTGAATCGTTGTTTGCGATCAAATCGTTATTTAAGTAAAGGCAAATCGTTGTTGCGATCAAATCGTTGTTTAAGTAAAGACAAATCGTTGTTGTGATCAAAATGTTGTTTAAGTAAAGGTAAATCATTGTTGCGATCAAATCATTATTTAAGTAAAGGCAAATCGTTGTTGCGATCAAATCATTGTTTAAGTAAAGACAAATCGATGTTGCGATGGAAATCGTTGTTTTACTTATGAAATCGTTGTGTACTTAGAAGAAATGCATGCTCTGAACTTTAAATAAGTGTGTGACGATAACTTATAGATTTTGCTTGAATTATTTCCTATGGATAAACATCAGAGAAGGTTGTTAGAAAATACTTATTGAGATTTTGTTAATCACCAAAAATTGCATATAATGAATAAAATTATATGGAGATGGATTGATCATCAATCTCACCCTTTTTGGTGATGACAAAACATAAACATATACAGGTGTATGAAATGCTGAAATAGATTTATAAAAAAAAATTAAGAATGTATTTGAGAATATGTTCTCCCTCTTTTTGTCATTAAGCAAAAAGAAACAAAGGATTCAAAGAAAGAAGATAGAGGACAAAGAGAAATGGGAGCAAAGACAATATTTTCTATTATTCAAGGGGGTTTAGAAATATAGAAGGCAGGTGACAAGAGGGCGGCATGGCGAGTGATTATGGGGCAAGCCTGGAGTTCCAGCTCTTCAAAATAGTTTTTAAAAGCACCCCAAGACATAGTGTCGGAAGGCCCCATATCAGGAACCATTCTCTGGATGTGGAGTTGCCTCTGAGCTTCAAGGAAATTGGTATACTCCTCTTTTCCAAGAGTTCAGGTAGGAGCTGGAGGTTTCAAAACTAGCATATTGTAGAAACTTGTCAATGGATATCGGGTAGAAAATCTTCTGCTACTACAGATCCATCTTCAAAGATACAAAAACTTTGTACCTCTTAACTTAAATGGCAAAAGGTTCTTGAACTAGATTGATTGAGTTGAGATCCAAAAATTCTTCAACAGAAATAGAAGGTTTTCCGGAATTAAACAAGGAAATGTTCAGGTTGACCAGCTGCTGAGCAGAGTGGTGATAATGTTTTTCTCAATCAGAAGGAGAGTGTCTTTCACACTCAAACAGGAGGGGAGAAAGCACATCTGACTGGATATAGCCCTTATGATATTCTCTGAACAAAAATCTATGGAAAGCAAGAGGAGCTCATTGCTGAACTGTGATTCTGCCCATAACTCTGGCAAATCATTCAAAAATAATGGGACCAACTGCGGAATCCATGACCAAGGAGTGAAGCTTAGGGAGGAAAATAATATCTGGGATTTTCAAGGTAGCAAAATCCACTTGAATGGAAGTGTTGATAGGTTTTTTAGTTCAGAATTCTATAATGGCTACCCTGAACTGCCCAAGCTGAATTTTTGGCAATTTATGTAGAAACCGATAATCATTAAACATCTGGAAATGCCTGACCAGCTTGATTTCTTTCTGGATGAACGAACCCCAGGTATTTTTGTGATGGATGACAAACCACTCAGATAGTATAAGTGGGTGGCCTGGGTGGAAACCTATAAGATCTGGCAAGCAGAAACTTCTAGTATAGAGATTGATGGTCCCGAGACCACTGGTCTTCAGTCTTAGACTCAACCATGGAGAAGATTTTGGACTGATCAACTTTTGATAAGGGAGAAAGAGGAAGAACAATTGTGAGGTGTTCGGTGACAATGAGGTGAGGGAGGCCAAAAATAACAGCAAATGTACATTTCTGTAAATATTCACAATATAGAAATCTCCTTCTATTTTCAACAGAAAGAGAGAACCAAAGAGGAGGAAAAGGAGGTTCAGAGGAGAGAGCAAGATCTTTAGAGACTTTCCTCTTATTGGGAGCAGGACTAGAAGAGCCTATCCTATGAACATGAGTGCCAACGACCAGGATTGAGCGAAGAATTGCTTCATCAAACTCATTTTTAATGTCTTGAATGATGTGCCCTTGAACACGAGCACTCTCCGGAATGAGAGTGATGAAGGAGTGAGGAGTTGGTGGATGAAGAGAAGAGAAAGAAGTAGGAGGAGGTGGTGCGGATGGTCCAGAAGATGATGGACTTGTAGAGAAGGGACCAGCAGAGGTAGATGATGCTGGAGGATGCTCAAAAATGGGAGGAGGAGGAATAGTAGTAGAGGAGATAGGGGAAGAGGTGGAGGTAGTAGGAAACAGTGTAGGAGAGGAGATATGTCTGGGAAGGGGTTCTTTGAAGGTCTCAGGTGCTGGAGGGGCAGTGGAAGAGGAAGGTGGAGAAGAAGAAGGGGTTGGAGTCCGAAGAGGAGAAGAAGCAAGAGTCACTAGGGGCACAACATTAGCTTCTACAGGTTCTTGAGTTCTAACTTTCTCTACCTCTGACTCCACTGGCCCTGATGGCCCTGACTCTCCCATAGATGGCCCTAGAGGCCCTGATTCCTCTTCAGAAGGCCCTGTTGGCCAGATAATTGCTTCAGCAAATGGCCCTAATGGCCCAGACTCTTCCATAGATGGCCCTGACTCCTTAACTGTTGGCCCTGGTGGCCCTGATTCCTCTTTAGAAATTGGCCCTGATGGCCGAAATGTAGGTGCTGCTGATATGGGTTAAGTGGGAGCAAGAGGGGCAGGAGTGGACAAGTGCCCCTTCACAAAATCAGAAAGATCTGTCACTAGCTTCTTTAAGCTCCCCAACTCACATTTCATTCCTTGGACCTCAGCTTTAATTGCTCCAATCTTATTTTTTCCAGTGTTCTGACTAATAAAAATAGAGGAAATATCATACTACACAGAGCATAGAATCTCCCCTTGTGCATTTAATCGTTCAATAACAAGCTTTAGGTGCACAAGAATTTTCTTCTTCTTGGATCTTCGGTGTGCCTTCTTGGTAAGCAATGAAGTTTTGGATGCAACACCTTTCCTTTTCTTTCCTGAGCCGACAGCTGGCTCAATATCAGCATCATCACTTGAGGTGCTCTCCACTACGCCTTCCTTAAATTGATCAGTAGCAACACTGGCTGTAGGCTCCCCCTGAATAGCATGCTCCCCCCTGAGCTGAAGCTTCTTCCATCTGGATATCTTCTGTGTGGCCTATTGCCATCACTTCTGGAACAACTTCTACCTAGCCAACTTCCACTCTAACTTCTGTAGCAGGAATTGAGGGAATGTCTTCCAAGATAGTTTCCTTCTGCTCCCCGTCAGTATGAGCAACAGTCTCAACAACTTCTTCAAATATTGGAGCAGGGACTGTAGAGGGGATCTGCATTTGAGTTGATGGCCCAATGGGCTCAATGTGTGCTGGCGCAATATCCTTAATCCTCTTAGCAGGAGGTTCTTCAATTCTGACCGCAGCTTCAGCCTCTTCCTCCTGAACAAGTTGAGCTTTAGGAGCTTCACCAATTATAGCTTCTCCTTCGGCCATAGAGGTCTTCGTCCACACACTTCCCACTAAGGAGAAGCTACTCTTCTTAAGGTTCCTGGACTGTATAGGCTGCCCATTTTCTCCATCACATCTCCCTTCAACTCAATGCCATAATCCTTGAAAATCCTTGTCAGCAAATGGTCATAGGGTAGTGATACAGGCAACTTGTTCTTCCTATTCCATATCATCTCTGCATCAAATTTCATTCTCTCAATTATAACTTGTGCCATATTAATGTCCTGATTCTGGATGGCCCAAAACATCATGTCTGAATCTGCTTTTGGGCAGGTTGAGAAGGTCGCGCTCCTTGGCACTAGAATCTGGCAGACTATGAAATGAAGAATTCTATTGAATGCATTCAACTGGTTTATATCAAATTTTCCATCTTTCAACTTGTACTGTAATGCCCCTCTTAGACCCAGTACAGTTATACCAACTCACATTGGATCTAACAGAGGTATTACAGTGGAATAAATCCAACATTTGACGGTACAGGTTGAGATATACACAAATGACAATTTAATTCCAATAATAAGCAACAGAACATGGAACTAAATGATTGAAATCAACATTATACTCAAATATAAGTCTAGTGCATAAAAGAGAGATATTCATTATCCACCATTATTACAAATCACAAGTTCAAGTGCATAAAATAAAATACATCTTTTATTCCTCACATACATGGATCACTCACAAACTCTCAACCAAAACTAAATCTCCACGTCCTCTCGCTCCGAGTCAATGTGCACTAACTCCTGAGTGTCCTCTGGCTCTCCTAAAATGTTAAGCAAGTATGAGTCTACAAGACTCAACAAATCACATGAAAGACAGTTCAAGATATTAAGAGTATAATAGGTTTGAAAACATGGTAGTATATTATCATTCACTTCATTGGTAACATATACTTTTCCTACTAGCATGGTTCTAAGTCAATTGGCAAACAATCATTTCATAGCATTTCTAATTATCATGGAAATAAAGCATATCATGTAATGCATAAAATCCACATTTTATATTCTAACCATTGAATTAACATGTTCCTACATATAACATGCAATCATTTTCATCATGATTTCTACTTATTGTTATGTAATCGTGTAAACTATTTCAATGAAAACCTTATGATACATTATGCAATATGCAATAGTTGTCATGTAACAATTGATCACTTAAACATGTAGATATTCTTTTACATAAAAGTTCATATGTAATTCATGTGACATTTAACACATTGACATGTAGCATGTAATCGTGTAGACAATGTTCATGTAGGCATGTAGACATATAGCATGTAGCATGTAGCATATTGGTCGTGTAGTCATGCGATCATTTTTCATTTAATTGCCAAGACATAGCCCGCACTATAATAGAGATCAGTAGTCATTTATCATTTACTTATCACCTAGGCAATGCAGTGATGAAGTCATGGTATTTGCGCAAAATCGGGGAAAGTCCTTCCCACCTTAACTAGTAGAACTTGTCTACCTCCAGGATTTCAATCTGTTGCCCACGGATTCAATAGATCATTTACATATAGGTGAACCATTACCATAGGGGCATCTACGGTCTAGTTCCTTGTAGGAATCTCTAATATAGAAATGTCTTATTGGCATTTCCTTTCATTGTATGCATTAATATATATGATATCGTCTAATTTACATTTCACGCATAAGTATAAGCAATAATCTACAGCATATCTTTTCAGTTTCTCAATGCTATTATAACTCTATGCCAGAATTCTTAGATTGTTGAACAGAAGAAGTCTTTTGTTTATTTTTCAATTCCTTATTTTTAGTTCGAGCTTGTTTACTTGTACTTGGACTACAATCAACAAAAGATGTGATCAATTTCTCTCCTAGTTTCTTTTGATTTTTTAGTTGAAATTCAAGTCCATGCCTTGTTACATTTGTTTTAACTCCCAAAACAACATCAGGATTTTGCTTTCCTTTTACAAATTTTGAAAGATCTTCAATTTTTCCTTTTAGTTCCTTTTCATCTTGTTCTAACCTTTTCTGAATCTCTTGATTCTCAGTTTGAAGTTTTTCAACAGATTTATTTTGAGTTTGTTTTTCCTTTTCATTTTCTTGAAGTTTTTATTTTATACAATCCATTTCCTTATGATAACCTTTCTGTTCAATTTTCAGTAATTCAATCTCTTTAGTTAGGAATGCAATTTGTTCATTATGGCTTGTGCTATGAACTAGATTAGTGATCTTCTTTTTCAGTGCCTTATTTTCAGACTTATAATCACAAAATTTCTGAAACAATAAGCTATATGCCTCTTCCCATTCATCAACAGTGTAATTTTTAAAGGAAGAGTTTACCTCAATCGAATCCTCACTCCTTGCCATTAGACACTGGATCTCTTCATCATCAGAGCTTTCTTGAGCATGTTCATCATCATCTTCATCACTCCATGTCACCATCATGGCCTTGGCTTTCTTGAATGTGAACTTGTCCTTCTTCAGCTTCTTCTTGAGCTCTGGGCATTCACCTCTCATGTGCCCTGGTTTCTTACACTCATAGCACACAATCATGTCAGATTTTTTATTAGAATCAAACTTATTTGATAAATATTTTTTTGGAAGAGTTTTGAAGTTACTTGAGCCTTTCTTTTTTAACCTGAGGAATTTTTTTGAACTGTCTAGTGAGCATGGCCATTTCATCATTCTCACTATCACTAGACTGTTTGGTTTAATCACATTCCTATTGAATCTCTTTCTTGGAACTTGATGAGGCTTTATTAGACGCTTTCAATGCAATGGATTTTCTAGGATTAACCTCAATTTTCTTTCTTTTTAGATTAATTTCAGAAGTCATCAGGTATCCAATTAGCTCATCAAATTTCATTCTGGAAAGGTCTTTAGAATCCTCAATGATAGTGGCCTTAGTATGCCAAGATGATGGAAGAGACTGAAGTATCTTCCTTACTAAGTCACTCTCACTATATTCTTTCTTAAGACCCTTCAAGCCATTTACTATGATCATGAATCTAGCAAACATTTCTGAAATGGTTTCTTCATTTTTCATCTTAAACATTTCATATTCAGACACTAACATGCTAGCTTTGGTTTCCCTTACCTCAGACGTACCTTCATAGATGAGCTCCAGCTTGTCCCACATTTCCTTTGCTGACTTGCATGTGGAGACCTTGAGTATTCCTTTGGATGCATAGTGCATTGCATCATGTTCAATGCTGTAACATCTCGAGCTTTCCGGCTTTTCATTGTATGAGGGAAGACTGGCCTTGTCGCAATGGAGGTGCCCGTCGCGACAGTCATCCCTTGTTGCGACCGCCTTTGCCGTCGCGTTCTGGTCGCACCCAGTCAACGGGTCGTGACTACTTTCCACTTTTCAGTCATTTGATGCCTGTCAGGATGGCTGGTGTGGCAAACTGACCTGTCGGGTTATCGCAGCACCCAGGGAGGGCGTGTTCTAGTCGCGGTCTGGGCGGCCGTTGCGATAAGGTTTGTATCGCGACACCCTGCCCCGTCGCGCTCTGGGGTCGGAGGCTAAAAGCCTTGGTCGGTGCCCATTTTCCCTCCTTTGGCTCTTTTCCTCCTTTCCTCTCCTCTCCGAGGTGGAGAGGCTTCTCCTCTCTCTTCTCCGACGGTTGGAGCTCGTGGCGGAGCGGCAGCGGCTCGTGCGGAGCGGCAGTGGCGCCGTGGGAGTGAGGAGGAGGTGGAAAGCTCGTCGTGAAGGCCCCTTTGTGGGTTGGCTCTTCGTTCTCCAGTAGGGATTCTTGTGCCCTTTCTTGTTGGTGTGGATTGGGAGTCCACTTTGTGGAATGCTTGTGTTTACTGCTTTCACCATGATCCCCTCCCCGTGTTTGGGTGATTGTAGTTGTGTGGGCAACCTCGGGATGGAGGATCCCATCGGTCGGCCTTCTTGTTGATGTCGTGACTGTAGGGCGCGTCGCGACATCAGAGGAGGCATCGCCCCAGTTGGACGTGACTTTATCGCAACGTAGCTGGCCATCGTGATAAGGGTCGTGTCGCGACCTAGCCTTCCGCCGCGATCGTCTTACTGTCGCGGCCTGGTCGGCCGTCGCGACAATGGTGTCGCGACCTGGTCTCCTGTCACGACAAGTTGGTTGTCGAGGTGCGCTTCCGCGACATGACCTGGGTCTTGTCATGGTGGCCCTGACCGTCGAGACGATATCGTGACGGCTTAGGAGGGCGCGACAAGACCTGGTCTACCTCGGGTGTTTTCCGTGGCCATGGTTGGTGTGTCGGCATGTGCCCCAAGGCATGGTGTGCCCTTAGGACCTTCTGGTGGGAATGCAGCAGGTTGCCTCCCTGTGTTTAGTGACCGAAGGTGACACCTTTGTGGTTGTGTCCTAGTAGCAGTGCTAGGAGGCGCGCATCTGTCTAATAATCGATTGTCTGACTGCCAATCGATTATTAGCAGAGCGTTGGTTTCTGTTCTGTCTAGTGGTGTTTCAGTTTCTCAGGCCGTGCCGTGTGTGCCAGCGTTGGTCGACAGCCCTTCTGGGGGTTTCTGGAAAGGGTGCCGTGCCTGTATGTGCATGCTGGGCTTGTCTTGGTTATGAGCCAGTGGTGTTGTTTCTGTGGTGGTTGCCCCGCCAGTTCTCTCTTGCCCGGTGCTGGGCACTCTAGGGCTTGTCCGTGAGACAGGTTGTTACCGTTACCTGGGACCCCCATCCTCGGGAGCCTGTTGAGGGAGTTCTTCGGGCTACGAGCATGCTCGGGTCGATAGCCTAGTGTGGCGGACTCGGAGCGGAGGGGAAAACAGTTTGGACAGCGTTGTAGAGTCATTTGTAAAGCTCTCTTAGTTAGGTCTGGGTATCCGAGGTGGTTGAGGCGTCGTTCTCACTGCCTCGCTCTACGTTGGTTCTAGAGCCGCGTAGGGAGGTCAGGCGTGGGGCCGCAGTTCGGCCGGACTGCGGTGTTTGTGGTTGTGTTCTTGGCTGTGGCTTGCTAGCCTCACTCTACCGGGGAGGTTGTAGGCGGGAGTCGACGGCCGGCGTGCAAGAGGGGTGGACTGTGTGTCCCTCTCTTAGCTGCCTGTGGCGGTGGCTTGGTTGCTCTTGTTGTGACGGTGTTTCTCATGCTGTTTCCAAGATTTGGTTTCTCATCGCCCAAGTCTGCACGGTGGTTGTAGCCTAGCCGTGTCTAGTCCCATGGGTTTGGTTGGTTTGGCCTCGTGGGTCGTGGTTAGTGGTTTCCGCTATGCGGGTTCTCTCGGGGTGTCTTGTGTAGGCACCCAACTATTATTTCAGTAACCCATTCCCTGGTGTCATCTGTGGTGGCACCGAAGTGTGTAGTTCCCTGACCTCGTGGCATGTCCGAGGTGCAGGGGGGTTCTGCTTGTGGGCCCTCGACCTTGTGGAGGTCTAAGGTGGCCGTGCTTGGTGGTGAGACGTCGTTCTCACTTGGTTGCTTGGTGTCTCTCGGGGTGACACCTGGTTGTTCCTTCCTGACCTTATGGAGATCTGGGATGTTGGTGTTGTGTCGTGAGACTCTGGTCTCACTTGGTCGCTCTGGTGTTCCGTGAGCTCCGTTGTCTCAGCAGGTGTGTGCCGAGGGTTTGCTTCTGTGTTGTGTTGCTCTAGCCCGACCCTAGTTGCAGGTCGTGGCATTGCTCTAGTTGTTTCCACATGTGTTTGACCCCGCTGGTTCTGCGGGAGTCGTGTTTGGCCTGACTCGGGTTGTGGTCGAGGCGTTTCTTTGTTTCCGTTGCTTTGTAGTACTCTCTGGTAGGCGTTTCTCGCTTTACTTGTTTGTAGAGTAGTTTTGCTTCTGCTTTTTGGAGTTCCTACTGCTCTGGCTGGTAGGGGACTGGTTATCCCTACTGAGCCTTGTTCGCAAGGCTCAACCCCCTACTCTCTTCAGGTAGGGACTCGCTGTCGCAGGAGTTCGTTGCCCAACGGTCGTGGTGGCGATTTGTTCTCCGTGCGTTGCTAGCTGTGTGAGTTGTGAGCGTGAGTGCTCTTTGTACTATGAGTTGAGAGTGACCTTTTTGCAAGTCCTCGGGGTATGCCCCTTAAGAACTGCACCTTTCTTTCTGTACCTGTACTTTTATTTGAGACATATTGTACTTAATTTCTTTATTAATGTACGAAATTTCTTGTTATAGTTATTTGAATTCATTGTTTATCTCAATGGACTAAATTCTAACCCTTCCGGGTCTTCGGATCCGTGGGTGGCGGCGCGACCTTCGGGGTCCCTTGCGGGTGTCTGAGAGGTCGGGTCGTTACAATGGTATCAAAGCTCATGGGTCCAACGAGATTTGTAATGAATTGATAACTATGGTTGTCCCAAAGAAAGGTACTAGTACGCTGCTGGCCCGTCCGTGTAGAGTTGCTGTAGCATTTGGCTCTTTGTTGCAGGTGGCTAGCTTTCCAGCAATGTCTGAGTGTGTTGCTGTTGTTGCTGGGTGCGCGTGCTTCGAGCGTTGTTGCTAGTTCGCTCATGCTATGTTTGGGTTCGTCGTAAGCCTGCACGTCCGTGTGGGTGTGTCGCGAAGGCTGAGAGAGCCTACGTGTGGTGTGGCTTTCACCGGTGCAGGGTTGTGGTCTGCGAAACCGGTAGAAGGTGTCCTTGCCTTGTTGGATGTCCCCTTGTTGTTGGGGTGAGTCCTTGTTGGATGTCCCCTTGTTGTTGGGGTGTGTGTTGTGTTGGCTGTGTGTTTGGCCTTATGTGCCTGTGCGCCGTTGGGCGTTGTGCTCTGCTCAGTCGGCGTCGTTGCTCAAGCTAAGCAGATGCTTTATGTGCCGTGTTGCACCACTAGTTGAGCACTGTGACACCTGTCTATGGTTGTTGCCAGCTTTGTGCTGGCTAGTTGTGAACTCTGGCGAGGTGTTCCTAGAGTTCTTCTCTGCTAGTTCTGGGAGAAGTGAGGTTTTCCCAGAACTGTGTTGTGCTCATTTCTGGTTGTTGTGGCATTGCCCTCTGGTTGAGGTGCATCGCTTGGCTGCTGTGTTCTGGTGGTGTTTCCTAGTGAGAGTTACTCTCCCTCTGGGACTGCTTCTGTGCTTGTTGAAGTCTTCCATTGTGTTGCCTCTTTAGTTGAGGTCTCTGTTGTTTGGTTGGTTGCCGTTGCGTTGCCCTCTGGGTTGAGGTGCATCGCTTGGTTGCTCTGTGTTCTGGTGCGGTTTCCCAGAACTGTTGGTTGTTGTCCTGGTGTGGTTCGCTCTCAGGACTGTTCCGGGCTTGTTTCTGCCAGTTGTTGTGCTACCTCAGGGTTGAGATATGTTGCTTTTGTGTTGGCTGTTGCATTCTGGTGGGTTTTCTCAGAACGGCGCCTTGGTGGTTCTGGTGGAGGTTCTCCGAGAACTAGTTGTGTTGCTTCTGTTGTCTGCTGTGTTCTCTCTGTTGGCCGTTTGTTTGGGCTGCGTTCTGGTGATGGTTTCTAGAACGGCTCTTGGCGCTTTGGGTGGATGTCCTCCCCAAGCTGCCTTATGTTTGTTTTTGCTTGTCGCTGCTCTCTCTCTCTCTGTGGAGATGAGCTGTCGCTATTTCCGATTGGACTATCCGTGTTACAGTCGGTTTAGGCATTGTCAGTCAAGGTGTTGTGCCCTTGGCCGTGTGTCTAGCCGTTGTGCTGACTAGGTTGTCTTCCTATTAGTTTCGAGTTTTCTCGGTTTCTCTGGTGGGACTTCATGTATCCCAGTGGTCGGGTGGTTTGCTTCGTTTCTCGCGCCCTGCGTGCTCTCCCAGATGGTGGTCTGGTGAGTGTAGTGGGTGTTGGTTGGCTGTGTCTCTTAGGTGAGAGTCAACCTAGTGTGATGTTTTCTCCTTTGTATAAGGATAAGGCTGGTTGTGTGCCTTCTTCCTCTGCTTTCTGTGGGATGCTCGGGGTGGTGGTGCTTTCACATGGCATTTGGTGCCATGTTGCGCACCGTGGTGACCTTTGTGGCGAAGGTCCCTCCCCTTGTGTTGTCTTGAGGTTGAATTGGTTGCTCACCTCATGCGCGTTGTTTTCCTTGTAGTGCGATAGGTCGTGATGTACCTATTGTGCAGTTCCACGCTGTGCTGGTTTCTTGTTGCCTTACTGGACGATGTAGGGCAGCGTGCCCTGTGTTCAGTGTGAGGCAGCACTAGTTTTCTATTGTTTGGCTTGCTTGTGCAAGCATCGTCTCGGTGTGTGTTTCCGCTTGTGCCTTTGCTGTGCTTGGAGGCACTTGTCGCCGTTTGGTGTGTGGCCCTCTCCGACTGTGGTGGTAGGAGCGATGCCTCATGTTGTGCGCTTCTAAGAGCTAATATGATGGTTGCGCTCTTGTAGCTGCTGGTTCTCCGCATGTTTTGCTTGTGTGGGTCTCTGGTAGAGAGTCATTTCAGGCCGTTGGTGCAGTTGGGTACTACATCTTGAGCGTATTTCTTTTCGATGTTTCGTGTCTTTGTGCCTTGAGGGTTCGCGGCCGGTGTGGCATGTTCTGCCCTTCTTAGGCTTGCGGTTTTTTTGCGTGTGGCTTTTGGCAGGTCTCTTATGGAGGGTCCTTCCTGTTAGCCTGTGTTGTCTCGGCTACTGGTGCAACCATGTTGCATCTTGCCTGGTTTTGGTGTTGGTGGTAGCACCATGTGCTCGTGCCCGAGTGGTTTATTTTGTTCCGTCTGGAGCCTTGGTGCATTGTGTTGCACTTTGGGTAGCTCCTAGTGGTGGTGTTAGCACCGTGTGTCGTGCCGTGTGTCTTGATCGTGAGCTTTGTGTGTTGCTTCGTGAGTTTGCTCGGTGTTTGAGGCATTGAGTTTTCTGCCTCTGGGACACCATGTGTTGGCCAATGCCTTGTGGCTGTACCGTTACCGCTCTGGGGTGACTGTTTTGCCCCGTCTTGGTAGCCCTATCGGTGGTACGCCAGGCTTTGGTCGTGGCCTATGTCCGGGTTTTCTCCCTCGCTTGGGAGCGAGTGTGTCCAGTTGGGGTACCCTACTTCGGTTTGGGTCCCTTTGAGGTCGACATGCTGGCTTCGACCTATGTAGTTGTTTCATTTCCTGTGCAGTTTGCCGACGTCTCGAGTTGTCTGGCCTTGCCAACCTCAGACGCCTTCCTTGGTTTTGCCTCTGCGTGTGTGCTTATGGAGCATGTGGGTTAGCTTTCTGTGGCTCCACAGACATTGTGTGTCCTTTTCGGGCCACGAGGACGATTTGGGTGACATCTAGTGGTGTCGGCGGACACTGTCTTGCTCGCCGTGGGTCCTCCATGTGTGTGATTTCCACTTGGTTTTGGGTCACCATTAAGAAGCTCTCGTTTGCCTTGCCGTATATACTAGCTGTTGCTAGTTGTGCGGAGCCATTCAGTGGAGTCTTGTGGATGACCTCTTGGCATTTTTCTTGGTTGTTGTCAGTAGCTGGGACCTCGGTCTAGTCGTTGGTGACAAAGGGAGTTACTGATAGGTAGGTCTCAATAGTGTGCGTTGTTGAGGGCTCAATCGTGGTTTTGATTAGCGCTTTGAGTGTTTCTGGTCGGCTTGGTGCGTGCTGCACCTGTGGAGTTGTTGACATCTACTTGTGTGCTCTGCGCCGTTGTTATGCACCCTATGAGCTGTCGGATGTCTGGTTTGGCACTCCGTTTGTGGCAGGGTCGTGGTGGTGACCACCGGGAAGTAGCGGTGCAACTTATTGGTCCCTTTGCACCTGTTGTTTTCTCCAACCGGGTTTCGCCCTTAAATTTCGAGGATGAAATTATTTTTTTTGTTTGATGTATTGTTACATCTCGGGCTTTCCGACTTTTCGTTGTGTGAGGGATGACTGGCCTTGTCGCGACGGAGGTTCCCATCGCGATAGTCATCCCTTGTTGTGACTGCCTTTACCGTCGTGTTCTAGTCGCGCCCGGTCAACGGGTCGTGACTACTTTCCGCTTTTCAGTCGTATGGCGCCTGTGAGGATGGCAGGTGTGGCAGACTGACCTGTCGGGTTGTTGCGGCCCCCAGGGAGGGTGCGTTCTGGTTGCGGTCTAGATGGCCGTTGCGATAAGGTTTCTATCGTGACACCCGGCCCTGTCACGTTCTGAGGGCTGGAGGCTAAAAGCCTTGGTCGGCGCCCCTTTTCCCTCCTTTGGCTCTTTTCCTCCTTTCCTCTCCTCTCTCTTCTCCGGCGATTGGAGTTCGTGGCGGAGCGGCAGCGGCTCGTGCAGAGCAGGAGCGGCGCCGTGGGGGCGAGGAGGAGGTGGCAAGCTCGTCGTGAAGTCCCTTTTATGGGTTGGTTCTTCGTTCTCCAGTAGGGATTCTTGTGCCCTTTCATGTTGGTGTGGATTGGGAGTCCACTTTGTGGAATGCTTGTGTTTACTACTTTCACCATGATCCCCTCCCCGTGTTTGGGTGATTGTAGTTGTGTGGGCGACCCCGGGATGGAGGATCCCGTCGGTCGGCCTTCCTACTGATGTCGCGACCTTATCGCGGTGCAGCTGGCCGTCGCGATAAGGGTCGTGTCATGACCTGGCCTTCCACCGCAATCGTCTTGCTGTCGTGGCCTGGTCGTCCATCGCGACAATGGTCTCGCGACCTAGTCTCCTGTCGCGACAAGTTGGTTGTCACGGCGCGCTTCCTCGATGCAACCTGGGTCTTGTCACGATGGCCCTGATCGTCGCGATAGTATCGCAATGGCTTAGGAGGGCGTGACAAGTCCTGGTCTGCCTCAGGTGTTTTCCGTGGCCACGGTTGGCATGCCGGCGTGTGCCCCAGGGCAGGGTGTGCCCTTAGGACCTTCTGGTGGGAACGCGGCAGGTTGCCTCCCTGTGTTTAGTGACAGAAGGTGACACTTTCGTGGCTATGTCCTAGCAGCGGTGCTAGGAGGCATGTGTCTGTCTAATAATAGATTTCTGACTGCGAATCGATTATTAGCAGAGTGTTGGTTTCTGTTCTGTCTGGTGGTGTTCAAGTTTCTCGTGCCATGCCGTGTGTGTCGGCGTTGGTCGACTGCCCTTCTGGGGGTTTTCGGAAGGGGTGCCGTGCCTGCCTGTGCTTGTTGGGCTTGTCTTAGTTACGAGCCAGCGGTGCCGTTTCTGTGGTGGTTGCCCCGCCAGTTCTCTCTCGCCCGGTGCTCTGCACTTGAGGGCTTGTCCGCGAGACAGGTTGTTACCGTTACCTGGGACAGCCATCCTCGGGAGCCTGTTGAGGGAGTTCTCCGGGCTACGAGCGTGCTCGGGTTGACAGCCTAGTGTGGCGGACTCAGAGCGGAGGGGAAAACGTGGGGACAGTGGCGTAGAGTCATTTTAGAGCTCTCTTAGCTGGGTCTGGGTCTCCGAGGTTGTTGAGGCGCTCGTTCGGTGCGGACCAGCTAGTCCTTCTCACTGCCTCGCTCTGTGTTGGTTCTGCAGCCGCGTAGGGAGGTCAGGCGTCGGGTCGCAGTTCGGCCGGACTGCGGTGTTTGTGGTTGTGTTCTTGGCTATGGCTCGCTAGCCTCACTATACCGGGGAGGTTGTAGGTGGGAGTCGGTGGCCGGCGTGCAAGAGGGGTGGACTGTGAGTCCCTCTCTTAGCTGCCTGTGGCGGTGGCTTGCTTGCTCTTATTGTGATGGTGTTTCTCATGCTGTTTCCGAGATCGGGTTTCTCATCGCGCTAGTCTGCACGGTGGTTGTAGCCTAGCTGTGTCTAGTCCCGTGGGTTTGTCTGGTTTCGCCTCGTGGGTCGTGGTTAGTGGTTTTCTGCTATGCGGGTTCTCTCGGGGTTCCTTGTGCAGGCACCCAACTGCTGTTTCGGTAACCCGTTCCTTGGTGCCGTCTGTGGTGGCACCGGAGTGTGCAGTTGGCTAACCTCGTGGCATGTCCGAGGTGCAGTGGGGTACTACTTGTGGGCCCTCGACCATGTGGAGGTCTGAGGTGGCCGTGCCTGGTTGTGAGGCGTCGTTCTCACTTGGTTGCTTGGTGTCTCTCGGGGTGACACCTGGTTGTTCCTTCCTGACCTTATGAAGGTCCCGGATGTTGGTGCTGTGTCATGAGACTCTGGTCTCACTTGGTCGCTCCGGTGTTCCTTGAGCTCCGTTGTCTCGGCGGGTGTGTGCCGAGGGATTGCTTCCACATTGTGTTGCTCTGGTCCGACCGTGGTTGCGGGTCGTGGCGTTACTCTAGTTGCTTCCGCATGTGTTTGACCCCGCTGGTTCTGCAAGAGTCGTGTTTGGCCTCACCTGGGTTGTGATCGAGGTGTTTCTATGTTTCTGCTACTTTGTAGTACTCTTTGGTAGGCATTTCTTGCTTTACTACTTTGTAGAGTAGTTTTGCTTCCGCTTGTTGGAGTTCCTGCTGCTCTAGCTGGTAAGGGACTAGTTATCCCTACTGAGCCTTGTTCGTGAGGCTCACCCCCCTACTCTCTTCAGGTAGGGACTCGCTGTTGCAGGAGTTCGTTGCCAGACGGTCGTGGTGGCGGTTTGTTCGCCATGCATTTCCAGTAGTGTGAGTTTTGAGCGTGAGTGCTCTTTGTACCGTGAGTTGAGAGTGGCCTTTTTGCAAGTCCTCGGGGTATGCCCTTTAAGGACTGCACCTTTCTTTCTGTACCTGTACTTTTATTTGGGACATGTTGTACTTAACTTCTTTATTAATGTACGAACTTTCTTGTTATAGTTATTTGAATTCTTTGCTTATCTCACTGGAGTAAATTCTAACCCTTCTAGGTCTTCGGATCCGTTGGTGGCGGCGTGACCTTCGGGGTCCCTGGAGGGGGTCCAGGAGGTCGGGTCATTACAAATGTGCTCCAGTTCAAGGTGCCTTTGCGGATTTGCTCTCTTGTGCAGGTATCTTCGTCACCAGGCAGCTTTCAAGGCCCCATGCTGACGATCTTCCACAGCTCATAGTCTTGAGCTCTCAGAAAGACATGCATACAATTTTTCCAATAAGTATAGCAAGTGCCATCAAAGTAGGGAGGCCTGGACACTGAGTGTCCTTCAGACATAAATCCCTTGTTGCTTTCCATTAAACAGGATCACTCCTGATCGTGAGATCAAGCTAGTAAAGCTGTAAACCGGAGAAACCCTGCTCTGATACCAAATGAAAGATGCACAAAATCACCTAAGACAGTAGTCTAGAAGGGGCGTTGAATAGATTACTACATATTAAAAATACTTTAACCTTCTTTTCGATGTGAACACTGACTTAAGAAAAACTTGAACAGATGTGAATCGAATTCTAGCCTTGATGTGTATGCTGATTGAGATTAGGAAATTAGCAATCTATGAAGTGTGTGAACAAATATTTGTGCCTACCAAACATCTACCGTAAATACGTGCAAACCACAAGACATGAAGATTTAAGGTGGTTCGGAGTACACAACTTGTGTATCCTACGTTCACTGTCCACACACACACGCAGAAAGATTGCTTATAGAAGCGAGTTCAACCAATAACACACACAAGCACGTTGTCTGAGGAAAACACGCTCTCAGAATAACTACACACATGTGGATCAAGCACACGGGACGCTTAAACCACTGCCACACACACACAGTAGTGAAAAGTGGAAAGAAGAAGAGTTCTAAGATGTATAAACAAATCCAGATGTGAACTCTTCGTGGTGGTTGTCCAGAAGAACCCCAAGCTTCGAGTTGATGATGATCAGATGATGTAGATGATGCTTGATTCGTGGACGGACTGACTTCAATTCCTCGTTCACGTTGGATCTTCCTGGAACAGGCAGGAGGATTGAAGCAGAGCAGCAGAGATGCAGGGAGAAACCTCTCTTCTTGACCTTTGCTTAGGGTTTTGCTATGGTGGCTTCTCTCTGTGAAAATACCTCTACATAATCTATATATAGTGGTGTCCAAATATGGAGAGTCGTGTTAAAAGAAGACACCCTAATATAGATGACATCAAAATCTCGTATTGAGACTTATCCTTCGGCTGTCGATAGGTACATCACAGCTGTCGAAAGATACTACATCACAGCTGTCGAAAGGTACTACTAAAAATAGGTTCCATCTGGCTATCGACAGACGACTCTTATCTGTCGACAGGTATACTCCATCTGTCGACAGCTACTGCTCCATTTGAACTTCCAGTAGATTGTATGTTCCTGGATTGCCTATCTGTCGACAGGTGACATCTTGGTTGTCAACAGGTGAGTACTTGATGTGTCTTTCCAGACTTTTGCACATGGATTTGGTTGCTTCTCTTTAATGTTCATTAACACCTACATGAAATAATATTTCAAGTAAGATATAATGAATACATGGATAGTCATAGAAAATTTTTACTTGATCATTTCTTCCATGTCTTGATCATGTTACAAACATTAATTCACCATCAACTATGTCAAACATCATAAAAAACATTGAAGCACAATCATCATACACATTGTAACCCAACAATCTCTATAAGGAGAGAGAGCAACGACGACCAAAACAAACACAGGGCAGCTTTGGGGAGAACCTCCACCAAAAGCTCCAAGAGACGTCCTGGGAGAACCTCACCAGAACGCACAACCCAAATGACCAAACAACATAAACCTTCAAAGAGAACACCGCAGCAAGTAGAATTGCAGAAGCGACACAAGCCTATCTTGGGAGAACCTCCACCAGAACCACCAAGGCACAGTTTTGAGAAAACCCGCTAGAATGCACCAGCCAAATCAGCTGTATATCTCAGGCCCTGAAGCAACACAACAACAATATAAATGAGCACGAAATAGTCCTGGGAGAAATACTCGCCAAGAAAACAACAAACAGTTATGGGAAACGTCACTAGAACACAGGGCAACCAAGCGATGCACCTCAACCCAGAGGGCAACACAAAAACAACCAGAAACGAGCACAACACAGCTTTGGGGAAAACTCACTTCCTCCAGAACCAACAGAGAAAGACTCTGGGAGCACCTCACCAGAGCTCACAACCAGCCAGCACAAGGCCGACAAACATCCATAGACAAGTGTCGCAGCGCTCAACCAGCGATGCAACATGGCACACAGAACACCTGCTTAGCTCGAGCAACAATGCTGACCAAGCAGAGCACATCGCCTAACAACGCATAGACAAGAGACCACACACACAACCAACGCAGCACACACCCGAACAACAAGGGAATAGGCAACAAGGCAGGAACACTTCGACCGGTTCCACAGACAACAACTTTGCACCAGTGAAGGCCACACCACACACAGGCTCTCTTAGCCTTCGTGACACACACGCACCCAAATGCGATGAAGACGACCAACAGCACCGCACTTGGACTTGCCTGCAATCGTCCTCCACACGGGGAAGACCACTACCAGCGAGTCAACCACCAACCGCGCCACCACGGCACGAACACACCAAGCGACCACACTCGCCACGCACTCGACATAGCAACAGGTGCAACCTACTTGCAGCACGCACACGAACCTTGCAGGGAAGCCGCACGCCTACAAAACAATTGAAAGCACAAGCCTAACACTAGTCGGACAATGTCAGCAGCGTACTAGTACCTTTCTTTGGGACAACTATTGTAGCAACTCTGATTTTTAAATAATGATAAATAGTATAAATTAAAATAAAATGTGATAAATATATTTAAATTTGAATAAAGGGAATTTAATCAAAAACCCAATAAGCTAAATTAGTAGATGGGTTATACTAATGGTCCACATAAGAAGTAATGAGCCAAAAAGCCAAGAGCTCATCTTTGGATGGGAGATAATTAAGTTAAATTCGCTATAAAAATAGTAATAAATATAAAAGGGTAAGATAAAGACTAAATGAGATGTAATTATCCTAAATAGGAGTCCTCATCCCATCCTAACCCATTTCCACAAAATTAGACCTCTCTCCTATCCTATTAGGTTGATAAATGTAAGAAAATAGGGAGATAAAGATAGAAATTCATAGCTAAGAGGAGAAGGAAGAGTTGGAAGAGAGAGGGACTCTTAAACAACCTAATAGACCACTAATTCGTGTCTACCATGCCTCATTTTGTTGCTGGAGCTCTGGAGAACGAAGAGAGGAGGCTAAGGACGAGGAGCAAGGAGAGGAAGGGCTTGGAGCAAGAGGATCTCACCTTCTACTTCGTCCAAAACCCTAGGTTTTCATTATAGCGTGAAAAGGTAGGCAATCTCTCAAGCTTAACCTAATTAAACTCAACCCTAGGTAGACCTTAATCCCCTCTATCAAAGCTCTATGTTTGCCCTAAATTTCATTGCTCCATGTAAGAGTATTAATGCTCTAATTTTCGTCATCATCATGTATCCAAACCTTCATGCTTGCCTCCAATCCCTGAATATACTTGATCCCATGCCATGAAGCTTTTATCTTAGATACTGCATGATGTTAGGGCTTTAATGATCCTATTTTCCCCAATTTTCATCATGCATCCTATGCGAATTAAATCATTTTCCATGGCTGTGCTTGTTTTAGGTCACCGAATGTAACCTAACTAAAACATGCCCAATACTTGTCTATTTTCTAATTACTCATGTTTGTTGATACATGTAATGTCTACATTCATTCAAAACTAGTTTCATGATTTTTAGATGTTCCTATGATCTTATACGGATTTTAGATCGACCCAGTGTCATGCATGGAAGGAGGGACCCCACCATAAAAGGGGCTGATTTCCCTTTTGGGTTTAGGCCGCCCTTCTGAAATCGCGACGGCCCGACCCGTCGATCTTAGAAGGGACGCAACTGGCCGAACCGTCGTGTCTTGAATGTGACGGCTCGAGTCGTCGTTATTTATCACATGACCGGCCCGGTTCAACTGTCGCGACCGGCTGCTATGTCCCGACCTAAAACGCGACGGATACCCCCATCGTGATTTTAGTAATGGGGCGAGAACACTAAATTGCTCTTATACCCCTGATCTTTACCCCATTAAATCCCTATTTAACCCTAAATAAGCACTGAACTGAACAGTAACGACCTGCTAAGTAATATTGGGTATTATTCTCATGATTTTAATTAATTTAAAAGTCATGTGCACGATTTTACATGCTCCCATAATTGCTTAGCACTTGTACAGCCTAAACATTAATGTTTTGCCATGAGACCTTGTTAAATTACTCAAAACTATATCTGGTAATTAAGTGTAATTATTTACTTAATCTCCCATTATTTAAATGACACTTGTCTTCATTTTATTCGCACGTTTGCATACAATTATCATGTCCCTCTACCTTCGAAGACACGAGGCAAGATGGACAACGTTTCGTTACATACTTCTTTCTTGGCATGGACCACCTCTCCGTTGGGAATACTCCTGATTGGACCAGGGACTCCTTGTCAAGGCCTCTATAAGTCTCTTTGGCTTTGGCGCACGTCCATTGCCGACGAGCTGGTCGTACCCTTAAAACCCTTTACACCCCTAGGGATCAGCATGATCCAAACGGCTTTACTTTGTTCTTTCTTACCTAGGGATCATGCCAGACCGCTGGTCTGTGTTATGGCACGGCTAGTGGGCGGTTGTGACTTCTATCAGACTGCAAGCACATGACCTAGTACTGTGAAACTATTACTTTCTCTTGTTTATCGTTGTTTTATGAATATGTCCCTGTTCTCGGCTACTATCTCTACACTCTCATCTATTCACGTTGTCTCTAGACTCTCATCTATTCATCACTTAGTCTCATCTATTCTTGGTACTCTATTGGCCATCTTGTGATTGTCTAAGATAAAAACATGAATATGCTAGGCAACATTATAAGGGCTCAATCTGGTCCTGAGAAGAGCGCCCAAAAGGCTATAACTCGTGGGGGTTTAATGATCTGGGTGTTTGGCATCCACCTAATGCATGACTCTCAAGATTTAATCTATGACAATCAAACATTCATGATATATATATTACTTGAACTCGTGGTTGAAAGAATATCTACCAATACATTGGATCATGACCAGTGCACTGTTATGCAACTTTACTTGCTATCTCATTATATGGCCAATCTGTTATCCTACTTGTTGTGGTATACTCTTGTGCAATGTGCTACTATTTCTCGTTATCATGCGGCATTTCTCTCTAGTCTGTACTCGTCGTTCTCTCTAGTTATCCTACCTTTTAGACATTAATCATTTTAAGCATGCTTATCTATATGAGATATTAAGTCCTACTAGGCATTTATCGCTCATCCTACACTATTTATTTCATGTGTTTTAGGTGAGTCTGATAGAGATTACCACATTCACGAGGAAGGGAATGAGGAGGATGCTCAGGAGTGACTCATTTCGACAACTCGTGCTTATTAGTTAGTTAGTTAGTTATGAGTCAGTCAATATGTAATAGTTTGGATTTGAATAAAGTACTCTGGGCCCTAGTTTTGGCTCTGATTAGTGGATGTAATAGTTAGTTGAAGAATTATTAATGAAGTTAGATTTTATTTGGTATTATTCCAATTGTGCAATGGTTTGTTGTCTATTTCTCGCTCTGTACTATTTAATTAACTGTAATTCTACTCCGATATTCCACGTCGAGGGATTACAGCTATAGTTATTAACTCATTACAAATCTCAGTAGACCCACGCTGTCACGCCCCGATATTTAGCAGCGGAATAAATACCAGGGGACGTGAACGATACAAACAGGCGTATCACAGTTGAATATAATAACACATTCGAGACTATACTATGGTCACCAAACATATACCTTATTTCATTCCATTCAACTAGATACAACCTCACATGAGAAGAATCAACTGAAAATTGTTTATTAATCAAATAACAATGTTTTTATAATACATCAACTACTCATATGTCTATTTCTAAACTGTCAACTACTTCTAGGACGGGTGCTCGTCACTCTTGCCCAGTCCCATCTGACTCCACGGGTTCTTCATCACTACCTGAAAAAGGGCAGGATGATAGGGGTGAGCGAACTAGCTCAGTAGGATTTACATCTCAATAACGTGCGGGCACTAATATACATGATTAACATTTTAAATAGGCAGATATGCACATGAGTATGATGACAATGTATGCAATACTAACAGATCGAATAGCAAGGTATAACGGATATCATATCAGATCAAATGTCGAGTTCCATATACAATGGACAAATAATTCAAGAATAAAATCATGTAAGAAGAGATAGGCCATATTCAAGCAGAGCTCATGTGTTCACAAGAACAAACGTATCATATCATGTCAAGTCAAACTTATCATGTCAAACAGGAGGCACATTTTCACAATCTTGCATGTCAGTGTGCTATGCCAAGCACCAAGAGTCCATACTCCCGCGGTTAACAAGTACGTTGGGGCGCTCCTCCCCAGGACCGGACAGAGCCCCTATTGCACAGGCATTGGATCAAGTTTTTTTGGACCGGAGTCCCACGTTGTGCCTAACAAACAGATTCATATTATGGCCACAGAGTTTCAACAACAAGCTCGTAGTAAAAGGAACATGATCATTCATACAGTCAAGGAATGACAAACAGCTCAAAAGAACAAGGCAGGATAACGACGTATCTTATGTTTCATAGTTCATTAATGTCTTGACATGAGGATGTTTCTAAAGACAGATCGTATGTAGAACACGTGCTTTCCTAACATGTATGCATATGACAAATAATCAATTGAACACCGGAAAACATGTAACCATGAAACTCATATGCAAATCATAACATTAACACCACTAACATGTCCACACTAACATGTATTCATTCCCAAATTCATATCATATTCTTATCTTATCAATTGACAATAAGCAAGATCACAAGATAATCTAATGGACATAAGATCAATCTCAATTACACATTAGAATCGTATTCATATCATTACTATTTTTCAATGGGTTGACTTATTTTAGGTCCATGCATACTATATAACATCATGCACATGCTAGTAGACATCATGAGATGATCAGACCTAAAATATGCAAATTTCTTGTAAGGGTAGTGTCGACACTAGTTCAAGTGGTGTCGACACAGGGCTTCAAACACAGGACAAAATCATGCAAAACTGGTCAGGTAGTGTCGACACTAGTTCAGGTAGTGTCGACACAGTGCATCAAATACAAGGCAAAAAGGTCAAGTAGTGTCGACACTAGCTCAGGTGGTGTCGACACTAGAGGCAGTTTCCAGAAAACCTTCTGGCCAATATGGGAAAGTGTGTCAACACTAGCACAGGTGGTGTCGACACTAGATCAGTTTTCCAGAAAACCTTCTGGGTCAACTGGGACAGTGTGTCGACACTAGCTCAGGTAGTGTCGACACTAGAGACCTTCCCAGAACACCATCTGGGCAATTTTGGGACAGTGTGTCGACACTACCTCAAGTAGTGTCGACACTAGTGGCCCTTCCAGAACCAAACACATGGTCAGGTGTAACTAGATAACACGTATCATGCAGTGATTCACTTTCACCACTCATAACTCTCTAACGAATGATAGTTAGATAAAATGTTCAACATGAAAGATGACGAGGACAACTAGTAGAAAAATTTTGATGTTGAGGGTTTGATCTAATTCGGTCTCGAATCCCGAGAAAACATGTGAATAACAAAAATCTAATGTAGCCCGAAATCACAATATCATGCAGAGACTCTCTTGTCATGCTCCTAACTCTCTAATGAAAGACTTTTGGACAAAACATCCAACATAGAAGATGATCGTGACTTCACGTGGAAGAACTGTCATGAAGAAAATTTAGTCAAATTCTGTCTTGAATCGTGTGCATAATAAGAAGAACGGGAAAATCCCTAATTGTGCGAGACTTCGGGAAAATCACGAATACTCAATGTATACTCTATGAAAACAAGTCAAACCAATTGCAAATGAAACTAGACTCAAAGAACTACATGATGGTGTTGGTTTTCTTTAATCTTGCCTCGAGAACACCTATCTTTACGAAGATCTAAGACTAGTCGATATTCTGGATGCAACAGAGGATGCAGGGGATGAAGCTCCGGGTTCCCAGCCTTTCTCCTGCTCCTCAGAAGTTCTAGCCTGCCTCCAAATGACCCCAACTCATTGTTAAACCTTCCCCAAGAGTTTGAGGATGAGTTTTTATAGATTTAGGTTGTAGTTAAGAGTCCTAACGAGACTAGGAAAGGGGCTGCGAATTCTGCTCCCTGTTTTCCAAGAAATCTGGGACTCTTTCCTCCAAAGGAGGTAGCAAAGGTTTAGGAAACCCCCTCTTAGAGTTGGGTTCGGTTTTTGGCTTACTTTACATGACTACTTATCTTAATTTAACCCTAACTTGCCCTTTCTAATTATGGCATAATTACATACAAGAATTTCTGGGTAATTCCCTGTCCCATATTATTTATATCCTTGGGCCAAATGTGCTCCATTGGCCCAATCTTGTTAATGGGTCATTAATACATGGTGTTGGAGTCTCTCCCATCTCTTTAATTAATTTATCCCCCTTTATTTCTGAAAATTTTAAATTGCTAAATTTTTCAGGGTGTTACATCCTCCCCTACTTAAGAAATTTGGTCCTCAAATTTACGCATAATAGTGATGGTTCGTACCTAGAATAGTTCTGGGTGGTTTTTCTTCATTCTTTCCTCTATTTCCCAAGTAGCATTAGTAACTCCGTCTCGACTCCATTGGACCTTCACCATAGGTATGGTACGGTTCCTGAGTCGTTGAATCTTTCGATCCAGCAGTTTGATCGACCTCTCTTCATAAGTAAGGTCCTCCCGAATCTCCAAGTCCTCGTGGTCAATTACATGGTCGGCATTGAATAAGTACTTCCGCAGCATGAATATGTGGAACACATTATGCACGTTTGCCAGTTGCGGAGGTAGTGCAAGTCTATACGCCACCTGACCAATCCTTTCCAGGATTTCAAATGGCCCTATGAATCTGGGACTTAGTTTTCCTTTGATCCCAAATCTTTGTATTCCCCTTGAAGGTGAGACCTTCAAGAAAACATGTTCGCCAACCTGAAATTCCAGTTCTCTCCTTCTCTTGTCTGCATAACTCTTCTGTCTGGATTGTGCTATCTTCAGACGTTCCTTGACAATCTGAACCTTCCTGACAGTCGCCTCAATTAAGTCGGGTCCAACCCATTGGTTCTCCCCAACCTCTTCCCAACAAAGGGGTGATATGCAACTCCTGTCGTATAAGGCTTCAAATGGAGCCATCTTGATACTTGCCTGATAGCTGTTGTTATAAGCAAACTCCATCAGGTACAACTGATCATCCCATCGCCCCCTGAAATCTAGCACCATAGAACGAAGCATATCCTCCACAATTTGATTGTTCCTTTCAGTTTGTCCATCAGTCTGAGGATGGAAGGCAGTACTAAAATTTATTTTAGTACCCATTGCTGCTTGTAAACCCTTCCAGAAGTGTGAGGTAAATCTAGGGTCCCGATCTGAGATTATGCTAGATGGAACCCCATGCAATCTAACTACTTCCTTAACATATAATGCAGCCAATACATCCATAGACCAGGTGCTCTTAATCGATAAGAAATGAGCCGACTTAGTCAATCGATCAACGATTACCCAGATTGCATCCATACCACCTCGAGTCTTGGGCAATCCCATGATAAAGTCCATACCGATACTATCCCACTTCCATTCCGGGATTTCTAGTGGTAGCAGTCCACCAGCAGTACGGAAATGCTCGGCCTTGACTTTCATACATGTTAGACAGTATGAGACATGATCAGCCACATCCCACTTCATGTTTGGCCACCAGTACGACCTTTTCAAGTCTTGGTACATCTTTGTTGATCCAGGGTGAATCGTGTACTTGGACTAATGAGCTTCATTTAGTAACCTCTTCTTGAGTTCTCCATGATCAGGGACACATGTCCTACCTCGGAACAATAATCTTCCTTCTGCTGATAGAGTAAAGTCAGGCCTTTGCTCTAGCTTCTCCCTGATCTCAACTAAAATGGATCCTCTCCCTGTTTCTCCTTGATTTCGGTCAGTAGATCAGATTGTATCTGGAGATTTGAAATCATTACTTGTTTTTCCTTCTTTCCCACGTCTATGTTCAAACTTGCAAATTGCTCCAGTAACTTCCATTCGCCCAGCATCATACTAGCTAGCATAGCTCCTGGTTGTCTACTTAGAGCGTCTGCCACTACATTGGCTTTCCCAGGGTGATATTGAATGGAAAAGTCGAAGTCCTTAAGGTACTCTAACCACCTTCTTTGTCTCATGTTCAGCTCCTTCTACGAGAACAAGTATTTCAAACTCTTGTGGTCAGAAAAGACCTTAAATTGCTCACCATAGATATAATGCCTCCAAATTTTTAGGGCGAATACTACAGCTGCCAACTCTAGGTCATGAACCGGATAATTCACTTCATGGATCTTCAACTGTCTGGAAGCATAAGCTATTACCTTCCCTTGTTGCATTAAGACACATCCCAATCCAATACCAGAAGCATCTGAATAAATTTCAAATCCTCCCTCTTCAGTGGGTAAGACGAGGACAGGAGCAGTAGTCAGACACTTCTTCAAGTTGTTGAAACTCTCCTCACATTCATTGGTCCACACGAATGGATTTTCCTTCCGAGTCAGCTTGGTTAACGGTACTGCAATCTTTGAGAAATCCTTTATAAACCTCCGATAATATCCTGCTAATCCGAGAAAGCTCCTGATCTCCGTGACGCTTGTCGGTCTTTCCCATTTCAGTACGGCCTCAACCTTTGATGGATCAACAACGATACCATCTTTGGTTACCACATGCCCTAAAAAGGATACCTCCTCAAGCCAGAATTCACATTTACTTAACTTGGCATATAGTTTGTTCTCCCTTAAAATCTGCAATGAAATCCTCAAATGCTCCTCATGCTCTTCCTTTGTCTTGGAATAGATCAATATATCATCGATGAATACCACCACAAATTTATCAAGATATGGGCGATAAATGCTATTCATCAACTGCATGAAAACTGCAGGGGCATTTGTTAGTCCAAAAGGCATAACAATAAATTCATAATGCCCATACCTGCTTCGGAAGGTAGTCTTGTGAATGTCTTCTCCTTTGATCCTCAATTGATGATAACCAGATCGGAGATCTATTTTAGAGAAGTATCTAGCTCCAGATAATTGATCAAACAACTCATCAATTCTCGGCAGAGGGTATTTGTTCTTGATGGTTAACTGATTCAATTGTCTGTAATCTATGCATAGCCTCATAGACCCATCTTTCTTCTTGACGAAGAGGACAGGTGCACCCCATGGCGATGTGCTTGTTCGGATGAAACACTTCTCTAACAGTTCCATCAGTTGCTCTTTTAATTCTTTCAGTTCTGCGGGGGACATTCTATATGGTGCCCTAGATACCGGTGCTGCTCCAGGGACCAATTCGATGGTAAAATCGACCTCTTACTCAGGAGGAATTCCTGGCAAGTCTTCGGGGAAAACATCAGCGTATTCGCTGACGACATGGATGTCCTCAACTTTGACTTCTTTCTTTGCGATGATCACAGCAGCAAGAAAGGCCATGCAACCTTTCCTCATCATCCTTTTGGCTTGTAATGCAGAGATAATTGACAATCTCCTGCGGTTTCTATCCCCAGTGAACACTAGTTTTGGGTAGTGGCTAAAAGTTATCCGACTTCTCCTGCAATTGATACTAGCCCCATGTTCAGACATCCAGTCTGCTCCCAGTATCACATCATACCCCGCCATGTCCATACATATTAAATTTGCTGGTAGGTTTTGGGTTTCAATCAACACCTCACTGGATGGTATATGGTTTGTAAGATTGGTACCAGGACCAATCGGGGTTGACACAACTATTCCGAATTTCATTGGGATGGGTTTCGCAG